>CM068981.1:29411975-30611975 GCA_035357415.1 Ophraella communa
TAATTAATTGGAAAATATATATATTAAATGAGACTTTTGAAAATGTGACGTTTTTCTAACTTTTATTTATTTCAACATTGATTGACAACTATTCAGTCACTTGTTTTTTTTTCTACAAATGAACATATAGAGTGTATAAAAAGTATACATAAATAAAGAACACTACATCGCATCTGGTCAATATGTCTTTTGAATACATATCCATTATCAAGTTTAAATTGATAATGAAGATGACCAAACTTTTTGACGATTGTTGCTGGCTTCCATATTTGTTTATTATAGGAATAGGTTTCAGTGCGTCAAGCGTGATACGAATCTGTCGATTTAGGAAAAGTTCAGATGGTGTTTTTCCATTTGCCAATGGTGTGGCACGGTAGCGAAATAGAATTTCACGAACTTTCTGGTGCATTGAACAATGTTCGTTAGCCATAGCAGCAAGTCTATGCTTGAGAGTTTGAACATAGCGTTCAGCTAAACCGTTCGTAGCTGGATGCCCGGGGGCAATGAATTTTTGAAAAATTCCTGCTGTTCGACAAAAATCTTTGAACACTTCACTCGTGAATATAGTGGCATTGTCAGAAACGATGACATCAGGAAATCCATTTCGTGCAAATATCTCTTGCAGCATCTCTATCGTGTGCGAAGAGTTTGGAGCTGATTTACAAGGGATAATCTCAGCCCATTTAGATTTAGCGTCGATAACAACAAGAAAATTATATCCCTGATAGGGTCCTGCGTAATCGATGTGGATACGCTGCCAGTTGTTTTCTGGTTCCATCCAAGGATGTAGTGGTGCTTTCGAACAATTCGGCTGAACAGATGCACATGATGAACAATTTCTTACCATACGATCTATGTCTTTGTCGATGGATTTCCAGTATACATAACGCCTTGCTAGTTGCTTCGTTTTAGTCATTCCAATATGTGTTTTATGAAGTTCTTCCAAAACTGCTGGTTGTAATGATGCAGGTATGACAACTCTTTGACCTTTGAATAAAATGTTGCAATCGATTGTGAATTCAGCTTTGCAGTTTGGATTTTCTGAGTTCTTTCAATATAGATGAGAGTGTTTCATCATTTTGTGTTTCCTTTTTCAACTTTTCGTAAGTAAGTTCTGCTCATGATATTTGAAAGATATAGGATTCACATAAATAATGAACCTCATTATTGATAGCCGTATCCATTCGAAGTTTTGCTTGAACAGGTGCTCTTGAAAGGCAGTCTACATTTGAATTATCTTGTCCTTTTCTGAATGACACTGTATAATTGAATCCAGATAGAAATGTTGCGTATCGCTGAAGTCGTGCTGAAGTCATTTTCGGAATTTTGGCATGTTGATGAAAAATTCGAACTAATGGTTGATTATCTGTGATCAGGGTGAAGGGTCGTGCAAATAAATATTGGTAAAAATTATCCACAGAAAAAATAATTGCTAATGCTTCACGATCCAATTGCGAGTAACCTTGTTCTGCTGGAGTTAAAGATCTTGATGCAAAGGCTATAGGTCGCTCAATACCATCAACAATGTGTGATAAAACCCCTGCTACTCCATAGGGACTCGCATCGCATGCTAGCTGCACTGGTAACGTTGGATTGAATGGCATGAGTACCTGGTCACTGGCTATTTCTTGTTTTAGCTTGATGAAAGCTTCTTCACATTTTGCTGACCATTTGAATTTTGTGTTAGTTTTCAGCAATTGACGTAGAGGAGCAGTTTTGGTTGAGGCATTGGCAATGAATCTGGCGTAATATGTTACCATACCTAAGAATCTTCTGACTTCTTCCACCGATAATGGCATTGGCATATTGAGAATTGCAGCAACTCTTTCCGGCGACTTCATAATCGAATTGTCCTAGAAATTCTATTTGTTCTTGGAAGAATATACATTTACGTAAATTGAGATGTAGGTCATATCTCTGTAGTTGATCAAGGCAAACATCTAGGTTTGAAGCACATTCTTCTCTGGTGATGCCGTGAACTATAATGTCGTCAAAATAGAACTCTGTTTTAGGTACCTCTCGTAATATTTGATCCATGATTCGGTTAAATTCCGATGGGGCTGTTTTGATCCCAAATGAAAGATATGTTCCTCTATGCGTTGATATCGTCTGAATTTCACTTGATTTCTCATCAACTTTGATATGAAGATATGTGTTGTATCCTTCGATAATAGCGGACTAAGTAATACACGATTTTTAAATTGTAATGGACTGTATATTTCTTTTATTTACAACAAAAACTCATAATAATAACAAAATTGTTGTTAATGTCGTAACCCTGACAACTTGACCTCTTCTTTCCGGCGTGGCCTCGTCCCATCGCGTGGACCGGTTACGGGCAATATTTGCACATAGGCATAAGTCCTTAACATGCCCCCCGCCTTGAAGCACCGCACTTTATTAGCTTCAACTTTAACAATCAATCGGCAAAGGGCAAATTTTGGAAAAGGCACGTTTGATCACACCACTTGAAGTCCTAATGTCAGCAACACGATTAACCTTGTCTTTACCGGGATACACTGACAAAATTCTACCCAACTTCCAGTTCATTGGTGGTACCTTATCCTCTTTGATAATAACTAAACTATCTACCTGGACATCTGATTGAGTTTGTTTCCACTTCACTCTTTGCTGGAGTTCACTTATATATTCTTTGTTCCAGCGCTTCCAAAAATTTTGTTTAATTTGCTGAATGCGTTGATATGTAGACAGTCTATTTTCGAGTATTTGTGTCAGATCAGGATCGGGTATTCCAGTGAGGCTTTTTCCGATTAAAAAATGGGCAGGAGTAAGGGGATTATAATCATTGGGGTCAGTTGAAAGGGGGGTAAGTGGCCGGGAATTCAAAATAGCCTCTATTTGGGCCAATAGAGTTGTCAACTCTTCAAAAGTAAAATGTGCATTGCCTGCTACCCTCTTTAGGTGATGTTTTGAAGATTTGACACCCGCTTCCCATAACAACCCACCGAAATGAGGAGAATTGACTGGAATAAAGTGCCATTGGATCTGTTCGTTTAAATATAACTTTTCAAGATGATTTTGCTCCTTTATTAAATATTCGCCTAGAGCATTTAATTCTCTGTTAGCCCCCTTAAAATTAGTACCATTGTCGCTATAGATATGACTAGGTTTCCCGCGACGCGAAACAAATCTGCGAAGTGCCAATATAAAAGCCTCACTACTCAAATCTGACACAACTTCAAGGTGAATAGCCTTAGTTATAAAACACACAAAAACACTCGCATAACATTTTAACAACCTTGCTCCGCGTCCCCTTTTATCCTTAAAATTTAGTGGTCCCATGTAGTCAACACCAACTACGTCAAAAACTTTACCAGCAACCAATCTACTTTCCGGCAGATCACCCATAATAGGCTTAGTCTGCTGTGGATTAAAACGAAAACATGTCAAGCATTTTCTTACGACAGCCTTGGCTAAATTTCTGCCAGCAATAGGCCAATATAGTTCCCTCACAGATGAGAGTAATAACTGTGGTCCTGCATGCATTAAGCGTTTATGTTCGAATTCAAAAATAAGCTTAGCCAAGGGATGCTTGGATGAGATTAACATGGGATGTTTTTATTAAAATCATATTTAGAGAGTTTCAATCTGCCTCCCACACGTATTATCCCATCTTTATCCATGAATGGGTTTAAACTTAATACTCTGCTCTTAGGGTGCAATTGTTTTTCGTTCAATAACGAAAAATACTCATCGGGAAAATTGGCTTGTTGAGAAATCTTCACCAAAATATTTCTAGATTCATTAAGCTCCAAATAACTAATGCGACCCTTTATCTGTTCATTTGGCTTCCTTAAAACTTTACAACGCAAATTATGAAAATATCTTAACCAAATAGCAAAAAACTTTACCAGTTTCCAGAACTCGGAAAACTGGCTAAATATCTGCTCTTGAAAGTTAACTGAAACAAAGCTAAACATTTTTTTATTTTGACGTAGTTCAGTAAGGTTTTGAATGGTAACAATTGAAGTGGGCCAATTTTCCTCAAGTTGGTACAAGAAAGACGGACCATTCCACCATAAGTCCAACTTTAAAATCTGCTGAGGAAAAACACCCCTTGATAAAACATCAGCTATGTTCTTTTCGGAGGTAACATGTCTCCATTCATGATTTTCAGTTAATGTCTGAATTTCACTTACCCTGCTACATACGAAAGTTTTAAGCAAATTAGGAGAGGTCTTTAACCATCCAAGAACTATTGACGAATCCGTCCAAAATATACACCTTTCAATTTTAAATGTTAGAGACCTAAGCACTTTCTCAGCTAAGCGAGCCAAAACTAATGCTGCGCACAACTCTAATCCAGGAATGGTCAAAGGCTTTAAGGGACTGACTTTTGATTTGGCACACAACAGTCTGACTGTAATATTACCCTGTGCGTCAATTGATTTTAAATATATACAAGCCCCATAACTATAATCACACGCATCTGAAAAACCATGCAATTCGATTCTTTCAGGCCTTACACAAGTAACATGACGTGGAACTTTAAGGTCATACGGTAACTCTTCACGAAATTTACTCCAGATGTTGTGGATTTCAGCTGGCAAACTGTCATCCCAGGATAATTTTTGAAGCCATAATTTTTGTAACAAAACTTTAACAATAACAATACATGGTGCTAGCAGTCCTAACGGATCAAATATCGATGCTATTTCACTCAAAATGCCCCGCTTTGTACTCCTACTTGACCTTTCTGGTGACTTTATCTTGTATGTCAGGTAATCGGATTTGCACGACCAAGTCAACCCAAGAGTTTTGGTATTTTCGACTTGACTAAATTCCAAAATTCCAAAATTTTCATCAACATTACTCACAGAACTCAAAATTTGAGGTTCGTTTGAAAGCCACTTTCTTAATATAAAACAACCAGATTTTAGAATGTCAGACACTTTTTGACATACATATTGCCCTTGTTCTATAGAGTCTACGGAGCACAAAAAATCATCCACATAGAAGGATGTCTCAATGATCTTGGAAATATCAGGAAAACTGTTCTGGCAATCTCGAGCTAATTGCACTAAACATCTGACTGCCAAAAAGCTAGCAGCAGACTGACCGTATGTCACGGTATTTAAATCAAAAATCTCAACCTTCTTATTGGGTGATTCGCGCCAGAAGATTCTTTGCAACGGTCGTTGTTTTGGTTCAAGGAGTACAGCCCTATACATCTTAGCAACATCAGCAGATATCACAAATTGATACTCACGAAATCTGAACAAAATACTTAGTAAATCAGGTTGCAACACAGGCCCTATCATTTGCAGATCATTAAGCGACTTACCAGATGTTGTTGGCATACTACAGTCAAACACGACTCTAAGCTTCGTAGTAATACTATCTTCTTTTATTACCCCATGATGAGGCATATAATACGCTAAATCACACCTTTCTTCTCTAGCTTCAGTCATATGTTGGAGTGACTCATACTCTTTCATAAATTGGATATATGTTTCCTTAAATGATGGATTAGATTCAAACTTTCTCTCTAGATTAAAAAATCTTTTAAAGGCCATATCCTTTGATTCACCTAAACTTTCTAGCGGTTCCTTAAGCGGCATGGACACAATAAACCTGCCGTCTACATCTCTACGAAAAGTTCTCTGAAAATGAGCCTCACATTCATTCTCCTCACTAGATAATATTTTATTATTACTAGAAAATTCTTGCTCTACTTCCCAAAACTTTCTTAAATCAAATTCAATATTTTTAGGTTCATTCACACTAATAGAAAGATATAGGATTCACATAAATAATGAACCTCATTATTGATAGCCGTATCCATTCGAAGTTTTGCTTGAACAGGTGCTCTTGAAAGGCAGTCTACATTTGAATTATCTTGTCCTTTTCTGAATGACACTGTATAATTGAATCCAGATAGAAATGTTGCGTATCGCTGAAGTCGTGCTGAAGTCATTTTCGGAATTTTGGCATGTTGATGAAAAATTCGAACTAATGGTTGATTATCTGTGATCAGGGTGAAGGGTCGTGCAAATAAATATTGGTAAAAATTATCCACAGAAAAAATAATTGCTAATGCTTCACGATCCAATTGCGAGTAACCTTGTTCTGCTGGAGTTAAAGATCTTGATGCAAAGGCTATAGGTCGCTCAATACCATCAACAATGTGTGATAAAACCCCTGCTACTCCATAGGGACTCGCATCGCATGCTAGCTGCACTGGTAACGTTGGATTGAATGGCATGAGTACCTGGTCACTGGCTATTTCTTGTTTTAGCTTGATGAAAGCTTCTTCACATTTTGCTGACCATTTGAATTTTGTGTTAGTTTTCAGCAATTGACGTAGAGGAGCAGTTTTGGTTGAGGCATTGGCAATGAATCTGGCGTAATATGTTACCATACCTAAGAATCTTCTGACTTCTTCCACCGATAATGGCATTGGCATATTGAGAATTGCAGCAACTCTTTCCGGCGACTTCATAATCGAATTGTCCTAGAAATTCTATTTGTTCTTGGAAGAATATACATTTACGTAAATTGAGATGTAGGTCATATCTCTGTAGTTGATCAAGGCAAGCATCTAGGTTTGAAGCACATTCTTCTCTGGTGATGCCGTGAACTATAATGTCGTCAAAATAGAACTCTGTTTTAGGTACCTCTCGTAATATTTGATCCATGATTCGGTTAAATTCCGATGGGGCTGTTTTGATCCCAAATGAAAGATATGTTCCTCTATGCGTTGATATCGTCTGAATTTCACTTGATTTCTCATCAACTTTGATATGAAGATATGTGTTGTATCCTTCGATAATAGCGGACTAAGTAATACACGATTTTTAAATTGTAATGGACTGTATATTTCTTTTATTTACAACAAAAACTCATAATAATAACAAAATTGTTGTTAATGTCGTAACCCTGACAACTTGACCTCTTCTTTCCGGCGTGGCCTCGTCCCATCGCGTGGACCGGTTACGGGCAATATTTGCAAATAGGCATAAGTCCTTAACATGCCCCCCGCCTTGAAGCACCGCACTTTATTAGCTTCAACTTTAACAATCAATCGGCAAAGGGCAAATTTTGGAAAAGGCACGTTTGATCACACCACTTGAAGTCCTAATGTCAGCAACACGATTAACCTTGTCTTTACCGGGATACACTGACAAAATTCTACCCAACTTCCAGTTCATTGGTGGTACCTTATCCTCTTTGATAATAACTAAACTATCTACCTGGACATCTGATTGAGTTTGTTTCCACTTCACTCTTTGCTGGAGTTCACTTATATATTCTTTGTTCCAGCGCTTCCAAAAATTTTGTTTAATTTGCTGAATGCGTTGATATGTAGACAGTCTATTTTCGAGTATTTGTGTCAGATCAGGATCGGGTATTCCAGTGAGGCTTTTTCCGATTAAAAAATGGGCAGGAGTAAGGGGATTATAATCATTGGGGTCAGTTGAAAGGGGGGTAAGTGGCCGGGAATTCAAAATAGCCTCTATTTGGGCCAATAGAGTTGTCAACTCTTCAAAAGTAAAATGTGCATTGCCTGCTACCCTCTTTAGGTGATGTTTTGAAGATTTGACACCCGCTTCCCATAACAACCCACCGAAATGAGGAGAATTGACTGGAATAAAGTGCCATTGGATCTGTTCGTTTAAATATAACTTTTCAAGATGATTTTGCTCCTTTATTAAATATTCGCCTAGAGCATTTAATTCTCTGTTAGCCCCCTTAAAATTAGTACCATTGTCGCTATAGATATGACTAGGTTTCCCGCGACGCGAAACAAATCTGCGAAGTGCCAATATAAAAGCCTCACTACTCAAATCTGACACAACTTCAAGGTGAATAGCCTTAGTTATAAAACACACAAAAACACTCGCATAACATTTTAACAACCTTGCTCCGCGTCCCCTTTTATCCTTAAAATTTAGTGGTCCCATGTAGTCAACACCAACTACGTCAAAAACTTTACCAGCAACCAATCTACTTTCCGGCAGATCACCCATAATAGGCTTAGTCTGCTGTGGATTAAAACGAAAACATGTCAAGCATTTTCTTACGACAGCCTTGGCTAAATTTCTGCCAGCAATAGGCCAATATAGTTCCCTCACAGATGAGAGTAATAACTGTGGTCCTGCATGCATTAAGCGTTTATGTTCGAATTCAAAAATAAGCTTAGCCAAGGGATGCTTGGATGAGATTAACATGGGATGTTTTTTATTAAAATCATATTTAGAGAGTTTCAATCTGCCTCCCACACGTATTATCCCATCTTTATCCATGAATGGGTTTAAACTTAATACTCTGCTCTTAGGGTGCAATTGTTTTTCGTTCAATAACGAAAAATACTCATCGGGAAAATTGGCTTGTTGAGAAATCTTCACCAAAATATTTCTAGATTCATTAAGCTCCAAATAACTAATGCGACCCTTTATCTGTTCATTTGGCTTCCTTAAAACTTTACAACGCAAATTATGAAAATATCTTAACCAAATAGCAAAAAACTTTACCAGTTTCCAGAACTCGGAAAACTGGCTAAATATCTGCTCTTGAAAGTTAACTGAAACAAAGCTAAACATTTTTTTATTTTGACGTAGTTCAGTAAGGTTTTGAATGGTAACAATTGAAGTGGGCCAATTTTCCTCAAGTTGGTACAAGAAAGACGGACCATTCCACCATAAGTCCAACTTTAACATCTGCTGAGGAAAAACACCCCTTGATAAAACATCAGCTATGTTCTTTTCGGAGGTAACATGTCTCCATTCATGATTTTCAGTTAATGTCTGAATTTCACTTACCCTGCTACATACGAAAGTTTTAAGCAAATTAGGAGAGGTCTTTAACCATCCAAGAACTATTGACGAATCCGTCCAAAATATACACCTTTCAATTTTAAATGTTAGAGACCTAAGCACTTTCTCAGCTAAGCGAGCCAAAACTAATGCTGCGCACAACTCTAATCCAGGAATGGTCAAAGGCTTTAAGGGACTGACTTTTGATTTGGCACACAACAGTCTGACTGTAATATTACCCTGTGCGTCAATTGATTTTAAATATATACAAGCCCCATAACTATAATCACACGCATCTGAAAAACCATGCAATTCGATTCTTTCAGGCCTTACACAAGTAACATGACGTGGAACTTTAAGGTCATACGGTAACTCTTCACGAAATTTACTCCAGATGTTGTGGATTTCAGCTGGCAAACTGTCATCCCAGGATAATTTTTGAAGCCATAATTTTTGTAACAAAACTTTAACAATAACAATACATGGTGCTAGCAGTCCTAACGGATCAAATATCGATGCTATTTCACTCAAAATGCCCCGCTTTGTACTCCTACTTGACCTTTCTGGTGACTTTATCTTGTATGTCAGGTAATCGGATTTGCACGACCAAGTCAACCCAAGAGTTTTGGTATTTTCGACTTGACTAAATTCCAAAATTCCAAAATTTTCATCAACATTACTCACAGAACTCAAAATTTGAGGTTCGTTTGAAAGCCACTTTCTTAATATAAAACAACCAGATTTTAGAATGTCAGACACTTTTTGACATACATATTGCCCTTGTTCTATAGAGTCTACGGAGCACAAAAAATCATCCACATAGAAGGATGTCTCAATGATCTTGGAAATATCAGGAAAACTGTTCTGGCAATCTCGAGCTAATTGCACTAAACATCTGACTGCCAAAAAGCTAGCAGCAGACTGACCGTATGTCACGGTATTTAAATCAAAAATCTTAACCTTCTTATTGGGTGATTCGCGCCAGAAGATTCTTTGCAACGGTCGTTGTTTTGGTTCAAGGAGTACAGCCCTATACATCTTAGCAACATCAGCAGATATCACAAATTGATACTCACGAAATCTGAACAAAATACTTAGTAAATCAGGTTGCAACACAGGCCCTATCATTTGCAGATCATTAAGCGACTTACCAGATGTTGTTGGCATACTACAGTCAAACACGACTCTAAGCTTCGTAGTAATACTATCTTCTTTTATTACCCCATGATGAGGCATATAATACGCTAAATCACACCTTTCTTCTCTAGCTTCAGTCATATGTTGGAGTGACTCATACTCTTTCATAAATTGGATATATGTTTCCTTAAATGATGGATTAGATTCAAACTTTCTCTCTAGATTAAAAAATCTTTTAAAGGCCATATCCTTTGATTCACCTAAACTTTCTAGCGGTTCCTTAAGCGGCATGGACACAATAAACCTGCCGTCTACATCTCTACGAAAAGTTCTCTGAAAATGAGCCTCACATTCATTCTCCTCACTAGATAATATTTTATTATTACTAGAAAATTCTTGCTCTACTTCCCAAAACTTTCTTAAATCAAATTCAATATTTTTAGGTTCATTCACACTAATATTACAAACCGAAGTGTCTATAGAAGGGGGAATCGCCATAGGTCCACAAACTACCCATCCAACCTTAGTTTTCTGCAAAATAGGATTTTGAGGTCCCAGACGTATCTGACCTATGCACAAAAGTGAATAAAACAAATCATTGCCAATGATTAAGTCGATTTTATTTGGCTTATTAAAGGAAGGGTCAGCCAGAGTCAAATTATGGGGAATCACAAGTCTGTTTGTGTTTACATAAATAGCTGGAATGCTGCTAGTGATATGTGGCATAACTAAACAATTCAAGGAAGTCTTAAAAGTACTATGCAAAGATCTAACATTCAATTCGCATTTAAATTTTACTTCGGAAGCATTTTGACCTATGCCACTAATTAAAAGCCTACACTGATGCTTGTCTAAGTTAAGTTTATTACATAACTCAGAAGTGATATAGGACGACTGACTCCCTGAGTCTAGTAAAGCGCGCGCAGTGATCCAAGCACCGTTCTTATCTTGCACCTCTACTATTGCCGTCGATAAAAACACAACATTATTTGTGTGAGAAGAAATACAAGACACAATTTCCTCAGAAGATTCGTGACTATTTTGATTCGTTGGTGGCGGTTCTGGGTTCTGCAGGGTGGACTCCCTGTTTCTACTACCATAATCAAGATGCAATAAAACATTATGTTTACCTTTGCACGCTGTCTTTGTACAACCACCAAACCTACAAAATTTACTAAAATGACCAGGTCTTAAACATGACAGACAAAGTCTTAATGCCTTAACCTTTTCAACACGTTCATTTATTGACAATTTTAAAAATGATTCACAAGCAGATATGACATGATTCTTTTGGCAGACAATACATTTCATTTGATTAGACACAAAACTTTTACTATATTTTTGTATATTTTTTTCATAACGATTTTGAGAAGAAAGCCTTTCCTTTTGTATCACATTCGGTACCGTGTTTTTTCGTTCAACTGTCTCCAAAAAATCAGCCCTGGATTTTAAAAACTCCTTTAAATCGTTCCACTCCAATATCGTCATACGAGTACCCTTAAATTTTTCCCACTCACGTTCTGTATTTCTGTCGAGTTTAGTGCTAACCAAATATGCAATTAAAACACCCCAATTATCAGTTTTCTGGTTTAAAGTTTTTAACGCATTTAAACCCTTAGACACGCTATCAACTAAACTTCTAATTTTGTCTGCCCCCTCGCGATCTATAGATTCTAATTCAAATAATGATTTTAAATGCATATGTACCAATAGACGATTATTATTGTATCTTTCACATAAGGTCGTCCAAGCATTTTCATAATTCGCGGCACAAAAATCTAAAGATTTAATAACTTCTGCAGCCGATCCCTCTAAACAACCACGCAGATAGTGAAACTTTTAAATTGGCACTAAGCTAGTACTTGTGTGGATTAAACTTAAAAATAAGTCCCTAAACTCTAACCATGATCTATAGTCCCCAGAGGGGACTTTCGTTTATTTCTATTTCTTGATTTCCCTTACTGTTGATGTTGACCCCGAGATATTTAAAATTATTCACTTGTTCTATTAGTTCACCTTTTAGTTTTATAGATATTTTCTCGTCTTTATTGGAGGTAATAATTACTTTAGTTTTTCTAGTATTTATATACATTCCATATTTTTCCAGTATACCATTCCATATATTAAGATTATTCTGCAATCCTACTTCTGTACCAGCTATAATTACAAGATCGTCTGCAAATAAACATTCTGATATATAAACATTTTGTAGTTTTCGGTAGCCCACGTTCATTTTTTGTATGTTAGGTTTGCATAGTCTAAGTACTTCATCAATAAAAATGTTAAACAGTGCTGGACTTAGTACTCCTTGTCTTAAACCATCTGTTGTTTCAAATATCTCTGATCTTCTGTTTTTGCTAATAACATAATTTTTGTTTACTTGATCAACACTTTTAATAGTTCTTATTGGCTTATTATTAACTTTCCTTCTGTAAAGACCTTTCCATATAATGTGTCTCTGTACTCGATCGAATGCTTTTTCTAAGTCTATGAAGGCAAAATATACTTTTGTTTTATTTTCCAGTGATTTATTTATTATTTCTCTTAGAGTAAAAACATGATCTTGTACACTTCTACCAGTCCGAAATCCGCTTTGTGCATCATCTAACGTTTGTTCTGTTGTTGCTATCAGTTTTTTCTGTAATATTATTTCATATGTTTTTAAAGCTGAACTAAGTAAGGATATGCCCCTATAGTTATTGCAGTCTCTTAAATCTCCTTTCTTATGTATCGGTAATATTATTGTAGTTTGCCAGTCTTGTGGTATGACTTCATTGTTCCATGCTAGTTGACAGATTTGCCTAAATATTTCGGTTGCTTCTGATCCCATATTTTTCAACATTTCTGCAGTTATTTTATCGTGTCCTGGGGATTTACCATTTTTTAGTGATTTGATAGCTTCTGTTATATCTTCCACATTAATAATATCATTTTGGCTTTTTTGTTCTTTTTTATCAGTTTCTATCCTTATTTCATTTTTCAATTGTTTATTTTCATTTGTTGTTAGTAACATTTTGTAGTATTCGCTGCCATCTGTTCATTATTTCAACATCACTAGTCAATATTTCTCCATCTTTGCTTTTAATGTTTGTGTTTTGGGTTTGTTTTCCTTTCCTTGTGGTTTTTAACACTTTGTAGAATAATTTTTGGTTAGCTTTTCTGTTACTTTCCATGCTTTCTCCGAACTTTATCCAGCTTTTTGTTTAGCGTCTTTTACCATTTCTTTTACTTTCTGTCTTTGTTGTTTATATTGTTGATAATTTTCTGCAGTTTTAAATTGTATATATTGCTTCCATTTAGATTTTTTTATCTTTACTTCATTTTTAATTTCTGTGGTCCACCATGCCGTTTGCTTCAGTTTATTGTTATTTTTTAATACACCGCATGTCTCTTTGGCAGCTTCCAATATTGTGTTTTTAAATATTTTCCACATTTCTTCAAGTTCCAAATTTAGGGAGTTTTGCTCTTCTTTTAATTTATAGTTTTTTATTGTTTCGTATGTGTATTCTTTGTCTAGGTTTTCTTTTTCTTTTACAGTTTTTGTTTTTCCTTTTTTTATGATTGCTACTAACAAAAAATGATCAGAGTATATTTCTGAACCGCGTTTGACTCTCACATCTCTAATTTTTTCCTTGTTATGTTTTTCGACCAATATATAATCAATAATGGACTGTTCCATCCCATTGTTTTTTTGTCTGGTATATTTATGTATATTTTTGTGTTGATAGAACCCATTAATAACTATTAAGTTGTTTAGTATACAATAGTTTATTAATCTAGCTCCGTTGTTGGTTTTTTTAGATTCTCCGTATTTTCCTATTACATTTGCGTCTGCTTCATTCTTTCCTACTCGGCCATTCATATCTCCTGCTATATATATATCGCCTTTACTATTTTCTGTAATAATATTTAGCGCATCCCAAAATCTGTCTTTCTTCTCCGCTGATTCATCTTCGTTTGGGCCATATACCGCTATTATTGTTTCCATCTATTTTTATTTCTACAGATAGTATTCTCTCTGATATGCCTTCCCATTTAATAATATTATTGATAATATTTTTATGTATTAAACAACCTACTCCCGCAGCTGCATGGTTTTCTCGTGGCATTCCACTATATGTTAAAAGATGTCCTTCCTCTAGCAATTGTTCTCCTTTCTCTTTTTTCTTTGTTTCTGTTATTGTTAGTATATCCAGATTAGCTTTATCAAACTCGTAGCATAATTCATTTTCTTTTCCATTTATTCCTCTAACATTCCAAGTTGCGAATTTCCAATATTCTTTTATGATTTTATCTTTACATTTTGGGTTTTCTATCACAGTGTCTTTTTTATATGTTTTATGTATTTTTTTTCCTTTATTATTCGTATCCTTTTTCATAGCTATTTCCGTCAACATTATCCGAGATGTGTGGTCTTTTTTTAGTTTTTTGACTTTTCCATTTTGTTTTCATTGCTATTCCACTTCCATTCTATTTAATTTATCCATATTTTCCGTGCTCCAATCTTTACTTCATTTCCCTTTTCTTTTTCTTCTGCTGCCCGTTTTCTGATAGTTTTACGTATTTCTCTTTCCTTTAGTGTCATATCCTCATTAATATATATTCTTTCGTTCTTCACGTTTTTTAATTTTGCTTTGTTTTTCATAATATTCGACTTTTGTACTTGATCTTCTAGCTGAATTAAACATGTTTTATTCCCTACTTTATGTGCTTGTTTTATTTTAACTTCTATATCCATATATTTTCTAATAAGATTCGTTACCATTTCTTTTATTAAAGTTGGATCGTATGTATCTATTGCTAACCCTGTTAAGACTACATTATTTTGTTGTCTTTGTTTTTCTATGTTTTCCATATTTGCTTCAATTTCTTTTATTTTTACCTTTATTTCTACATTTTCTTGTTTTAAATCACTATTTTCTTTCTTAAGTTGTTTATTTTCATTTATAAGTTGTTCTATAGCACCCTTGCTTAATTTTTGGTCTTTTCTTACTTCTTTGATATCTTCAGTGAGCCTATCGATATTGCTAGTTAATCTATTCATCATTTCTAGCATCCTGTCTATCTTCTTTTCATTATCTTGGGTTTTTTGAGGTGTTTGGAATCATTTGGTTTGACACTTACGTCACTACTTTCTCAGTCCATTGCACGTCACAGCTGTCAGAACGGGACTATGTTGCCAAGCATTTAAAATAGTATTAGAATCTAATAAATGTCAAACGAAGTTTCTCTAATATTCGTCTTTTTATTTGACTACAATACTACACCATTTTTGAACGCGGCAACAGAGCGCAATTTTGCCAACATCTAAAACATTTTAGCATGAGGTATGTTCGTTTGAAGTTTATATTTTATTAGTCCAGAAGTTGTATTTGATATAAAATTAATTACGTAACCTTTCTTAAAGCATTTATTTATTATTTGTAATAACTTGCGGCCTACGAATTTAAATATTTAGCAAATTTACAGTGAAAAAAGAAACTGATTGACAGTAGCAAACGAACGAAGGAAAGCAAACGAACAGAGCGATTAGTTCACTTTGATGACTGTATAAGCCATAGTTTATGATATAAATTATACGTATCGACGTAAATCAAACAAAAAAAACTTTGCGTCTAGAATCAGAATTTAAGCAGAAATTCAGTGACTGGTGTTACTCTTATAAAAACTGTAAAAATAAGTGTTTTTGAAAGAATATTTGTTATTAGAGAGTTTGCGGTTAGTCGTTTTACGTTACGTTAGACTCCTATTTTACGTTATACTGTAGTGTATCGTAAAATTTGTAAACATAGCTTGCGGTTATCGTACCTTAAAAATCAAGTTACAGATGACATATGATATGTCACTAGTGCAAGTTTAAAAAAGATTGCTAAAAATAATTAACAAAACTAACAAAAATAACCATAAAAATCATGAACAAAGCCTTGGTAAACCACATTGTATATACCTAGTAACATAGTTGTTCAAGATTTCCTTCTATTTACTGCTTAACAGAAAGCATTCGAACAAAGAAAAATACTTGTTTCTACAAATTAAATTTAATTGATAATAAGTACAGAGCAATAATTGTAGCTTCTTGTTTCGTTTTGAAAAACAAGACATTTTTGAACTATAAATCTTTGCTAATACCTAACAGCATTGAAACTAATGATAAACAGTCATGATACAACAATTTACAATGGACATTTGTTGTACCATGAAAGTAAATTATAACCATTAAAATCTGATTGGTTAACGTTATTTTCAAAAATAGCGTATAAATAAGCTTTATACGGTATAATTTTTACTACATTTTTACCTTATACATTATAACGGAAATTTTTATAACGTAAAACACCTTACCGCAAACTCTCTATTACTTTTTTTCTATTAACTTATTAATTCCTTAACTCATCTGATATCGATCAAATATTAGATTTGCCATAGAAACCGATTTTCACTTCCTGGGTAACGATGTTGTCATTTGGTCGATATTTGGTTAGAAAGTTTTGACTTTTCATCTCTCAGAACATAAACTAAACAAATAGTAAAAAGATGCCTCCAAAGAAAGGTGGTGGTCCCAAAATTATCGATGGGGTCGACACGACCTCCATGACCCGAGAACAATTAGAAGCTTTTGCCCTAAGAATAAAAGAGGAAAATGATCGGGAGAGAGAAGAAAGAAATTTCTTCCAAATGGAAAGGGATAAAATCCGAACCTTTTGGGAAATAACAAGAAATGAACTTGAAGAGGCTCGAGCGCAAGTGAGAAATAAAGATAGAGCCTTGGAAGAAGGTGTAGAAAAAAACGAAGAAGAATTAAAATTTTACAAACAAAAAGTAAAACATCTTCAATATGAGCATCAGAACAATCTTACTGAATGCAAAGCTGAATCTTTAGTTGCTCTAAAAGAAGCTCAAGATGAACACACGGTTCAAGAACGCGAACTTTTGGAAGATAAAAGAAATTTAAAAGCCTTATTAAGAGAGCAAGAACTTAGTAATCAGGATCAAATAAAAGCTTTAAAGATGCAAAATAGCGAAGAAATAAGTAAAGCAAGAAGCGAATTTGAAACAAGGGCCAAAGAAATGGAGATAAAATATGAGAAAAAATACGCAGAATTGAGACAACACCTCAACGATAAGCACGCTATGGAAATATCAGAAGTGGAAGAGAGGAAAAACGAACATATTTCCAACTTAATAAAACACCATGAAAAATCTTTCAACGAAATGAAGAACTACTACAACGACATCACTTTAAACAATCTCGCTCTGATAAGCAGTCTCAAAGATCAAATGGAAATTTTAAGAAAACAAAATGAAAGAATGACCAAACAGGTTGCGGATTTAGTTGCTGAGAATAAACGGTTGGCGATTCCGTTAAAAGAAGCTCTCGATCAAGTAAAAGAGTATAAACGGCAATTGGAAAATTACGAACGCGATAAACAGGCTTTGGCAAATACTAAATCAATGTTAGCACAAAAAATGAAATGTTTAGAAGATCTTAGGTGGTCCTATGATGCGTTAGAGTTAAGATTTGAGACACTTCAAAGGGAACGCGATGAACTGCATAATAGGTTCGTCCAGGCTGTTTTGGAAGTACAACAAAAAACAAGTGAGTATTCGTAAAGTTAAATTTATAGTTCAAAAAGTTTTGTTGTTCGATTATAACAAGATTTTTTTACCTCAGGGTACAAATGATCTTATATTCGTTTTTCACCAAAGTAATATAGGTACTTGCTTTACTTCCATATTTTTATTAATAAATTCTTAAACTTATTACAGACTTATGTATCTATAAACTTAACAACACAACTCTTTAGGTTTCTTTACGCAATAAATTGATTTTTTTAAGAATAGGTAACTTTCAAAACAAATCCTGGAACAGATCGATTTTATTTTTTGACATAAGTAGTTAAACCTACACATTCGTCATGCAGATAGCATTTGCAAGAAAAGCATAAATACATATCAGCTTTTATGTCTTTTTTGTAGGCTTTGCAATACCAACTAGCCTCATTTGAACTGTTTTCCTGTAGTTGAGGTTTAGGAACATCTTTCTTGGTAATTGCTTGATCACTGTCCTTGAGTGTCGATTTTGACGAATTGCACTTGGTAATGTTTTTCGAGTTCTTTCTTGTTGACACTAATGTTTTAACATTCGGATCAGTCTTTTAAGAAGGTCTTTGGCAATCCTTTGCGCTCTGCTGTTTATTGTTGTATTTCGACGAGTTGTAAGTTTTTGGGTCATATCTGGAGTTTCAAGCATTTCAGAAAATGTAACGTCTAATTTTTCTTCTGCATCAGAATTTTCGGAATTGCTTTCGGAATCGCTGCCAGTATCACCCTCGACATAGCTTTCAAACACTTCCACATTGCTGCCACTGCTGCTACTGTATCGTTTTTTGCCCGATCGACGTTTGGGAGCCATACCTGAAGGACCAGGAGATTGTGTATTTTCTCGAATTATCGGAGGTTTTACTGAACGGTTTGTTGTTAAAACTTGTTGATTGTCATCCCTTTGATCTGGCTCCATTTGGTTTATTTCTGGGTCTTCTCTTTCAGTCACAGTACTTGGTACATAAGCAACATTTGATATTCTTTGGTGTCATACAATTGTCTCATACAACTGACAGGATACTTCCGAAACGTTGCTTAGTTAACGATCGGTCTCTGTTTCTTGACCAAAATTTCATGACCTCATCGTCCCAATAATGTTCGAAAGAACGAAATACAGCCTCATCCCATGGGTTGCAATTCATGTGTTGTGTTGCTTGGCAAGCAATAAAAAGTTGTGCCCAAATCATCTGCAATTGTTACAGTTGAATGAACTAAATGACACTTGGCTCCATCGAAAATTAGCACGCAAGGTCCAGGCGATCTATACTGGTTATAGCCACTAGTGATATAGCCACTTTTTAAATGTTTCAATGGTCATGCTAGCCTTTGGCGTCATTGCAATCTTACTACGTGCTGGTAAGGCGTCGGCCCACTCTGGCTTCATTCATATACCCTTAAAAAGAATATAACGAGGAATAGAAGATTCCATGGCATTTCCACATGCAACCACTGTTACATTCTCTGAACGCTCTTTAGCCACAAGGTGAACTCTTTTAGCACCTTTCTTCGCGAGCACACCTTGCTGATGATGTATACTCAGACGGCATCCTTTCTCGTCCATATTGTAAATATGCTCCGGTTTATCCATTATGTCTAAATCGGTGAGAAGAGCTCCGAGTTTATTAAAACGGCTAGAAAAAAAGAATTTGTTTAACTTTTGAGCCCTCGCTGGAATCATAATTTGAGCTTTGCGCAATCTAGTTTCAGGATGCCTCTCAAAAAAATGCTTCAGCCAGAAACGGCCAGCCATTTGTTTTTCAGCACTAAATGGGTTCTTGATATTGTTTGTCACACAAAAATTGTAAACAGATCGACGTAATACCTTTGCAGTTAAAGGGTATCCTACTTCTGACAGAGGGATTATTCTCCTACAAAGTTCTTCCTCTTATTCAAGCGAGATGATCGTTTTTCGGCCCATTGGAAATTTTGCAATGTTTTCTTTCTGCAAATATTCCCTTAAAGTTCGTCGAGGAATGCCGTATGTTTTACTCGCCATATTTACAGACATGCCATTTTGAGTATCAATTATAGCATTTTGCAGCGATTGTGCGTCCCAGTTACCCCTTAGGTCCTGATTTCTAGGTCTGGGCATCTTAATCTGCAACAGAAAAAAAGATTTGACAAAGGAGAAATGCACATATCGAGAAACAGAAACCTCCGTAACATAGAGTTGTTTTTCCCTCATGGACCTCCATAAGTGAGATTTCTGCTTATCTATATCTCTATAAGCGACAGTCGAGCTTTATTTATATTATTTAGTAGGAACAAATGACAAAACAAATTACAAATTTAACATCTGCTATTTTATAACTCATTCTTAACTTTCGTCAAAATTGCTGTTACTTGATAATTTTGTACTTTAATGTTTCTGACAGCTTTTATCGCCAAATGAAAAATATGTTGAAAAAAAAACTGTTTAAATATTAAGATTACAAATCAAAGTTATGCGTTACTACAATAAATCTAGTTGAAACATCACGACTTTTAGAATACACTTATAAAATTTTACAAAAATAAAATAATGAATCTTTTATCGAACGGCAAAACATATTGAGGTAATGTTTAATAAAATTTACAAACCTTTTATTTTTAGGCGTAAAGAATTTGCTACTCAACAAGAGGATCCAAACTTTGAGTCAGGTCGCAGAACACAGAGAAATTATAATAGCCGAATTGCAAGCTGTTGCTAAAGTACCACCGTTGAGATCAAATAAAAAATTAGAAGAAATCCTAGCAAAGAAAAACGCTACCATAAGTGACCTTCAATACGAATTGGCTCGCGTAAGCAAAGCCCATGATGATCTTCTGGAAACTTTCGAAGAAAAACTACAGCAATACGGTATATCTAAAGTGGAGCTTGGTTTTACTCCTTTAAGAATAATTCCAGAAGGACAAGGAGGGTTAGCCACCGGACCGGCTGGATTAGTAACCGTAAACAGATGATCTTATTACATCCACGAAATATTGTGTGCATTGTTCTTAAAATATATGTTCGCAAAAGTTAAATTAGTTTTATTACTTTGTGTTTGCAGCATTAATAAAGTTATAGCGAAACAACTAATAAATTATTATTATAGTAATATTTTTTAATGAAATTATGTCTATGTAATTTTCAAATCTGATAAACAATTTTATTTTATTTTTATAAACATGAACAGTATCAGTGAAAAAATTAATTGTTGGTACTGATTCTTGACTTGTCTTTTTTTTTCACTATTTCCAGAAATTCTACATTTGTTTTTCTTTTATCCGGTTTATACCTTCTTTCTTCTTCAATACCACATTTCAAATGCTTACAATCTTTTTCTGTCACTTTGTGTTGGGGTCCATTTATTACTGCCTTTCAAATCTAGACTTCAGATATTAGTATATAACTAAGCGCTATTCCCGTTGTAATTTTTGGAGTGTATCTTTAGTCTTGTGATTAAACTGTCTAAATATACTCAAAATGAACGTACATAGTAAATTAGTTTATTTATATCAACAAAAATTAAAAACTTACGCTTTTTTAGAGTTACTATATATTTATTGTTATAATGTTTAATGTTTTTATATATTCTTTGATAAATTCTAGAAGAAGTAAAAAAAAAATTAAAAAAAGTTCTCAAAATCGTGCCTCTCAAATGGGAAACCAAATGAAAAAACCAAATTCTATGTCACAGAATTTTATTCTTTATATTGATGGAAAACAATAATAGCAACTAGTTTCGGCCATCATCAGGCTATAAAAAAGTTTATTTTAGTGGTTCACAGCTTCACTCCCTTAGTCAAGAATACATGCCAAGAAGGAAGCCTACTATATAGCGCTCTTCGTCCGTAAAACAATATTGATTTTTATTTATGAATTGATCTTTAAATATCATTTAAAATATGTATTAAATAATTTCCATTAAAAATTTTTTGAAAATACTTCGGACACCCAGGCACCGACCCACTGGAAAATTCGGTAGCCCGGTGGGTTCAACCAACACCGTAAATAACATTTAAAGTAATTTATTAACCAATGGATAGCACTATTATTTTTATACTTTTAGCTACGTAACAAGTTGGATAGAGACCAGGGAAATTCCTGCTGAAAAGTCGAACCTAATCATGTTATTCGACAAATACATACCTGCTTGTTTGGAGAACGTTAGAACAAGATTTAAGAAAATTACTCCAATAGTTGAAACTTCTCACCTTTCGATGTTGTGTCACTTGTTAAACTGTATTCTAACACCACAAAATACCCCAGCAGAATGCCCAAAAGAATGGTATGAGCTCTACTTTGTTTTCTGCTGCGTGTGGGCATTTGGATCGGCCATGTTTCAAGAACAGGTAATCCCATGAAAATACACTTGTAATATCTGACGAATTTCAGTTCTTAATTTCTATCGTCTTGTAGAGGGATCACAATATGATTCCCCTTGTATATATTTCAGTCCAATACTAAATTTTGTAAAAAGATCATTTGACTGAATATATAGGTAAAATCACTGAAAACTATTTAGAGCTACTATTTTTAGTATTGCAATTTTTTTCTTTCAAGGTACTAACTTCCAATTAACGCAATTTTAAAACCTTTTTCTGTAAAGTGAAATTAAGAACGCTTGTGAACAAAATGCCTAAAAATTGTTTAAGAAATCATTTTTTTTTATCTTAATGATAGCTACTGCATCAGATGAGCTAAAATTTTTTTTTAACTGGAAACAATGATTTTTTTGATATCAATATTTTTGTTCATAGGTGTTGAAAATGTTTTATGTATCAAAAAATTATAAGATGTTAATTTTTGTAATACAGGATGGTTTGAATTTTAATGTATCAATTTATATGTTTGTGTTGGTTTTATGTTTACTAAATAATTAAGTACGGCCAAAACAAAGGACACTGTGAAATATAATCAGTCGTCATGGCATTTTTAAACATTGTTTATTCTAACAAACTGTCAAGAAAATCCGAAATGGTGCTTACAAAAAAAGAAAAAATATTTATTATTGAGTATTATTTCCGCTGATACGGAATGGGTGATCAAGTGGACCTAGTTTGTTAATGGTTATCAATCAATTTCGGGAAGAGTTTCAGAGACCTGCACGGACTAATAAGGACTTATTTAGAGTTACAGTGACAACAAATGCGAATAAAGGAAGGCTATTTCAAAAGGTGTTAGAACATATCTAAAAATGAATATTTAAGTAAAACGTCTACTCGAAGCATGTTTAAGAAGATTGGTGGTTTTTCCTATAAAGTACAGATAGGACAACACTTGACAAGGCAAGACAATAAATCAAGAATTGTTTATTGTGCTTCAGTTTTTGCAATGGTTTATGAAAAACCCCTATTTTTTTCTAATGTGTGGTTTACAGACGAATGTCAAATCCATCTGAATGAATTTATCAATCGACAGACAAATCGTTTTCTTGGTTTTGAACGACCAGACATCATCGTAGAAAAACCTCTTCTTAGTTGCCGTGTAACGATTTGGTGCGCAGTGTCACACTAAATCTCACCGGCAAGTATTGGTGAACTCCGTGAAAAAATTTGGACCTTTTTCAGAAGAATGCAGCAGCCTATTTTTAATAACACGCTAAGCAATCTTGTTAAGCGTTATTAGTACTGCTTGGAAAGCAATGGAGAGCAATTTGAACACATTTTGTATAGAAGTATAACTTAAAATTCGCATTATTTCAAATGTTATTTAATTTTTTATGTTTAATAAAGTTTTAATTTTTCAGTGTCGTTTGTTTTGGAGCATACCGTAAGTTATTCGCTTTTTCGAGTTTTATTTGATTTGTTTTCTTGAACTTCTAATGCAGCACTAATGTTAGGATGCAATATATTTATTCATTAAAATCTCACTGCCATCCACTACCTACAAAACAAGTTACCAAATCTAATAATAATTATTAATATATCTTTTATTTCATACTGTACCCTAAGCCCTAAAACATACCTTTACGTACTTCAGTCCGGAAAATAGAATTTTACTGGATGGTAGCACATAATATACAGGGTCTACCAACCTTACGGCAAAGTTCGGTATATGGGTTGTTTTAGAAGATATCAAAAAATGTTATTAACAAAAATAGTAGATGTCTTTAGGGTCCATATTTTGAAATTACCTTAAACTATACAGAGTGTTGTATAACTCCGTTACAAATCAAATTTATGATTTTTTAAATGGGAACCCCTGTATATTATTATACCGAATTCGGACTGCTCACATTTTTTTGAAGATTTTGATATAAGGTTTTGATACATTATACAGAGTCCTTCAGAAGTTATGGACACGTTTGTGTGAAAATCGTAGGTAAATCAACGCTCTGTATCTTATTGTACGTTGAAGAAACAAAAAAAAAGTATTTTGCCTAGCAGAGTTTCGTAATATGATACAATATCACCGTATTCTATTAAATATTAATTATTTTCCTTTTTGTATACAGGGTGGACGATAACTCGAACCTTTCATATTCTCTCTTCTTTCAAATGGAACATCCTGTATTTTATATCATGAATAGAATGTCCGATTATGTAACTTTAATTTTTGTTAAGCATTTCCTATTCCCAAAGTTTATGAAAAATAACATTTTTTGATATCTTGATATCTTCTAAAACAACCCATATACCGAACTTTGTCGTAAGGTTGGTATATCATTATGTGCTACTATCTAGTAAATGTATCTGATACCGTAATGTTCTACTTACCGGCGCCAAATTGATTATAGGGAAGTGTATTTACTGGACAGGGTGAAATAAAAGTTTGTTACCGGACAAATCGAAAGAAATAAACTGCATTTTACATTTTTCCTCCTAGGCGAGAAAGTAAGTACTTAGCAACTCCTAGCAACCGATCACCTGGCATCTTTCAGTTTTACTTCCGTCATCAAGATAGAAAGTTACCCTTTCATACAGTGGAGAATGAAATGAATATTTCTTTTATCTAATAGCTTTTATAACTTATTAACTGGAGCTATACATTCTTTTTTAATTTTAGGCAACTGATTACAGAGTAGAATTTACGAAATGGTGGGTAAATGAGTTTAAAACAGTCAAATTTCCAACAGGTGGAACTATCTTTGACTACTTTTTGGACCACGAGACCAAACAATTTGTTCCATGGACTGAGTGTCTTGGAAAATTTGAATTAGATCCAGACGTTCCTCTACAGGTGAATACCCTAATATCCAACTAAATAAAACAAAATTTCTATGTCATATCTGACAATTCATTTTTCAGGCTGTCTTAGTACATACCGCAGAATCTATTCGTATAAGATATTTCTTGGACCTATTACTAAAACAGAGGACTCCAGTTATGTTGGTCGGAAATGCTGGTTGTGGGAAGACAGTTTTGGTAAACGAAAAATTAGTGTCGTTATCTGAAAATTACGCTATAACCAATATTCCGTTTAATTTTTATACCTCGTCTGAGATGTTGCAAAAAATTTTAGAAAAGCCTTTAGAAAAGAAAGCCGGCAGAAATTACGGACCTCCCGGTAATAAAACAATGATATACTTCATCGATGATATGAATATGCCAGAGGTAGACGGTTACGGAACTGTTCAGCCTCATACTTTGATCCGACAACATTTAGACTACAGACACTGGTACGAATTCCATTCCAAAATTATTACTTTATTGAAAAAAAAAGCAGGCAAGGACCAGGTGAAAAGTGTTGGTGAGGTTCCAACTTTAAGGGAAAAAAATATTTAAACACGAAAACATTCAAAATGGTGAAATGGGAATGCAATTTAGGGGTTGAAAACGGTTTTTGGGCAATTTATGACAAAACGTGACCTCTTAGCGAAAATTATTCCACAAGAAAGTTGTAGATGGTAAAAAAATCTAAAACTTTTGTACAGAACACTTTTCGACATAACCTTAAAGTAACCGTAAAAATGGCGAAAAATCGATTTTTCAGTATTTAATTTTTTTTCTTGTGTAAAAATAACTGAATTTGCTTGAAAATTTGTAAAAATATGTCTTTTTTTCATCTTGAATAAGAATGATTTTTTGCAGTTCAGAAGACGACTATTTTTTGAGTACATTTTTGTACATTTTTCGATAAAAACACCCTTATCTTTCACGAACAATTGTCTTGATGTTTTTTTGTATTTCGAAGGTCTTTAAATGGTCATTTTAATCTTTTACATATTATCTGCTTTAAAATGGTCTATATAAGTTGATGGTTACAGTTAAAAAAAAATAATTATTATAAGTAGCACCAAAACCAATTGAAAAGCTTAAACATAACAATGCCTCTGATTACATATGTATGTATGTATAAATTAGGGGTGATAAGTACACTGCGACCTATAGGATCTATTGTGTCCCCCCTTACTTACCATGTTCTGATGTTTTCTCAGATTTATAGCAGCTCCTGAGGAAGTTTAGGACATCGTCGGGCTTCAAATTAGGTAGATCCCCTTTTTCTATTTCATGTGCTCCTAGGTATCTAGCCCTAGAATTTTTGCAAGCAGGGCATTCTGAGAGTATGTGTATTGAGGTTTTATCCTCTTCCTCACAGAATCTGCACTTTGCTTCATCTTCTAACCCTAGTTTCTTCATGTGGCTTCTTAACCGGCAATGCCCGGTTAATATTCCCGTTAGAATTCGGAGCCTTTTTTTACTGAGGTTGAGGCAGTTAAGAGATCTCTTCTGGTCATAGTTCCCCAGTAGTATCTTAGATTGCCTCAGTCCTTCCAGCTGATTTCAGTACTTGGATTTTTCCTTCTCCATTTCTTCCCTTAGTTTTCCTAAGATTACTTTACTGCTGATCCCACAAGATGGTTCTGGTCCCAAATGTGGGGTTGCAGCTCCTTTTTTTGCCAGCTTATCTGCTGTTTCGTTCCCCTCTATTCCTATGTGTCCCGGGACCCATAAGAGGGTGACAGTGTTCATCTGGCCTAGTTCATTTAGTTTGCCTAGGCATTCCCAAACCATCTTCGAACTGATTATATTTGAGCTCAGCGCTTTGATGGCTGCTTGACTATCCGACATTATCACAATCTCTTGTCTGCGGTAGTTTCTTCCAATATTGAATTCCACACATCTTTCGATGGCGCCGACTTCTGCTTGAAAGATGCTCGGGTATGTGCCCAAGCTTTCTGAGTATTTGGCTCTCGGTCCAAAAACTCCTATCCCAGTTCCCTCGTCTAGCTTGGAACCGTCCGTATACCACTTTATGGCATTCTGGTTTAAATTCTGTATGGTGTCTTCATCCCATTCAGGTTTATTACTTTATTTACTTTGTGATGAATTTTTTCACAATTTCTTTCTGTTTAAACAATATCACAGAGGACATTTTCATACTTCCCTTTTGCCAGGATAACCATGTCGTCGGAATACCCTTGACATGGTATGCCTTCCGTAGTCAATTGACAGAGTAGACTGTCCACAGTGAGACTCCACATAAGTGGGGATGCAACTCTCAATCAGTGCTCTTCTATGTCTAGAGAGGCACATACCACGGTCTCTTTTTTATTCAGAGCGTCTTGGATTTCGTCAGTCAATTGAGTTAAAGCGGTTTCCGTGGACTTTCCCACTTGGTACGCATGTTGACGGGGGTGCAATGGCACCTGTTCCAAGATTTCTGTTCTAATCTAGTTGTCTACAGCTTTTTCCATCGTTTTGAGAACAAACGATATGAGGCTGATCGGTCTAAGGGATTTGGGGTGCGTAGTGTCCCATTTCCCTGATTTTGGGATGAAGGTGATTTTGGCCCTTCTTCGCGCTTCTGGTATGTATCCCAGTTCAAGGCTACTCCGACTAATTCGGATCAAGTGTGGAATTATTGCCACTTGGTCCTGTTGGAGTAGGGCAGGAAATATTCCATCCGTTCCAGGGGTTTTGAACGGCTGGAAGGTGTTCAAAGCCCATCTCAGCCGTTCCTCACTGCATATGTGTTTTGCCATTGCGGTGTCTTCCCTGGTAGGTCTTTTAGCCTTCTCACTTGTTTTTCCCGAAGGGACAATTCCTCCGGGAAAGTGAGTTTCTAACAGGAGCAGAGCTCGTTTTTTTTTCTGTGAAGCTTCCATCTGGCTTCCGTAATGCCATTACAGTGTCTACTTTTCCTTTTGCCAAGACTTTGTGTAGCCTTGCTGCAGAGGGTGTAGCGTCTATTTCTTCGCAGAATTTTCTGAAGCTGTTTCTTTTAGCTTTTCTAATCTCCTTATTATATGTTGTAAGTTTCTAGGTGTAGCTCTGCCAATCTCCATTACGTTTGGCTCTAGCTGTCGTGTCTCGGATCTTAAGTTTGACAGATGACCGTTCCACCATATCGCATCTTTTGCTTTTCTAGTCCTCTGGAGAGAACAAACTTGATTCATAGGCATCGAGTATTGCCTCGTTCAGTTCTATGATATCATTTCCTAATGCCAGGTGATACCTGACATTTCTGAGACTTGCAAGATTTATGTTCAGGTTAGTGTTCCTGAGTATTGGCAGGAGGATTACACTCTAATCTAAACGTAATCATTCTATGATCAGAGAGGGATGGTTCGTTCTGTAACGTTTATTTATTTTTACTAGTCTTTTTAATTTATTTTTATACTATTTAAATCACTAACACTGTTTAATTTATATAACACAATTTATTTACAATATTTTAATTTATGTAAGACAATATTTCTATTTGCATTTATCTAACAACATACTACTAACTAACTTAAAATATTCTAATCGGTCCTTTATATAGGTAAATATTGTTCGAGCATACTCCAGTCTATTCTGGGAATCGTCTCGATGATTCGACCGCTTCGCTCATCGGACGCCGTCGAACAAAACGGAATATTCTCGCATCATCTGTCTGCCTCGCGTCTGGGTCATAGCGCAAGGGGCGTACTCGCACAACAGTTCGATACTCTCCAATCTTTCACCCGATCCTTAAGATTCGGTGTACTTAGTGTTATATCTAGTACTTCCTTTCTTGTTCTGGTTATAAAAGTAGGGGTATTCCCTATATTGTGTATAACAAGATTCTTATTAAATATAAAATATAAAATTTTCTCACCTCTTTCGTTGGTGTCGGTGCTTCCCCATACGGTATTGTGACCGTTAGCGTTGCATCCTATGAGAAGCGGCAGCTTCTTCTGTTCACAGTACTCGACTAGTCTTTGCAGTTCTGTAGGCGGTGCAGTCCCGTCCCCTACAAAGTAGCATGATGCTATCATGACTTCTTGACGTCTATTCTCGAACTCGAGGTTTGCTCGAATCAGAACGAGGTCTCTCGTCATGAACTCTGACACACAAAAGTGATCAATGCTATTACTTACCAAGATGCATGCTCTGGGTATGTCTACGTTACTCACTTTATATATCAGTTTGGCTTCCCTACTTGCGAGTCCTCTCACCTGACCATCACGGACCCATGGTTCCTGGATCAATACTAATCCCATTTGGTTTCTGATAAACGTCCTTGAAATAACCGCCGATGATCCCTTGGCGTGATGGGCGTTTATCTGAGCGATATTAATTCCCGTCATTTTTCTTACCATGGTTGTTACCACGAGTAGCAAGGGATTGTCGGTCCACTCCGCATGCCCGCATGCCAGAGCAAGGCTACATACAAGGGGGTTTCGCCCGGTTCCCCAGGGGAACGTTCGCGACCGCTTATACCCCAGCGGCCATCCATCCTTCGGCACGTTACCTTACATCTTGGAATTGGGGGGGTTGGTCCGCGGTGCGACCTTAGGAATGACCAATCTGGCAATCTTGCAGTTGTCAGCTGCTCATACCAGACCGTGCCACCCGTATAGACGCACACCCCAGCTTCAATGCTTCCCTGCTAAATTGCAGTGTTACCTGCTTAAGCAGTTCAGCGACTCTCCTAGTGATCCCCTATCCGCCACCTGGGGACGCGACCGGTAGGCACCCAGCCCTCGGGCTCTGATTAAATATCATATCAACGCTGAAATACACCTATAATAAGAAATCTATTTTAAATGCACTCCTATAAATGGTTAAAGCCCGCCAATAGTGGTCGAAGGAGAGGAAGCAAGTAAACTCTAGGTTCAGTTAAGGGACACGGGCGCGACTCTGCCTTTACTTCACGAGAAAGAGATTAAATGAAGAGTGCTGTTTAGAAGAGCACGAGGTGACTGATTTTTTGATTTAAAAACAAAGTAATTATCGGCAAGTACTCTGCCTTTACTTCACGAGAAAGAGATTAAATGAAGAGTGCTGTTTAGAAGAGCACGTGGTGACTGATTTTTTGATTTAAAAACAAAGTAATTATCGACAAGTACTTATCTGCTATCATCATGATATAATAAGGTAAATTAAATTTGACATTACAGCTAACAATAAAATTTGAAGGTAGTACCTTTTTTGTAGCGTTAACGCAGACTTAATTCCCGAAACATTATTAAAAAGTATAAGTTGCAGCTGTGAAAGTGGATGTTTTACCACGCCGATGGCAATTAGTGCATTTGAAGATGCTTCTGAAATTTCAACTATGATTGACTATGAAGAACAACATCGACGAAAAAATTTAAACTTAATTAAAATTTTATTTTTCGTAAGTTTTTGTAAAACGTTTGAAAACAGAACAAGTAGTTGTAAAAAAGAATAAAAATGGTATAAATAAATTAAGTTTTTAGTGTAATTGTGTAAATCAAATATTTAAATGTAAATCATTAAGTATACATACCTTTTTTCTATAAAAATAATAAAGCAAATCGAAAATTAAGAAAAAATAATTATTCAGAAAGACGTTTGTTCGGTTTTCGTAATTTTGAACAGTTTAGCAAAAAGTAAACCCTCAACTTACATAGACTATTTATTTTTAAAGCAGACATTTCAAAGATTAAAATGACCAGTTGACCTTCGAAATACAAAAAAACATCAATATACATTGCTCAGAAAAAAGTCGTCTTCAGAACTGCAAAAAGATCATGTTTATTCAAGATGAAGAAGAAAAACATACATTTACAAATTTTCATGCAAATTCAATGAATTTTACGCGAGAGAAAACTTAAGTACTGAAAAATCGGTTTTTCGCCATTTTTACGTTTACTTTGAGGTTATGTCGAAAAGTGTCCTGTACAAAAGTTTTAGTTTTTTTTTTACCATCTACAACTATTGTATGGAACAATTTCTGCTAAGAGGTGACTTTTTGTAGTAAATTGCAGAAAACCGTTTTCAACCCCTAAATTGCCTCGCCATTTCACCATTTTGGATTTTCCTTTTAAGTTGGAACCGCAACAACATTTTTCATCTGTTCCCTACCTGCTATTTTTTTTCTTTTTTAGCGTTAAAAATTGATTTTGGCAACAGTGTATATTAATAACAATCTTCATTTTTAGGTATGATAGAAATCGACTAACTCTTAAAGAAATTCACAACTGTCAATACATATCCTGTATGAATCCAACAGCGGGAAGCTTCACCATAAATCCAAGGCTTCAACGTCATTTTTGCGTGTTTGCTATCTCCTTCCCTGGCGGAGATGCATTAACGACGATATACAAAACTATTCTCAGTCAACATTTTAGTAATCCTGAGTTAAAATTTCTATCGTTTATAACCAAAATGACCGATAATGTTGTAGCAGCAACTATAATTCTGCATCACAAAGTGTCGCAAATATTTCTGCCGACAGCTGTTAAATTTCATTATATTTTTAATTTGAGAGATATATCTAATGTATTTCAGGTAAAGTTCAAAAATGTCTTTTTGCTATTTAAAGTAGGAAAAATTTGCACCACAGATTATTGCACTATGTAATTTATATTCTATAATTTTGTTCCTGCACATCTCTTATTACAAATACCTCTGCTTGGAAAATTGTGGATAGGCTACCTTAAACCTGGCTCAGATTCACTTTTGGTTTCCCTCGAATACCGTACTCGGCCTTAATGCCCTCCGTGTACCAGCCATTATGAGGAACGATTTATTATATTTATTTATTTATTTATAATTACAGAAATATCACCAACAGCTAAAGCTAGTATAAGTTGAAATTACAAACATTCAAATAAATTTTAATACATAAATGAAAACAAAAACCAAACAAATCTAAAAACAAAAAAATATATAAATAAAAATTAATTAATTAATAATTAATTGTTAATATTTTAAAATTAAAAGAAGTTTGAGCTCCAAATATAATAAATTACTTTGAATGTGCATGGTATATTAAATACGCCGTTCTTTAGAAAAATCTTCCAGTTTTTTAATGACCCCAATTAGAGAGGCTATTTTTGAAGAAAAATTTAAATTTAACTCTTCTAGATTTTGAATATATATTAAATATAAAATTCGATATATTAAATATAAAATATAAAGTTCGAAGCACAGAACCTTCATGTATTCCTAATGTAACAGTTTTAATTTCACTCTAAAATTCATCAAGTGAAATACATTGTAATCTATTATGTAGAAAGCATTTAACCATATCTAAACTTTTACCTTTTACTTCTATTCTTTCTAAGCTTTTGAATAATATCTCATAATGTACAATGTCGTAGGCTTTCTGAATGTCTAAGAAAATATCTGTAACAAAATTACCCAATTATCATATATTTTTTTCTAAAAAGTCCATCGCAGGTGCTTTAGTATTACTTTGAAATTTATCAAATCCTTATTATTTGTTTTGAAATTTACTGGCTGTTTTTTTAATATCTTCTCGAAAACTTAAAAAAAATTGAATATTGCGATTGGTTAACAATAAGATATAGACAATAATATTGAAAAGTAAAACTAAGAATATAAAACCATGTAATGTAGGTTTATACCAAAAATTTACATTTAAACTAAAACTAATAAATATGCCATTTCTCAGTTTCTTGCATGAACATCTACATTACATGGTTTTATGTTCTTAGTTTTACTTTTAAATTAGGTAATTTAAGTTTTCATTTTTGCTTGCATGAATTCACCTTCAATCTTCAAAATTTAAATTATAAAATATGTTCTACTCTAAAACTATAAACATTACAATACAAAATCACTGAAATTTTAATTTTTTTAACAAACAATCAAAAGACATAAGTATAATTATATTTTTTTTATTAGAAATCCATCTAAAGTTAGAAATAAAAACATGACTTTCCTAACACTGCCAATTTAAAAAGGGAGTTCCAATAATTCAATTTCTACTCTGACATTTAAGATTTTGCTTATTTTTAAATAAGGCTTAACTTTATTAAGGGATTACCTTATAGGACGGTGTTCAATAATTCCCTAATATTTGTTTTTTCAAGTGTAGATTTATATTCCTAAAGCATACAGTTTTGACTCTGATAGGTATTTATATTTTTTAATTTTATTTAATTTATATTTTCACAGCCTGGACCATCTTCGGCATTAGTTAAAAATTCTATTCAGTATAGATGCATGAAAATTTTATTTAGGTAGTATATTGCTGTTTTCTTTTATGTTGTAAAATATTTATTTAATTTTTTAACTGCGAATATTTACCAGTAAACTAAAATCCATAAATATTTAAAGAAAATACCTTTAAATACATACTTTTATTTTAGGGTTTGCTTTTTAGTACAAATGAATGTTTAAACCAACCGACGGATTTGGTTCGACTTTGGCTACATGAATGCCAAAGGGTTTATGGAGATAAACTAACCGAAGAAAAAGATATTGATGCTTTCTTTAAATTACAGTTAGACGTACTCAAAAAGAATTACGAGGTAATACTAAGTATTGTATGTACTAACCAAGATGCTAAATTATAAATTACATGTAACCTTTACTGACGAAAGCATTTTCCTCTTCCGCTATAGCAAAATATGTATTTTTGACTGGGGAGCAGCATCTATCTAAACCCTTTTTTCCTTGTTTAAAATAGCCCTGATCGTTACCATTTGGTTACAGAGACTTCTTTAAATTAAGATTCTGATTCACCAATTTGTTTTGAGTAAATACTTTGAAATAAAGCAAGAAGAAAAAAATATTGTTAGCTATCAATCAATCCTTTACAATAGTTATTATGCTTAATAGTGCTTCATCAACTGAAAATAAAAAAAAAAACAAACAGAAAAATGTTTATTTTTAAACTTCTTACATATCCACTTTCAAAAATCCTCTTCTTTTATAGTATTTGCTCTACGTATCCTTACTTACATATTTAGCATTCAAAATAAACAACAATTTATTAATTTCTACCATTATTTTAACTAAAAAAATAACTATATTGTTTTAAGTAAAAATTCATCAATGAGATATCCCAGAGAAGACATCTTAGTAATACAGAATTTCTTCATAATCTGAATGATAAGCGTACTTACCTACAAAGACAAAGAAGGTTATTAATAAAATAAAGTTGAAACAGCTTTGGAAGTATTTTTAAAAAGTATCTCGGTAGTAAAAATATTCTAAATTTAAATAATTAACTTTATCACATAAAAATAACGTAAATTAATCTGTAGAACGTAATTAAATACATTTACTATTATAATCCATTTAAAAGGTTCAAAGAAAAACACAAAGTCGATCCCACAATTTTAATTTAATAGTGTAAGTTACTTGCTACTAGTTTCGGTCCACAGGACCATCATCAGGCTAAAAATACAATAACAATGTCAAATTTTTGAAAGAAAAACAGTAGTAAGACTTAATGTGATGGAATCAAAATCATGACTACAGTAAAATATTTGTAGGTGAATTATCAAACTACAACTAACAGTAGAGATAACACTGAATTATGTTAATACATATGAAAATCTCCAAAGAGATAACCGCACAGAAATATAAAAAACATGCAGGTAAAATGATAATATTGTTAAGTTTTCTAATAACATTATTTAAAAATATGTAAATTTTTTTTTTGATTATACAAAGCAAATCATAAAAAATACAATATATTGCAATGGTAATCAACATTATTACTAAAAGATGCATCAACTCACCAGAGATGAGTAAAGTATTTAAGAAAATTCAAGAAATATATAATATCAAGGGAAATAATTTACAAAATACTGATCAAAAAAGTGTTTTCAAGCCACTATCCATATCGTGCCCTACAAAAAATTTTTTGTTTTTATACTTAAATGTTTTTTGAAATGTTTTATTAAATTTTTATATTTTAATAATTTCTTTCCCCAATTTTTCCGTTTTTCTTATTTATCTGATGATGTCTGCTTAATTGCTGATGTTACAAGATTTATGGTTTTTCGCCTGATGATTCTTGGTAAGTTTGAAGATATCTGTAATTTTTGAATTTGATATTTAATAATTAATAATTTTTTAGATTTTGCATTGCTTTGTTTAGTCAAGTCAAATTGTTTATAATGTTCACTTTTTTGATCAGTATTTTGTAAATTATTTCCCTTGATATTATATATTTCTTGAATTTTCTTAAATACTTTACTCATCTCTGGTGAGTTGATGCATCTTTTAGTAATAATGTTGATTACCATTGCAATATATTGTATTTTTTATGATTTGCTTTGTATAATCAAAAAAAAATTTACATATTTTTAAATAATGTTATTAGAAAACTTAACAATATTATCATTTTACCTGCATGTTTTTTATATTCCTGTGCGGTTATCTCTTTGGAGATTTTCATATGTATTAACATAATTCAGTGTTATCTCTACTGTTAGTTGTAGTTTGATAATTCACCTACAAATATTTTACTGTAGTCATGATTTTGTTTCCATCACATTAAGTCTTACTACTGTTTTTCTTTCAAAAATTTGACATTGTTATTGTATTTTTAGCCTGATGATGGTCCTGTGGACCGAAACTAGTAGCAAGTAACTTACACTATTAAATTAAAATTGTGGGAACGACTTTGTGTTTTTCTTTGAACCTTTTGGATTCTACCCACATTAGAGAATGGATGACTTACATGATTTATAATCCATTTAGTTGGACAGATAAAAGAAGTAGGTTGATGAAAACGGGACAAATACATAATTCCAAATAACTCTAAATATTAAATGCAATCTTATATCTAACACATTTTATATGCCATTTATTATTTATATATAGTACCTAAAGTCAACCTCAAACATGTAAATCGGACATTTTTAATAAAATGGTGACGTCTATTGGCAGTTGCTAAGTGGTTGCTAGTTAAGCCGCGTGATTTACTTTACACCTGTGCGTTTTTTTTACCGTGCGTTATTAGATATCTTAAATAGATTAAGGACTGTGTGTTATTGACGGCTTACAGGGGTGGTCGTAGGTAAAACATTTTAAATGGTCGGATTAGGTTAGTATATCTATTGTAATACATTAGTAATATACCTACTTAAAAAATAGTATTTAATATACCAATCATATTAAATTACAATCTACCATTAGGACAAGAATATACATTAACAGCAACTATTTATATTCGCAAAAGATCAGGTGCAGGATCTGTAAGACCAGAGTTTTCAATTCAATCCGCTCAGTATTCAAGAGCCATGACCTTAACCTTAGACGCAAAACTGCTGCTCTTCAGGTATTATGTCTTCTCTGTTCTTCTGTATGGCGTAGAAACAAGGCAATCACCACCAAGCCTTTGAGTTCTGGCTACACAGAAGAATGTTGACAATGTTGAATGTTTGACACCAATGGATTGATCAAATACCGTTGTTACACAGAATTAATAAAATGCCAGTACTTACCAATACCATCAAATTGAACAAGTTACAATATGAGAATCCACAATGATGTCTAACTACGACAACGAATCCTGCAAGGCAAAATAGAAGACGAAAGATCTCTATAGAGGAGAACAATATCGTGGTTTGTCAAATTAAGAACTTGGTTTGATAAAATTTTTGCCCAACTCTTCCAAACAGCAGCTGACATAATAAAACTTCATAATATTTTTATCCAGTAGGTAATTATGTATTTATCAATTTTTAGGAGATAGACGAGTCAATAGTATTGGAAAAACCTAATATTTATTGTCATTTCGCTGGAGGAATTGGTGAACCTAAATATATGCCAGTGAAAAAATGGAGTAATTTGACCAAATTACTCAACGAAGCCATGTCCAGCTATAACGATTTAGTTGCAGCGATGAATTTAGTACTTTTTGAAGACGCTATGATGCATATTTGTAGGTAAGAAAATATTTTCCAGCTAACTCTATTTAAATTGTATATATCCTGGCCTCTTTATAAGTGGCAAAGCCGTACTTTTACTTCCTAGAAAGTAAATATCCTTCCTTTGAATATAAAAACAAAGGAAGGAGGGTGTCAGCAATGGTGTTTCAAAATGGCTTCAACAGTTTCCGGTTTGTCAGTGGCGTATCAATTTTAATTTATGATAAAATGCTATTTTCATAAATACAAATACTAATGTAAGAAAGTTTTAATAGGTACCTACTTAATACATTTTGTAAACCATGTTTCTATGTACACATTTATTATGAATATTAAATAGGTAAGCATTGTCAGTAAAGCATTAATGTTATAAATAAAACTGCGAAACAAATGTATTTCAATTTTTTTAGTAGCCTTTACACAAAATAATTTTATAAAATAAAAATAATAGGAATGAGTTTTTTATGGTATTCAATTCAGTTTATATATAAAAAACTCCATCTCTCATTTCTAACTTCCTTTTTAGGAAAGCTTTTAGGAACGCGTTAATTAAAAACATGGTGACATCCAAATTTGTTGTAAATTCAATTTCCTACACGCTTGGTCATTATCATTTTTACGTTAGGATCAATATTTGCAGAGTTATACTATCAAGTTTATCAAAAAAATGGTAATGGGTGAATTTTATTTCTTTCAACTTGGGTTTTCGCACTTTTTTCACCACTATCAATATTTTCGAATTTATACTTAAATCTGAGAGCCTAAGTTAAAGGAAATAAAATTCCACCCATTTTTTGGTCTCCGCAAATATTGATTGTTGCGTAAAAATGATAATGGCCAAGCTAGTGGGAAATTAAATTTCCAATAACTTTGGATACCACTACTTTGCTCCAAAGTTATTTATTTAGTTAAAAACAAAACAAATTAAGATGCGGGATTGTAACTGAAATCTTCGAGCATATGTAAATACTAACGTAGAGACAGCAAGGAATAGTGATTATGTTTTGTATCACAGGGAAAACTGTCAGACACTAGCCAGTGTCGTATGATTTTTAGGGGGTTTGAAATTAATAGGTACTATCGGCTTCAGAATAGCATATACATTTTCAAACTCAAATCGCTTACATTGAATAGACGGCCTATTTATGTGTATAACCAATCACGGTTTAAATAATAATAAATTTGAAATCAGTTAAACAGTTGTCCACGCCCACATCTTCACTTAGTTTGGAACCCTCGATAATAAATGTTTGTTTGGGATTAAAATCCCTTTTTTTATTATATCAGTGCAAAAAAAACCTATTTATTCGGGACATGACCGACCCTTGTAGGCGTTTTAAAAATTGCCATTCCTGTGTTGTTTAAAAAGGGCGTTTTTATAACTTCGGTAGGTAAACGAAATTCACATTTAACATGTATATGCTATTCTAAAGCCGACTGTACCTTTATAATACATTTTGAAACATGTAACAAAATATTTTTTAGACTTGAATTTAAGTAGTACCTAATAGTAATTAATTATTTACATCATAAGATATTTTATAAAATAGAAAGTTGAATTCATTGCATTAGTTTCTAGATTTTCAGTATTCTTAATAATGTGGCGGTATATTTGCTTTAGGCATTTTCCTATTTTTAAACAAGAGACGCTAATGCATATTTACTTGTAAAACGACCTTGATGATTAATGTTCATATTTATATTTACAAATCACACAAACTCTCACCATATAATACACTCAAATAAATTTAAAAAATGGCTTTAAAAGTAATATCCAAACACTATTAAATTGTAAAAATAACTCTGGATGCAAAACAAATTGACAATAATGGCATATGTGACAATTCGACTTCACACGCAAATTCAAAACGGACCAATGAGATTGCTGGACACTATATGACATTTATTTTCCCCTCCTGATACAAAACAAAGCTCATTTGGACGCTGTCTCTACGTCAGTATATATGCTCCAAGCCTAAAATCCATATGTAGACTTCCAAACCTCCCCCCCCCATGTTTAAAAAAAACAAGAACGATGTCCCGAAATTTATCTATTTAAGGCTTTGATGTCTAGTCTGACTGGACTATTATTGTTATTTGAGAGTGGTCGAAAAATCATATGTATAACATGGAAGTAAAATTCCTTTTTCTCCCGCGTAGAGGCAAATGAAGTTGATATGGCTTCGTAGTAGGACCACAATTAAAATAAATTGCCTCTGATTGATTTGTACTTTTTAGAAAATTTTAACCTGTGTATTCTTTTAGAATAAATCGGATTCTAGAATCACCTAGAGGCAGTGCTTTGTTGGTAGGCGTAGGGGGCAGCGGAAAACAATCTTTATCGAGGTTAGCAGCTTTTATTTCTTCCCTAGAAGTAGCACAAATTCAACTTAAAAAAGGATACGGAGTATTAGATTTGAAGAAGGAATTGTCTTCTCTATATTTGAAGAGTGGTTTGAAAAATATCGGTATAATGTTCTTAATGACAGATGCACAGGTAACATTATTTCTTTTTTGTCACATTAATTTTGATAGTAAATCAAGTAAATGAAAGGTTTTATCAATGACGATTTACAGAGAATAACACATTTGATCTCTTTAATATTATATGTTTATTTCAATTTTTTTCGTGAATTTTAACGCTCTCAAACTCGTTGATTAATGACCTCTATTAATGCATGATTTTCTATTAATTAACACAACAAACAGTTTTCTTATTCAAGTACAGTCGGCTTTAGAATAGCATATACATGTTAAATATGAATTTCGTTTACATACCGAAATTACAAAACGCCCTGCTTCAACAACATAGGAGTGGCAATTATTAAAACGCCTACATTAAATGGTTTTTGGGGATTAAGTTTATTTACAAGGGTCGGTCATGTCCCGAATAAATAGGTTTTTTCGCATTTTTGCACTGAAATCTACAAATTCACACAAAATAATAATATCTACACCTTTTCACACCACAGAGGTAGAATCCTAGGCGTATGTTTTTACGTGTGCTTTCTTGTATAACTAAAGCGAATCCAAAAACATTTTAAGCATAATAAATTATATTTATCAAAAAAATTACATTACATTTTTCACACTGTCGTTGACGGCTTATTTTTAAAATGTATTGCAACATTTTGATTTTTACCACCGTATTTATTTACTAAATAAAATATAAAATAAATAAATGTAGGGTCATTTTGATCCGAACGTGACAGAAAAACGTTAACAAAAATTCTTTTAGAATATTAAATTCAACATAAAAACAATTAAAATTAGTACCATCAAGATTGATTAGGAACTATTTCAAAAATAAGTATTTTTATATTGTATCTTTCATTTTATTGAATGTTATTTATTATTTCTAACAACCTACCTAAAAGAAGGAAATAAAAAAAAATGTTTTGAAAAGGGATTTTAATCCCAAACAAACATTTATTATCGATGGTTCCAAACTAAGTGAAGTAAGTAAGTAGAGAGGTTGCAATAAAAAACAAATAAAACCGTACTGTATGATACACAGGCAATTTGTCAATAAAATACCTTATGCTGCAAACATTAAAGTGGTGGGCGTGTACAACTGTTTAACTGATTTTAAATTTATTATTATTTAAACCGTGATTGGTTATACACAATAAATAAGCCATCCTTAAAATTAATTCAATGTAAGCGATTTGAGTTTGAAAATGTATATTCTATTCTGAAGCCGCTAGTACAAAAGCTTTGTGTTCGACAATGAGCCGTAGTGTAGGCAACCAAACATACACTCATAAACTTTTTAAAATCAAATAGCTGCAAAAAGATGGTTAAGTTTTGTAAAAAACTCGTGAATTAAATGGCGATTAACAATTTCGAACATTAACGAGTGAACCAAGAGATTCAATGTTATCATTATTCCAATATTTATTTATACAGGGTGGACCAAAGCTTTTTATTCATTAAAGGGTTATTTGCGCAATCTCTGTTCTGTTCTGTTCTGATGCATTTCCTCAACTTTTCTAAATCATTTAGTCGATTTTGATAAACTTTGCTTAGCATTCAGGTAGGTTCTACATCAACGGCGTAATGTGGGGACGTCTTATTTTGCTGGAAGCATTATTTCTATTTGGACATAGCTGATTCAGTTGTGGCATCAGATAACCCCGAACAAAAATAGATACCGAGCACCAGTTGCGCTTCCATAAAAAAAGTATGGCCATTATTATGTGGTGGATTTCCTCTGCCCCTGTATTGATACGACGCATGGCCGTTGAGCTTCATTTATTCTTTATGATATTCTGATCTCTGTTCCATCATGATTTCGGCAGAATTCGACTCATTTCGATTTCTAGTTTACTTGGACCAGATGAACCTTATACGAATGCCAGTAATACTTTTCTACTTTTTTCAACATTTTAGTAATCTTTTTTTCGTGCTGTCTACTCATTGAGTGTCTATGTATTTAACAACATGAAACAGTTCTTCATTGCTCACATTTGTCCTTACATTTCGAAGCCAGAATTTTTTGTTACTGCCGATACCTTCTTCCCCTCTACTCTATTATCATGATATTTTCAGGATTCGTCTATATAGCCAAATCACAAACGCCTCATTTTTTTTGGTAATATGTGCTGTTAGTCTGGTTCACATTTACGATTTTTCATAAAATATTTTAAAATTCACAGAATAATAGGAACGAGATGTCAGTCGATCCGGAATATTAGTTAGTTAAAGGGTTCTTTGACATATTAAAAAGTCTGTAAGATAAACGCTGGAATACCTGTATCCAACACTATTTTCTCAGCGGCCACACATAAAAATTTGCAGTTTGCACTGCATGTGAATTTGACTGTCAAAAGGGATTTTGTAGTCATTTGCTATATTTGTGTAAAATAAAGTACAAACTACAAATATTTGAGAAAATAGTGTTGGATATGTCCAACCATTTATCTGACAGACTTTTTAATATGTGAAAAAACACTTCAACTGACTAATATTTAAGAAAAAAGTTTTATTATGTTTTATTATTAGTTATTAAAATTCAAAATAATATGTACCTATCTGTAATAAAACAAGAAAACATTGCGGTGGTCGGTCATATGTAGCCCTTTACCTGGCACCGAATTAAATTTCTGCCCTCACTACCGAATAGTTCTGGTATTAGGCGATATTGCTAGTTTTCGCAGATATGATGTCCTGTGATATGATGTGGTGACGCGCTACTGTTTGCTCTTTTTTTTTTGTTGGTGGTTTAAAAATCTTTTATAGACACCTGGCGAGAAGCCGTCAGGTAGTGTGGGATTCCCCCGCTTGGCGCAAGTATACCCACTAAAAAATTCCACCCTTGCTCCCTTAAATGTCATCCTGTATACACCAGATTTGATTTGCACAGGATGACTGCAGATGTGCTCATGCTGGTTGTTCCTCCGCATTTTGTCTGCTTATTTCCTCCTTTTTTTTTCTCTCCCAACATGTCATTTGTCGCTTTTTGTATTATTTTCCATTTTTCAGGTGAATTCATCATGATTTGCACCATGTTGTCCTTCGCCTCCTCTTCTCCTAACTGCATTGTTAGGTTATGTCTAATTACATTCCAGCGGTTGCAGTTGAATATTGTATGTTCAACAGTGTCTATCTTGTTACATTATACGCATAAATCTGACTCCGTAATGTTCATTCTTTTTGTGTATTGTGCGAATGATCCGTGGCCCGTTAGTATTTGCGTTAGCCAATAGTCCAGGCTACGGTGTTCACACGTTACCCACTTTTTAATATCTGGTATTAACGTCTTTGACCACTGTCCCTTACTTTCGTTTTGTTCCCATCTTTCTTGCCACTGATTTAATATGTCCTCCCTGATTTTATCTCTTGCTTCCTTATTGTCTTGTTCTTCAATTTCATGTATAATCACAATAAGTAAATCAATTGGTGGCGTACCCGTCACTACGTTTAACGCTTCGTTTGAGACTGTTCTGTAGGCCGACAATACTCTAATTAGGATTTTTCTTTGGACCCGTTGTAATTTTTTCAGATGCACCTTGATATCTGCTGTTGTATACCATACTGGGGCTTCGTACAGTAGGATATTGTGTGCCATTGTACATAGGGCTTCTCTTTTTGTGCTTGTTGGACCATTTACACTTGGCAATAACCAATAAGTATCGCTACCTTTGTCTCTGCCTTTCTTGTAGTTTCTAGAATGTGCCTCTTGAATGTCCCTCCTTCCTCTAAATATATCCCTAGGTACCTAACTCTACTTCATTCAATCTAAATTTAACATCCTCCCTATCCCGTTTCCCTTTCAAAATAACTGCCTCTGTTTGCTATTGAAGGAATAAAAGTTTATTTACTGTTTATTTTTGACATATTCAACATTTTCACTGTTCTTTTGTGTTTTTAGTAGTATGAAATAAAATGTACGTCACACAGTACTCGTTTCGATTTCCGAACTCATCTCACTCGTACTTACCGGACTAGTAACTTAAACATCTATGAACTCATTTTAAATGATTTAATTACAGGTTCCAAATGAACAGTTTCTCGTTTTAATCAACGACATGCTAGCCTCTGGAGAAATCCCCGATATGTTTCCTGATGATGAAATCGAAAATATCATCGCCGGGGTGCGAAACGAAGTCAAAGGAGCTGGAATGTTGGATACAAGAGAAAACTGTTGGAAATTTTTCGTTGACCGTGTCCGAAGACAACTAAAAGTAGTTCTTTGTTTCTCTCCAGTTGGATCTACTCTTCGAGTAAGAGCACGAAAATTTCCATCTTTGATTAATTGTACACAAGTTAACTGGTTCCACGAGTGGCCGCAAGAAGCGCTGGTGTCAGTAGCTTTGAGATTTTTACAAGATATTGAAGACCTTCCAGTAAGTTGTCGTTTATTCCCTTTTCTGTTTCATTTAAAGGGCTATCCCACCAAAAACATTCTTTAAAAAACTAGCCAAGTCTCGATGGAGCTGCTTGTTTATCTCTAAAAAGTAATGAAATGAAATGTCGTACCAAGTCTAAGGTTCCTTGCTGCGAGTCATACAACACTCTTAACAAACATAGGTAGTTACAATAGATATACCATTACGTATAAACAAAATTGATTTGTACCCGCTAACCTAAAAAAAATGTTCAACGGCCAAGTCACACAACTTGAGACTTGGCTAGTTTTTTACAGAATGTTTTTAGTAGGATTTCACTTCTTTTTATGGAAACGTGGACTTATTGATTTATTTGATTACATTTTCTTATTTGACATATTTTTTTTTCTTTTTAGCAGTAGTTTCTTATTATTACATATATTTTTTTATATTTCCGGTTCTGATTCCTGTACAGTAGCAACAGATTTTCGTATTGCCTATTTACGTTCATTATTTATTCTTTTAGACGGTTTAATTTCTGAATGATTGGCCTAAGCCGGTTGTATTCGGTGATCGCTGGACCTTGAGCTTTTATACTCTTGAAGTCAACATTTTTTTTTTATTTCTTTTTTGCATATTTACAATCTACTACAATAATTGAGTAATGAGTAAATGGTATGATTAGTTAGGTGGCTTGAGTCAGGTACCGTTCATTAACGGTTCTCTGGAGTTTATCTTAGAGATCTTCGGGCCAGATTCTTTTTAATCTTCTCACTTGAAGAGGTGGGTTGAACAGGTTGTTGATCAGCTGATTTCTGTTGCCTGCACAGCGTTCTCTATATCTGTTGGAGCTGGTTCTGATGATATCATTTATGTAGGGTATATCTAGGTCATTGTGTATGGTTAAATTTGAGACGTACCATGGTGCATTCAGCAACATTCTCAATGTTTTGGACTGGAAAGACTGTAGAATTTTTGTGTTTGACGGTTTACTACAACTCCATAACTCTATTCCATATGTCCATACTGGAGTTAATATAGTTTTATAAATTAATATTTTGTTTTCTGGAGTCAGCTGTGATTTTTTGTTGATTAGCCAGTACATGTTTTTAATTTTTATGTCCAGCTGTTTTCTCTTGGCTTTAATGTGTGAGTTCCATGTTAATTTTTTATCCAAATGAAGACCAAGATATTTGACCTCATTTTTTATCGGAATGGGGCTGTTATTGATAAAAACTTGGGGACAGTTACTTTCTTTGGTGGTGAATGTAATTTGGCATGATTTAGAGGTGTTAACTTAAATTTTCCATTTCTTGAGCCAGTCCTCTAGTAGGGTTAAGTGGTTTTGGAGATTTTCTGAGGCTCTTATCGGGTCTTTACTTGATGACATGACTGCTGTGTCATCAGCAAATGTTGCTATTAGTGTTGTAGGAGTAGATGGTATGTCGGCTGTAAATAATAAGTATAAAAATGGTCCCAAGACACTGCCTTGAGGTACACCTGTTTTTATTTCATGGTAATCTGATAGCTCGTCCTCAAATTTGACACGAAAGTGTCTGTCTTCAAGATATGATTTCAGGATTAGATATAGTTGACTAGGGAGTTGTTGTTTCATTTTGTACAAGAGCCCAGTATGCCACACTCTATCGAAGGCCTGTTGGATATCCAGAAAAACTGACGTACACAATTCTTTATCTTCTAGACTCTGTTTGATTTTGTTTACTCTGTGGCACTGCTGTATTGTTGAGTGTTCTTTCCTGAACCCGAACTACTTCTATTCTGGTTAGTAATAGTCTTTCAAAAACTTTGGAAATAATGGGAAGAAGGCTAATTGGTCTATATGAACTTGCTTCGTTTTGTGTTTTTCCAGGTTTATTAACCATAATGATGTGTGCGAGTTTCCACTGTACAGGATAGTAGCATAATCTCAACATACTGTTGAATATTGTAGTTATTAGCACTATTGCTTTTCGGGGGAGATTTTTTAGGACTATACCGACAATAAGATCGAATCCTTGAGCTTTGTGTGTGTTAAGGTAGCTTATTTCTTTGCGAATTTCAATTGGGGAGAATGCTTTCAGAGGAGGCGATAACTGACATGGGATTTCTAGAAATTCTGTTATTATATTGTCTTCAGCGTTCATTACGTGAGGTGTGGTAAGTACCTGATCTAAGAACTTAGCAAATGTGTCTGCTTTATCAGTGTCTGAACGCGCCTAGTTTCCATTAGGTTTTCTTATCGGTGGGACGGCTGTGACGGGTCTTTTGATTTTTTTCGTGGCTTTTCACAAAGAGTGGTCTTCAGTCGACAGGTTTCTGAGGTACAGTTGGAAGGTTTCATTCCTGGATTCATGAATGGCTCTACGAAGTTTATGGGTGAGACTGTTGAGATGTGTTTTGTCAACTGGATTTCTACTGTTTTGCCACTTTCTGCGTACTCTGCGTTTTTTAGTAGCAAGTTGTTTAATATGTAAAGGGATATTATGTTTCTCATGCACTGTTTTGTGATTTATTGGAGTGGATTGCCAAGCTGCTGTTTGAATCAGTGTAGTTAAATGCTGTACTGCTTCCTCAATTTCATTATTGTTCTTTAGTCGCCAATCTAGCTTTATCTTCTCATTGATATATTCCTGGAATTGATTCCAGTTTGTTTTATTATTGCATAGCCTTGGTGGTAATGTTTTCCAAATTGGCTTACTACTCAATGTTATTATTATTGGACTGTGATCAGAGTTTAAGTCATAATTTGTTTCAATTTCGCAATATATATCAGATATACCTTTGGTTAGGGCAAAGTCTAATAGATCTGGTATCTTATTAATGTCACTTGGCCAATATGTTGGCTCACCTGTTGATAAGATATTTAGTTGGTGTTGTTGAACACATTTCAGTAGGTTTCTGCCTTTTGGTGTGATCAACCTTGAGCCCCATGTCGTATGCTTTGCGTTCCAGTCCCCTGCTATTAGAAAGTTTGTGCCAAGTTTGGAAAACACATCATTATATTCTTCTGGAGTTATATTATGTCGAGGTGGGCTATATATTGATGCAATAGTTATGGATCGGTTTATTACTTTAAGTCGGACATTTGTACTTTGTATTTTATTTGTTTTATAAGGTTGCAGAATATGATGTTTGAGTGAGGATTTGATGATGACCGCTATACCTGCGTGTGCAGTTCCATCAGGGTGATTTGTAAAATATGTGGGTATTTTGACTACCGTTCTGTCTGTAGAGTGGCTTTCCGATATCAGCATTACATCTATCTTGTTTATATTTAAGAACAGAGTAATTTCTTGCACATGGTTGTTAATACCGTTGGCATTCCATGCTGCTATTCTTATTGAATTATTGAATTTTATTTATTTAGTTTATTAATGAGTATTATCAGCATGGAAAGTACCATACTATTTTGGTTTATTAGCTGGCTAAACATATTTTTGAATTCGTTTAAAAAGGTTGCTAATTTATCGGTTGTATCTGGGTTGTCTGTGGTCTGAGGAGGCGATCCGTTGTTGTTTATTGCTTGTGCATATGTGTTTGTGTTTTGAGGTTGCTGTTGGCTATGAATGTTCCTAGAGAAATTGTATTGTGCTTGGTTTTGAACAGGATTACTGGTACTGCTTGTTGCATTTCTTGTTTTTCTTAAGTCTTGGTAAACTGTGCATCCTGGATGGTCACTGTTATATACACATTAATTGTAACACATATATATTTCTAATATATTGACAATCAATCATAATTTAAATATATCTGTCAAATTGACATAAAAACTAAAATACGGTAACGGCTAGTATATAACAGTCCTCCGCCGTTATTTCTGGACACCTTCCTGTGGCACCTTGGGCGCCGGCAGCAGCTGCTCGATGTGTCTACGCCAAAGAAGGTCACCGTCGGTCCGTAGCTCGTAGTGCAGTTCGCCCAGCCGCCGTGTGATCACCCCGAACTCCCATTTAATTTTCGGATCGGAATAAGCTCTGGCTTGGACGCGGTCTCCTGTCTCAAATGATCTGGTCGTTGATGCTACATCATCAGGATGGGTCGTTGACGGAATGTTCAATCCCCTGAACATCACCTCCATCTTAGTCCTGATGTTTCGACCAAACATAAGTTGGTAGGGTGTTTGTCTGTTCTGTGTTGGGGTACGCCGGATTTGATCCTTAATGATGAGAAGTTTGTCGGTTAATGTTAGGTTATCCCCCTCCCCCTCCATCGAGCGTAATGCTTTCTTAATTGTTTGCACGTAACGTTCGGCTTGACCGTTCGTGGCTGGATGATAAGGAGCAGACGTTAAATGTGTTATATCGCAACTAGAGAGATAACTTTTGAATTCTTTGGACACAAATTGTCGTCCATTGTCTGAGACTAGTATGTGAGGAAACCCGAATGTGCTAAATAGTTCTTTAAGTTTGAGAATGCACCACGAAATTGTTGTAATTTTGGTGGGAAACACTTCTACCCATTTTGTGTAAGCGTCCACAATTATGAGGAGTCGGTATCCCTGTACCGGTCCAGCCAAATCCACATGTATCCTTTGCCATGGTTCTATGGGTTGTTCCCAATGATGAATTGGTACTTTAGATGGTTCTTTTTGTTCCAATCTGCATGCTCTGCAAGACCTTACCTTATTATCAATATCTTTATCAATGTTTTTCCAGTACACGTAACTGCGTGCAAGCATTTTCATTTTTATTATTCCTATATGTCCAGAGTGAAGTTCATCGAGAACAATCTTGCGTAAACTGGGTGGTATCATTAATCGCGTTCCCTTCAATAAACAGTTATCCTGAATTGTTATTTCATTATCATTATAGCCATAATTTCGCAAAGATCGACCAGTTTTTAATGCTTCCCATATTGCTTTAAATTCATTGTGATTTTTAGTCTCCTTGGCTATAATTTGTGGTCGAACTTCAAGCGCGTTTATTTGCTGAATTTGAAATAAAGAATGTTGGTCTATAGAAGTGTTTTTTACTTTTTCTACTGGGAATCTTGATAGGTAATCAGCATTAGCGCTTTTGATTGAGCTTCTGTATTCCACGTTGTAGTCGAATCCGGACAGAAAATGAGCGTAATGGAACAGCCTCATTGTACTGAGGGCAGGTAATGTTTTATGAGGATGAAATATTGACGTGAGTGGTTTGTGGTCTGTTATTAAAGTAAATTTTCGACCATAGCAGTAATGGAAAAAATTTTTTATGCCCCAAAATATAGCTGTAGCTTCTTTGTCGATTTGGCTGTATTTCTTTTCGCTCGATGACAGTGTTCTGGATGCAAATGCTATTGGTCTTTCTGATCCATCATCTAATTTATGTGATAATACGACTCCCAAACCTGTTGGCGATGCGTCAGTCGCAAGAATTAATGGTTTATTTGGATCAAAATGGATCAAAACTCTTTCGCTCAATATGTCCTTCTTTAATTTTTTAAAACTGTTTTCGCATTCCGATGACCAGATGAAGTTTTTGTCTTTCTTTAAAAGTTTGTTTAATGGATGTGTGATGGACGCCAGGTTTGGAATGAATTTATTATAATAATTTGCCATCCCAAGGAAAGTTCTAAGTTCATTTATGTTAGTAGGTCGTTCAGCATTCAGTATGGCTTTGATTTTGTTTTTATTTTTGTGTAATTTATCTTGATCTATATCCCAGATAATTAATGCTTCGTTTAAAAAAATGGCATTTTTCTTTATTCAAACGTAAATTATTTTCCTTCAGTTTTTGCAGTACTATTTCTAATCGAGTTAAAAGCTGATCTTCAGTTGCTCCTTGAATAATTATGTCATCGAAGAAACATTTTACTCCATCCAGTCCCTGAAGTAGTTGGTCCATAAATTTTTGCAAAAGACTTGGGGCTACTTTCACCCCAAACATTAATCGATTGACCTTATATGTGCCCTTATGCGTGCTCAAGGTTTGTAGGAGGGCACTTTCCTCGTCCATCACCATGTTCATGTATGCTTGACAAATATCTAAAGTGCAATTATGGGTATTGGATAGTTATTTTCTTTAATAACCTTGTTAAGGGTTACTTTGTAGTCTGCACATAGTCTAATGCTACCGTTGGGTTTCACAATAGGTACTATTGGAGTACCCCAATCCGAGTGATCTATCTTAGTTATGACTCCTTCTGAACATAGTCTCTCTATTTCCTTGTCTACTTTTTCTTTTAGTGCATAAGGTATGCGTCTAGCTTTAATAAAAATAGGTTGAGAATTTTCTATTAAGTTAAGATGCGCTTCGTAATGGGTATTTTTCCTAGATCCGATCGAAATACAGTGGTTGCATATTCTTCTAAAAGTGTATCAAGTTTTTTAGCTGGCTCTGAATATTGTATTATTTTCATATCTACTAATTGAACATTTACTTCTTTCATCCAACTCCTTCCGAATATTGGGTCTACGTTTTGTGTTATCAAGTACAATTTTCCACTGAATATTTGATTTTTATAGCGGCATTGAACAAATACCACTCCTGCAGGTTTGATTATTTCGCCAGTGTATGTTTTTAGTTTAATGTCTGTTTTAAATACCTTCTTTCCTAAATTTATATCTTTAAACTGTTTGTAAGACATCGAAGATAATGTTGCGCCAGTATCAAATTCCATACTCACAGGTTTGTTCTCTATTTTTATAGTGATTATATATTTATCTGAAATCTCGCTCTTAATAAGATTAATGTCTCCTATACTTCCATTGCTTGTGTCACTGTCGTCATCTACTTGGTTGGAATTTGTAATTTTCTGTAGGCATACTCGTGCTAGGTGACCAATTTTCTTACATTTCATGCAAGTAGATTTAATAGCTCCACATTCACCTGATCTGTGATCGTCCTTGCCACAGCGGAAACACCTTCCTTTTAAATCTTTTACAGTAATTGGACCCGAACGAGAATAAAAAGAACGAGGAGATGTGATGCTTTTCTTTTTGGTGTTTGTTATTTTATTCATCGTGTCGGCAGGCTTATGTATGTCATCAGAAATTCTCGAGTTTTCAGCTTTGCCCATTTCTATAGATGTAGCCATGTTTACCATTTTCGAAAAATTAGTAGTATCCCTTTCTTGAATAATTTTTGTTCTTATTTCACTGTCCTTCAACCCTCGAATAAATTGAAGAGATAGAAAACTTTCTGATGTGGGTTTAAAGCAATTTTGACACTTAAATTCACAATTTATAGATAGTTTCTTTAACTCGGAAGCATATGTAGCCACAGTTTCATGTTCCAATTGTAAACGGGTAATAAATCTGTGCTGCAATGCCCAAATACTTGGTTTTGGATCTATATAGTCGTCTAATAATTGTGCAAGTTCTTCGAATTTTTTAGCAAGAGGATCATCCGGGATCATAAATCATAAAGCCTTTCGTGTAGTGGCGGTGACAATGAAGAAAGAAGTATATAAACTTTCGTATCAGCGTCTTCAATATTATTAAGCAGGAAAAACACTGAAAGTCTTTTTATAAAATTCCTAAAACTTTCATTTTCTTGAAATGGTTGAAAATTCATATTTGGCATACGGGTTTGCTGATTGCGTACATCCGATTGTTGTGTTGACGAAGCAGGCGATATAAAAGCGCGGTTGATAGTATTTTGTAGCATCATAAGTTTCGTTTTAAGAACTGTGCATTTTTCTTCAAACTCATATCTAATATCTATCTCCTGTTCGAGTTCGTCATCTGGAGTGTCTAATTCTATGCTTTCTTGCAAATTTTGAAGTTTCCCTAAAGTTTCTTTAAGAGATTGAAGTCTTGTTTCTATTTCCTCCTGGGGAATAATTTCTTGTGAATTCACGTAGTTTTCTAGTTTTGTAATTAAACCTCGTAGTGAGGCGCGGGTTTTCTTTAGTTTTTTAATATCTATTGTCGACATCCTCGTCGCCAATTTGTTATATACACATTAATTGTAACACATATATATTTCTAATATATTGACAATCAATCATAATTTAAATATATCTGTCAAATTGACATAAAAACTAAAATACGGTAACGGCTAGTATATAACAGTCACCTTTACAAAGAACACATTTTGCTGGAGTATTTTTATCTTTAGTACATATTTTAGTATCGTGTGATCCGCTACATTTCACACATTTAAAAGGTCGCATACAATAAGTTTTTGAATGCTTGTACTCTTGGCACCTTGTACATTGTACCATGCTATTTTTCTTTCTTGGTGGTTCAATTTTTATTTTACAGTGTTGTAAGTTATTTAGGTTGTAGACCTCTTTGTTGTTTCTGTTTGGTTCTAAATCTACGAAGAATATTGGAAGTGGTTCCTTGCTGACTCGATGTCTAATGTTAATTATATTTCTGACTACATGTCCTTTTTCTTTTAATTCGGTTTTGATTTCATCTAACGGCACAGAGTGGTGCAGACCTCTAATTACAGTTTTGTAGGCTCTTTCCTGTTTGATCTGATAGGTATGATGGATAATTTCTCCATCACGAATATGACGGATTAATTTTCTGTAAGCATCTATAGTTAAAGGGTTGATTTTTATTGTGTTGTTAGACATTGCTCTAGTAGTAAATGTTTTTTGTTCAGTTATAGTCAACAGTTCTCTTAGCATTGCTAACGGAGTATATATAAATTGGGGATGGTTTTAAGTCCTTAGGGGTAGTATTTACATCTCCAGAATTGGCGTTTGGCTCTTTGTTTTCTTGGGAATCTTCATTAGAAAGAGGCTGATATCTGTTTGTGGTTTGTATTTTGGATGGTATTTCATCTGATTTTTGGCGACTTATTCTTTTCCTTTTGTTTCCAGCGATTTGCCAAGGATGTTTTGAAGCATTCTCTTCGTTTTCACTTAGCATTTCAGCTTCATCACTTGATGAAGGAAGTGGAGGATAATTTTGGGTTAAGTTCATGTTAGTACTTACTGCGTTTATGTGTGCATTTGCATTTGATTGTGTTGGAGTGGTCTGAATTTGGTTATGGTATATTGGCAAAGGATGTTGTTCTTGTATGCTGAACCCATAAAAGGGGGCCTGATTTATCATTTGGTTGGTGGATGATGGCATATACTGCATCTGAAGATGCTGGCTCATTTGTATCGGTGTCATTTGTGATGCAGTTCCGTTTGAGATCATGTTTATTGGTGTGGGTGGTGTATAGTTGAGTAGTCTGGGGTCTATTCCTGGTCCATTCCCTGTTGGGAACATTTTGTTCTTGCTATCGATTTAATAATCGTCTGTGTAATCGTAATCACTGTGGGCGCATTCACCAAGAAGTTTTCAAATTGTTAATAGTATAAAACAAAAACAACAACAAAGCATCGCACAAAAACTAGACTCGACGCGATAACGGAGGACAATTTGTACGTCTTATCGCTTCGAATATTCAAACGAAACTTAAGTCAACATTTATGTGATTCCATCTCCCTTAGATATCTATTATGCCTAAGGTAATCACCATCCTGCTTCTCAGAGTAGGACATAAAATTTTCCGATGTCTCTTTTTTACATGCCGACACTTTTTTTCAGCATATCTTGTACTGTAAGCGCCAATATCTATAGATGTTTCAGAAAAAAACAGTCACCTGTAAGAATCCACTTTAGCAAAGGCAGAGAGCATTTAGCGGTATTTACTTGTCTGCAGTACATTCAGTATCTCTTTTTGGCTTTCTGCCAGTCGCTGAGAGACATAACACTGTGACGAATTATATGCTATTCTGCACACTGCTTGTATCAAAATAGATTTGCCGAATGCACATAGCAATAATATCAGTTTTTTGGTAGATCAGTAATTAAAAATGAGAGTTAGACATATAGGCAGATTATATGAGATCATCCACTATACTACCTAAGCACTGCAAGAACAAAATCTATTTGTTTAGTCTTTATACATTTAAATAACTAATTATTTTATTATCAAGAAAAAATGGAATGAGCTAGGGTATTCCATTAACAATTTACATTTCGTAAGTAGCAAATAATTACATACATTTTTAAATACTCAACTTGACTTGTAGTTTTTGACATAATTAATTTGGTGCGGGATAAAATATAATGGATAACTAATTTGGAGAAACCATATCATGTCCAATGGTGGTGACCGTATTTCAAGCGGAGGTGGTCGCCCTCTATTGAGTGCGCGTGAAGGAATATAGGTTAGGGATACCACAGAAGAACTATCTATATAGTCTCCGATAGTCAACCTGTCCTCTTTGCTCATATCTTTCCTGCTAAGACTATATCCTTACTCTTAATCTTAAAAAACTCTGGTAAAGAGCAACAAGTTTGACCTGTTGTGAATTCCAGAGCATAATTATATTATAGAAAAGCGGAATAACATTTAATTCTGTGCACTACTCTGTTTTTCAGTGACTGTTAGAAAGCATTGAAAGTTAGTAGAAGACTGTAGACAGGCGAAGAGATCCATTGCAGCAGAGACTCTTCGACTATACAGGAAAAACTGAGATATGCCGGGATTCTTAACAGGTCACTGGTTGTTTTGTTAACATCTATGCAGATTGGGAATTACAGTCCAAGATACACTGTCTAGAAAATGTGTGGATGCTGAAAAGAAAGCGGAACACCTTATGTTTATTTGTCCTATTTTGAGCAGCAGGAAGCCGATTACTTTAGGCATCTTGAGAAGATGGATCAGCCATGGATATATTGTCAAGCGAGTTCTAGAGCAAAATATCTGGGACTAGAGACATATGAATAAGGTGTGATGAGGGACACAATAAGTTTAGAGCTATGCTGTAAACCAGGTTTACCTGGCCCTCTAATAAAATAAAAACAGCTAGCATATAACTATAAAACAATTGGTAAAATTAAAGAAGATAACTAGCTTATCAATAGTTCTCTAAAATACAATAATTTCAAAAGGTTTTTTTTGTTTCCCCATGAATAAATGATTATTACTTTCACTTCAATAACGACAATTGTCTATAAATATCACAATTTAACATAAAGGTATGTCAGAGAAACATAATCGTCATAATGGATAAGATTATTAAGATATTGAAGTAATTTTTGTAGAAATAAACATTTTTTAATCCCATTATCGTGGACTAATAAAAGTAAATGAAATGTAGCAAAAACGTAAAATAATTAAATAATATACAATAGTTGATACGAGGGGTACTAGATATTTCTATTTCGGGAACTGGCAACACTAATGCCAATAGCTCAAATCTGACAACACCATAAAATAGTTTAAATTTTCACGATGCAGTGCGTGAACTGATTATGCAAGATCGCCATATCGTCATATTGTGAGATATAGTCATCCTTGCACATTAGTTCCACTTTAATACATTCGATTTTGCATGAACATTTAGTTATAAAATTGAAGTAAAATAAATTGGTTCTTATTGGATACCCATAATCCAGCAGTGCCAGTTACTTTCTCTTAATCTGGCACAAACATGTGACTTCAATTGCTACTTCTGCTGCCAAAAAACTGTGCTTTATTCTTCGTGCTCGAAAATATTTCTCCCCCACAACCCTTAAATTCTTGGATTCTATCCAGAAGAAAGCCTTTCGCTAATAAAGACTCCTTCTAGGCTCCCACCGCAGAGCCGTAGCCGACCTCTCTTCTACCGCTATTTGTCTGCCTAATTATTATAATTAGATTATCGGCATACCACTGACATTTAAAGTAGTTAATGAACAAGTAAATCTTGGAAGTTCTCCATTATTAAACTGTTTACTTTGATTAAGTTCTTTTTTATACATCCTATTTAGGGTGGTTAATTTTATTTTTACATTTTTGTGTCCACCTTTTCATGTAATTTGTTAGTTTTTACTTATTTATTTGTGTTGGTTTGTCTGGTTTCTATGATGTTTTGTACGTTTTATACATTTCTTCTTAGTGGTTTTTATCTTTTTTGACGAGAAACTCTGATGATGGCCTTGTAAGCCGAAAGCGCTGTTTGAATACTTACAGTTTACTTAATACACACTTATTAAAAAACTTTAAAGTTTTTTATTCAAAATACATTTTCCCATTCACCTACATTTTTAGAAAGTGTGTACAAAGTCTACAGTATTTTAATAAAAAAAACAAATATATTAAATTATTGTAAAGATCAGCATGATATAGTTTTTTCCTGGTTTTTCTATATCATTGCACAGTTGAGGGAAATACATCCATGATAATCCCTTAAGGCTAATAACATCTAGGCTCCAATATTGTTACAGCTTGTTACTTCCATACTTGCTCCAACCTTAATACTACCTAATCAACATCAGGTACCTAGCGACAAACAAATAAAATGTAACTTCAATATGTCAATCTGACGATTCTAGTTTTTAGCGAAATAGCTGTGATTGAATTTAAAACCGTATTTTTCGAATAAATAGTGGAACCGTTTAGTTGTTTACTGTTCTTAAAAAGAGTACTCAATTTTTGTTTGTTTAAAGAATAACGTATAAATACAATTAAAGGCGAAATATATTTATTTTTAAAACAAAACTACAATTCTGTCTACAAAAACAAAATAAACAAATCAATTTTTTATATATTAAACGTATAACTTATTATTATAAATAATATCTAGCAATTTATGTATTTATCTAGAAATGTGTTCATAGAAAAAATACAGTAAGTAATACGTGCAAAAACTTTATTTATCATAAGTGCAATATATCTTAAATACATGCATATACAACTTTCCCAAAATACAACAAAAGATACAGCGGTTTTACTGACACTATTTTGGTTATTTTTAAAATAATTCATTTTGTTTTGATGTTTTGATTTATCATTTAGAGGTGTTTTCGTGGGCATGGAAACATACCTAGGATCTTGCTTAATTCATATTTAATGGGAACAACATATTGAAATCAAACGAGTTCATACAACCATAGTTAATGCTGATCGCCCTGGAAGCCCAAAAGAGGCAGATACACAAAAAAAAACACATTTACAAAATTGTTTTGGTTTATCAGAAACTGCTGCTACCACACAGGAAGATATCAAAGAAATGAGTGTGTCAAATTTGACATGAGCTTTAGGTAAAGAATTACTTTCAAACCTACAGTATTCTTCAGATATCCCAGTAGCTAGTATGCTACAGATTTATCTTTACTGCCAAAAACTCCATAACAAATGCAATTACAGATACTAAAATGCAAATTACATAAACAGCAAGAATACTTTGAAGATGCTCAAATGTCAGAGAATTATGCTTTGATCTATCTTTCAATTCTGCTAATGTTGCTGCTTTTTTGTAATCCTTAAACATATTTTCAAACAAATACTGCACGATGCCACCTTCTTTAAGCCACAAGAGCTTCTGATTGAACTTTCTAAACACCGGATGTCCTTTAGGAAAAGAAAAACTAAAATAACTATTAATAGTGTAGGGATAAAACGGTTTAATCAAAGATTTCCCCTCTTTATCCAAGTACAAATAAGGAACTTCATACTCCACAGGTCTCCATAACACGTAGGAAATAATGTTTAGATTGTAGGCAGTCATATTCGTACAATTGGAATCACACACAGTAATTCTATTATCTTTAACTAAATCTTTATACATATCGAGGTTGGATTCTTTGAATGAGTTAAAAATAAATTCAGAAGGTAACCCTATTTTGAACGCGTTATGATTCCAGACGTCGTTCATGCTTTGAAATACTTCAGTTGGCATTTCTTCCACCATTATATAGAACATCCTACTTTTGTAAGCGGTGGTTATGATGACGCAAAAGATTAAGTAACTGGTCAACAGTATCTTAAGTCCGATACTTTCAGTACGCACCAGTGCGAATCCTTCAAATAGTACCCTAAGCAGTCCAATAAATATAACTATGTTATTATCAGGATAGAGAAATTTAAACGATAAAAAAAATATTAAATATAAGACAGTGAGAACAGCAAGTAAATATAACCAGACGTTTAAAGAAAATTCTTTGTAAAGTACAGTCCAATACTTGGTTGGTTGGAAAATTCGTGGTACTACAAATGCTTCATTATCTTCATATAAAGCTACAGTTTTTTCTAAACAGATATCATCTTGAATGAAGTGTTGCATAGTTAGATCAACATCCAAATCTAACTTCATTTCTCTAAATTGTCGAGGTACAGTAAATCCGTTGTAGTTGTATTTAAAATTGACATACTCAACTTTTATATTCATACTTGAAGCAATCGTATTAGTTACTACTTGGTTTAAGCCTTTTGTTCCGTTTACAAAATGTCGGGCAATGCCGTTAGATGCTTTCAATACATTTATTTTCTTTGAGTGTCCTTTAAAATCATCCAAGTGAATTTGAAAGCAATCAATATCAGAAGGTAAAAGAAGATACTGATTTTTATAAAATTTATACTTAAATAATTCATTACTGGCCTTGATAATAATAACGTTAAAAATATAATAATCATCCAGAGTTTTAAGTAAATTTTCATCTACATTTTCAACGAATATAAGAAACTTTCCTCTGCTGTTTAAAAGATGTGATTTGTAAAGAACTTGCAGAACATTCGTTATGTTACCTGTAATAACATGAATAGTTGGAAAATTAAAAATACTTTTAGGTACAGTTTTTTCGGTATTTAATAAAACTGCAGGAAATGAAGGTTTTATCTTTAAATTAATAAGATATGTAACTTCACTTGAAAATTCGTCAGCGGTAAATATAGAATTAATACAATTACTTTCTGTTTCCGAAGATTTTTTTAATAAACTAGAAGCTAAGACTGCAGTTAAAACAAATAAATTCTTCATCTTGTCTTAGAATCAATACAATAACTTCACTATGTTCTATCAAGGAAACAAAGTTGTTAGAGCAATGAATAGAGACTTCAAAATATTGCGACTATGCCTTTTAATGTGTATATGGAAATTATGAATAAAGATGTTAAATCATCATTAACTGGCAAGTAAACAAAATTGATTTTTTTTATTATGCTTTGGTAATCGTGCTAATGAAATGAGTATTAACACAAACAAAGATTATACGAGGGGTACTATTTATATTTTGAAAACATCGTCATAATAATACCACAATAGAATTCTCTAATACATAAATATGAACACCTAGGATTGGCCTATTCTTAAATAATCTTTATTTCATACTGTACCCTAAAATGTACCTTTACGTATTTCATTTTAATCGGAAAAATAGAATTTTACCGGATATAATAGCACGCAATCTATTTCATTACGGGCTACTATCCTGTAATGAAATTTGACCTTAACAGGCTTCTACATATTAAAAACTAATAAAATCTCAGTTAGGTTTCAAACGTATGAATATACATTTAATGAATATACATTAAAACCATAAATACTTTTATATTTCGCACTTATAAAAATCTTCATTATAAAACGCATTTGCGTATCGTAATGTAACTTTTACGCACGCAAATTTTTGTTTTAAATGGTTGGCGACATGATTGAAGTATCTAATGACAAGACTATTGACAATGACATTTGTGGGTTAATAGCAATTTATTAATTTTATATTGTTCTTTAAAAAAGTATTTGTGAATATGAATATCATCTTTTACTTATATAATATATTATTATTGGTGTATTAGTAATTTTAAAATATTTGAAAACATTAACATTTCATAATTTAAATGTCAAAACTGTCAAATGTTATAAATTACACAGTGCTACCGACATACTTTTTAAAATAAAAATTTTCGTAATTACATAAAAATAATAAATTAATTTAAAAAATGATAAAATGGCAGAATATAAAAAATATTGTAAACAACTTATTTCATATGGCTGTTGGGACACTCGTTCTTTAAAAAACTCATCGCTTCGCGATTCGTTTTTTAAACTTGAACTCGTGTCATAACAGAATTCCATATGAAATGCGTTGTTTAATATACTATTTTATATTTTGCACTTATAAAAATCTTCATTATAAAACGCATTTGCGTATCGTAATGTAACTTTTACGCATGCAAATTTTTGTTTTAAATGGTTGGCGACATGAATGAAGTATCTAATGACAAGACTATTGACAATGACATTTGTGGCTAATAGCAATTTATTAATTTTATATTGTTCTTTAAGAAAGTATTTGTGAATATGAATATCATCTTTTACTTATATAATATATTATTATTGGTGTATTAGTCATTTTAAAATATTTGAAAACATTAACATTTCATGATTTAAATGTCAAAACTGTCAAATGTTATAAATTACACAGTGCTACCGACACTTTTTAAAATCAAAATTTTCGTAATTTACATAAAAATAATAAATTAATTTATCGCTTCGCGATTCGTTTTTTAAAGAACGAGTGTCACAACAGCCATATGAAATAAGTTGTTTATTATATTTTTTATATTTTGCCATTTTATCATTTTATAAATTAATTTATTATTTTTATGTAAATTACGAAAATTTTGATTTTAAAAAGTGTCGGTAGCACTGTGTAATTTATAACATTTGACAGTTTTGACATTTAAATCATGAAATGTTAATGTTTTCAAATATTTTAAAATGACTAATACACCAATAATAATATATTATATAAGTAAAAGATGATATTCATATTCACAAATACTTTCTTAAAGAACAATATAAAATTAATAAATTGCTATTAGCCACAAATGTCATTGTCAATAGTCTTGTCATTAGATACTTCATTCATGTCGCCAACCATTTAAAACAAAAATTTGCATGCGTAAAAGTTACATTACGATACGCAAATGCGTTTTATAATGAAGATTTTTATAAGTGCAAAATATAAAATAGTATATTAAACAACGCATTTCATATGGAATTCTGTTATGACACGAGTTCAAGTTTAAAAAACGAATCGCGAAGCGATGAGTTTTTTAAAGAACGAGTGTCCCAACAGCCATATGAAATAAGTTGTTTACAATATTTTTTATATTCTGCCATTTTATCATTTTTTAAATTAATTTATTATTTTTATGTAATTACGAAAATTTTTATTTTAAAAAGTATGTCGGTAGCACTGTGTAATTTATAACATTTGACAGTTTTGACATTTAAATTATGAAATGTTAATGTTTTCAAATATTTTAAAATTACTAATACACCAATAATAATATATTATATAAGTAAAAGATGATATTCATATTCACAAATACTTTTTTAAAGAACAATATAAAATTAATAAATTGCTATTAACCCACAAATGTCATTGTCAATAGTCTTGTCATTAGATACTTCAATCATGTCGCCAACCATTTAAAACAAAAATTTGCGTGCGTAAAAGTTACATTACGATACGCAAATGCGTTTTATAATGAAGATTTTTATAAGTGCGAAATATAAAAAAGTATTTATGGTTTTAATGTATATTCATTAAATGTATATTCATACGTTTGAAACCTAACTGAGATTTTATTAGTTTTTAATATGTAGAAGCCTGTTAAGGTCAAATTTCATTACAGGATAGTAGCCCGTAATGAAATAGATTGCGTGCTATTATATCCGGTAAAATTCTATTTTTCCGATTAAAATGAAATACGTAAAGGTACATTTTAGGGTACAGTATGAAATAAAGATTATTTAAGAATAGGCCAATCCTAGGTGTTCATATTTATGTATTAGAGAATTCTATTGTGGTATTATTATGACGATGTTTTCAAAATATAAATAGTACCCCTCGTATAATCTTTGTTTGTGTTAATACTCATTTCATTAGCACGATTACCAAAGCATAATAAAAAAAATCAATTTTGTTTACTTGCCAGTTAATGATGATTTAACATCTTTATTCATAATTTCCATATACACATTAAAAGGCATAGTCGCAATATTTTGAAGTCTCTATTCATTGCTCTAACAACTTTGTTTCCTTGATAGAACATAGTGAAGTTATTGTATTGATTCTAAGACAAGATGAAGAATTTATTTGTTTTAACTGCAGTCTTAGCTTCTAGTTTATTAAAAAAATCTTCGGAAACAGAAAGTAATTGTATTAATTCTATATTTACCGCTGACGAATTTTCAAGTGAAGTTACATATCTTATTAATTTAAAGATAAAACCTTCATTTCCTGCAGTTTTATTAAATACCGAAAAAACTGTACCTAAAAGTATTTTTAATTTTCCAACTATTCATGTTATTACAGGTAACATAACGAATGTTCTGCAAGTTCTTTACAAATCACATCTTTTAAACAGCAGAGGAAAGTTTCTTATATTCGTTGAAAATGTAGATGAAAATTTACTTAAAACTCTGGATGATTATTATATTTTTAACGTTATTATTATCAAGGCCAGTAAAGGCCATATGGCTGTTGTGACACTCGTTCTTTAAAAAACTCATCGCTTCGCGATTCGTTTTTTAAACTTGAACTCGTGTCATAACAGAAGCCCATATGAAATGCGTTGTTTAATATACTATTAAAATATCTTGTCCTCTTTCTACAAAAACCCTTCAACCCTTAACCCACTTTCGCATATGCTAGTGGTATATGGTGCTTACGCTACCTTGAGGAAAGTGAGAAAATGTAATGTAGCTTCTGGAAAAATATACTCCTTTTAACTAAAACAACAGCTGGTTACATAATAAAAATTGATGAAAAATTCAAACAGAATATTTTAAGCCGATGTGTTCCTGATGGTGCCAATAAAGACATGGGCAAAATCCTACTCAGTACTTATCACTCCGGCTACAAACATCTCCTACGTGATTGTAACAATATACCAACAATTATCTTAATGGATCTTCCCCATTGCATATAAAAAGAGTAATCACACAATTCAGTCAGTAAGATGCCTGTGGCCATACGCAGGTTCTTTCTGGCCATGGCCACGTATTTTATATTAGGTTAGGTTAGTTCCTGGGATAGACTGCAATCTTTTTTTCGTCCCATCTACCCTTGAATTTATCAATTTATCCTTCACCAAGTCAACGACCACTGATGCTGGTAAGCTGATAAGAGTGTCAAGTCCCAAAGTATTTTGGGAGACAGCTTTCCTAGTTAACGAGTCAGCTGTGCTGTTGCCTTTTGAGTTTCCACAACCTTTGATCCAGACTTTGGTCAGGTCATATGACATTCTAATACCAGACCTGATGTGATGCGTGGCCTGTTCAGAGCTAGTAGTGCTTGTCTGCTGTCCGTAAGAATGTGGATATTGTTACAAGGGATTTCTCGTTTGGTTACTTTTTTTGCAGCCATGGAGGCCATGGTCGTCAGATACATGCCAACTTAAGTTTGTAAGGCTTCATCCACACTTACTCTTATTAAGTCCATTTTGCTTCCCCTTTAGTTCGTCGTCCAGCCTAGTCATTTGAAGTGGTCGACGACGTCCTTCAGGGGAGTCTCTCTTATATTGGATAGTATTGGCCAGTACTCGTTAATGTAGAAATTTCGTTTAGTTGAGAGAGCCGAGCAGTCACACAGGATGTGCTCGACTGTTTCCTCTTCTTGTTCACACCCTCTGCATAGAGGTGTGTTACTTAATTTAATCATGTATAGATGTTTTTGGAAACCCCAGTGACCGGTTAGAATGACCGTCACTTGTCAGAGTTGTTTTCTGCTCATTTCCAGGAATCTTTAGGCTGTTTACTCGTTTGGGTACCTAAGTAACTCTTTTGACTGGGTGACATTCTAGCACTGTTCTAGAAGATATTTTAAAACTTTTATTTGTCTCGGTGTCTTAAGGAGGGAAGAAAACCTCAAAGAGAGATCTGGAAGTAAAATTAGTTAAATTTATTGTACTGATTCCATAGTTTTAAGAATACTAAACATAGAACTTTGTAATAAAACTTTCACTATTTATTCTAAAAACTTAACTATTCGGAAATTAGTTATATAGAAATCATTTTAGGCGGAGTTGCATGATTCATCTGGACGTTTTATGGCATACGCGCACACATCTGTTAACGCAATTTCCAAAGTATTTCTTCAGAATGAACGAAGATACAACTACACAACTCCAAAATCTTACTTGGAACAAATCAACCTCTATTCCAAACTTCTACGTGAAAAGTCTGAAGATTTGCGATTAAAAGTACAACGCTTAGAAAACGGTTTAGATAAATTAAGAAGTACATCCGTACAAGTTGACGAATTGAAGAAAAAATTGGCCATTCAAGAGATAGAATTGAAAGAGAAAAACGAAGCAGCAGATCGTTTGATTGAAATAGTCGGAGTCGAAACGGAAAAAGTGTCTATTGAAAAGAATCTAGCTGACGAAGAGGAAGAACGAGTCGCTGTTATAGCGGAAGAGGTTAGTAAGAAACAAAAAGATTGTGAAGAAGATTTAATGAAAGCCGAACCTGCTTTACTAGCCGCCCAAGAAGCTCTAAACACCCTAAATAAAGCTAACTTAACAGAACTTAAGTCGTTTGGATCACCTCCAGGTGAGTTTTTTTTAAGAAGTTATACTCTATTATTCCTCCTGAATTAAAACGAATAAGAAACCACCAATATTTCAGCAAGTATTTATGTCGTATTTTATATTTATTGAACAAGTATTTATGAAATTTACAGGAGCCGTAACAAATGTTACTGCTGCTGTTATGGTACTTTTATCGCCTGGTGGTAAAGTTCCAAAAGACAGAAGTTGGAAATCTGCAAAACTAATGATGGCTAAAGTGGACGCTTTCTTAGACGCACTTATAAACTATGATAAAGAAAATATTCATCCCGAAGTTATAAAATCCATTGAACCTTATTTAAAGGATGCTGAATTCGAACCGGAGTTTGTAAGGTACTCATTCAATCTATGAATTTTGTTCTACGAATTACAGTAACAAATTAACATATTAAATAATTAATGATAAAATAACATGATACTTTTTTATTATTTTAACAATAAACTACTTACACAAATGAATGTATTTACATACATATTGCATTTATACAGGTGTACTATAACGTATGGAACCCCCTAAGTATCTCCTCAAGGGTTTAATATTTTTAATTGAAATTGCTCATTCCCCTCTAAGAGGATCCAAGGGATTCAAAATAGCTATCAAATTTATTGGATCTTTTCCGGTTAAACCGTAAATGCTTATGAACGTTATTATCTCTGTGTATTTTTACATTTTTGAATTCCTTCTGAAATTCTGCATTTAGTAAAACTTATAATTTATATTAGTATTGAATAATTGAGGTTTTAATCAATAATTTATCGTTATTGACTTAGCCATGGATGAAATGTCAAACGGTGAGTAAGCCAAACTTAATTTATGGAAACATCCTAAAATCTTGGCACCATAACAATTTGTTAACACAAAGAAATAACACAAATTAAGAAAATTATACTAAATTTTCAAAATTACGTCCTTCTGCTATTTGACAATATCCTAATCGGTCTTCAAATTCACGTAAAGAATTTTCCAAATATTCTTTCGGCAATAAATTTAAATTCAATTACAGCTGTTTCGCTTGTAGCAATAAGTGGCTCTAATTTTGTATACTTTATTTTTTAGATAACCGCACACAAAAAATCGAGAGGAGTTAGATCGGGACTACGAGGTGGCCATTCGATAGCACTCCTACGCCCTCTCCATAAACCTTGAAACACTTGATCTAAATACTAGCGCACAATTATAGAATAATGTGCACGTGTACCGTCTTGTTGAAACCATATGTCTTCGGCCTCATCCAACGGGATTTATGTCTAGACCAGATACAATAGTTATGTCTATTCACTGTATATTGCTTCACCTGAGAACACCATTTTTTTGATAAAGTTTGGGTTTGCTATAGGTACATCTGTCCTGAATGTTTTCGCAAAATTCTGTTCTGCGACAAGTGAAATTTATATGGTTTCAATTTCTTGGATTTCATTTTGTCAAAGTCAAGAGTTAACTAGGGTAGTTGATGTTTGTGAATTTTCTTCAAGTTCTAGTAACACAACCAACTTTACAATGTGACTTGTGACGGATTTTCAATCTTCCTGAATTGGGTTCATTTACTACGTGATGTGTTCGTACATAACACCTTACAACTTCATTGCAGAGGTTTACAGCTTTCTTATAAGAACGCTGTTTGTCTTCATATCCTCGCACATTTAAAATTTTGATACCTTTTCCTTTAGATATACCATAATAAAAAACCATAGCAACAAATAGTACAAAGAAATATAAGCTTAGTTCGGGTTTACTTGATTACTGTATTCAAACTGTCAGGATTCTGCGCACTAAAAAATCCTGTGTTCGGGTTTTTCTTGTACGGTTTTCGAACCGTTCTATAATTTTAGTTTGGTGTTCGGGTTTTATTTCTGACTGTTTTCGGACGATTTGAAAACTGTCAAATCAGTCCAAGGTTAAAAGTAAGAATTTTTTCGTGGACTAATTGACGCATGCGCTTGGTTATTTCTCAGTCGTTGTTATTTGTAGTGTGCATTTTAAATTCGAATTATTCTTGGTATTTTAATTTATTGAGTATATTATTATGGATTTATTGGCAGAATTCTCGTCAGATTCATCTTTTTCATCAAGTGATGATGGATTGGAGATGGTAGCAAATCTTTTTTTACCCGAATTATTACAGAAAAAAGTAAAAAATGAGAATTATGCCGAAGAAACAGTAGCCCTATATAGTGATGAACAGTTTATCCAACATTCTAGGTTTGTGGACAAAATAATTTACTTTTTGTATCAGATATTAAAAAATAAGGCGTTCGGGTTTTTTCATTTGTTGATAGTTTTCAAACCGTACATGAATAGTCCTAGGATTTAGTCTACTGCACATCCAGTTGTGCGCAGTCAGCAAATCGTTCTCAAACCGTCCGAAAAACGAAACCCGAATAAAGCTATTATTACACAATTTGTACTACAGATTACTGGCAATAATTAATTTATTTGACAATTAAAGGTTTGACAATTCATCCATGGTTAACCAAATCAAAAACGATAAATTTTTGAATAAAGCCTCAATTATGCAATAAAATATAAGTGGAAAGTTTTACTGTATGCAGAATTTCGCAAGAAATTCAAAAACGTAAAAGTATACAGGGTGCTCTCTTTAAAATAACAAATTTGATATGCATGTCCGGTTTAAACGGAAATGATACATTTAATTTGATAGCAATTTTTAAATCCTTGGATCTTCTTAAAAGTAGATGAGCAATTTTATTTAAATATATTAAACCGATCAGGAGGTAGGGGGTTCCATACTTGCTACTAACCCTGCACAAGGAAATGGGGTAATGTATAACAGAAACTACCTTATTGCCTTTTTAGGTCTAAATCAGCAGCTGCTGCAGGTTTGTGTGCGTGGGTAATAAACATTATAAAATTCTTCGAAGTATTTTGTGATGTTGAACCAAAAAGAAAAGCTTTAGCAGCAGCTAACCTGGAACTCGCTGCAGCTCAAGACAAACTAAATGCCATAAAGAAGAAAGTTGCCGTAAGTAATACAGTATTAACATCATTAAACGTGTTGTAAATGTTTAAATTCAAATTGAACGAATGATTATTATACATATTTTCTTTGTTAGTCGTTAGAGGAACAATTGGCAACATTAACCGCGGATTTCGAAACAGCGACCACGGAAAAATTGTTATGTCAGCAACAAGCTGATGCCACTAACGCAACCATTCAGTTAGCCAATAGATTAGTTGGAGGATTAGCTAGTGAAAATGTTCGTTGGGCAGAAACTGTAAACAGGTAAAAATTTTTATACCAGAAAAAATACATAAAAGGTAGTGATATTTTTGCTAAATACACTTGCGGGCATAGAAATCGGTCCACTGTAAACTTTTGACTTTAACTATATATTTTTTTTAAATTCATCAGTTAACAAAAAGAAATATGCTGTTTGAAAGACAATTCAATTTGATTTAATGTGAGTATAAATTTATGAAAACTTATTTCGACTTCCTATGTTTAACACAGTGAAATTAAGCATTAAGCAAATTAAGCTTTTTTAATTTAAAAGTTAACACTCAATTTTTTAATAATGTGTATGACCTCCTCTTGCCCTATTAACATCTCTCATACGATTAGGCATTGATCTAATCAAGTTTGCTATTGATCCTTGTGGGATGTTAAGCCAGTCTTCTTCTACAGAAACAATAAGCTCTGGGATCCAGTTTGGGGTATGAAGTCTAGCTCGAATTCTTCGTTTTAGCTCATCCCATAAATGTTCGATCGGGTTTAGCTCACGACTGTATGCTGGCCACTCCATAACCCGCAAACCGACCTCTGCAATATAATCTAGAACGACTTTTGCGGTGTGTGGTCTTGCGTTAGCATGCATAAAGGTAAATCCGTCTCCAATGTAGTCGACGTAAGGTACCACATGCATTGCTAAAATCTCCTCGATATATCTGGCAATCGTTAGACCTCCTCTTCCGTTGACACGGTCGCCCCTACGAATTAACTCAAGGTCGGTTCGTGCTCCTATAGAAATCGCACCCCAGCTCATGCAAGAACCAGCTCCATAAGCACTCCGCTCTTCAATGTAGCAATCTGCAAATCGCTTTCCAGGTCTTCGGTACACTTTCCTTCTTCGGTCGCTACCATGGAGGCATATTCTGGTCTCATCTGAGAACAGAACAGATCCCCATTGTTCCAACGTCCAATTCAGATGATCCCGTGCAAAACGCAGGCGTGCTTGCCGATGAGCTGGAGTAAGTTTTGGACCAAACGCAGGTGTTTTAGGGGTCAGGTTATTTTCCTGCAGTCTTCGTCTTACTGTCCACTGACTAATAGCCACTCCTCGCACCTCACGGAGCTGTCGTTGCACTTGAACGGCATTAAGGTGACGATTTCTTAATGTTGTTGACACAATAAAGCGGTCATCACGAGCAGTTGTAAATCGCCTTCTGCCTGTTCCAGATCGCCTATGAAAGGATTGAGTCTCCTCATAACGTTGGCACACTCTTCGAACCGCTGCGCGTGTCATATCCAATTGTCTAGCAACAGCTCGCTGACCAAATCCATTTTCGATTAAAGCAGTAACTTGGGCGCCTTTTAATGGTCTAGTATGCATTAAACTAACACACTTTTAATGTTTGACAAATTTGTTATTTTCATTACAATGACCACATAAACACGTTTCTTATGTTTACCGGTTGCTACGCATATAAACGATAAGCCGTCTTGATAAATTTATACTCACATTGAAGCATATTAAATTGTCTTTCAAACAGCATATATATTTTTTTGATCTGATGAATACTTTTAAAAAAATATACAGTTAAAGTCAAAAGTTTACAGTGGGCCGATTTCTATGCAAGCAAGTTTAGTATACCCTCGTATTACATTTTTGTTAAATAGTATTCGTTCGCCATCCACCAACTTATTCATGTATACTCGTATTATATTTTTATCCGGTTGCCATCTACCTACTTTTTGATATACCCTCGTATAACATTTTTGTTAAATAGTATCCGTTCGCCATCTACCAACTTTTTGATGTACCCTCGTATTATATTTCTGTTAAATACTATCCGTGTCACGCATATCATTTAAGGTTATTTCATTTAACGGTTAACGGTCAGCATTTTTGCAGCGCGACCCTTCTTGCTCAAACCTGGCATAAAGAACTAAAGTTCTAATAAAAATACTTGATGATTAAAATAACTATTTCTATAAGATGCTTTAATTTTCTTTTAGTTTCATCGAAAGTGGAAAGATGATGCCAGGAGACATATTACTGACTACAGCTTTCATTTCTTACGTGGGTTGCTTCACCAAACAATATCGACTTGATTTGATCCACAAAATGTGGTTACCCTTTCTTAAAAACCTGGACGTAAGAATTTTGATTGTATAGAATTTTGTTTGGTTGTGATAGATTCAGGTCGATTCTGTTTGCAATAACAAAACATGGTTATTCAAAGCAAGTTTTGCAGAAAACGGTATTCTTATCGTTAGTTTTAAGCAATATGATCCATGATCTGTCATTTATTAATAGATCTTGCTAAAAAGCTGGCTATCTCAGCAAGGTACTTTGTGTACCTACTTGCTATAACCTTAACCAAGTGGCAAAATTGTGAAAATGGCGTTGCCATTATTTTTTAAGTCGATTTTTTAAATGAGTATGAAAATATAGAAAATAGGTATTTATTTTAGTTTTTTTCTAAATGTATTTAATTTTTAGAAACATTTTAAGATTAGAGTTTAGACATATAAGAGACACCAGTAACGAACTCCCTGAATGTTGATTTGAAAGCTTAAGATTTAGATTTTTCACAATTGTAAATAAAATTATTTTTCTCTTTTTAAAATATTATTAATTCATAATGATAAGAGGAAAATTGTACTAGCCACTTATTTAAGTACCTCTGCGTGTATAATTCTGCTTTTGTGTTTGGCATTTTGGCACTATATTTAAAAGAAAAAAATTGTAACAAAATTACTTGTTCTACCCCTGTATGGTTTTATGGATGCATTTTGCCTGTAGTTAAAACTACATTTTTTTAGAAGTTTTTTTATTTGAATGCTACTACTCATTTTGTAGATTATAGCCTTAGACCATATACAAATAGACTGGGTGTGACGTCATTTTTCTGAACAATATACTGAAGCCAATATTATCTCTCTTTGTCGCATGAAGTTCGTGGAGCTACGGGATGAGGTGTGTGGGCGGTACTGTTTACAAATAACAAATACCAGCGGCGCAAATGTCTTTTAATAGGTAACAAGGTCTTAATATAATAACAAAAGGTTTTAACTCTAATTAAAATGCTTAAATCATAACTTTAACCCAAAATTAATACAACAACGAAAACAAGACCACAATTAGTTTATTAACAGGGTAAGATTAATGTTTACATATGATTCGGAATGTTCCATGCTATAAGAGACAGTGCAGTCGAAGATATACGAAAACAACCGAAGAAGTTTTATTCAAACGTGGATTTGTTTGTAAACATATAGTTATAGAACACAACATAAAGTTATTTTGGCTTCACAACAAGGACAGAAAATTGACGTCTATTTGTATATGGTCTAAGATTATAGCACAAACACTAACCTTACTTTCTTCTTTTTGATCATAACACAAAACAATAATAATTGCAGTGACAGCTTTAAAATTATAAATTTTTAGCATTGTAATAACAATATTGTTATGAATCAAAATAATAACAAATATTGCTTTCACACGAATGCTTTCATACGAATTTAAACTACCATATTGTTATTGTTTAAAAGATTTAACAATATGGTTACACAAGGCTTAAACAGAACCGACCTGATTGTTTTTAATAAAAATGGTTTTCATTAATTAATAATCATTATTTAATGATCTGTTTTATGTATGTAAAATTAGTGAATTTTTATATATCTAAAAAATGTATTTCAGCCAAAAGTACCTCTAACTGAAAACTTAGATCCTCTCTCACTATTGACGGACGACACTCTAGTAGCAAAATGGCAAAATGAGGGTTTACCAAGTGATCGGATGTCCATAGAAAACGCTACGATTTTATCTAATTCGGAAAGATGGCCCCTCATGATCGATCCACAGGTAAAAATGGCTATTATATACAAGTTTTGAGAAAATAAAAATTGTAAGCTAACCAAAAAATCAAGTGTAAGAATTTTTTCTAACAATATATAGTATATATAATGGCTTAACACCTCATGCGAGGTTTCGCCGTTTTCGCTTTCTAAATCCATTTTACGGGGTAGATTAGTCCCCATTATCATTGTTCTTGTTTGCTGATTTGCCTCCATTTCTTCCGGTCTCTTGTTTTTCCTTTCATCTTGTAATTACTGCCCTGCTTAGGTCCTCCTCTACTTCTGTTAACCATTTCGATCTTGGTCGTCCACGTCTCCTTTTTCCTCCTGGTTGCCATAGTAGCACAGATTTTGACACTGTTTCTGGTCCTTGTCTCAATATATGGCCCAGCCATTCAATTCTTTGGACTTTTATTTTCTTTATTATGTCTTCTCTTATAAATATAAAATAAATATAAAAATGTATTTATGAATTAATTTTTTTAATACATAATTTCAAAATGTGCACCATGGCATTGCAAATAAGCTTTACAACTTTTCAGAAGATCATTAAACATATTTAAGAAAAGTATGGTTGCTGCAAATGTTAAAAAAAAGGTTATTATTCTTTGACGGAGTTTCTGGTGGATTTTCAGAGCGAAATATAGAATCCTTCATCATAACGCAAATGTAGGCATCAGGTGGTGTTAAATCCAGTGAATGAGGTGGATACTCGAAATCTGTGCGACGAGAAATTCTTCGGTTACCAAAATTTTCATGGAGCAAATTCATGTCTGTACCGCTCTTGACAGTAACTTGCTACGCATTTCGTCTTCAACAAAATAAGGGCCAATTATCCCAAGACCAGACATAGCAACCCAAGCACTGTGGAGAGGCTTTTCTGCAATAGCATAAGGACGTTCAACCCAAGGAATAAATTTGTTTGTCGATTGATGTAACCGTTGATGTGAATATGGCTTTCGTCAGAAAACTATACGTTTCTAATAAAATCGATATCTTTATACACTAAGGTCAGCACGGTATGGAAAGCCGCCAAAAGATTTGAACATTCGACATGTAGATTTTTCACTTATAGTGGGTTTACGCATGCTGTTCGTGCAGAAATCGGGCGATTTGGTAAAACACGCGCTCTTCATTAGGATTGATACAAACTGTTCTTCGACGACCTGAAGAGCCTTTATGTTGACATAATACACTACCAGTGCTACAAAATTTTTCAACAACCGCTAACATTACAGCTTCACTGCCGGGGATGCCTTGTTAAAATATTTTTAATATATTTCTAATACTTGTTTTAAACATGCGGGTCATTATTCCGCCCAACTCCGTATTAGCAAAAATAATGTTCTACTAAAAAACGTTTTTTCACTACTAGCCTTTTGATTTATCCATGTATTCATATCGATTTTTACAACACAATAATACTTATTATCAAATCAAAATAAAAATGTTATTGATTGCATCGCCATGTGAAACGAGATGAGTGACTGGTGACACGTCAAAAATTTTTATTAATTTAAAAAAAATAGAATGCCAGTATTGAAAAAAATGCTATAGGTATGAGCAACCGTAGAAAAGTATATTATTGTCTCGGATTCATTAAAGATGGACCTCGACAATAATAACTTACTTTTCTACCTTGGCGCATATATAATTACTATTTCTTCTGTACTATAATAACAAATATTTTAACCGTTATGTAATATCAAGTTGACAGCAACAACACAAGGCTACCAAATATGATAAATGCCACTTGCGTGCCCAATTTCACAGCCTTCTTTATTTTGACAGATACGGTATTTCCAATATTTGAGAAATTGTTGTGAATTAGTTGATTCAATTGATTCACAACATTTATATAAATGCTGCAGCAAGTATCTACCTGCGACTTAATTTTTGAAATCAGGAGAATCAATTTTCCAGAGAATTTTTTCTCTATCAAGGATACACAAGGACACAATGTCCCCGAAACGTCTCACGACTGTCTTAGAGTTTCCATTTAAACATGTTGAAGTACAACTATCTCGTCCATACACAAACAGTTTTATTTTTTTATTTCTTGGGCATATAGGTTTAATAATTATATACAAATATAAGAATAAAATATTTTTAATTTTCAAGTTTCGCTCCTGCATTGGGAGCATTTTCAAAACTATTTAATAAATTAATGTTAAATGGTCTAAAATATTATTTGAGATAAAAATGTACATTGTTTATCGATTAAAAACAAAACATATATTTGAAATCAGTGTGCGTACCTTAGGGTATTTAATTAAATCACTTATTTTATTAGACTAGCTGACCCGTACGAAAATTTCGCTCTATATCCTATTTAATATTACAACTGTAAATATCATAAAATGAATAAATGTGTCTATAAGTACATAATATTCTTATAAATATTTCCACAGGCCAGTTATGTTCAATTGGAAATTATTTAAACTGTTTTATTTTATAAAACTTATTTAAAAACTATACTGGCAATTATTATGCGATCATCATTGGTTTTTTGACGATATATGTTTCTTTAATAACAATACTACTATATTTGCGAACTAGTGAACAAGCCACATAATAATGGACTAGTTTAGTAGGATCATATTAATCAAAATGTTAGCAATATATATTTAGGATAAGATACCTACTTACTTATATTGGTATTCATTTTGCAATTAATTTTTCTCATTTCGTAAAATTTAGCAATAAATAATTAGTAAGTTTTAAACGTCGCGCCAACTAATAACCAATAATGAAGTGTGTTTAAAAGTCAACGTTGTCATATTTTAGCTACGTTCGTTTCAAGTATCCTCAAAGAACTGGCACAAAACACCGTGTTCTGTGACTAATTGATTGTACCAGTTGACAAGATATATGACAGGAGAGAAAATCGTGTTTATCTGTAATAAACAAACAAGACTCCTATTCTTGAAGGTGATAGAATAGAACAGCCAATAGAAAGTGGGTGTGGTTCTATTGAAAATGCCAAAACGGTATTCTTGAAATTCGTTCTCTCACTGTACCGATAGAAGGGTTGCTCCCCGAGAGAACAATTACTTCTATTGGTTATTTTTGAAGGAACCACTATAACACCAAGAGAAGGTGTTAGGGATTTTTATTTTCGAACCAAAAATAGTATAGAAGTAATTTCTTTCATAAACCAAACACAACCAAACAACAAATTAAACTAACGAAAATGACAGAATATTTTGTTTAGTGTTTTACTCCTTATTTGATAAAGTGTCAATCAGAGAACCAAAATATCGATATGTTTATCTCTTTTTAATGACAACAAATAAGAGAGGGAGACTTAGACCATATACAAATAGACTGGCTGTGACGTCATTTTTCTGAACAACATACTGAAGCCAATATTATCTTTCTTTGTCGCATGAAGTTCGTGGAGCTACGGGATGAGGTGTGTGGGCAGTACTGTTTACAAACAACAAATACCAGCGGCGCAAAGGTCTTTTAATAGGTACCTAACAAGGTTTTAACTCTAATCAAAATTCTTAAATCATAACTTTAACCCAAAATTAATAAAACGAAAACAATAACACAAATAGTTTATGAACAGGGTAAGATTAATGTTTACATATGATTCGCAATGTTCCATGCTATAAGAGACAGTGCAGTCGAAGATATACGAAAACAACCGAAGAAGTTTTATTCAAACGTGGATTTGTTTGTAAACATATAGTTATAGAACACAACATAAAGTTATTTTGGCTTCACAACAAGGACAGAAAATTGACGTCTATTTGTATATGGTCTAAGGAGGGAGATAAGTTTCTCGGTTAATATTAAAGCATATCGACAACATCGCAAATTTTCTACCAATCTTATTGAAACACGTCACTTACCACTTGTGACGTATTTGAAAAGCCGATTATGGCTAGAGGATTAATTTTATAAAAATTTTATTTGTACAGTTGAACCACTAAAAACCTATTTTATAAGATGCAAATATAAAAAAAATCACTAAACTAGTCCATTGTCCATGTGAAAATACAGATTCTGGTAATACATTCCTGCAATTAAATTGGATGCAAAGTTATTAATTAATCAAAAAATGAACTGCTAATACCGAACGCGATACACCCTTGTGCTCTTATAGCCAGTTATAAATAAAACTGATAGGAAAAAAATAATTGTTTATTGAAATAAGTTATTAAACTAATCTGCCGAAGGACATTTAAAAGGAAACTTGTACATCGTGAACTGAACTTATCTTTAGTTTTAGAGGTCTGCTGGGAGGTTTGCGTCAGGAAGACCTGCTTGCGGTGGTTACATCTAATGGAACGGCTACGGTAATCGCATCTGAGTTACATCAAAGTAAACTGCTACGGTCATTGCATCTAATAGGTTACAAATAAGTCTGGGTACCTTGGCGGTAGTCTTGCCGTGTCCTTCCGTCCGGGCTGTATCTTTTGTGTACAGGCAAAGGGATACGTAAATTACAGGTGCGATTGTCTTCGTCGAGTTAATCGCAAGAAAAGGGGCAATGTATTGGGAGTACCGTAATTTATAGATGAGGGTTGACAATGGTTTCCGGTTGGGTTGCGTAATAACGGTAATCTAAAATAAGGTAGCATGGCGATAGACGTGTTACAAGATTAATCTAGGGAATAAGTACAGTTTTATCGGAGTCAATGAGTTTAGCATTAATGACAAACTCACCTGAGTACTACTAACTAATCTTGTTCCATTTATTAATCCTTGTTTTGGGTTAATATTCCTTACCAGCATAATGATCGTATTTTTTTAAAACAATTTGTGATGTAGCTGTTTCAAAGAACAAAATTGATATTTTTTTACACAAAGTGCTCGACGTAGATTTTTAAAATATTGGCGTTTTTATTTATTTTTTTTGTCAACAAAAAGATTTTCGCCGATTTTTTATATATTTTTCGTCAAAAGTAGAAATTGTGAGCTTTAACTAGGTATTTTTTTAATTTTTTTGTTCAAGTATACAATGAGATTTAGGCGACTCATGAAAAACACCCTTCAGAAATAATACATAGGATTATAATATATTTGACTTATTATTAAGTACTTTGTTATCTTTGTTTATATCATTTCTTTAATACATAACTTACCATATTGAAAGTTTAATTGATATGACCAGATTTTGGTTGGCTTTGTAATTCCAATACTTGTTAAAAACAATAGTGCATGCTATAAAATCCATTAGAACCCACCTAATAGAAATGTCTGTTAATCTTTGAAGTTTGATTTGATCAAAAACTTTTTTGTATATTTGTATAAGTATTCGAGAGTTAAGCATATTACACACTTAAGTGGGAAGTGTTTCTTTACAGTTTTACAATATATTATTTTGTCAATTTTCTGTTAATATTAATTTTCGAAATATGTATTAGAAATTGGACAGGAAAAGAAATTTTAGATTGTTTATTTTCTCTTATTGCCAATTTATTCTTAAATAATTAGTTTCATCTGTACATATTTATTAAATTTCACTTTTCGATTTTAACAAAAACAATAAAATACCCATTTTTATATTCTCCACTTCAATTCTTAAGGAGTATATTGTTCAGTTATTTAAAAACAACTACAAGAAAACTACATTTGATATCCGATATTTCAGTTACAAGGAATAAAGTGGATCAAACAGCGATATGGAGACACCTTAAAAGTAATACGCTTGGGGCAAAAAAGTTATTTAGACGTCATTGAAAGGTGTATTAGCGAAGGAGCTACAGTATTGCTTGAAAATATAGAAGAAAACTTAGATCCAGTTTTAGATACTTTACTAGGAAGATATCTAATTAAGAAAGGAAAGTAAGTAGACAATTCGCTCAAAACTTCTTAATCGATTTATAAACTAAAAATTTTTTCAGAGCTATTAAAATAGGCGATAAAGAAATTGAATACAATTCAAACTTTCAACTTATACTCCATACAAAATTAGCGAACCCTCACTATAAACCAGAAATGCAAGCACAGGCAACGCTAATTAATTTTACAGTGACAAGAGATGGATTAGAAGACCAACTCTTAGCCGAAGTTGTTAAAGCTGAAAGGCCTGATCTCGAAGAACTAAAGGTGAGTTTCTTGTTACTATAGAGATAGCTTGTTACCGATAAATTTGATTCAGGATTTATAGGTTAGGTACCTATATTGAAGAAAATAATACACAATAATTTTAACAAAAATTGTTTATTCAAATTTTCTTTTAAAATAACAAGATTTTTGAATACCTGAATTAGTCTGCGGTTATACCAATATAAAAATACCTACTTAGTAGATCAATCAAAATCCCCTTGGTTTTCAATACCATTTATAAATGTTTGCCCCTATTACATGAAAAAAATGGTGAAATGTTATTTACAAAATTAAAGTAATTTAATAATACTAATCTACAACATAACTACTGATACATCTAAATAGATGGGATAAAAAATGTTTTATTTGCCAATGATTTTTAAATTTTGCGTAAGAAACTTTTTAACACTGAGAAATTTATTTTATATTCTTTTACTTAAATACAATTAAGCTAAAAATCTTTGCTTTGTATGAAAATTAACGTTAATTTAGGAAAAAATGATAATCACTTAAATTTTATTCAGCAAAAGTTTCAATGGACTGCCCAAGCTCTGATGTCACAACCTTTCCAAAGAAATCTACTAAAACGTCATAAGAGATTTTTAATTTGTGGTTTGCTGTTAAGATAATTATCGTTATTAGAAATAACTAAAAAGTGATCAGTTAAAGACTTTTAGAAGAAAATCTGCAATGTAAGGTTTGCAAAGGGTTTTCAAAACAATGTATACTTGAGGTTAAAGTTTTGTAAACACGGTAAGGTGTTTTATACATGGTTGTGACCATTACAGTGAAAGGAAGACTTGCAAATATTTTGTTTTTCCTTCAAATGCACTGGGTTCGTTTGGAAAGGTTTTTACGACTGCTCCTCTAAAGACGACAGACTTAGGCAGTCCATTTACCTACTGTAGTAGGATAGTAAACTTAACACATAGTAGATTATGGTTTTCGTCTTCTCAATCATTTGTTTTGAGTTTACTAATGCAGGGAAAGCCTGGACAAAAAAATAATAGTTTATTCTATACCTATACCAAAAATAAATGTTATGCTTTTTGCCTGGAGATTCTGGAAAAACGTTAAACCTTTAAAAGCAAAAAGAATACAATGAAATAGAACAAATAATGATTCCATTCTCCATAGAAGTAGATTCTAGCTCCCATATACATATAAAGTACAGTTCTCCTGCGCTTATTTCTTGCACTTGATGCATCAATGAATTTGTAACCACAGAAATCCATACCTTTATCTGTAACAGCCGTCTTCTTTTAGCCTAGTTTGAGGAGTAAGTAGGTACTTTAAAATATACTGATTGATATTAAATAAGTTCACTTTTCGATCGGTTTTCTAAAGCCAATGAAAATAAAAAAAAATTAAACTACTCACTCAAGCTACAGGTTAAACTAAATTGATTCATATACTCCTCAAATTTAAAAAGGCCCGTTTTACCGAATAGGCACTGTAGGTACATGTCTGGGGCGATAGGCAATTGGCATTTTTGGTAGGGCGCAAAAAAATGGAAAAAAATTGCCGTGGTTGTATCTGCATGCATCTTTTATTGCGTCACTGCGAAAGCCGACATCTGACCCAAATCACAACCACGCTCGGTGCGCCGTACTGAAGAGTGGCAATGTATCAGCCACACAGCCCAACATCAAAAAAGATCTTGCTGTCTATGTACCATGTGCAGCTTAGTCAATAAACCTTTGTGGACATTTTGCTACCGATAATGAGTGTGCAGAAGCCACAAAGTTTTTTACATTCGTACAAGGGAAGTATGCTTTTTTATTTTAAAAGGAGTAACGAAAGATCAAAGAAAGCTAATGGTAAAACCTCAGAGTGACAAAAGAGCTAAATAAAGACGATATTCAGATACCAGAAACACAATGCACAGCCGCTGGTTTTTAAGAAATTTCCAAACCACGTTATTAACTGCAATCTGGGAGAAATTGTTGAAGGAATTAATAAAACAAGCAAGACTCTTCAAAATAAACATTTAGACCTATTTGGTGCTACAAAGGAACTTAAAACACTATCTTCGTTTTTGAGTGAGAAGAGAGATTTATTTGATGAGTCCGAAGCATAGAAACTTGCAGAAAAAGTAAAAAAATAAAGTTATTCCCCGATGCGAAGGACAGAAGCATGGAAGAAAATCTTGAGAAAAATTTCGCACTGGGGTATTTAATTGCTATAGATGACAACATAGCCTCGCAGCTCAACAAAAGAAGGAAGGCCTATAAAAATCTCGACACAACATTTAATATCTTACAAAATCTAGATGAGAAAAATTCCAAAGAGGTGGCTTGTAAAGCTAAACTGTTAGCAGAAGTATACGCAAAAACGGTATTCATGGGTAAGACTTTGCCCAGGAATGTAACCATTGGAGGACCTTTCTAAGATCTAAAAAATGTACGTCTGTATATAATCAAACAGATTAGAGGAAACCTTTCCCACTTGGGTGGGGTTTCATGATATTTCTAACCTTACCTTTGACGAGCTACACAGGAACGCAGCTTACCAGATTGGAAAAGAGTGAAATCGTGGTTGATAAAAAGTTTAATGGCTGATTCAAAGAAAATGTGATTAAACGAATACTTACTGCAAATTAAGTTAAATACTTCAAATGTAAAGCAGGGAGGGTGGGTGTCATGTATATTACATCCCCCCCACCAAAACTGGCATTTCACACTATATCTAAAATTGCGGGGTATACGCGTTATGGTACGTATGTTGGATGTTGGGGGGGGGGTCATCAGCTGGCAGGGGTATAAAAAGGACTCTTCATTGTGCCTAGGGCGCTGACAGGGTGTAAAACGGCATTTAAAAAAACACTATAATAGAATTAATATTTACACAAATAGTACAAAACTACCTAACCACCCTACAAGAAGGAATATACTTGCAATGTTTTGGTCGAAGTATGTTTCTTGTTCGGGCTTCTGCTATGTATGATTTTGCAAGGCCAATATCACTGTATTAGAACCGAATTGTACCGACATCTGGTGATGGCCCAAGATTTTGTAACACAAAATAAATTGGTAAGACCTTCCTAGTTTATTTACTAAATGAATCATTCATTCCAGGCGGACTTGACTAAACAGCAAAATGATTTTAAAATCATTTTGAAGTCTTTAGAAGATGATCTTTTGTCCAGATTATCATCTGCTGGGGGAAATCTGTTGGGTGATACTACTCTGGTTGAAAATTTAGAAACTACTAAAAGAACTGCTGCTGAAATTGAAGAAAAAGTTGCCGAAGCGAAAATTACTTCTGTACAGATAGATCAAGCTAGGGAATATTACAGACCAGCAGCCGCCAGAGCCAGTTTGTTGTATTTTATTCTTAATGAACTGAATACTATCAATCCAATTTACCAGTTTTCCTTGAAGGTAAGTTTAATTTCTTCCTGTTATTTATAGTTTTCATTTAAAATTATTAATAAATGTTTGCTTAGATAAGTCCAAATTCGTTTTTTTTTGCATTTGAAGTAACGTGACATAGTCATATTATTCTAACTAAAGGAACTTTTCTGGTAGTAACTTACGTTTCTTTTTGGTATCTAAGTTACTCTAAAGTACACTTTTTTCTGACAGCGCTGAGTGTATTGGTAATAAACTTTTATCTGGAGTTTTTAGGCGAAAAATCCAAATTTTTACAATATCTTTATGACGATAGAACACATTTTTACCCCAAGGCCCTCGATTCCCGAAAACTGGGGAGATGACATGAATTCTCTCTAGTGAGATCACAGCACACCCTCCTAGCAGTTTAACTCTTATTCACAATTTGTAACCAAGTTATATTATTGCGCCCACCCACTTGAGGGCGTATCTGTAGCGTGACGTTACAGTGTCGCCCAATCGGAGGAAACGTGAACTGTCATCACATATTTATAAACTAATCATGATTTGTCATTTAATTTTTAATTGTTAACCGTTAACGTTTAAATTTTGGATTGTGTTTCGCCTGTGCTTTTTCCGTTGATTATCGTTAAATTGATTAATTAGTTATTATTTGTGAAAGTTTCTTCCAGTTTATTGAATTTTATATTTTAGTTTCTGAACTTTTTAATTGTTTTCTGTGTTATAAGAGAATTAGAGCAGTGTAAGTATTGTGTGTTAATATTTAAATGTTAACAATTATTTCATAATTGTATAGTGTAGCATACAATATCATACTATAATATTTTTTACTTTTTTTAGTATAAGCATGGCATCTCGTAAAAGAACTTGTGTTCCTAGTTGTACCGATCAAACAAGTAAGAGGCATCGTTTCACCAAGGATCCTAACGTAATTAATATTTGGATGGAGAATATAAACAATCCTGTGTTAAAGGAGAAAACTCCAAAACAACTTTATGACAATTATAGAGTGTGCCATCAACATTTTGACCAGCAGTTTCATAACGCAGGATTTCAGAAAGAGTTGAAACCAGGTGCATACCCAACTCTACTTTTATCTGGTAAGTAGATACAACTTCAAGTTATATTATAAGTGAATAAAATTATTTGATTTCAGATACTTCAGTTATTCTACCATCATCGACAACGGTGTCTTTGGAAGCTCCATCTACATGTGGAGAAAAAGCCTGCAGGTTGATAATTAGATGCACTATCTTTTTTTGGTGCAAACAAGTGAATAAAGTAGCTGCAGGCAAAGACTCCAAATATGAGAAATATTTAAATAGGGTCAATAATGATTGACCCAATAAAAGTACAGGCACACAAATCCTATATAAATAGAATCAAGAGAAAAAAGTTAATTTAATTTTTTATATTTCTTATTTATTTATATATTTTTTATGTGTATTTATTTAATATAAACTTGATGAACAACGTCTAAGTTTTCTTTAAAACCCAACTTTCCAAAAATATTAATAAAATTTGTATTGTTACGTATAGTTCTGTGTTCTGGGCTGCACGTACACTAGCGCTCGCAACATGAGGCGGGTGGGCCCAGTACTAATATATTAGATCTGATAATTAGTAGAAGAGTTAGCCTGCTAGAGGGTGTGCTGTGAGTGAGATTTTCTCATCTCACTTTAAAATCTCTCCTACTTCCTCTTCTACTTCTAAAAACAGTATTCTTAAGCAGTCATCACATGAATTCACATCCCTTCTTTATGCACCTTGTTGCCATGCTCAACCAATCAAATTACAGCTATTTGACAGTGATATATTATTAAAGTCGAATTTTTTTATTGGTTACATTAGATAAACCATAATTTGTCGAACGTTATTTAGTATTATTTTACATTATGGAAAAACAGGAAAAAATAGGTTGTATTACAATTGGACAGAAAAAAGTGTTCAGTTGATGGAAGACAATGCAGGGGTGTTCGTAGGTTCCAAATTCAACGGAAGACATTGTAGTAAATCAATTAAAGCTCTGTGGGTAGAAATTTCTAATAAACTACATTCCATTCATTCCGGGGGCAAATAAGGAGTTGATGATAGGATAAGTCAAAACAGTTCTATCTTAAAACATTTCTACAAACTGCTTGCTGTTCAGCATCTTCCAATTCCTTTAATACTTCCTACACTAGTATGATTGACCTTCACTTTTGACTAGAGGTGGTAGAATCGGGCTTAAGGCGGTAATGGGGTGATTGCTAATTTTAATTTTTTGGATATTAGGAATAGGACAGGAATCAGGAATATAAACTTGGGATTGTTAATTTTGCTATTTATTGTCAATTTTTTCTAAAAAAAATTGTTTCTTTCGATCCATTTGTATGTATTAAAATACCAAGTAATAGATATTTATTTTTTGAGTTAAACTTAAACAATAACATACCAATTTTTATATCTACTTTAATTGTTGAGGAGTGTATGTTTTATATACATAAGTAATTTTCAGGCCTTCAGTGTCGTCTTTCAAAAAGCGATATCTAGAGCAGATCCAGGTGAAACAGTTACAGTAAGAGTAAATAATCTGATATCCTGTATAACTTTTTCTGTATTCCAATATACTACACGAGGATTATTCGAATGCGATAAACTAATATTTGCTTCTCAAATGACCTTCCAGGTAAGGATTAAGTATTTACTAGTATTTTCGTATCCAGTAGGATACAGAGGGAGCATTGGATACATCCATACTTAAAAGAAAATGCGAACTTCGTGCTATCTCAGACGGATAAAAAAATGCATTGCTTTCTACAGAATGTCGAAAGAAACTTTTCAGGAATTATCAAAAAAAATAATAAAGCAAAAAAGTGGGAGTTTAGTTTTTTCTGAATATCTCGAAATGTTAAAAAAGAATTGAAAAGATTAAATTTGCTTAAGAAATTCCCAACTCCCAGAACTGTATCTCCAATATTTATAATTTTTCCAGAGCCCTGAAAATAGTGCCAAAAGCATGTAGTCTCATTTTTAGACTCGCTGCGTCACTCTAACGCAGTAAATAAAACAAATATCAAATATTATTGAATGATAAAATTTATTATTGGGATACATGAATGAACAAAACTCTGCGGTTAAAAAATATGTATCCAAATTTTTTCATTATTTATGCTTTTGCTAATTAACAACTTTTTCGCAATTGGATTTTTTTAGTTCGTCGAATAGGCTAACGAATAGATCCCTGTTGAAAAATTCAGAAATATACATTTTCCAATTTTCCTTGATAAATTTGCCCATTCTACGTGAGTGTTGATTTCACGTCGTTATAGCACGTTTAACCGGTGAAACGCCACCGATTCTGGACTAGCACCAAAACACCTCATAATTGTTGTTAACCCCGTACAGGTTGAGTGTATGCTATTCATCATCTAAAAATTTATTTTTTAGCTAAGAAGCGTAAAAAACCTAATTGTTGATAATTTGAGTTTTTCATCTCAGCTTTGTAGGTTTTTTCAATACTACCAGATGTTTGTAGAGATTTGACAACTTTTTTTTTGGTGTTACATGTATGTAGTAAAAAGTGGGTTGTATCAATTTGACCTATAGGATCTATTGTGTCCCTTCACTTGCCTAGACGAAGTAGATATGCATTGCTATAGCATATTTTGTTTCATCCCCAGTCTAACAATATCTGCATTCTGCCTTCTAGTATATCTAGGGATTGCAATTGCTGGATCCAGCATCCAGCAATCCAGCTGGATTCAGCGCCTTTTTAAGCGTGCTGGATCCAGCATACAGTGCTGGATCCAGCGATGCGGATCCGCAAACCGCGCAAACGTATCAATTTCTATTGTTTAGTTTCTAATTGCCGCCTTTTTTAAAACGGCGCGGCGACGTTGCCGTTCTGTCAACATAGCACGTGCCACATGTGCGAATGAAGGATTCTAATGACGGTGAGAAAAGTTTGTGGGACTTTTTCGTAAAGTTGGATAGTCGAAGTGCCAAATGCTCGCTATGTTTAAAAACATTGCTTATTAGTAACCGCTCCACTACAGGGTTAAAAGGGCATTTACAAAAAGTACATTGTATCAGTGTCATAAAAAATATCAATAAAAACAAGGCTAGTTCATCCAACAAAGATTTGCATAGTGCAGATTCACCAGCTGCTGCTGTTATAGCAACCACTTCAAAAAATGAAGATCATCATCAGGAAGTAGTTCCGAGCAAGAAGACCAAGAAGACTATTGATTCCTACTTTGAAAAAGAAAATTCTATGGAGGGTTTGGTCACTAGGATGGTGTGTAAAGATGGTTTTAGTCTGAGTACATTTTGTACATCATCCGACTTGAGATTTTTTATTCGCAAAATCAGGATTTAAATTGCCGACTTCTCCGAATACCATAAGAGCGATCATTAACAGGTATGCAGAGGACGTTCAAGCGGATTTCATTAAAGAATTCAATAATTTAAAACAAAAAGGACAAAGATTCTCATTGAGTTTTGACGAGTGGACCTCCCAAAAAAATCACAGATACATAAATCTCAATTTGCACCATAATGATAAACATTTCAATCTAGGGTTGATTAGAATTCACGGCTCTTGCACTGCCGAACACTGCATTGAATTAGTGGCAGAAAGGCTGAATATTTTCAACTTAGTGATCGAAACCGACACCATTGGTATGACAACCGATGGCGCGTCCGTAATGGTAAAAGTTGGAAATCTTATGCCTTGCTATCAACAATTGTGCTACGCTCATGGTATTCAGTTGGCTGTGGTGGACGTACTATACAAAAAGAAACCTCATCAGGAAGTAGGACAAGCAGCAACAGATGAAAGTGACGAATGCGAAGACGATGAAGACATAGAGTTAGAGAACGAGATGAACGATGGATTGGCAGTTACAGTCGAACCAACATCAGTGGACTCTGTTGAATTAATCCTACGATACAGCGAACTGCTCATGAAAGTACGCAAAGTTGTAAAACTTTTCAAAAAATCACCCACCAAAGATGATTTATTTTTGCAAAAATATGTTAAAGAAGAGAAAGGTAAAGAACTTAGTCTGATACTTGATTGCCGCACGCGATCGAACAGTTTGCTCAGTATGCTTGAACGTTTCTACAACCTAAAAGTTTGTATCGATAAAGCATTGATAGACGTCGGTTCCGAAATAAAATTTTCGGGCGATGAATGGCCAGTAATCAATGAGTTGATCGTCAGTCTTCAACCGTTAAAACTGGCTGTAGAAGCTCTTTGCAGAAAAGAGTCCACATTGATAACTGCCGACACAACCCTGAAATTTGTCTTAGACAAGCTATATACCCAGGGCACTACCCTAAGTGCCGAGCTAGCTGAAGCGCTACGCAAAAGAATCGCAGAACGGCGCCTCTCCGAAGTTACTGGTACGTTATTGTACTTGAAAAATCCAAAAAAGTATGAAGAATCAGTGAAAAAACCTGGCTATTTTCCTATGCCAAACAAGAATAAGATGCGGCAGGAGATGAAAACATTGTTAAAACGTGTAAATAAACAAAATATTGTAGAGCCGGTACAAGAAGATATCATGGAATTAGAAGAAGATGGTCCAGATGATAACCCAGAACCAAGGACAATTACTTTAGAGGAGGAGAGCTTGAGATGGAACTTAAAAGAGAGAAGGGGAACTTTAATAAACAAAAGAAAAGTGTTCAATTAGATTACGAAAAGGTTTTGAAAAAAGAAATGACCGTTTATGAGACCGAAGGAGTGCGAGGTGAACATTTATCTATGGTTTATGACTATTTAATTACCCTAAAACCGACCAGTGTAGAGGCCGAAAGAGCATTCTCTGCAGCCGGCTACATATGCAGTTCTGTGCGAAGCAGGTTGGGAGATAAGACTATAGATAAAATTTGTTTTCTAAGGTCTGACTTCCAGAGGATTCAAAAACGAAATAGTCTTTATGATACAGACTATACCAAATGAGTGAAAGATTTCATTGTTTACCGTAAAAAGTTTAAATTAATAAAAAACTTTTTAAAATGTCATCTTTTTATATTCATTCCACATTTTGCTGGATCCGCGCTGGATCCAGCTGGATTCAGGTCAATCCAGCAAGAATCCAGCTGGATTGAAAACGCCGCTGGATTGCAATCCCTAAGTATATCCCTAATATATATAGGTATCCTCTCAACTTGCAGTTAGGGACTCCTGTAAGTATCCCTAAATTAGATTTACTTAGTCTTAGACATTGTTTGGATCTTTTTTGGGATGTAACCTTTTGGTGTTAACAAGCACTTTTGTAGTAAAAATAGATACAGGTGTAATATCATAAAAAGGAGGCTTTGAAGGTTTTCAAAGAAAAAATAATGTGGTGTTTTTGGAGAACTAAAGGAAAGAAACTAACCATTCATTAATCTGTAATTTCTAAAATGTGGAAGACGAAATGGATGAGCACATCCTGTGCTATTTTCCTGCCCTGCAAATGAATAGGCTGATTTCGCATAGTTAGAGCCTAATGACCCTAAGGAAGCTTTACCTATATCAAGTATTGACTTCATTAGAAGATATGGGATCTTCCAGTAAATAAAAAATAATAATAAACAGTTGCAAACAAACTTCAAAACGTTTCTCAGGATCTTAAACATAGTTAAAAAAAGTGGTTGCTGTAAATGTTGAAAATATAGGTGTTAAATCCGGGAAATGAGGTGGATAGTCGAAATCTGTACGACGAGAAATTATTATGTTACCAAAATGTGCACGGAGCAAAGTTATGGAGCGTTCGGTTGTTTGTTGCGCCAACCTGTTGAAACTATTGCTTACGGATTCTTAAATTACGGCACGACAAAAGGTCTTTAAATCTCCGAGAAAAATTTTCGTCAGAAAACTTACTTTTCTTAAAAAATCGGTATCTTTATACACTAAGCTCAGCACGCGACCACAATAAATTTATCTTTCACGTTTATCCGCAACATTTAGTCTTATTCTAATTTGGTATGAAAAGCTTCCAAAGATTTAAACATTCGTGTAGATGTCCACTTATATTCAGTTTCCGTGCTGTTTGTACAATTCATCAGCATTGGTACAAACTGTTTTCGACGACCTGACGAGCCTATTGAGTGGTCATTCAACTTCCCTTCAACTGCGACCTGAAAGATCTATTGCGGCTCACCCCTAGGTTACAGTCGTTCTATCAGCCCTATGATGCCTCTGATGAAGCTCATCAAGGTCGTTGGCGACACTCCCATGAAATCCTTGGGCTCGAGTTGATTTAGACCAAATTTATTGACCCTTCGTTCCTAGAGCTCTCGGCAGTTACACAAGATATGCTCAGCCGTTTTATCCTCAGCCTGACAGAATCTGCAATGCGTAATCTCTGCCAGTCCAATTCTTTTCATATGCCCATTAAGGCGAATGCCTTTGTGTGTCTTAAACCCGCTTACTCGTACCAGTAAGAACGTCTACTCTGATCTATTCAGTTCGATACTGTTCCTCTGGTTACGCTATTCGCTATGCCTAGGAGTGGCTCTGGGCCTATAAATATTCCTTCGGCACCTTTTCTGGCTAGAAGGTCCGCTTTTTCGTTGCCTTCAATGCCGGTATGCCCAGGTACCCAAAGTAAGGTCACCCTGTTATTTTCCCTTAGACGTATTAGATCCTGAAGACATTTCCAAACTAACTTGGAATCGATCCCATTTGTTTACAGTGACTTTAGAGCCGCCTGGCTATCGGAAAAGATTGTTATAGTTTTGTTTCTGCAGTCACGCTTAATCATCTCCTGCAGACACATCTCCATTGCAAAAACCTCTGCTTGGAAAATTGTGGATAGGTTACCCAAGTTCTGGCTCAGATCCACCTTTGGCTTTCCTCCATGTACCCCAGCTCCAACACCTCTCTCTGTCTTAGAGCCGTCCGTGTTGATATATGTCTGACACTTGTTTTAAACGAGGTCCATCATTCCGTCCAACTCTGCATGAGGAAATAATGTTCTACCTACAAAACTTTTTCTTCTGTAGAAAGAATTAAAGAACCCTTGTGTAATGTCAAATTGACAACTAATGACAAGCTTACCAAATACATATGATAAATGTAATTTCACAGCCCGCTTAAATTCGGTACTGTTTATTTTGGCGGATACCCTCTAAGGGTGAGCTACAATAGACCTTGGCTAGCCACAGTGGCAGGACACATTAAACCTAAACCTAATCACTAATGAGTGCCATTATAAATTAATAATTGTATATTTTAATATACGTCATAAACAAAAAAAAGTTTAAAGTGAAACGATTATCTTATCTTATTTGGTGCTTATTTCCTGAACATTGTATCTAGATAGGTAGACACATACCTACTTTATATTTTAATGCCTTTAACTTTATCTTCTACATTTTTGATCAATTATGAACTACTTTTATTAAATATTAAAATATTTGTGTTTAAGATAATATCTGCAAGATATATGCATCTTCAAAAGACACTACTATGGTAGTGACACTATTAGCCGTTAACTATTGGCACTATATTTGACAGAAAACGAATAACTTAAATGTCAAGTCCATTTTTTAGTAGGTTGAAGTTTCATACCAACAAAAAAACTATAAGAAAAAAATATTTTAAGACTTTGATGAAAATGTACATAAATGTGCGAATAAAACCCACAACCTATTAAAAAAGGGTTACCTGTAAGTACTTGGGAACTATCCCTATCATTCATTATCCACCCACTTTGCTCCATGAGTTCTTATAATTCGTTTTTATCTGGACGTGGCGAATGTGCAATGGCGATCCTGTAAAAATGGTCGAATTCATCAGAACCATAAAATACGTACCTGATAGAAAATCAGTGAAAATATGTCAGCTCCTGGTAATACCTAGTCGCTCTTTGTACACATGTGTACTCGTATACAGTGTTGTTTATATTTATATGAACAATTGGAATTATTATTGTTTTTTCTTTTCTATAAAATAATACTTTAAAAGTTACTTAAAGAATTCTTAATTCTCTACTCAACAATAGGGTAGTTGATAGTAAGACAAATATCAAGAGATTTTTGTGTTATATGATAATTTATGCGTTGAAAATCTTGAATATCAATATCACCGATCAAATTAATTTCGTTAAATTAATATTTCTGAGAAACAAAAATATAAAATTACTCCTATTAGTCACGTGATATTGTACACCTATCAGAGAACGTGACGTCATTGTGTGCGAAACAAAACAAACTTGGAAACTTCATTCAGGCGTCCTAACCTCACAACTTTTAATATTTTATTTCCAATGACGACTGCCATCAAAGCAGTAAGATAACCAATCACAATACACACCAGCTGTTGTTTGGCAGACTTTGACGTCATTTGAGACGCGTTTTAATGAGTAAATGTCAAAATGATTATAAAAATGTAAAATAAAATATTATAAATATTGTTTTTAAACAAGATAGTCATATTTCTAATAAATTAGATCATAAGGCAAATCATAAACAAAATTTCCAAAAATTGTCAACTACCCTATTATGTTATTTCTAAACATTTTGAGTAAAATATGAATATAGGTCTTGCTTTTAAATAACGATACTGCGCGTATCCTAGAAACGAATACAGCGTTGGATAGGTGGAAGTGTCTACCATTACAGTACGAAAACAAGTTTTTATCGCTGCAGTAGTATATTTTTTATTAAAGTGAGAATAATACGTGTTTCATTTATCGTGCCTATAACAATGTGTGACTAAAACACAAACAATTTCTCGTGAAATGAAAAAAAAATACCACTGCGTATTATAAGTTATCAAAAGATGCCCATGACGAGATATCTTTATCTCGTGCGCGTATTTTTAAAAGGGGAGCATTCAATTGTAGAATAATTTTGAAAATAAAACTTTTTTCCAAAAGCAATCTCCTAATTTAATAGTCAGTCCTCGTATTATATAAATTTAAACCACACTGTATATGTGAATGAACGCATGAACGATAACCAAGCAATGTATATCGGTAAAAAATGCATTTTTGTAAATTCTAGAATCCCACTTTTTACTTGTATGAAATAAAATAAGAAAATAGAATGCATAATTATAATATACATATAGAATTAATTGTATCATTTGTACTGTTTCTAATGCATTGATCACCGCCAAGAACATTATTTTCCCAAGAAAATACTAACAAGTTTATCTAGAAACTACTGTGGTTTCAATGAATAAACAAGTAAAGTATTACCGATATATATTGTTTGCGGTAACTAAGCACCGGCCATCTTTACATACACTATCTCCTGCAAATGCTCGAACTTCCTCTTGTAAGAGCATATCTTATTTTTGAAATAAATAACTTTTGTTTCCTTTTCTCCTTATTTACATCTAGTTTTATGCTTACTATACTATAGCCCTTAATAGTATATTTTATAATCATTTTTTATTAAATAAAAATATTAAGATGTAATTAAATTCTTTACCTACTTATGACCGATTCCAACAGTTCTGATCAACATTTAACAGACTCTTACAGTAGTCGTGGTACGTCAGAAAACTCTACATTTTTGCGTCTATATTAAAGACATTATAAAACAATTTACCTCAAAAATTTGAAGTCGGTCGTCCACCTAGAATCATTCCTACATTGAGAATAATATAAACTGTCGTATATTTGAGGCTGCCAAAGAATGACAACAAGAATTACACATAAATAAACAGATAACTCGCCTGACATTTTCATTGTTTTCCCAATTTCTGTCCATGCATTATCAGTCTCAGTCCTCCGAGAGTAGCTAGGTAATGTGGTGTTATATTATAGGTGAGCATGGATATTACCTACTTTTATCATAAATTTAATGTTTATAACCTATGGAGTGTTACTGACTTCACGTTGTCTTTTTACCTTTCAGCTACTCTCGCGCCACCTACTATTTGCTGCTTACCGCTGGACAGTTTTTCGACATTATTCCTATAGAAGTTGGTCCTCCTTCCTTCTACCCTCCACACTAGTAAAAAAGAATGTGGCTCCGGTTTTTCTTCCATTTCTTTTAGAAGTAAAATAAACAAAACAAAATGAAAATTCAGTATCAACTGTCGAGCGTAATGCGGGTAAATGATATATCCATAATCCTTGTCACAAAAAAAAAGAAGTGCTACTTTGCCGCTCATTCCTATTGTAACCCAAGGTGTACTAGCTACAACAGGATTTTGAGATGTCTATAGGTAGGTTTTTTACTGTACACTGTACATCGATTCAGTCTTCAGTCGACTCATAAGCGATAATTTTTTTATTGTACCACAACAACTACCTTTGAAGAACAATGAAAAATGTCGGTTAAATATTAATTAACTGGTGCAAACGGGCATAATGATCCGCGGTCCAAGTAGCTGTCAGCTATTGGAAACTAATCAAGTTATATGTATTATTTTTTTTGAGAAAACATTTTTTCTAGTAACATCGTCGTGACACCCTGTATATTTTGGTCGGATACAGTAGCCCACAGCCTTATTATTCGTTTTAATTAGATTGACCTGCTACAACTTTCTGTTTGCCTACTCCAAGGGTAATGTAAATTATCATAGTACCAAAATAAATTGTATTTTATGCAACCCTTTATTTGTAACTGAATAAATTTCATTCCGGAACAACGTCGTAGAATTTCATATAGGGACCATAAAGAAGTTCAAAGGCAATTGACAGGAATCATATATTATATATTACTAGATTATTATAAAATCGCGTGCAGACTATTAATAAGGGAAATACTTATTTTAGAATCTTTCCGTTTGTATCAGACAAAAAATTGAACTCCACAACTGTTTCTAAATAAATGAAAAAATATTTACTAGTACGTAGAAAACCCTCTCAATATCATATCCTAAACAATAGCAATGTCTCAGTTTACTTATATATAATTTAAACAGACTACAAAGTGCTATTCTCAGAATTTTTACAAGAAAATAGGATCAATTTTTCGAATAGGTAGAGCAACCATTAAAAATTTGATATTTTTAACACAATTTACTGTTAACTGACACTATAATTGAATAAAACTAACCTTGAACAATTTAAGCGGTGTCATCTTCAATTTATATTTGCAGTTACAATTAAAACGTCACTTTTTATGTAAATTCCTGACGATCAATTTGCAGCATCTTGAAGTGCAGGATGATTTCTGGAAATATTTTATTTGACATAAAATATATATATATTTACAAAATACGTAAGAAATGGCATCCATAAAAATATATAAATATATATACAAAAAATTGATACCGTTATAATAAGCTATCCAGAAAGATTTAATTCTGCCCGAGTTGCTCTCTTCAAAGATTAGGGGTTGCCGTACACCGTCCGTAGATAAATTAATTTTAAAGACACCTCAGCCTTCTGAAATAATTCATTTCAATTATTATCTTTTATATAGTTAGTCAGATATTCCAATAATTATAACTTTTACTAAAACAATACTCAATAAGAACTTAAATAAATTAGGTTTAAAGAACTAAACATGCACTGGACCAATAATTTATCGAGTTAGATAAGAGCTACCGTTTTCCGTTTCTAGATTTTACTAAAAATGAACTAATCAATCCTAATATGTTTAACCCCAGTAAGGGAGCAATAAATTGAAAAACTTAATGTTGGGTCTGCTATAGCTGCTTTGCACTGATCTTGTAAACTGTTGTGATTTAAGCAGCTAAAGCCTTGATTCCTCTCAAGGCAAGTAAGCTGATGTTCATTTTTTGCACCAACCAACCACCAAAGTGAGAAAATAATTTTCAATATTTTAAATGTATACATAGTAGTTTAGTAGTTTTTTATACAGAAATCTAATGTCCCAATGAAAATTATTTTCTTTTAAAAATCACCATCCTATTTCCTAGATAGGTATTAACATGGCTCCCAAGATTCAATAAACTTTAAATTCATCCCAATAATTTTATTTTAATAACAAAATTTAAGATTATTATAAAAGTATTTTCTATTTTGCATTTAAATAACTTTAAATGTAATTATGTAACTAGTTAAATTATAAGGATGATTAAAAATTGAGGTGTCATTAAATAACAAAACATTCATGAATATGTTACAATATTAATGAATCAATCATCTTATTTATTTAATGTTTAAAAAACAGTATACAAATATTATATAAGGAATTGTTTATGCCTCAAATTACTGCCTAATAATATACAAGTTTTATTTTTTTTAATAAAACATTTAAAAAAAAATTATATAACTATATCATAAATGATTTTTATTTATTATTCGCTAACCATAAAATAATGTAAATTTTTTGAATTAATTTTTAATTTCTTATAGTAAGACTTCAATTTTAATATATAAGCATGTATGCATTTCAAGTTTAGATAAAAGTAAAGGTTAATACAATAAATTTCATAAAATGTGTATTTAAGTTGACGTTCCTATCACCTTCAAATATTTAATCATACAAAAGTTGTCCAAAAAATATGGATAAGAAAGAAAGTTTACTAATATAGTTAAGGACCCAGTAGATAGTATGTTCATAACATTAAAAAGCAAAAAAATGAAATATTTTAGTAATACAACAGTTACTTAACTAAGATGCATAATATTATTCAGGGTATATTACTCCTAAGATGATCATGTTTGATGATATTTGATATTAAACACAAAAATGCATATATACAAGATTATGACTAACAAATGGAGGATAAAAATAAATTAAGTATCAGAGATCAATTTTTGCTGTTATTTAATTTATTTTAAAGATATGGTATAATAATTATATAATTTTTAAACACACATTTTATCTTTACTGATATTTAATACTCACATAAATGTGGAAGTTATCAGTGAGTAGTTTTTAAAATATATATATATATATATATATTTTATTTTATGGTCAACAATAATACCTACTAAATTTTTAGGTAACCAAACTGCCAAAAGAATATGCAATTTATCACAATTTAAAATAAGATGTAAGAGGTTTTAGTCATACAAGAACTTTTACAATAAAAGAAGTAGTAACAGATATAACTTTGCTAGTATGCAATCATGTTCATAGGAAATATAAAGTTAAAACAATGTTTAAACTGTTACATTAGTATAGATGATGTCAACATGAAATAAAAAACCAAACATTAGCATAGGTATAAAAAGCAATTTTTGATAATCTTACTTTGGCTGCTGACATTTTAATGAACTTTTTAATTTTCAAAACCAACAAAATTAGTATATTCATACAATAAATTATTTATTTTTGAATCAAGAGTAGCAATTCATATTTAAAAAAAAAACCTAACAAAACTAATTTTTAACACAATACATACAGCAAATTTTATTTTAAATTACTAAATCTATATATAACTATAAACTCAACATCAATTTTATGTAATAATTGATACAATAACTCAAGCAATAACTGGTTGTGAAAATTTTTTGATATTTTTGTTAAAAAGAACTTCATAACCCCACTTAGTACAAGGCAACAGAAATAAATACCCTTAGTGCCTTACTTATTGTATTACAGGTGGCATCAAAAAAGATTTTCTTATATATCATCAATAAATAACTGAAGTACACAAGTGTTGAACTTGTACCATTTTTTAACGCATTACATTTTGTGTATAAATAATATGACCCTAAATGGTAAATGTAACTACAGAGAAATTACTTTTATAGCAACTTTTATTTTAATGATGAACATAAACTAATAAAACAAACTGGAAGCAGAAATCCATGACCCCTCATAGAAATATTTCTGCAAAATTACATAACCACTTAAAATATTACAGTTATATTAGAGAAACACATATTGGTAGTATGAACAACTTTAAAAGTGTAGGATGCAAAGCATTATAAATCAAAGAAGGAACCATTCAAACATAACTAAATGGATAATTACTTTTCCAGTTGAATCTTAGATTACTGAATAGAAAATAAATGTCAAAAATTAAACCAGTCCAATGGGTATAGAAACTACATAAATTACAACAATTTTTTTTCTAAATTTTAACTCAAATAAAGTCCTAGTCCTGTGTTTATGATCTTTGTTCAATACTCAACATAAAACTATTTTAAAGATTATTTTAATTAACCTTAAATATTTATAAAATTGTGTTATATGATTGAATCTATATGTTACTTGTACCTACACACAAAAGGCCAAACATGAGTATTGTTAATTAAACATTAGAAAAAGTCCTTATTACAAAACAAATTATGTTTAAAATCTGAAAAATAATTTAACAGATTCAATATTTTGTAATATGTTTAAAAGAACTTCACATAATCAGAGTAACATATTTTTTACAAAAAATCTGAAAATTTAAATTCAAATTGTTAGTTAAATTCTGATTATATGAACAACATATGGGGCAGTATTTATTGCAGTTTTAATGTTTATAAATATTTAGTTATAAATAATACTTCACTAAATGAGATTACCTTTTAACTATAATTGATGTATTTATCTGAATTGTTCAACTTTATGATAACATGAATAAAAGTGAAGTATACTGTGTAGATAGTATATTCAACTAGATTTTACAAATTAAAATTATAATTATAAAGTTCATTAAAATTTTGTAATATTCACTAACCTGCATTACTCTGATTAAACATGAGATACATCCCACAGGACAGACATCAACGTTTATTGAAAAATTAAAGTCATAATTAATGTTTACGCCTATGATGACTGTAATGGTGACGACTAGTATCTTTATGTCTTCTTTCTTCTTTTTCTCTATCATGATGTCTTTCACGATCTCTATGTTTATCTTTTTCTCTATGTGATTCCCGGTCTCGATAACTATCTCTCCTTTCAGAGCGACTTTCTAATTTGGATTTTTCCCTAGCTCTTCTATCTCTTTCATTTTCTTTTTCCTTTTCTTCTTTTTCTCTTTCTCGTTCCTTTTCTCTATGCTCAGATCGAGCCTTTTCAAGTTCTTTTTCGTATTCCCTTTCTTTTTTTTGTCTGTCTTTTTCTTTTCTTGCAAAATCTTTAACTCGATCTTTTGAACGATCCCTTTTTTCTGATGATCTACCACCATACATCATTTCTCTTGCTTCTCTAATAGCATCAGTAATCTCATCCACTGCTGTTTTCATCCTGGAAAAACCCATGTGTTGTTTGCCCATCAAATGATCTTCTAAACGTTGTTGAGCGTCGCCAACAATAAGAAATGCACCGCAAACTTCACACACTTCCATCTGTTTTTCTTGAGCAGCTGCAAGTTCAGCTGTGCTAGATGGAATACCATCGGGTTGTTTAAGAAGAGCATCTCTTTCCTCTTTCAGTTGGTCACACAGTTTTAATATACCCTGAGCATGTTCTACATTACCTTCTGTACCTGCTTGTTCTGCTTGAGCTTCCAAGTCTTCAATCTTCTCATTTAAAATGTTGATCTGTTCTTCATTTTGCTGAACTTGTGCAGATGGTTGGTGTTCCTTAGCACTCGCATTTAAAGCTAATCTTTGCTTACCTTTGACAATTCTGCGTTCAACATCATTCATCATGGAAGCACAAAACCGAAGAAAATCCTCTTGGTATTGAAGCTTTCTATGATGTATAGGTTTAGCTTTCTGGAATAACTTTCGAGCTTCTTCATCATGGACTTTGGGACAGGCGCCTAGATCATTTCTTGTATTTACAAATAGGTCGTGAGGGCAAAACTTCACCAAGAAAAATTTGCAATATTCGGCATCCTCCCAGTTCACTTCCTTAAATTTTTCGTTAGGTGCTACGTTTCTATTTCGACCCATTAACTCATCCAATAGTTGAGCAGCTGCTATAACAGCCATTTTTAAAATGATTACTAAACTTACAACACTTCAGTTATAAAAAATACATTGATAACATGTAGAAGCCAAAGCCAGACATTTTTAAATATTTCTTCTTCTTTTTTAATGTATTCGGTCTCACGGTCTCGAACCGATAATGTGTAACACAAAACAACAAAAATGTCATAAATAACCAAATCACTTGCCAATCTTCTCTTCTTGTGTATTTCAAAACAAGAACAATACGAAAAATATAATTGTGTTCTACGTTGTACCACATTACCAGCAGCCCTATTCTCAAACAGTGACATATTTTGTCGCATGCGAGAAATCCTCTTTGTCGAAGAAAATCTGAATAACCTTATTCTCAAAAGTCACCTTTGCAAATTTTTGATAGACAAATTGTAGAATGGTCAAAAGCAGCCGACAATTTATGTCGAATGCGAGAATTTCATTATTTACTTGCGAAATTTGTAGCTTATCATTATACATGTTAATTTTTGTTAATTATTATATGGGAAATGAAACCACAATCCTTTTTTATGTTTTTATTTCAACGTTAAAAAAACATAAAATGAATACACTATAAGGAATATACAGAAGCTATCAATAGTTTTGTTTGGTACTTTTTCAGATATTTTTGTAGAGAGAAAATGGCAGTTTTATTAATTGCTATTGAAAATTTAGAAAATCAAGAAATGTATTAACGGCCTCGAGAGAGACGAGGAATATGTAGAAAAGTTTTTACATTATTTTCATCTCATAGAAAGTTTATTAAAACGTTCAAATTAACTAAAGAATTAGGTAGAGACTAATAATTAATCTAGAACCCTTAATAGAACAAGCAGGGAATCGTGAAAGTGCATTACATATCTTGAAGATGTATCATAATAGGTATATATCCACCTTAAACACGAGCCTCAAACAAAAAACAATCCAATCTACCACACAAATACAAATTGATACAAATATAACTATCAAAAAACCAAAACTCACATCCTACATTGGCATAGGACATATTTGAGAATCGTTAAATCGGTGTTGCCAGCTCCTGATATTCGACAAAATATGTCTCATGCGAATTGGAAGACGAATCCAATCGAGAATACCACAATTTGAAGTTGTGCGACAATTTTCATCGACAAATGTCGAATGCGACATATTTTGTTCGACATTCGAGAATAGACCCCCAGATCGATAATATTTGGATAATATTTACAGAAACGGAGTTAGGCATATTTGCACTAAAAAAGATATTATTCTATTTTTGTATTTGTAAAATATATTATGTTGGGGTTGTCTCAGGCAAATCGCAATCAATAATTTAATACCGTGGTAATCATAGTGCAACTAGTTATTACAGTTATTGCAAGTCATACAAAATAAATAAAACTAGAAGTTATTGTTAATGCAGATTACAATATTTTTGTAATGCATAAAACATATTTAACATTATTTTTATATTTTTTCATTTACAATTTGATAAAGTTTTATTTGAAAAATATATAAAACAAATGATTTTCCTGTAATTTTAAAATAAATTACAAAAATTTTATTTAAGGTATTACTTATGAGTGAAGAAATATTAGCAACGGACTTGGACTTTCTTTTAAGATTCCCAATAAAACCACATGTTACAAGTCCTGTAGATTTTCTCTCAAATACTAGTTGGGGAGGTATCTGCAGTTTAGCTACAAAAGACGAATTCAGAAATTTAGACAGAGATATCGAAATGTCACCGAAACGCTGGAAAAAGTTAGTGGAATGTGAAAGTCCAGAAAGAGAAAAGTTTCCTCAAGAGTGGAAAAGCAAAACGGCATTACAAAGATTATGTATGATGAGAGCTTTAAGACCGGATAGAATGATCTACGCTATGATGTAAGTTTTTTAAAGTAGGTTTGAAAAGAACGCGGGAATTCTTAGCAATTCACATAGACCCAGTGGCGGCTAGTCACAGAAGGCATAAAAATAGCAATAGATTTAAAGATATTCACAAATAATTATAAATATTTTTTTCAAACACTCAAAAAAATTTTGTTCGTAATATTGATTAACAGTGAAGATTGAGAAATAACAGAAAATTCGTTCAGTCAATAAGATTGTTTCATATATTTAACCAACGTGCCAACGAACAATTTTTAATTATGACAAGATTTTTTTTCATTAAAACAACGAACAAGAGTTGTTAATATAAAAATATAAAATAAATATCTTTTTATTACATTTATATACAGTATTTGTTATACCAACAAATGCATTAATTAATCTACAAATTCGTTTAATAGTATCAATGAACGGCATTGGTGGTAACAATAAATGCGTTCGTAAATTGATAACAGCAGTTGCTGAACCAATGGATAAATCTACTTTCCGATCGGATTTTTCAATCGATCGTTTTCGACTTCAAGACTTCAACCCTAGAAAGACATTCTACATACCACGCGGTCGTGCATGGTAGTTTAATTTTGAGTCTTTAGGTAATTATCTATGGTAGTTTTTTAGTGCTAGGTGCTATTTATAACGAACCTTTTCTTCCTTTCAATAAGGTATGTACCTATATGTTTTCACCTCATTTATTCTTTTGCAGAGTTTAAATCAAAGTACCAATTTTAATTTAATTAACTATTATAAATATTCGCTTACATTTTGAAAACAAAATTATTATTTTCTTTGCATATATAATAGCCTAAAAAATTAAATTTGAAAATTTTTTAGTTAATTTAGTGTAAAATTTTCAACAAGCTTTTTTACCAACATCTATTTGTTATTGTCGACCTTGCAACTGAACCAAATTTACTTTTTCAGATGGAAAAAATTCGGCAGTTTTCTGGGCGTTACATGGGTACTTCTTCCCAACAAGATTGGTTGTCCTACAAATAAGGGTCGCAGCAAGAAGTAGAACAACATGAAGACGTCTATTCGGCCGAGTATATGTTGGCGTTGGTAAAAATATTTTAAATATTAGCAATTGTGTGATTCTAATTTTGTACTACATACATATTGTAATGTATGTTCTAATATCAAAAATAAAATATTGTACATATTATATTTTTGTTTTTTTCCATTCCGGCATTTCTCTATTGTTGACTATGTGCACTTTACATCATGTGAATTTTCATAATATTTCCCATATGTTTTTTTGTTTCTTTAAAAACTGATTATGGGTTACAATTAATGACATTAAGGAAAATCATGAGAGAAATAATATGAGGAAAGTCCATAAGTTTACATCCATAATATACATTCATAATATAGAAATAAAGTAGTCGGTAAGTGAATACAAATTTATTTTCAAACAATTAATATTAAACATTGAACCAATAAACACAATATTCAATAACATGTTCGTTCTGGGAATGAACAGAATTGATTGTAGGTATGACACTCTATACGTTGCAAAAAATAGCTTTGTTATTGACACAACGTACGGTCTTTTATCATTGACAAATTTGAATTGTCAATCAATTAGCATTGTTATTGTCGCAATGAACAGTGTTCTTGATATAAAAAAAGTGAGATTATTACATACATTAATGACAGCGTTAAATATAGATACGGTTGTTCATTAATTCAATGAACATAATACATTGATCCAATATCCAATACTTGAAATAATTAATTGATAAACTTCATTTCGTTGTCTCAATAAAACCAATAGTTGGACAAATATTAAACATCACTTTTGTTGTCTCAATAGACCCATTGACGTATGATTGACAGTGACATTGACAGTTGTTATAATTGTCACGTTTGTCCTGTCGTTACCTATTACGGGTGCTTATCGTTTTTTACTCTAATATTTTATTATTATGTAGTTAGTTTCTATAAGTTAATTAAAGTCATATTTCATTGGTAATTCGGTATCTTTATGTGTCAATTTAATTAACTTATAATGACCGAAGCAAAATCCACTTCATCACTTACCAAGTACCTACGACCTGAAAAATTTGATGTCGAACCTGACGCTCAAGATGCTGACTCAAAATGGAGTTATTGGAAATCGACTTTTCAAAGTTTTCTGGATGAAGAAGCTCCGAAAGGTACTCCTGATAAACTTAAGCTAAAGATTTTAGTAAATCACCTTTCTGCCTCGATCTATAAACACATAAAAACTTGTGAGAGTTTTGACGACGCACTCAAGGCTTTAGAGGATATATATATCAAGCCTATAAATACCACGCTCGCCCGTCATGTGCTGGTCAACAGAAAACAACTAGGTCACCAAACCATCGCAGAGTATGCGAGATCACTGCGCCTAGCTGCACGAGACTGTCGTTTTGAAGCTGTATCGGCTAAAGAACATGAAAATCAAGCGATCCACACTGCGTTCATCTCTGGTTTACTCTCAACAAAAATAAGAGAACGCCTGTTAGAAAACTCAAAACAGTCATTCCACGAAACATTGAATCAGGCACTGACACTAGAAGCCGCTGAGAAAGATTCAAAAATAATAACTGGTGGAAACTCCTTCCAACTCAATTCCGTGGACCCATTACAAAATCATTCTGGTCCATCTATCCCTCCACTGCCTAATCTAGCGACGGCTCAATCACGATTCACTGCAGTCCCCAGTTCTACATATTCACCAAAGCCAACATATACACCGAAGTCAACAAGGCGTTGCTTTTTCTGTGGTGGGAACGTGCACCAACGTTTGAAGTGCCCGGCTTACAATGCTGAGTGCCAACTTTGCTCCAAAAGGGGACATTTCGCAAGCGTTTGTCGGTCTGCGAATGCCAGTAATGCTATCACATCTGACGAATCAATACAAGATGACGACCACAGTAGCCCTTCTAGTAGTGATGGGGTCATTTCTGCTGCTTCGCCATCCAGTCTGAAAAGCGCGACTGTCCCTATTACTATAAACAACTACAGAGCCGACGCACTTATAGATACTGGTAGCTCGGTCAGTTTTATCGATAGTAAGATCGCACGTTTAATGAAGTTGCATTAGAGACCTTGCAAACAAACCATCAACCTGGCATCTTTGAATCATACTTCTAATGTCGAAGGTATGTGTTTCGCCACAATTACAATGAACGAACACTTGTACAAACAACGACCTCTACTTGTAGTTAATAATCTCTGCGCAGACGTTATCGTGGGTCATGATCTCCTTAAAGACCATTCAAAACTTGAATTTAACTTCGGTGGTCCAAAGAAACCTCTAGAAATATGCAGTGTTCTGGAAGCTGCAGTGCCACCCGCATCAGTTTTCACGAATCTCGCACATGATATCAAGCCTATCGCAGTTAAAAGTAGGCGTTACAGCAGGGAAGATACTGAATTCATTGAACAAGAAATACAAAAATTATTAGAAGATGGTGTCATAGAGCCCAGTATCCCACCCTGGAGAGCGCAAGTTTTAGTTGCTGATGGAGGAGTTCACAAAAAGCGTTTAGTTATAGACTACTCAATGACCATTAACAAATATACGGAATTAGATGCCTACCCCTTACCACACATTGAAACTATTGTGGATAATGTCTCCAAATACACGATATTTAGCCAAATCGACTTAAAAAGTGCTTATCATCAGATTCCGATTCTTTCAAAAGAAAAAGTTTATACAGCCTTTGAAGCCTGCGGAAAACTATATCAATTTACAAGGATACCTTTCGGTGTAACTAATGGCGTTGCCGCATTCCAACGAACTCTCGAATTTATAATAACCACTGAAAAATTAGAAGGCACCTTTTCCTACCTTGACGACGTTACAGTTTGCGGCAAACTGAAACCGAACATGAGCATAACTTGAAAAGGTTCATGACTGCTGCACGTAAATACAATCTGACTCTTAACGAACAAAAATGTGTCTTCAATCAAACAACATCTCGTTAATGGCACAAATAAGCTTTATTCGGGTTTCGTTTTTCGGACGGTTTGAGAACGATTTGCTGAATACGCACAACTGGATGTGCAGTAGACTAAATCCACGGACTATTTATGTACGGTTTGAAAACTATCAACAAATGAAAAAACCCGAACGCCTTATTTTTTAATATCTGATACAAAAAGTAAATTATTTTGTCCACAAACCTAAAATGTTGGATAAACTGTTCATCACTATATAGGGGTACTGTTTCTTCGGCATAATTCTCATTTTTTACTTTTTGAGGATGAATCTGACGAGAATTCTGCCAATAAATCCATAATAAATACTCAATAAATTAAAATACCAAAAATGATTTGAATTTAAAATGCACACTACAAACAATGACTGACAGATGACCAAGCGCATGCGTCAATTAGTCCACGAAAAATTCTTACTTTTAACCTTGGACTGATTTGACAGTTTTCAAATCGTCCGAAAACAGTCAGAAATAAAACCCGAACACCGAATTAAAATTATAGAACGGTTCGAAAACCGTACAAGAAAAACCCGAACACAGGATTTTTTAGTGCGCAGAATCCTGACAGTTTGAAAACAGTAATCAAATAAACCCGAACAAAGCTATTGAATACTCATGCGCGAAACAACTCCCACTCTCATAGTTCCCCTAAATGTTCGTGCCCCTTATAAAATTGTGTTGGCATGGCATGCAAAAGTAATCAGTAATCCAAAGTAAAGTAAATCCAAAGAGAAGTCTAGGTACACACACAAGTCATTAATATTAAATACACAAAGACAAGAAAAACACAATAACAACTAGCAAGCGGCGTACACGATCGAAATAAAAATTAGAACTTCTCCTTTGTGGTTTATGGCCTGGGCTGCCGCGGCTATACGTCAAATAGAAGCTAGCTTTTGACAGCTAAAAGGGTTTTTTTCATTTAAATTGTGGTATTCCTGGGTAGCAATACGTTGTGTTCTATGCTTAGACTAGGAAAGAGAGAGGACAGCGCATGGCAATGAAAACCTTATGCGTGTGAGTGAAGCCAATTTTCAAACGTTTGGTGGCAAACAAATTTGGAACGTCGAATTGTATTTTTTTAGTTTTTTTATTAATTTTCACCTTTTTCAATAACCTGAATAGACATTTTAAAATGGTTAATTGTGTAGCTTATAAGTGCAACAGTCACAGTGCTAAAAAAGAGCAAGGAATTTCATTTCATAGGTAAAAAGTATTTTTTAAGCGAGTGTCACAAAAAATGAAGTTTTACGGATCTATTAATGTCCCTAAAGTGTATCTTTTTTGGCCGCTTTTTTACTTTACGGCCGCTGTTTTACTTTACGGCCGCTTTTTTACTTTACGGCCGCTTTTGCAAACAAAGTCATTATGAGGGCAACCTACTAGACACATTTAATTTGCTTATTTGAGTTATTTCCACGTCCGATATTAAGATTGTCAAATTATGAAGGCGGCCTAATAGACACACTTAATTTGCATGTTTGGGTTATTTACCCATAAAACAAAAGAAAAGGTTCCGTTGCCAGGCTGTTTATTTACAAGCTTTCCGTTTCTGTCAGTGAAATGAAATTTAAAGTAAATAACTAACAAATAATAAAAACCACATTTACGGTGTATACTGTGATAAAAAACAGTTCAAAAGAAAAATGACTGACAGTGATAGTGACAATCCAGCTGAAATTTATGAAGCCGCCAATGCAGCGAATCTAAATTTATTACCTGAAAAATCCAAGCAGATTTACTTAAAACAGTATGACAATTAATAGCAAATAATGCCCTAATTTATTAACTTCGTTATGACCCAACTTCTGTTTATCATACTTACTGTAAGTAATTCTGTACACATCTTTGTTACTTAATAATACACTTTTCATTTGGTTAATAAAAATTTGAATCTAATCTTCCAGTTTCGTCTCTGTTTAGAAACAAAATTGTAAAAAAAAGTTGTTACCTATTTGATGAGACACTCGCTAAAAAAATTTTGTGTGCACCTCAGCCGTATGATCTTTTTTGGCCTCACCTGAAATTTGCTTGGCCTCGGCTACGCCTCGGCCGCAAATTTCAGATTCGGCCGAAAAAGATCAACATTACGGCCTTGGTACACAAATAACTATTACAACTATTTCCTTGAAATTTATTTTTATTAATATTACAGCTTTCAGGTAATAGATGTTTAACTAAATCACATATGTTATGTATGATAACTTAAATTAATTGTACATACATTTTGAAAATTGTTTTCATTCAGTTTTAAAGATTATTTTTCATTTAATTGTTATTATTTGCTCATAGATGTAATAGTTTTGCAGTGGCGTGGAACAAAAACATATATTTAAAATAGATCAAATGGATTAAAATTGTAATATTTATTAAATAAATATGTTTTAAAATGACTGTTGTTTTTTTTTAGAGCAGTATAAATTAAAAGACTTTTTTAAATTAGATTTATAATACGAAATAATGAAAATGATTATTTAATAATCGTATAAGAAAAATCGTATGATACGCCTATGTCAATATTGTCCGCCATTAGTTTGGTGGTAATTGGGTTACACAAATTCATTCCAATGCGCAGTCCTCTCTCTTTCCTTGTCTAAGGTTCTATGGCAAGAAGTAGTCATATTTTAGCAGTGGAAGGGGAACATTCAAAAATATTTGCGCATGAGTATTCAATAAAGAGATAGGTGTATTAAAATTTTCATGGATATTACGTACATTTTTGGTTGAGTGAACTTCACACGCATCTCCAATAATACGTACATGACGGACCGCCCACGAAACCACGAAAATTTGAAAAGAAGAAACCATTAACCCGAAATAATAAATGTCATACGAAGCATAAGCTTTGTGAGTGCGATCCAGAAGAGACAAACGCAAATTAAAGCATCGTAGGCGGCTAGCATTAGTTTCAGTTGGTGTAACAATTTTATTGTAGCGATTTTTAACAAAACTCTATTATGATAATGAAAAAAAGTATTATTTATTGACTGAGAAGAGTTTATTCATATTATATACCTCAAAGACAACCTTTTTCCTTGTTTTTGGTTTTTTTGATGGTCAGTTTTATACGTATAATTTTAAATTATATCATAAATGCGGCAATACACAATTGTTGTTTGCATTTCTGCAAATATTACGTGTTTTGCTTTAAATAGGTGCGGTACCCCCAAAAATTTTCTCGCCTACTGCATTTTCTGTGTGTATATAATCTTTATAACCTTATCCTCCCCTATTCTCCAATATACGAGCCGCCACTGCATAGACCTACCCAAGCAACATTTATAGTATCAAAAACTATCGTTTTAGTATTCTTTACTTGGGTTAAGTGAATTTTACGTTTTAGTACCTTAAAATATTACATTGTTAGTAAAAAAAAGTTTAAAGTAAGAAATTAAGTATGTGATACTACATTTTTACCCGCCTAAATAACATAAAAGTAAGAAAACCGATTGGTAAAATAATGAAGTTAAAATATCATAATTTTTACCAAAGAATATAACTTATTCTTATAAAATACTCAAAAGTTATTTTAACAGTAAACTTTACGTTAAAAATGGAACTTAAAAGTAATTTTTCCTAGAAGGTAATATTACGAAGTTGTCAAAACGGTTTTATTACCGTAAAATTGTCTAATTTACCTGGTAACTTTTAAAGGAATATATTAGTAAAATAAACTATATAAAGGACTCTTAAGTTTTATTTACCAAAATTAAAAATTAAAAATTACTTTAAAGTACTAATTACGTATTAATATTACTGATAAGTTATATTTACCATTTATAAAATTAATGTTATAACACAACACCCGTTAACGCGTTAACCAGATGAATACCCAGAAAAACATTTTTGTTTATGCTATACAGTGTTGCCAGATGCCGGAATACAAAAAGCGGGAGCTGCGCTTTGAAAACGCGGATTTTTTAATGAAAAAGCGGATTTGTGGAATAATAAGTATAATCATAATAAATATAATATATATACAGTGGAGCTTCTATAGCACGTACCTCGATAAGACGAAATCCTCTATAACACGTAATAAAATGCCATTCCCTTCCCTTCAAGCCCCAAAACCTCCACGAGTCAAAACATTTTACCTCCATAAGGCGACCTTTGTTTCTGAGTATATGCTATTGTGTGAGTGGAAAGGTATTATTGTAATAGCGATTAAGTGTGAATAGTACAACTCTGTTTCCGATGCGGCGTAAGCGATCGGCTGTTTCTTTCTTCGAGGTTTTGTATTTACCAAGATTTTTCACGAGCAAGGAGTAAAATTTAAAAATGGTTTGACTATATTTTAAAAAAGCGGATCCGCGTTATATTAACGCGGAACGTGGGACCAGTGGCGAAAACGCGGTGTAAAAAGCGGAAAAGAGGTGTATCTGGCAACACTGATGCTATACTTTATACCTAACAAATCGTGCATTCTGCAAGTTAAAACGTTCGAAAACTAGTGCTAGTGCAATGGAAAATTCTTCTGTTTCGTTACAAAAGAAGCAGAAGTCTTACTTTTACTCAACAACTTTTTATAGAAAATTGAAATTAAAAAAGAGTGATATTGAAAATACAGCGGCCATTATTCAGCAACCTACTCAAAATCAGAATAGAAATGTAGATGTATGTTCTGATAGTGCTTTAGAAATTCAAGAACCTATACTCGAGCCTATAATTCAGGAGGAATTAGGTGAAGACAATGATAGTTTTGACAAGGAATATTTTAATGGGGAAGAAGACAATCATGATGTGAAAACATTTTACAAAGAAAGTTTATTAAAGACTGAATTACGCCAGTGGGCTCTAATACATAGAGTAACACAATCATCCGTAAACCATCTCCTTAAAATTTGGCCAAGTACTTTTGTCAGGCACAGAATGCTGGGTGCCCCTAAGAAGTTCTCTTTCCGAGTTTGGTATATTTGGCCAATATAAAATATTGTTACAGACCCAATCTTCTGGAACAGCCGTGTAGTACATGCCATTCCTTTCTTTTGTTGCAACAATTACGAATGACATATTTATTTACTTAAAAAACAATTTAAAACCAAAATCCCAACCAACGAGAGTTTATGGTTACGACATCTAACCATATTTATTCTTCTCTTTTATATTATTTCGTCTAACAAAGTAGTTGAATTTGTCAGTTTATCTTTCTTCTCCTTTAGTATCATTTGGCCTCCACCATCAAAGGTATTAAGCCAGCTCACTACCAATTTATGTCACACTTTATAGTTACACAGCGAACTATAGGATGCCTATATTTACTTTTAGGTAAAAATATTAACTTTTAAGTTTAAATTTAAGGTTTTATTACCAAATTAATACTGTGCAGTTACATTATTAAAGTAAATAAATTTACAGATAAGTTAAAAGGTGTTAATAGTATTTTATTATTGGTGTTTGTTACTAATACATAGGGAAAATTAACTTTTAAGGGGAATGAACAACTTTTAAGGATTTTTTTTTACAATCCTCCATATTTATTTTGCTACAGATGAAGCATCCAAAAATTTAACAATACAAATATAAGAAAATTATTAAATATAGAAAATATTATGACACAAGTATACTCTGTCTTGAATACTTTGTACTTCTAAGAAGTTTTTTAATAAATATATATATATTTACTGGGTTTTTGATAATTTTCAAATAATTTTTTTTAATTACTTTTTAGTGATCTAGCGAATTTAGGAGGCGCATCATTTTTAAATAAGTACAATAACTACTTTATTCAGAAAAATTTGCGGCGCAAGTGTTTTTGTTAGTTGCAATACCAATAATTCATCATTTAAAGTCGAATTGTGAAATTACTTAAAAGTAGAAATTGTATCAATTGAAGTAACACCCGACATTTTGGTTTATTAAATATTATATGAAATAATATATGTGTGTAAAAAAGAAATGTGTAGGTAAAATGAGAGATAAAAGATTCGAAGTAATATTAACGTAACCGTAACTTATTTATTATGTTTTTATACCGTAATAATGACGTAAAAATGTAGTAGCTTACCAAAGTTATTTTGTAGTAATAAAAACGTAATAAACTATTCCCCAAATTAGTAATATATTGGTGTTTACGTGGTTAATTTTATGTTATTGTTACCAGTAAAAATTACTTTAAAGTCAACTGTAAAGTAATAGTTTAGTTATTTTACCCATAAATGTTGCTTGGGTACTATCCTCTTTTAACGTTTAGTTAAATAAAGTTATTTCACTTTTAGGGCTTTTATAGAAGAAAAACTTGGCGCCAAATATGTCGAAAACAAAACAGTAGAATTTGAAAAATCCTATGAAGAAACCAGTCCTTCTACCCCTATATTTTTTATTTTATCTCCTGGTGTAAATCCTTTGAAGGACGTTGAACATTTGGGAGAAAAAATGGGATTCACAGCAGAAAAACAGAATTTTCATAATGTTAGTTTGGGTAAGAATCTCTGAGTAAATAATATCAAAAATAAACACGAAAAAATGTTGATATAATGAGGGTAACAATTACAAGTTTATTATAAGGATATTGTTGTTAAACCTGCTCTACGTACCGAAATCTGTAATATAAAAAATTTCGGTTCTTAGATTCTTGAACTACTGTTTGACATATTTGTCAAGGAGGTGGGACTGATGACACTGAAATTACATTTTCTTCTGGTTGGTTTAAAACTAATGTAGAGGGCGGTACGGCAAATGACCATTTTTAAATCTCTTAGGTCAAGGTCAAGAAGTTATAGCTGAAAATGCAATGGAAGTTGCTGCTAAAGATGGACATTGGGTAGTTTTACAAAATATTCACTTGGTCAAAAAGTGGCTACCTGCTTTGGAAAAAAAGTTAGAACAATATGCCGAAGGATCGCATCCTAATTACAGAGTATTCATGAGTGCTGAACCAGCTGCTAGTGCTAGTGCACATATTATTCCACAGGTATGAATAGAATATACATTTTTTTAATCTTCATATTTTATGTTTAGAAAATAAAATAGTCAACAGTTTAACAAAACTCTTACTTAATTATAAAAAATAAACCTTTTAGTCAATGAAAGCTGTTTCGAAGTAATATTCATTTTCCCCCAAAAAAATCGGCGGTGGCCAGGAACCCATGCAGTGTAAAATGGGAGAATTTCACCAGTTCCTGGTTTATATTAATTTCTTCGAGCATAAATACTAATTGTCTAATATTGTCTATTATTTAAACCTTCACTTTTCCTCCGTCCGCACAAATCTCACAGAAGACTGACCATTTTTTTAAATAAAATTCAAGCATCATATTGACCGTTTCAACCCTTTGTTGAATGTATTCATAATAAATAAAATGCAAAATTTTACTATATTAATACTGAAAACTCGATAATATTGTGGAATTTTATTCAATAAATTCAACTCCTCATTTTATAAAATATCTTATGAATCTATGTAAATAATTATTTACTATTAAAATTACAAGCCCCCTAAAAATAATACGACACTGGCTGTAGTGTCTGAGGGCTTTTTCAGACGGTGCGACTGCGATGCGATTTTCCGCTTGCGATTTCTTGTATCGCATTCGCAGAAAGATGGTACAATTTTTTCTACAACGATTTAAAAATAAAACATTGTGCGCAGTGTTGTCGAGGTAATCTTCGTTGAGTGTATTTGCAGCATGTACAATAGAAAACGAATTATTTTATTGACATTGCTACATCGAAGGCGAAGAAAACGTAAAATTATTGCTAGATTAAACAATCGAGGAGTTTTTTGCCTTTTTGCTTTTTGTGGAGGGCCTTCCATAGAATGCAAGGTTTTTCCAAAAACCTTTATATTATTCTTTCCATGCCTTTTCCTTTAAACGCTTATTTTTAAAGTTTTCACATGTTTTGTTCCATAAAGACGGATAACTTTGCACCGATTATATTAAATCAATTATTTCGTATTTAAATTTTAATTTCGAAGCCATTGCGAAGGCACAAATGATGCTCTGCTGCACAAAGCGAAAACAAACTGACAATGGAATTGCAACAATACAATTTTATTTTACTCATACATCTTGCGACAAGTTTGGAAATGTGCATTTATTTTTGTGGTTGATTAAATATCGCACGAAAAAAATCGGGCGGTATGTGACCAACAAACGCACTGTCTTGCAATATAAAAAAATGCCGCATCAATGGTCCGTTTTTTTGTCGCTTTCGCAGTAGCACCGTCTGAAAAAGCCCTGAATGTTTCTCCTCTTATCAGCTAGAAGATTAATTTGCATGATCCTGTTATAGTTTTTATTGTTTCAGATGCGCACATGCATCTTCTATAAATATTTTTAATTAAGTTGGTTTTTTTAATAATCCATTTCTTGTTCTTCCTTGTTTCAATTACTTGACTTTGTATAGCATGAATGCTTTTAGTCTCTGGGAATAATTCACTTAATTGATCAGTTTTTGTATAAAGAACATTAAACAAAGAACTTTTGAACAAAATTTCCACGTTCTTTTTAAAGAATTAACTTTCATTGAGTTTAAATAAACGGTGGAAGTTTTGTTCAAAAGTTCTTTGTATCTTAATATGATGAACTTCCACAGAGTAGGTTAGTGTTGTTAAGTACAATAAATTTAAACATTTTTTGAATTATTATTAATCATAGACCTAATATCAGAGGAGACGTAACTATTTATTTTTTTACCTTCTCCAACATTACCTATTTCTGATCGACTGTGTCATCTGGATATGGCCGACTGGAATTTGTAGTCCAGTGATGTTGCTCTCCATGTAAGGTAAGAGATTTGTGATTGTTATTGAACCATCTATAGTATTTTGTTTATTACATTTGCCAAAATATTGTGACCATAATACCTATATTATTATTTTATGGATTATACCACCTAAGTTATACAACAAATTTTACGAAACGTTTAACCATTGAACTATTTCATTCGGTTAGATCAGAGAAATTAGTTGGTCAATTAGCGACAACGCCGCCCAGAAACGGTTATGCTATGAAATTTGACACAATCTCTTAAATAATTTGAAGCATTGTTGCCGAAGCAAATTCAACGATATTTTGAAATAATATTGGTGTTTTTGGCGAAATTATAGGTAATATAAGTGAAATTTAGTGAAAGAAATGGTTCATCATTGTCAAGTGTGTAAAAAACCGGATTATTTAAACCCCAATGTTTCTTTTCACAAGTAAGTTTAAATATTTGCGTAAGCACAACTGCTGCAAAATGATACAGCATTGCCAGCATGAAGTCGGAACAAAGATAATCGATTAGTATGCTTTGTCATACTCATAGACAGTCTCTTGTAATCATTGCGACAAAACAAACAGAGTTTTATGAATGAAACGTTGCGTCTCGTCTGATAATAGGTCTGTTATTAATTATTAATGATTTTGTCTTTTCAATATGATGGACTTCCACAGAGTAAGGGTTGTTACAATAAATTTTCTTTTCATATATATTTTAGGGCATTCTTGAATCCTCTATAAAAATCACCAATGAACCACCTACTGGTATGCAAGCTAATATTCACAAAGCTTTATCAAATTTCAATCAAGAAACTCTTGAACAATGTAGCAAAGAAGCCGAATTTAAAGTAATTCTTTTCTCTTTGTGTTACTTCCACGCTGTTGTAGCAGAGCGAAGAAAGTTCGGACCTCAAGGTTGGAACAAAATCTATCCATTCAACGTTGGCGATCTCACCATTAGCGTTTTCGTATTATACAATTATTTAGAAGCAAATTCAAAAGTTCCGTGGGAAGACTTAAGGTATTTGTTTGGAGAAATCATGTACGGAGGGCATATTACGGACGATTGGGACAGAAGGCTATGCATTACTTATTTAGAAGAACTTATGCAACCCGATTTAGTAAGTAGTTTATTTACCATTTTCTTTGTTAACTACGCACAAGTTTATTTCTGAGTATACAAAGAGGAAAATGAAAATTATGAATGAAAATTTACAAGGCACTGAAATCTTTTTTAACCATAGGTTACACACTCAGACTAAATTATATGTCTATGTTTACACACCACTGGGTTACATATTTGAAAATTTATAAATTTGCATTTCTAGTTTTTACAAAATAACTATGTTTGGTCAACTGTTCCAAAACGTAACTCTTTTTTACCTGTGAAATGATATACACCGGTTTCCTTTTTCCCTCTATTGCTACTAGAATTGTAAGATGAACAGTTTAACAGTTTTATACAGTATTAACACACAAAATAGTTCAAAATTCTCTTAATAATTGCACAAAATGTTGTGCACCAATAAAATGGGGTCCACTCGAAAATATGCATCAATTTCGATTCATACGCATAGGTTGGCGTATGAATCTTTTACCTAATCTAAGGTCAAAACACACTATATATAATGTGAATATCACTACAAATATTTACTCTTTTATTTGTAGAAAAAATAGTGGCTAATTTCATAAATTAAACTTGTTTTATTCTTAAAAAAAATAATCGTTCTAGCACCTCCATTGACAATACTAATTGTTATTACTTTATGTTAGGTTGATGGTGAATTAATGCTAGCTCCAGGATTTGCAGCTCCTCCCAATACGGATTATGTAGGTTACCACACTTACATAGACGATATGATGCCTTCAGAATCTCCTTATCTTTATGGTTTACATCCAAATGCGGAAATAGGATTTTTAACCACGACAGCGGAAAATCTCTTTAAAACCGTTTTTGAAATGCAGCCTAGAGATGGTGGATCTACAGGAGGAGCAACTATAACTCGAGAAGATAAAGTATGATTCAACTGAATCGATTTCAAAGATAACTAAATCTATTTTTAATAAGTACATTTTAGGTAAAGCAGATGGTAGATGAAATGTTGGAAAAATTACCGGAAGACTTTAATATGATGGAAATAATGGGAAAAGTAGAAGAGAGAACTCCATACGTAATAGTGGCATTCCAAGAATGCGAACGAATGAATTATCTAACAGCAGAAATCAAAAGATCTCTTAGAGAATTGGAATTAGGAATCAAAGGCGAACTCACAATTACTTCGGACATGGAGGATTTAGAAAATGCTCTTTTTCTCGATCAAGTACCGCCAGTGTGGGCTCTTAGAGCTTATCCTTCTTTACTAGGCCTAAGTTCTTGGTTTGTGGATTTACTGCTAAGAATTCGGGAATTGGAGACCTGGTCCACAGATTTTGTGGTAAGTTTCTTAATGACCTTAGAAGTTAAAAATAACCATTTGTCATTCGGTCTTATTCGCACATAACTACAAGCAAAATGTTTTGCAGCTTCCAGCTTCTGTTTGGCTGGGTGGTTTTTTTAACCCACAGTCTCTTCTAACCGCTATAATGCAAAGTACAGCTCGCAGAAACGAGTTACCACTGGATAAGATGTGCCTGCAATGTGATGTTACGAAGAAACAAAAAGAAGAATTTACGTAAGTATAAACCCTTAGGGCTAAAAATTTCCAGGCTTTATTATTGTTATGTAACATCCTTACAATAATACTTAGTCTAATCTAAATATTTTTATTTTACATCAAATAATTAATTTATAAAACAAAATATAACTTCAATTGGTCAATCTGAAGTAGTTTTCATTCGAAACAGCAGTCATTTGATGGATATAGTTAAATATACGGTGAAACTAATGGAATCCATTAATAAACATTTATATACAGACTAGCTGACCCGGCGAACTGGGTATTGACATATTTTATGCCAGCAACATTTGGAAAGACTTTTGATATGATAATAATATTAGTCTTTATTGTTTAAATTAATTCTTCTTTTGATATTGTGCCCAATGTCTAATAATAATTCATTTGAAAATTTCTCACCTCACAATTTTGACTCGTTACCATGGCAAAAAAATTCCGGAAATTTGTTCGTGGCGCCACGATATTTAAGTGGAAATTTTTTGACAGTTAAAACGACATTGAATGCTGAAACCTCAACGTAGAGACCACAGACAAAAAATAGTATATTAAACAACGCATTTCATATGGAATTCTGTTATGACAAGAGTTCAACTTTAAAAAACGAATCGCTAAGCGATGAGATTTTTAAAGAACGAGTGTCACAACAGCCATATGAAATAAGTTGTTGATAATATTTTTTATATTTTGCCATTTTATCATTTTTTGTATTAATTTATTATTTTTATGTAATTACGAAAATTTTGATTTTAAAAAGTATGTCAGTAGCACTGTGTAATTTATAAAATTTGACAGTTGTGACATTTAGATTATCAAATGTTAATGTTTTAAAATATTTTAAAATGAATAATATACCAATAATAATATATTATATAAGTAAAAAATTATATTCAAATAAAAATACTTTCTTAAAGAACAAAATAAAGTTAATAAATTGCTATTAGCCACAAATGTCATTGTCAATAGTCTTGTCATTAGATACTTCACTCATGTCGCCAACCATTTAAAACAAAAATTTGCGTGCGTAAAAGTTACATTACGATACGCAAATGCGTTTTATAATGAAGATTTTTATAAGTGCAAAATATAAAAAAATATGTTATATTTCTCTGTGGTGCAGACGTTTAAACTAGTAATTATGAGGCTTTGTGACAGACGTCAGATTGGATTAATAATTATTTTCCAAATTATGGGGTGAAATTTTCTTATCAAATACCATGCAAGCTCAAATTATTCCTGGAAATTTTCTTTCGGGTAAGAAAATTTTAAGAAAATTATCCCTCGTCGCTTTGCTGTTTATTGTTCAAATTCCCGATTGAATGTTATGGAGCGAATGGGCGCTATTCCCAATCCATGTAATATCTTGTATTTTCTAAATTGGTGTATCATGAAATACAGTGTATATCACATGCTATTCTTCTCTGTGTAAAAGACATATACAAATATTGACATTTAAATGAACGTTTCACAGTTAATAAGTAAAGTAATATGTTTATAAACTTCCCTATATTGGGGTTAATAAAAAAGTAAACAATGTAGACGGGGCCGGTTAAGAATAGGTGCACACGAGTTTCGAAAAAAAAAATATTAACACTAAAAAGGGACTGGTGTCTATAGTAAATTTTCGTAAAAAAATTTGCGGTTTATCCAGTATTTTTCGAGAAAAATGGAACCAAAAACTCAAATTTTGAAGGTTAAACACACAAAACATTCACTGTCCAAGGTGCATGTCATGTAGATACCAGCGTTGCCACATCTCTAAATAAAACCTAAATATTAGGAAAATATGTTTTTACATTATAAATAATATATAAAAAATATTGATAATAAAATGTGAAATTTAGAGAAAATATTACTAACCAAAACATATTATAATAGATAAAACAAAGATAAACAAACACGCAAAATTCAGTGACGGGTAGCGATGCTACCCTAATCCAACCTAACCTAACCTAACCAAACCTCACCAAACCTAACCTAACCTAACCCGAAGGAAAACTATCCTCGAAATGAAATCGGTCAGGGTAAAGACAGATTCGCATAGAAGAAAATATCAAAAACAGAACCTAACGATGCTAGTTTTTAGCGAAACAGCTGTCATTGCATTTAAAAATGTATTTTGCGAATAAATAGGGGAAGTTTCGTTCAACCGTTTAGTTGTTTACCGTTTTTAGTAAGATGGACTTCCACAAAGCAAAGGTTCATACAATCAATTTCATTAAATTTTTCTCCTTTAACCAAATCACCATTCCGTCGTCATTTTTGTATGTATATTTACTACATCTAATATTCTTCATTTCCATTTTAGATTCAAATTTAAATTCCGCATTTAATTTGAGTTAAAAGCTTATAAAAAATAAGTGCCTTTAACCTTCGAAATGAGTGTGCACCTATAGTAGGATGAAACCAGATGAAACCATGTAGACTATACAAAGTTTTTTAATTAAAATTATCATTTGAGGAATTAAATCACTATTAAACATATTTTTTCTATTATAGGAGTGCTCCAAGAGACGGAGCTTATATTCATGGTCTTCATATGGAAGGTGCTAGATGGGATATCCAAACTGGAATCATAGTGGATTCTCGTTTAAAAGAACTTTTCCCATCAATGCCAGTTATCAACGTGAGAGCAATAACCCAAGATAAACAAGATTTAAGAAATATGTACGAATGCCCAGTGTACAAAACAAGAACTCGAGGACCTACTTATGTTTGGACTTTCAATCTTAAGATTAAAGATAAACCTGCAAAGTGGACATTAGCAGGCGTAGCGCTGTTGCTGCAGATATAAATTTATAATTGGTGCACATACAATCCATAAACTATCACATGCATTCGATTTTTTTTATTGAGGAAGTAGAAATAAGAAATACCTACATTTTATTTTATTTCTTGATAAATTGTTGCACTTATTTGTTTATACAATTAAACTAAAATAGATACAATCTTTGTGTTTTTGTTTATAAACTTAACCATTACTTTTCGTCAGCTGTCATTTAAATAAGTAAGTAGTAGAAGTTTTGTTTAAAAATGTCTATTTTTAATGTTCTTAGTAATGTAATGTTTTTTCTTATTTATTCAAACTGTTTTTGTAGATGGGATATTATACACACTATGGCTAACTACTATCTATTTACTAAAACACACACTAAAATAATTAATTTATGTACACCCGGTATATCAGTTAAACATTAATTTATATACACTTTTACTTTATTTTTCGCTTTCCGAGCTCTCGAAGACCGTTTAGAATACAAAACTGACTGCATGCGCGCCACGAATGCGCTTTTGTACCCGTCTAATCCATTCGTATAATTCTAAAAACTTCCAGATAATTGTCGACATCGTGTTCGGGAACATTCGAGTATAATGCAGAAAAAAAACGGCGTATTAGACCCAGCGCGTTCGCCATAATTTAGAGCTTAGATTAATCAGTGTCATCGATTGAGGTTGTAAATAAAATAAATTTCATTAACCGTTACTGCAAAATGTACTCAAATTAGAGGAATGTGATAATTTATGCAAAATCTGATAATGTACCTATGCAATAAAAGCGAGAATGGCGAGAAACAACCAGAATTTTTAAAAGAATATCCCAAGGTACGCAAAAATGTAAATATCAGCCTGATACACCATAACTTACAATCTATTGGAAATGGTGTAGATAACATAAATGATCTGTTAAATACGCTTCCGGATTGCGCATTTTTTGTTGCAACAGAACATTGGAAAACTGAATGGCAGTTAAAAATGTATGGAATAACGGATTTTGGGATGACAACTTATTTTTACCGCGAAGAAAATCAACATGGTGGTGTTGCAATATATGTCAAGAAGGGAATTAAGTGTAAAGTGCGGAAAAATTTAAACATTTTATCAAAACGTGATGTGTTTGAGTGCGCAGCGGTGGAATGTAATATAGATAATCAAAAATATTTAATCATTGGCTTATATAGAACTCCTTATGATGGAAATCTGAAAGAGTTTTACGAAACACTCGAAGAACTTCTAGAAATAGTTACTCCTGAAAATATTGTAACATTTATTGCAGGCGATTTTAATATCGAGTTAAAAAATAATGAATCTAACATAAGTAAAATGAACCTTTTATTAAACTCTTACTCATTTATATATACTATTAAGGACTACACTAGAATAACACAAACTTCAAAAAGTTGTATTGACAATGTTTTCACTAATTTGAAAACTGATTTTAAAACATCCATTTTACATTCCTCAATCTCAGATCATACTGGTCAGAAAACAAGCTTTAAAGTGGACTCTTTGCGAAAACTAACACAAAAAAAATTAGAATCTATTCTAATGAAAATAAACAAAGCTTTTTTAGTAAAATACAGAACCACAATTGGACACCTATCTATATTTTCAAAGAACAAGATGTTAATTTGCAATGGGGTTACTTTACTGAAATGTTTTCAAAAATATTTCAAGAATGTTTTCCTTTACAAAAAATAGTAGAACGGAAAAAGATAATAAAAGATCTGGAGATTGAGCAATTTAAAAATAGATTGGATGCCTGGTTAACCGTTGCTAACGTTCGCCCAGAGTATAAAGTAATTCATAAAAATTTAAAAAAAGATTATAACTTATTAATCCAAAAAAGGGAAGAATCATATCACCAAAAAATATTAAAATCTGATAATAAGATGAAATGTATGTGGAGCATTCACAATGAAATTCTAGGGAGAAACAAATCGGATACAATGTTTGAAGGAAACCCCACTAATATCGCAAACAAATATAACGAGTTTCTAATAAATGTTATTCCCAGCTTAATAGGTAAATTTAAAAATGCCGAGTTTACGTGTAATATACCCTCAGAGTAATAAGTAAACTTATTACTCTGAGAATATACCAAATCACCAACAATCAATGTTCGTTATGCCAGTTACAATAAATGAAATAAAAGAATTGGTAAATAAAATCAAAAACAAAAATACTAGTGGTGATGACGATATACCAGTAAGTATTATGAAATCATCTGTAGAGTTTACAGCTAATATATTGTGTTACATAATGAACAATTCCTTCAAATATGGTATCTTTCCTGATTATCTAAAAATCGCCTTAATAACTCCAATTCACAAAAAAGGCGATCATGATGTGTTTGAAAATTACAGACCAATTAGTGTATTACCAGCCTTTTCCAAGCTTTTTGAAATGGCAATGTGTAATAGACTAATGAACTATATGAACCACTGCAATATTTTAAATAAAGTGCAGCATGGGTACATTAAGGGAAGAAGTGTAGAAACTGCAATAATTCAATTTACTGAGAATATTGTCAATTCACTCGAAGGTAATGAAATGTTGTTAGGTATATTCTTGGACCTCTCTAAGGCCTATGACTGCTTAAATCACCAGTTCTTATTGCATAAGCTGGAGAGATATGGAGTCAGGGGAAACGCCTTGGAGTGGTTTAAGTCTTACCTAGAAAATAGAAAACAAAAAGTAAAAATTGTAAAGGATGGAAAAACAACTAAATCAGGTATTAATTCAAATCACATTGGAGTACCTCAGGGCAGTATAATGGGACCTATTTTATTTATTGTTTTTATGAATGATATATTGGAAATTCTCCAAAATAGTGATAAAAATACTTGCAAAATAACTACTTATGCAGATGACACTAATTTGTTGATATCTGATAAATATTATCCAAATTTAGCTGAAAAAACAAATAATTTGATGAAGGATGCAGAAAATTGGTTTGCCGGTAATAATTTAATATTGAATATTAATAAAACAAATATTTTACTATTTCGCACACAGCAGAGCAGAATTGATACTCCTGATACACTTAATATTTTAAAAACAGAGATACAGTTTAAAAATAGTACAAAATTCTTGGGAATCCATATTGATGAATTTTTACATTGGAACAAACACATAATTAATTTAGGAAAGAAACTCAACCAAATTTGCTACAGTATAAAAATAATAAGTAAGTATTTAAATGAAAAATCACTTAAAGTGGTTTATGCTAACTTTGAATCTACAGCTAAATTTGGTATAATATTTTGGGGAAGTGATTATAATATACTAGAAATATTTAAAATTCAAAAAAGAGTATTAAGAACTGTCTTTAAACTAAAATACCGAGACTCTTGTAAAGGGGTTTTTAAGAAAAATAAAATATTAACTATTTATGGTATTTACATCTACGAGTGTTTCTACTATTTTTTTAAAAATAAAATAAAGTTTACTTCTTGTGGAGAAGTTCATCCATATGATACACGAAAGTATAATATCCTGTACCCAAAGCACAGATTAGTGTTGTCTGAAAAGCATCCATCTTACGCAAGTATTAGATTTTTTAATAGGTTACCTGAGTCAATTAAAAAAATAAGTACTATAAACAAATTTAAAAAAGAAATTAAAACACTAGTCATAGATCTGGAACCTTACACACTGGAGTGTTACTTTAATCAATAATTAAATATTACATTTTCTGATACTATTTTTTTTAATGATATATAGTTTGTAACCAAGGTATATGTTATTATGTAAAAATAAAGATTATTATTACTATTATTAATTTTGTATGGGTGTTCGGTGGTCCATGAAAATGTATATCTCATTCAATGTTCAAGGAAATGATAAACATTCATTTTAATGTAATTTATTCCCACTGGAATATGTAATTAAGTTATTTATAAGATTAAAAATTTATTATTCTCTTAAATATTCTAATAACGATCTGAACGACAAAAAGAAAAGGGAACATAAACAAAATCGAAAAATAACAATTTTATCTCATTTGTAAAAACTGTGAAAATAAAATAATTTATCATTAATTTTTTTTATTGGTACTTACCCTATATATACCCTACTTAAGACTTTAAAACACTTATAATAGAATTAATTTTATACTATTTTTCTCTTTGTTAACATTAAATAATTAAACATTTATTATAGGTATTTCTTTCAGTGTAAAAACGTAGACATCTGCCAATTTAAGTTTTTCAAGGTCATACATTTTGGCCCTACGCAAACATCAAAGGATTTTCGCCGGCTTTCGCTTCTTGTTAGATGGTGTATTCTTTGGTATAATTCACAGCTGTGGTATAATTTTTGGCCTGAGCTGCCAAAGGAAAACAGGCCAAGTTTCTTGTTTCAGTAGGATCGAGTAGTAGGTGTATTATTTGGAGGAGACACTGAACTTAGGAGATCGTTCGATTTTAATCGAAGCAAATGAATAATAAATAATTTAATAATACTGCAAACAGGAAAATGTATAATATACCTAATAAAAATGCAATATTAGTAGATTTTATTCATAATTAAATAAAAGTGCTTTAAAAAATAATTACCCTGGTTTAATTATCTATTTTTTTAAGAAAATATGTAAATTAAGTGCTAATATGTAATATATTATTTTGTTACCTTCTTTTCTGTAATTACTTTATTGATATTCGATAGGAGAGAAGTTGGTAGTTCTAAAATTAATTAAACACAAGAAATATTTATAGTATTATGTAATAAATGTAATATATACTTTTGTTGAAAATTTTTATATTAACAGACATTAAATTATCCAGTTACTTACAAAAAATCTGTACATTATCTCATTGGAAAAGTAAATCTTTTTAATTAAGTTCTAGTTTAAACATTTTTGTTAATTGCCCTAATTAAAACATAATAATAATAATACAGGTAAATGTGTAGCAGTTTTTCATTGTTCATCATGTGCCATTTGGCTTCGTGGTGGTTTTAACGTCAGCAAATCGGGATCAATTGAAATATCACTATCGTTAGAGTTTATTAAAGTTAAATTTTCCTCTATCCTATCTTCTGTTTCTTCTGTAAGAAAAATATTTTCTTCCATTATATTTGGATGGATGGAATTCGTTATACGATCTGTAAATAGAATATAAGATAAGTTTACAAAAGTTTGAATTATCTAGGAATTTCTTAAAAGTTTTTAAAAATGATCTGTGACTTTGTCTATGAATTTGCAAACTTTTTACTATCAATAAATGAATATAAGATATATAATCTACTCTACTATGTAGGAGTTTTTAAACTTTATCGACCCAATTTATTTTTCAAAAGAGGTACCAACTGCCTTACATATGCTTCTTATATCATTGATCATGAACCTTTTTTGTCAAAATGAAAAATTCTTGAAACTTATTCACTGAAGTACAAGTTAAATGAAGATAAAGAAATTGATTGTGTTAACCTCTACTTTTTGGAAGTTCATCTTACTAAGAACAATAAATAACTGCACAGTTAAACTAAACTTCCACTATTTATTTGAAAAATTCGCTTTAAAATCAATTACAGCTGTTTCGCTATAACTAACGATGCTAGTTATAGCGAAACAGCTGTAATTGATTTTAAAGCGAATTTTTCAAATAAATAGTGGAAGTTTAGTTTAACTGTGCAGTTATTTATTGTTCTTAGAAGATAAAGAACGTACAATCCTGTTTAGATGTTGGGGAACAGATATCTTTGAAATAAAAAATGTTGAATAGTTATACAAAAAGGCCCAGAAAATGTCAGACATTGTAGACCTAAAAACAGGAAGGAAAATCAACATAAATGGAGCTGAACTAATTAGTCCAAAAGATTAATCACTGTGGTTAATAGAGAGAGTGCAGCATGCACTACCCAATTCTCATCTCTATGAGGCTACTTCATCTAGCGAAATATTACTTAAAATATGGGGACGAGCCTCAATAGATTTTCCAGTCGCTGTGGACGGCACTTTAATCGACCACTCATATAGAACCTAACATAACCTAACCTAGCACATGTCAAACTTTTATTAGAACGAGTTTAAAAAAAATGATTTCATCCATTTGAGTTATACTTACCAGCAATTAACATAGTTTCGGTGAGTTGGTTCTCCACCGAACAGTTTTGTTCACTGTTTGTAGATTGGTCCATATTATTTGACAGTGCTAAGGAATTTGAAAATAATAATGGCCATTCCAGTCCCAAAAATACATTGGAAGTACTATTAGTTTCGTTATTGGTAAAAAGTGGACTATCCAAAGGTGTTGAACATGCTTTAAAAATATTTATTTAAATTAATCTTATTAAATTAAACATGTTGGTTTACCTACCTTGTAAATTTATGGGTATACCAATTGAATTTTGAATATTTGAGTTTTTGCTTAAAATTTTTTCTTGCTTCCTCCATTTGGCTCGTCGGTTTTGAAACCACACTTGGACTCTGGCTTCAGTTAGATCTATTCGTAAAGCTAACTCTTCACGAAAAAACACATCTGGATAGTGGGTTTTATGGAACGCACGCTCGAGTTCTTCTAATTGAAAATTTGTAAAAGTAGTTCTGAAAATACTTAATCTTTAGATACCGTACAGTGTGAGCCACAGAAAACAGTCCACCTCGATATTTGGCTGTACTTATTAGATTTTAAGAAAATGAGAAAACAGGTCCATTTTTGTTCCAAGGAGAACACATTAGATGGAGTATTCAGACATAACGATCTTTTACGATTTTACAACACCTCTTAAAAATGTAACGTAATATCGCCTATGGTTTGTCATTTTTTTGTAATATCAGAAGTAAATAAAAACAAACAAATATTGCAAAAGCAATAAATTAAATGTAATGTAAGAAAATTAGATAAATTAAAAGTTATAATACATTAAACAATTTACTTAAATGAATTTTAAATTTATTTAATTAAATGTTCAAAATGGTGTCCATCGGCTTCCCATACAATTGTAGAGCAGCTGCTCGAAATTACGTCGAACGTTTTGAAGCATTTGAGGGGTTATTAGGCTGCATTCGTGTACTATTCGTCGTCTTAGTTCTTCCAATGAAGCGGGTTCGGTTTTATAAATTTTGGTCTTTAAATAACCCCACAGAAAGAAATCCAGTGGTGTTAAATCGGGAGATCTTGCAGGCCATTCAATAGGGCCTCTCCTTCCAATGCATTGCCTAGGAAATCGTTCATTAATAAGATATTGCTTTACAATTCAATTATGTCTATGAGAGCGGGATAAATAGTCTCTTCTAATAATTGGAGATGTTTCTTTGTTTATGATAGAAAAAATGACAAACCATAGGCGTTACTTTACATTTTTAAGAGGTGTTGTACTTTAAATGAATTAAGACTTTTTTTGCAAAGACGGTGCAAATACCAAAAAAAAAATCATAAAAGATCGTTATGTCTGAATAGTTCATCTAAACACCTTTCTAATGATATGTCCTATTTAAAAATAAGGGGTTGGGGAAGTGGAAGGGAGGGGGTTGACAAATGACAGATGTGTGTATTTTAAAAATGTGTCTCCCTTGGAACAAAAATCGACCTGTTTTCTCATTTTTTTAAAATCTAATAAATACTGCCAAATATCGAGGTGAACTGTTTTATGTGGCCCACACTGTATAAGAAATATAAAGTAAATAGGCTACCAAGACCTACTTTTACCTGTATCTTCTTTGTTTCCTCTTAGAACAAGATATACCGGGATTTCCAGTATCATCTTCATTCGAATTAAAATTTTGAAGGGATTCTGCATAGTCTAAAAATGTTTATTGCATTTTAGCCCCGTCAAAAACAAATATTAAAAAAAGTCAATTTTGTGAACAAATGGTGTATAGATAGGTTTTTGCGGTAAATTTACAAAAAACATTGTTGTCTATTTACGAAGAAATTTGGGAACTTGCAAGACAAGTGTTGGCTCCTATCAGATGAATTAGCAACTGGAGAAGACGTGAACAAAATAAATCAGCTATTAATAATCTGTTTAAAACGTCTGAAAATAAAGTGAATATAAAGCTGTACATAATTTTTGATTTTAATTTTATTTAATGAGATAGATATAATTCATAATTATAGAACGTTAATCGTTGTGTATTTGTTGAGTAGCTACCTCAGTGCCAAAGTTACGCCAGGAAAGATATTAATTTATATAAATTTTCCAATAATTTGGACCTTATATATGTACTAGAAATTGATAAACCAATAATAGCATTGTATTTATACAACACTATCGTATTTGATACATTTGATAAATATTCGCAGAAGAGTAAATTCAATCATACTAGACTAACCAATATGTCCATATGGGCTTTAAAATTTAAATACTTATCCGCTATATTTGTTGATGTCGGAGTGCCTTCTGCCTCTATCGCAAATGGAATTTCCCAATAGTGCAGCATGGAGTAAATCCGCTGGTACCTACTTAATTTAATAAAAGCATGCCGTATGTTATATTATCCGCATACATATTTCTGTTGCTAGGGGTATATATAAGTCATTCGCAGAAACAAAGGAAACAGATAAAAAGGAAACAGTATAATAACTTCCAACGCATATACACAGATGCATCCAAAACTACAAATGGTGTTGGCGCTGCAGTAGTTACCACTACTCAAAATTTAATGTTCAATCTTCCGACAACCACCTCAATCCATTCAGCAGAGCTTTACGCAATTTATCAAGCCCTTGTATTTATTAACAAAAACAACCTCTGTAACCAGTATATCATTCTAACTGACTCATTTACCTCCATAACATCTATGCAGCAATTATACTCTAAGCATGAAACTGTAATTGACATAAAATCTGAATTAGCCACAGCCAAAAATAAAAACAATACGGTAATTTTTATATGGATCCCATCTCACATTGGTATCATCGGTAATGAGGAGGCAGACAAGTGCGCGCGCGATGCAATATCCAATTCTAGTGCAACTGTAGTTAATAAAATAACATGTGCGGATATGAAAGTGTCGGTCAAAAGCATCAAAAGTAAAATGATTCAAATGTGGCAATCAGAATGGAATAACAGTGGTTCTAAAGTGCTTTTCAACAAACCGATTTTATTAAGTTAAAATAACTAGATTACGGTTAGGTCATACAAAACTCACACATGATTATCTTATGAAGAAAGTGAGGAAACCACATTGTGAGTCTTGTAATATAGCTATAACAGTGAAACATATTTGGATTGTAAAAAATATGTAATACATAGAAACAGCTCTAATCTACCAAATACGATATCAAGCATTCTAAATGGAAATTACATAAATAATTTGTATCAGTTTTTAAAATTAACACAATTGTATAATGTCTTGTGATGTTTGGAGTCATTTAAGAATGTAAACTTATTACTTAATCCTGTCGCTAATAACCCTAGCGGTTGATGCGACAATAAAATTTTAAATAAAAAAAAGATAGTTTACAGCATCAGCAACCTTATTGCTAAATTCTAGCTCTATTTTTTATTTAAACTCACAAGTTCAGAGAACAGTTTTTTTTAATTAACAAAGGGTCATTTTAATGCTAGTTTTACAATACGCTCATTTCATAGGAATAAAATAATGAAATTTTATTTCAACGGTTTAACACTAATGAAAATTTTTGTGAAATATAATTCGTTTTAACAATTTTGAAACCGAAGTTCACCGCCCTATAATCTAACTATAGGAAGGTTACATTACTCCAATTAATGCAGTTAGAAAAGTTAATAGAGAAAATTAAATTATATGTGGAAGATCCTTTAATTTAATAGATGAATATGAACGTAATTTAATTTATGTTAATTGAATTGAAGTTATCTTTTATTGAGAAATTTAGAAACAGTTTCAATTTTCATTCGTATAGTAGGTACCTATTGGTATAAAAAAATATTTCAGTTATAAATTGATGAACTTATGTGAAAATATTTAAATAAGTGTTAGTGTTATGTGATAGTGAAAATAATAAATAAATTAAATTAATAATCAATAAAATAGAAAACTAAATTTCGGATTTTTCATAGTGGTATTTAATGATCCTTTCTAATAATAATAGGTATGAATAGAGAAAGTGAATAGGTGTTTGTCTTTACCAAGGACAAGAAATATAATTTCACTTTAAATGTTTAAGTGAAACTTTAGGTGTGGATAGAATACCAACAAATTATCCATTTTTTTTTAAATTATTGTAGAATATAGGTAATAGGTTTCGTTTACTAACTTACCATATTTTTCTTGTTCTTCATCCTCACTTTGCATACTGGAAAAAGTGCTTAATAAACCATTTATGGTGTAATTGCCATCATTTGTTAGAGAATTCATTGTTTCGTTTATTTCCTCTTGAATATTATGAGTTTCATTGAGATCCATTTTATGTCTAAAACGATGTAATGTCGTTTTATGCTGGTTTTGTACATTTATTCACTTAATATGTTGCAAACATTATACCATAGAAAAGTTTCATTAATTTTTATCAGATTTTGATTGGAGAACATTCATAAAATTACCTAAAGATTATAGTTTAAAAGATTATCCTCGTTTCTATCTATAATGCTTATACCTTACAATTAGCTACATAATACGTAGATTTTTATTATAATATATATTTTAAATTTTTCGTATATATACTTACCTGTTTTAAAAGCTAAAATTTAATCCAGTTCGCCATACACCGCAAGCAAAATTTTTTACCAAAATTAATAATTTATAAAATATTTTAGATCGGTAATTAATAATTTATTATTTGTATTAACGAAATACTTGATTATTATTTCAGTGGAAACACTTTCATTATGATTTTCTGTATTTTTATTTAGTAGTTTCAACTAAAGCGCGCATAAGCTGAAAATCTAGGAAGCCAAAAAATGTCGAGAATTTAAAGTTCTCGTAAGGATTCTCTATAAACACACGAATATTGAAAGAAACATGTAAAACGTAATATTTTTGTGGGTTAAGCTTCAATATCCCCTAATACTCTAAATAAATAGATAGTAATAAAATTTTCAAATAGCAACACTCCAATAGGTACCTACCTTTTTTGCCATTCACTTTAACCACATATTCAATATTTAGGGTAGTTTGATTTGAATTGAGTGTGAAAGTCGAACTTTCTGACAAATAATTCGTCAAATCAAACTGGACATTGGTTACAGATGCTGGTTACGTAATGCAAATTTGCACTATCAAAATGCTCTGTTTCCCAATTCTTTTAAAAAAGTGAAATTTCTCAATATGATATTAAAACTTCAATCTGTCTAAAGAAGTTTGATTTAATGTCAAATTTAAATCAAGTCGAGGTTGACTTGATGCATCCTTATCTTAATATCTTTGTTATATCTTTGTATTTAAGAATAATAAAAAACTCTTCAATTGAACGTAACTTCCAAGTTTATTTAAAAAATTATGTTTTAAATTACAATGACGGCCGTTTCGCTGATTAGCATCGTCAGATTGACATTTAAGTTACATTTTGTTTGTTTGTAGCTGGGTACCTGATGTTGTTTAGGTAGTATTAAGGCTAGACCAAGTATGGAAGTAACAAGACATAACAATATTAAACCTTAGATGTGATTATCCTGGATTTAACTTCCCTCTAAGATCAGTATAACTATGCTGATCTTTACAATAACATATTTGTGTTTTATAATTACGTCTTATCTATGTACCTATAAAATGTAAACTCAATCAAAGTAGTGGAGAACTTCCAAGATTTATTTGTTCATTAACAACTTTAAATTGTGGATCTGCGAGATGTCTTTTTATTTCAAGTTCTTCAAGGAAATCTAAATTTTGTTTTTTATCACATGTGTGTAGTACGTGGATGTCATTGGTGTGTAAGAGTGAGGTTGGATGTTCAATGTTCAAGTAGGTGTTTTGCATAATTTGACTTATCTGGTTGTTTTAATCTATATGCTCTTAAGTGTTCATTGAATCTTACTTCAAAGTTTCTTTGTGTTTGATCTATATATATACAGCATTATATTTTGGACAATTAATTTTGAAAACACCAGATTTTTTTAATTTGGGTAATTTTGTTATTACATTTACAAATTTTGTATCAACATTGTTCTGTGTTTTAAATGATATTAATGCTGATGTTGCCGAAGATATTATTTTTGAAATTGTATTGGAAATATTTCCACTATATGTTAATTTATTTAGTTTGTTTAGGAAATATTAGTTGCAGTGACACTTTCTGTTCTTTGTTATTAATTAATTTATTTACACACCAATGACATCCACATACACATACTACACACATGTGATAAAAAACAAAATTTAGATTTCATTGAAGAACTTGAAATAAAAAGACATCTAGCAGATCCACAATTTAAAGTTGTTAATGAACAAATAAATTTTGGAAGTTCTCCACTATTAAACTGTTTACTTTGTTTACTTTGATTAAGTTTACATTTTATACATAGATAAGACGTAATTGTAAAACACAAATATATTAACTTATTGTACAGATCAGCATGATATAGTTTTTTCCTGGTTTTCCTATATCATTACACAGTTATACTGATCTTAGAGGGAAGTACATCCAGGATAATCCCTTAAGGCTATAAACATCTAGGCTTTAATATTGTTGTGTCTTATTACTTCCATACTTGGTCTAGCCTTAATACTACCTAAACAACATCAGGTACCTAGCTACAAACAAACAAAATGTAACTTAAATGTTAATCTGACGATGCTAACCAGCGAAACGGCCGTCATTGTAATTTAAAACATAATTTTTTAAATAATCTTGGAAGTTACGTTCAATTGAAGAGTTTTTTATTATTCTTAATAAGATGGACTTCCAAAAAGTAAGGGTTGGTACAATAAATTTAATCTTTGTTTTTGTTATTTTTTCTCATTATTATTTCATTTCTCCTTCCGCTCCATCAATATTGCAAAATAGTGGAAGCAGCAGCTGATGTCTTAAGACATTTGATTTGATTGGTCATCTCTGATAATCGTGGAAAAATTCCACTTATATTCATAAATCAATCATTAGTTTTACACGCTTTGAAATGGTTATGGGAAACAACCAAACCGTTGGAGACAGCGAATAAAGGGATGGAGTGACAATGAGTTTCTTTGTCTTCCCGTAAAGTTAGAAATATGCCTTCTAAAAAGAAAGGTAGGCACAAAAGATCTCGAAGTACAGAAAAGCCTAAATGACCTGTATGAACCTAGACAAGCCATCATCAGTGTTAGAACTAGATCAAATGACACAAAAAATAACCTAAATCTAAAAGTAGATTGTATCTATATGAAGAATACAAAATAAATAAAAAAATAATGATATATAATTTGTCTATTCATATAAGATAAATGTAGACTTATAAAGTAGACGGTCAGCGCAACTCTTACATCTTATTGCCCTTATTGTGTTCCCCCATCACTCTAAAATTCGCTTGACCATTGCTGCAATGCTGCCTACAATCAGTCTCCACCAACTATTCCTACTGGCCAGGCGTAACCACCTCATAGCTTTATCCTTGGTTTTAGGAATATTTAGAAATGCAATTAGCTATTAGGAAGACTGTGAAGATTTAGGAATTCATATACTATGGAAGTTATGACATTGGTTTTGTTTGTGCGTGATTTCAAATCCGTATGCTGGACGACGAACCAAAGGGGCAGGCTCCGGAGGAAGCACAATGAACCTAATCACAATATACCATTGAGGTCTAAGTGCGGATTAATCTTTTGTGCATCAGTAGCGGCTTCTCCTATGAGGCAGGTGAGGCGATGTCTCACCAATAATTTGCAATTTAAATAAATCACAAATTTATATTATTTTACTATTTGCATTCATTATTATATCATTTAGAATTATTGTTAAATTAGTAAAATACGGTCCTGTCCTCACCCTCGGTCCAGCCGCCGTCAATTACCGCGGGTCCCTATAAATATCATCCACTTCATTTCTGCTTTAGGTGGTATGTGGATATAGGCTGGCCTCTCTGCGGACGCCGCGTTTCTTTGTCTAGCGTATTACAATTGTTCTGTACTGTACGACACAGTCGAATCTAGCTTTACATAGCGCGTAAAAACTGTGTTTGAAGCAGGCCTCTCCGTAAATTTAATAGGCGACACAAAAATTAACGAAAAATGACCGATTGTCTTTCGGGGATGGGGCGTCTAATTTATTTTTAGATTAGTTCGTTACGCCGGCTTTTGGCACATGCTATTTTTAGACTAACAGGTTGAGGGTTAAAAGTTAAAAGTGCACAGTGCATTTGATTTTTACACTTTTTTATTGTAGTTTTCGGTTCGGTGAGCAGTGAATCTCGGTGGTTTTTCTAAAATATTACATTACTTTTGAAAATTTTAATGCCAGGGTTAAAGAGAATCGACAAATTTTGAAAAGTCTGGTAGATATTACATTACATCTCTGTAGGCAAGTTACCTTTTAGGGGGCATGATGAAACCAATGAATCATTAAATCGTGGGAATTTTAAAGAGCTAGTTATTCTTCTAAGCAAATATGACACAAATTTAAAAACATTTTTAGAACATGATAATGATAATAGATCGGTTTTTTCTGGGACATCCAAAACTATTCAAAACAAATTCATTGATTCAATTGCTTTTGTTGTAAATAAGAAAATTGAAGACTTAATTTTAAATTCCTTGTTTTTTTCTTGGCAAGTTGATGAAATTGTTCGATAACATAAACAATTTTAATTTTTTTAAATTTAATGTTATAATTTTTTTTACAAATGGTATTACACAACTGACGAAGTAGAGTGACCACTAGACTAACTTTAAATTCTAACTTTGCTAAAAAAATTTAACTGTGCCTCACCACTTTCAAATACCACGAGCCGCCACTGTTGTGCATCCATATAATTATGGGTGTGTTCGGGGAGCACGCTTTCGAGCTATGTAGCGCCAACAGCCATATAACGCAAACGAGGAATAGTACTAGATAGCGCCAAATGGCGCAAATAGCGTGCTCCCCGAACACACCCTATATCTGGGTGCCGATTCTCCGGCTTCGTAGAAGCGATCAAAGTGTCGGCGATTCTCCCTCCCTGATTTTCTGGGGAAGGTCCCTGGAGCTATTCTTGAATGGTGCGAATCAACCTCAATCGAGACTCCCCGTAGAATAAATGTTGACGATGTTGCCAGTGTTATTTGGAGCTTCAAAATAAGAAAAGAAGAATAATAATGTTTACAACCACTAAATAGTTGCGCAGTAACCGCAGTGCGTCGTTATTTGTTTTGCTTATGATTTCTTTTCTTTTGATAATTGGGTTATGGATTAATAATTTGTTGTGGATACCTAGTTTATGTATTTCAATTTAAGATATAAAACTCAGGCAAATATAGATATATAATGTTGTTCTTTGCGAATAATTAAGCTTTTTTAAAATATTTATCTTTCCCTACTTTTAAATTGAAAATACCCTGTGCAGTTTTGAATACTCTTGCCCTTTAACCTAAATTATATGTATCAAAATATTCACCTTCTTTACTCTTTTAGTATGGAGAAACATTAGTTTTGTTTGGGTAAACATCAAATTTGGTTCAACTATTTTCAAAATATAGAAAGTTGAAAATAGTATTTTGTTACTTTCAGAGGCTGTAGAACCAAATCCATTTTTTAAAGTCAAATGCAAATATTAATGAGAATATTTTTTAGTTCCTTTTTAATATACTTACCTAGTCACCATAATTAATTTTTAAAGTATTTTGTTTCTTTTTTTATTTGTAGTTTATATTTCTTAGTTATTTAATAAATTTGTATACATTTGTGTTGTTTATTTTATTTTTGTGTGCCTAACCCAAAGTGCTTTGTTAAATTAGTTAGAAATAAAAAAATTGTTTAGGTTCATAAAACATTTATTGTTTATATAAAATGGGTTTGAATAATATTTTGTTGTATTATTCGTGCTCTTTGTAAATCTTCATTGGCTGCATTTTCTTGAATATCTGGTCTGTTTATCATTCCATCAATTCCATAACACACTTAACACGCATTTACATTAAATTAATGCTTACCGAAACATTTTAATAAACTGTGTATCTCTTAGTTCTTGAAAAGCTTGCTCCCTTACATGGTATTGCCTTCTTGGTTGACTATTTAAATCTTCAAGAACCTCCAAATCTCTTATTACTTCATGAGCTAGTAAATATTCATATATATCGTCCATTTTATATATTAATCCAATCCACGAACTTAAGTTCGTGATCCAATCTCTAATTGAATTTAAAAAAAGTAACTTTAAAACTTAAAAAAAGCAAAATCTTCCAAACAAACGAAAATACTTTTGTATAAAACAAAAAATTATACCAAACACTGACTGACAACTGACTCCAAAAACAACAATTTTCAAAGACGAAAGACAGTAAACAGCTGATTGTTCTTTTAACTTTCGTTCGTTCTACTGCTTCAAAGGGAGAGAACGATGTTCTATTAAAAATACAGGGAGGGAGCTCATCCTTTTTGTCGAGAATAAGGCACCATCAAGTTTTAATAGAACCACGCCCATCTTTCTCTCAGGAAGCGCTGTTCCCTGGCCCGAGAATTCGCACCCTGATATGGATACAGAATATCGTTACGGTCATAGATAAACACGTTACGGTTACGGAGAAATTAAATAAAAAAGAAGAAGAAGAATGAAGAAGAGCACATGTTTTTATGAGGTTAAGGTTTAAAGTTTAAAACATGTTAAAGTTTAAAGTTTTAACTAATACGAATCAACAGGAATATTAAGAATAATAGTCTTAGATATATAGTGTTCTGTAAGTGAGTAAAAATAATTAATTGTCGAGTAGAACCAATTTTATCATTTAAAAAGTTGAGGTTTTTATTATTACTGACTTCTCAACCCGGTAAAAATTTTCCTCCCATATATTTGGTCAAGGTAAGTTTAGAGCAGCAATAATAATTGTTAAATAATTTATCTCCATTTATTAACATGTTTTTAAATAAAAGAAATTAATTTGTGAAGTGGTCATATTGTATCCTATTAATTGGATTCTACAATTTAATTTATACACAATAAATAAATGACTGAAATTTGTTAACACAATTTCTGTATTTATATTAAATAATCATATTGTTAAATTTATTAATAACAGTTTTCATTTTCAGAATAAGCCATTAAGGAAAAGATAGGTGAACACTAAACTAATAAAGACATAAAATATATAAACATCAAAATGGATTTACATCTTACACCCAATAATCTCAGCTTTTCTGTATTTAGTTCTGAGGAAATTAAAAAAATAAGTGTTACAAAAATTATTACTCCTCTTATGTTAGATGCACTAGGTCATCCTATACCAGGAGGTTTATATGATATTAAATTAGGTAATTATTTACAAATATTGCCTACTTCATTATAATTTTTATTTTGTTGTAAATTATCTTCATATTTAATTTTTTTATAACAACTTAGCTACAAAAATGTAGCTTTGTTTAATAAAATTACTTATTTAGCAGTACAATGTTAAGTTGTCTATAATTTACCTAAATTAATTTCAGGTCCATATTCTGATAAAGGTGAGCTATGTGGAACTTGTAATAAAACATTTACCAACTGCCCAGGACATTTTGGATATATTGAGCTTCCTTTGCCAACTGTAAATCCTTTATTTCATAAAATCATAGGGACAATTATAAAAATATCATGTTTATCATGTTATACCATACAAATGCCAAGTAAGTATTACAATACAATGTATTTCCTATACATTTAGTAATTTATTTTGAATCCCATCAAATCAAATAAAATTTACTAATTGAGAAACTGTGAAAAGTTTAACTTTTGAATAATATAATAAATAATTATTACAAATGGTATATTTTGTATTTGAATAAGTAGTGCATTTATAAAATTAAATATAAATTAATTGATCATAATTGTATTTTCTTTATTTTAGCCCACATCAAAAAATTATTGTCCATCCAAATTAAACTTCTAAATTGTGGATTGATCACTGAAGCAACATTAATAGAAGCCACAATGTCTGAATTAATAGTTAAATATTTGAAATTTGAAAATATTCCTGAAGAAAGTACTAAGAGTTTGTTACAATATGAAAAGTTGGCTAAAGAAACTTTGAGTAAGTAATAAGTATTATTATACTTTAAAATGTTATTTCCTCAAAACCTATATAATTTATTCATTTAACCTAGTTTATATGCAGAGTTAGAACAATATTGATGGTTATCTATAGTTACCTTCAATTAAATAAATTTTACTCCATAGAAAGTAGAATGCCTCATCTACTCCTAGGTATATCTGAATAAGCAAAATTCAGATAAACATAAATACCATTTCATATCTCAATAATTATTTTATTATAGGTGTAAAATGAAGAGTTCTATCTAAATATGTATTAGAAAATAAAATGTAAACCCTGTTTTGTATTTTAGGAAAATTAGGAGGAAAATATGTGATAAGTCAGAACACTGAAACATTAAGAAATTATTTTATTAATCAGATGTTGAAAGAGGTAAAAACAAGAAATACTTGTATGTTTTGCAAAACTAAAATAGACAAAATACAAGCTTTAAAAAACAAAATTTTATTGATTACGAGGAAAACTGATTTGTAAGTACTTGGTATATATGCACATTAAAATTTATCTCTTGTAGTGTTAGTAACTTTTAGTTTTACTAATTCATCTGTATAGCTACAAATAGTTTAAGGTCTTTCAAAATTTAATTTAGGGTATATCTAATTTTAAATACTAATTTGATAACAATGTATAGTAACATAAAATGAATTGGACTACAGCACTTGAAAGTTTCATGCAATCTGACCAATTAGCTGGTGTTATCATGATAATGCCAGCTGTCTTTCTGTTCTGATTGGTCTGTCAAGTTGGGTGTTCTCAATGATGTAACCAATACAGATCACAAAGCCAAGTTTGACGTTTGTCAAAAAAAATTGTAGCTGTAGTGACCTATCACTCTGTTTGTGATATAGTCCACAAAATATCGCTCTTGATGGAATTTATTTTGTCTTTTACTTTTAAACTCAACCGCATTGCTTAAAGAAAACAGACAGACTTATCGCGAAAATTCGATCACTAGTGGTATTACTATTGACAATAAATAAAACATATTTAAAATATTGTCAAAAATAAGTGGATATAAGCTAGTAAACTACAATTGTATTAGAAGAGGAAATGTGGTGTTATTTCTACTTAATATTTGCCAGCAGCTACTCAATTTTGCTTCAAATTATAACATTATGGGTTTTATTTGTGAAAAATGGAACCCAAAAGTTGTAATGAAGAGTTTTTCGTAAAGTGTGTGACAAATTTTCCAATTATTTATGATTTTAGCAAAAAGGGTTATAGCAATTGACTTACAGGCAAGGCCTGGGGACATATTCCCCAATCAATGTAAATGTCATTGTTTGGGATTTTTTTTAAAGTACTCCAATTATCATACTTTCAATAACCATAAAAGTAATGCAAATGCCTACTATAAACAAATTTCACTCAAGCAAGAAATAAAGCCAGCCTGTAATTGAATGTAAATGTACTTTAAACCATATTTTTTTATATATATTTATTTTCAACAATTTATATTAATTTACTAAAGTATTAAGTTTTTTTGGAAGCAAATAAATGTTAATTCAATACCAATGATTATAAATTTAAATAATTATGACCTAATATTAAAAATCTAAAAATAAATTTAAATTAAAAAGCCAAAATAAGCTTAAATGTTTCGTTAGGTATCAATCAATTAATAATGTTGAATCACATAAAAAACTTCCTCCAAGCTAGCTGTTATGGTGTGTCCCAAGAATACCTAGATAAAATATCACCCCACTGAATAGCTCCCATAAGAATTTTTGAGATTATCTTAAATGCGCTTTGCATCCTTTCCCCATGGGCCCAAAAATTTTACAACTGAAGGGAACTATTAGTCCTTGTCTTTTTTGTTGTTTTCCAGTGTGAGCAGCTACTTTAACCTTAACAGAATTATTGGAAATATGACTGTCATGGCAAATGGCATAAGCTCGCTTTTCATCTCTTCTACAGATTCCAACTGGTTATAGAATATTAGGAGTATCAGTTACAACTAAAGACCACCTACCCACAATATTGGAACAACTTATTTAGCCAATTGTTTAGGTCGAGTTATATTCAGAATCACTTAATTTGTAAATAACCTCAGAAATAATTTATTTTGCTAAAGCACTGGTTTAATAAGTTGCTCCTAACCAAGAAAGGATATGCTAGAAATTCTATATCTCACCGAATCTGGTTAATAATCTTTTTGATGACCAAGCATTGTCATTAATTATACATATTTTTTCTATAGTATGTTGTAACAGATAGATGATATTTGATAATGAATTTTTATCTCCTAAACTTGTTAAGCATCTTTAAAGATGTGATAAAGGGGGAATAGTTAGAGAATTCTTTAAAAGAAACGAAGCCAAATGTGAATTTAAAGAAGTAAGATTTTTTTTATAAATGTGCTATTTTTTCAAGTTTGTTTTTAAGAGTATATTCTAATCTATCATTTGTAAGAGGTGAGCCTAATAGTTCTAATTGGGATAAATCTGAAACTCTAATTTCCAGAACTATTTCTTAAAATGTTTTAAAGTTTCTTATTGGTTTTGAATTCTAAAGGAAGCAGATTTCACATTTGCTTGTGTTGATTTTTAACCCTAAATTTCCGTATTTTCCCAATTATATTCTTAAAATAAGTGAGTACATAATCAACATTACCTCCTAAATTACAATCATCCAAATACCAAACATTAAATTCGAACTTCATAAAAGAAATTAGTTTTATAAGTAAAAAAAATTAAAATAATAATTTAATTATATGAATTAATGCGTATACATTTTATTTTACTGTTTTTAGAAACAATTCTGGAACAGTTATGTCTCAAAAAGTTACAGGTCTACAATCAAAATATGTCACACCAGAGGAATCAAGGCAGTATATGAGAAAAATTTGGTCACAAGAAAAAGAATTTTTACAAAATCTGATTTCAGTACTTAGTGATATTGATATTGAACACCCTACAGATGTTTTTTATTTCGATGTTATCCCGGTGCCACCACCAAATGTTAGACCAGTAAGTATCATAAAAAATGTATGTTCCATATTGTCTTCTATTATATCATGCCTTACCAATATCCTATGGAAAGTCCAATTCACTACTAATGCTTTGGATAAGATTTTTTTCATAAAATTTCATTAAATTTTATTATTGTTTTTGAGGGGTATCTAACTACCAGCAAATAAATTATCCTATATTAATAAAATACAATCACAGATATTTCTTCCGATCATTATATTTTATTCAGGATATAGGGATATATTTAAAAATGTTTAATATTTTTCTAAAGCTGTGATTATCAAAATGTATTAGTATGTTATATTTATAATAGTAAATATAGACCATCATTTTAAATACATTATGTTCGAAACCATGTAGGATGTAAAAGTAAAAAACATTTTCTAATTTGCCTTCTTTTTTTAGTTAGCTTTATTAATATTTTAATCTTTAGGTAAATTTCATGAATGGTAGAGTGTTGGAGAATAAACAGTCTGCGGTATATAAAGACATTATACAGAATGTAATTTTATTAAGGACCATTATTCAAGTCGTCCAAAAAAATGATGAAATTGAAGGATTGTCTTCTATGGAGGCAAAGGTAATATTAAATACTTTTAAACGCATATAATATTTCTTAATAGTATTATTTATTTATGATTATAGGCAGCATACAGTATTGCGCGGGGAAATACGCCTGTGGAAAAACTGAATTTTTGTTGGGAAGCTCTTCAAAGCGACGTTAATGGTTTATTGGACAAAGAAAATAATCGCAACAGAGACGGAGAAGGTTTAAAACAGGTAGTAATTGAATATCATATTTTTTCTATGTTTTTTCTTAGAATTATAAAATTTTATTGTTTTAGATTATAGAAAAGAAGGAAGGGATGATTCGTATGTGCATGATGGGTAAACGTGTTAATTTTTCAGCTCGTTCTGTTATAACCCCCGATCCTAATCTAAACATTGATGAAATCGGCATACCTGAAGCGTTTGCAAAAAAATTAACGTATCCCGTGGCAGTTACACCTTGGAATGTAGAAGAGTTAAGAAAGATGGTTTTAAATGGACCAAATGTTCATCCTGGGTAAAATAATCAAGCTTTATTTTTTAGTATATTGCATCCGCTATAAAAAGTTATACAACGTCGTCACACGCAAAATTTAAAATTACTTAATCTATCATTTCCGTTAGATTCAAAAACTGCCGCATTTGACTTTGTTCCTATGTGCACTTATTGTCTAAGTTTCTTTAAATCTGACAAGAAACAACAAAGGGATAACAGGAAATGAAATATGGAACAAACATACCAAATATATACAATCTCATTGGATGAATACACCAGGAATGAAATCACCTGAAAGAACAAAATTCGTCCTCAAAAACGAGCAAAAAAGACAAAACTGACAGCAGGTCTTTTCACTGGATACTGCTCTTTGAGGTATCACCTCAAAATAATGGGCAAATCAGAAAGTAGAAATTGTTTCTGCAAATGCGCCATGTGAATGCCTAGCATTGTTCTGCAATCGGCTTAAGTTCCTAGAAGGAGTTGCTATGATTCCCTATCAAATTAGGAATATGTCCTCTAGAAATCTGCTTAGCTTCTCAAGAAGTATTGGAGTTCTAGAGTTGAGATTTAGGTATACACACAAGATAGTTGGTCGAAGTACAGAGAAGTTTAACTGGTTTATACCTAAGACTAATATAATTTAATTTTAACTAATTGATATAGTCATAGTGAAGGAGATTCTGTTCATTTCACAATCGAAAAAGCTATGAAAATTAAATCTGGTCATTCAGTATGCTGAATGGAGGAAGCTGATAGACATGCAAAAATAGGGGCTAATAACATTGTTCCTTAGCCCTTCTGTGGTCTTACAAAAAGCCACATTAAAAAGGAGCTGCGTTTCTGGGAAAAGGATCGACTACGATCCCACTGGAGCAGTACGCCAGGACTGAGGTTTGTAGACATATCAACTGAAAAAGCAATATATATTATGTGTAAAATTTACCGTAGGTCTTCTCACTCGACAATTACTTTTGACATATCACCTTAAAATAATGAGCAAATCGGAAAGTAAAAGTTTCTGCGAAAGCGCCAAAGGAACGGCGGAACATATATACTCTGCGAATGCGTATCATTGTTGTGCAAACCACTTAAATTCCTAGAAGGAATTGCTCTGACTCCTTATGAAATTGTTCCACTCGGGCAGCAAATACAGCCGCGGGTTGCTAATGCCCACTTTCCGCCCTTGTAGCACAATATACTGTTTTGTCCCTTATTTTTTCTTTTTGTTGTTTTTTTACCATTTTTTTTATTTAGCGCTGTGATGATCGAATACAATGGAACCGTAAAAAGAATAAATCCGAACAGTATCCAACAACAACAAAGTTTACTAAAATGCTTATTAACACCAGATGACAAAGACAATGCTCAACAAGGAGTACGAATTGTATGTACCTAGATGTCTTATTAACTAATTATTCAATGGATTCAGATTTTTAGTTGATCTTTTAATTTTATTAGATATTCAATCAGATATTCTCATTAGATTCTTCATTAGATATTCTCATTATTTGTAGAACTTTATAGTGCTGCGACTTAATTTTTCAATTTCTGAATTACTGTTGATATTTTATTGCAGGTACATAGACATCTTTGTAATGGTGATATATTGCTGCTAAATCGACAACCAACTTTGCATAAACCTAGTATAATGGCACACACTGCACGTATATTAAAAGGAGAAAAGACTTTAAGGTTACACTATGCCAACTGTAAAGCTTATAACGCCGATTTTGATGGAGATGAAATGAATGCTCATTTTCCTCAAAACGAACTCGGAAGAAGCGAAGGTTATAACATAGGTAATTAAAAATATATTTCAAATTGGGATTTCAAATACCAGTTTCCAATTTTTCATAAAAGCTTGTTTATTTGTGGATCAAAATATTGGTTCTAATTAAACGAAATACTAAATATACAATTGTTTCAGTGAACGTTTCAAACCAATTCCTTGTACCTAAAGATGGTACACCTTTGTGCGGATTAATTCAAGATCATATGGTTGCTGGCGTGCGCATCTCATTAAGGGGAAGGTTTTTTAATAAGTAAGTAAATTTATTTCACATTTAGCCAACACAGATTGTTATTTCAAAATAAAAAGTTACCTTAGTATATATGTACTTACTGACTTGTCCATCAGCATCTTGTTCAACATAAAATATGTAGATGTGGGGCACTAGTAGTATGCGTTTCAGTTACATAATATTTCGTTTTCAGGCAAGATTACCAACAGTTGGTGTATCAGGCGTTATCATTTAAAACTGGGAATATAAAACTTCTTCCACCTACAATAGTTAAGCCTTGTATATTGTGGTCAGGCAAACAAATTTTATCCACTATTATCATAAACATTATACCCGAGGGTAGAGAATTAATTAGCATTACTTCTACGGCTAAGATTTCTCCTAAAGTAAGTATGTCTAGTTCAAAGTCAGCATATCACTTATTTATAGTTGATCTTTTTGTTTATATACTCGTATGCAAGAAGGAATTCCAAATGAAAGCAATTCTCAGAGATCAATAACTAGGTAATTGTTCAAGGTGCAAGAAGAGATTATTCAAGTATTGATTTTAATCGAGCAGAGTTTCGAAACGATCGCAACATCGGCTACAGATTGCATGCTTCCGTTTGCATAGGGCCGATTGACGTTTTTTGATAGCATTTGACGTATTGAAATATTCTGGAGAAACGCAACGATTGTGCTGCATTGGTGGCAAAGTGAAACTGCCAATATTGATTCTGCCACCTGAGCGATTGCATTCATTGCTTCGTTGTGAAACACCAGAAATGCTAGTTATTGCCCATTCTTGTATTTTTTGATGTGATTCCTTTTAATGTCAGATACTTAGTTGCTGGAAAATGTTTTCAACAATAAAGTTTTTTTTTTCAATTGACAGTAAAAACTACTTGAACGTTTAAACAGTATTTAAACACAACAACACTTAACTTTTACACTAAAAAAAAAGTATAAAAAATAATTTTTTATTTTGAGTACCTCTAAATTTTTAAAGATTAATGACAGCTGTCACCATTTTTTTAAGAGTTAGAAATTATAATTGCATTTTGTGCTTATTGTAATAACATTTGGTTCTTTAGTGGATTTTACGTTTATATGAATCTTTATGTGGTACTTTAAGGAAATCTATTGAAATATTTCCTATATCGATATATTTTATGCATGGAGTAATCAACGTTTTAAATAAATATTGCCTTGTTTTCATTAATTTTTGTAAATAAATACAAAACAACTTGCTGCTTGGGTGATTGATCGCTTGAAGTAAATAATTAAATTTTCTTCATCTTTGTAAGTCGTAGAAATTGTTTAATATATTCTTTTGTTTTAATTAAAAAAAAATATATGTTTCCAAATTTTTATAGGCTTGGCAATCTAGAGCACCAAGAAAATGGAAAGCAGGAGGAACTCCATTTAGTAATGATAAAACTATGAGTGAAGCTGAAGTTGTTATACAAAATGGTGAATTACTTGTTGGAATTTTAGATAAAAACCATTACGGAGCTACTCCATACGGTTTGGCTCACTGCATGTACGAGGTAAAATTTTAAAAATAATTTGAAATTTTTTGGATTGATTTGACAAAATTTTAGTTGTATGGAGGTGCCTGTGCCACCAGATTCCTTTCTTCATTGGCAAAAATGTTTATGAGATTTTTGCAGCAGGAAGGATTTACACTAGGAGTACATGATATTTTGACGATTCCAAAAGCAGATAATAAAAGAAGAAAAATAATAAAAAATTGCAGAACTATTGGCAAAGAAGCCGTAATTAAAGCGTTAGATTTGCCGATGGAAACTTCCGATGCCGATATTGTTACAAAAATAGAAGCACTGAGCACAATTGATTCAAAAATTAGAACAGTAATCGACAGATCATATAAATCCTCTTTGGATACATTCACCAACGAAATCAATAGGTATGTATAAAGATTTATAAATACATTATTAAAAGAAATGCCTCGGCTTGGGCGTGAGTAAGTTCATTCACTCTGACGAATTGTACAATATTGTTTTCTTTAGATAATTAGTAGTTGGGCGCCACTGAAATATTTTTATTTTTTATTGATATTTTTATTTGTACCTAAGGTGTGATAACAATCAATACCAGGCAGAAGATTACAGAATCACTGTCTGAATAAGAGACCAAGAAATTCCTTTGGAACCGTGACAGTTAGTTAATGAAAGTATGGATTTTAAAACAAATTAAAAATATTGATCATTTAAACTTAATTATATTAAAATAGTTAAGAACGGTATGACAGCTGCCTAAGTTATGAACCAGATACAAATACAATTAAAGCGACAGTAATGTAATGATAATAAATAAATTAATTAAAACGTACCAAATAATATAAACAATATGCAAAAATTATGAGAACAAGATAGGACTATAGAGAGCTCTATTAAATTTCGCTTATATTTATTTTGATGGGGTGGAGAGTCTCCCTCGATGCCGTGATCACGCGGTTTCTACCTTCTTCAGATGAACCGCACAAATATTCTCTTGGATAAAAATGTTTTAGTCTCATGTATTTATTCAATTGTAAAAACGTTCTAGATTTTTAATTTTTTTAATTTCGCATATTTCAACAGATATATTTCAAAACTTCCTTTTTAGAACTTGCCTGCCAGCCGGTCTTGTTTGTAAGTTTCCTCAAAACAATCTTCAATTAATGGTACAATCCGGTGCTAAAGGTTCTACAGTGAACACTATGCAAATTTCTTGTCTTCTCGGTCAAATAGAATTAGAAGGAAAACGACCGCCTGTCATGATATCTGGTAAATCATTGCCAAGTTTTCCTGCTTTTGAATTTTCACCTAGAGCGGGTGGATTTATTGATGGTAGATTTATGACTGGAATTCAACCACAAGAGTTTTTCTTCCATTGTATGGCTGGACGTGAGGTTAGTAGTTATTGGTTAGATTTCAAAATAATTTTTTCAATTAATTTATTTTGTATGTAGGGTCTTATTGATACAGCTGTCAAAACAAGTCGAAGTGGTTATTTACAGAGATGTCTCATTAAACATTTAGAAGGCGTTAAAGTTGGTTATGACATGACAGTGAGGAACAGCGACAAAAGTGTTATTCAGGTGAAGTACCGAAACAAACAAAATGTCTTAGCATCATCTGTATTAACATGAAATTTTTAATTGTTGTAGTTTTTGTATGGCGAAGATGGTATGGATATATGTAAAGCACAATTTTTCAACGAAAAAAATATAAACTTCTTAGCAGAAAATATAAAAGTTATAGCACAAACAGATGTCTTATCCAAAGTTAAAAGCGACGAACATCAGTCGGAGGTAAAAGATCATGGAAAAAAAGTGAGTCAAGTTTTAAAAAAAATTAATAACAAAAAATAAGGAATATTAATGTTATCTCATTAGGTCGTTTGCATACAAAAATGTATAATTAGTTGGTTTTTAGATTTCAGAATGGAAAAAAGAACATGGCAATCCTTTAAAATATCGTAGAAAAAGTCCCTTTACACTTTTTGTTTCTTACGTTAAACGAAGAATCGGGGATAAGAAAACCTTAAGCAGACAACAATTAAATAAGCTTTGGTACGAATTAGCTGATGATATAAAACAAAGGTAAATTTACTTTTGTTGCAATCAATAATGTTATCTATATTTGTTTCTTTTTTCTGTTAAGTTTTATTGATCAGTGTAAGAAATGTCCTGATCCTATCGAATCGTTGTATCAGCCAGATGCAAATTTCGGAGCCATCAACGAAAAAATCGAAAAGTTAATACGTAGTTGTAGAGAAATGGATAAAAAAAGTAAAAAGGAATTTCAAAACGTAATGAAACTGAAAGCGATGCAATCGATGTGTGCCGCGGGAGAACCCGTAGGACTTCTTGCTGCACAAGTGAGTAAAAAACTTATTTATTTATATTTTGTACATATTCGTAAAATTAACACTTATAGGTTGTTGCTTTGAACTATTTTTTTTAATTTTTACTCCAAGAGGACATATTTGCCCTGTACTAATTAAACTTCCTTTTATCTACCTTTAATGCTCGAGTAGTAATAAATTATAGGTGAGTCAGATATAGAAATAAAAACAGCACCAAAATATGTACAACAAATAGAAGCCAAATAAAAGCCAATACTAGGGGATGCCAGAAAGTCCTATCCTAAAGTATTTGAAAGAGGCGAGGTAGAACATTTCGAAGTTAAAGGCGGGTTCATTCTTTGCCAAATATACCCACTTTGAAGAAGGTTTTTTACATTTTTTAGTGGCTGGATAAAAAAAAACATTTAATATTTATGACCTTTATAGTGAAGCTATTCACTATTCGAAGATCGCAAAAATGAGATTCTGCACAAAAGCAATGGTCAATGCAACTGCCGAAAACACTCCCGTGTAGATACTTTATTTTTAATTCAAATCCACTTCAACATTGAATAATTGATTCATAATGCTTAAAGTTTCATCTTTAAACAAAGGTCTAGGAGGAATGCCATTACAACCTTTTTCTGAGATAGATCTTGTGTTTTTATTAATGCGATAGTCCATTCATACTTTTCACTTGATTTCTTTGAAAATAATTCCAATAATGCAGTATTCACTACCTTAAATAGGTCTGGAGGAGTCTCAGGAATGGAAACTTCGTTATCACTTATAATTTTTTACTTTAGACAACCCCATTAATTGAGTTTATAAGCGCAAAGTTGGGCAATTTAAATAATTTCAAAGAACCATTTATTTGTGAATGAAATTATTCGCCATCTTTTCTAAATAACATATATGACGATTGGCGGAATAATAGAATGTTACCTCGTAAGATAAGCCATATTCCCGAACTGTGTGTTGCTAAATCGGGGCTTACTTCTTGTCTTAGCAATCTTCACAGTCGTCCAGAAATGTCCGGCTTTTCTGGTGAACAATCTACTATTGTTAGTAACATGTTTTATTATATATCTTCTCTTGTCAAACGTTACCGATTACCTTAAAATATTTTGAATTTTTAGTCTATAGGTGAACCTTCCACACAGATGACATTGAATACGTTTCATTTTGCTGGAAGAGGTGACATGAACGTCACCCTTGGTATACCTCGATTAAGAGAAATATTAATGATGGCGTCCAAAAATATAAAAACACCTTCCATGGAAATTCCGTTTTTGCAAGTACCCAATTTAGAATATAAAGCAAACGAACTAAGAAAATTATTATCGAAAGTTGTAGTGGCGGATGTTTTGGAAACAATAGACGTTATTGCTGAACTACAATTTCAACCCCTTAGGTATAACATATTATTATTACAAAAAGTTACTGTTCGTATTTCGGAACAATCATTGTGAGACTCAGAGAAGGTATTCATTTATTTATTAAAATGCTTTTCACAAATTTTAAATTATTAGGTATTATTAAAAATGAAAATTCTGTAAGTTGTTATATCGCAGGATATAAACTAAAGATTGTCCTCAAATATATGAAAAATAATGTAATCAACTGCTAGTATCAATCTATTAAAAATTCAATTTACTTAGATAATTATATGGGTTTTAATTTCAGGCAGCATAAGTATACTTTGAAATTCAATTTTCTTCCGAAAAAATATTACAGCAACGACTATTGCGTTAAACCCGCACAGATCTTGAAGCACATGAAGAAGATTTTTTTTCGAGAATTGTTTGCCAATATTAGGAAAGTTAGTAAAATTAATTCAAATATGTAAGTATAAACAGTGATTTTAAATAACCCCCAATACTTGGCCCTTTTATCAATTTTATTATATTTAATAATTTTCATAAATACAAGGAAACAACGATAAGGAACAATCCTTTATTGATATGGTCGAAAAACATAACGAGGACAAAATTAGAGATGTGAGAGTCGAACGGGGTTCAGAAATATGTTCTGATCATTTGTATTACAAGCAATCATAAAAAAGGAAAAAGTAGAAACTGAAAACTTAGACAAAGAATACATGAAACAATAAATATAAATTAAGACTAAAGAGAAAATGGAAGGAGAAAATATGACAAACTTGGAGGTTGAAGAAATGTGGAAAATATTTAAAAACATGATACTGAAGTTAAAGTGAAGAGTATAAAATATAAAAGGAAGCAATATCCACTATTTAAAATACTAGAAAATGAACAGCAATATAAACAACAAAGACAGAAAGTTAAAGAAATGGTAAAAGACGCTAAACAAAAAAGCTGGATACAGTTCGGAGAGGAAACTGGGGCTCGATTCTTGAATCTCGAATTCGAAATATCAGTGTCGACTTTCGACATATGTCGATCGTTTTGTATAAAGGCGATTCTTGAAAGTCGAATTCGAGATAAATTCGACAATTGTTGTTCGAGACTACATCGAATGAGTAAAACCGTTCGACATAATTGTCGAATTTTATTCTCATTGTCTCTGTCACAAACATATAAACTATGCAAATGCGTTTCACATGAGTGATAAGCTGTTACCCACAAGTTAATCGAAATGGTTACACCTTATATGAAAGAGCTATATTATTTCTATTCTCTGTAAACCAAACAATAATTTTTTCTTCTAATAAAATAAATGTGACACTTGACGTAAACAGAATCTTGTTTATGGTATTCCGTGTCAGAATAATACGGTGTTGCCACTTAATCTTTCGACATCAAATGTCGATTGAATTTCGATTGTCGATTCGTACTGAAGAATAAGATCCGTACAAATCGATCGACATGTAAAATGAGAAATTACGAATTCGAAAAATTTCGGTCAAGATTCAAGAATCGAGCCCATGGAAAGTAACAGACAAGATAATCAAAAATTATTCTACAAAGTGTTAAAAATCATAAGAAAAAAACAAATCCAAAAACAAAAGCAAAGATGGAGAAATATTGAACAGAAGATCAGAGACCAGACATATTTGAAACGGCAGAAGTATAAGACAAGGAGGAGTACTAGGAGTACATAAAAACACGTCTGTCCCTCACAGACGTGATTCCCGTTATTTTCTTGTACCTATCCTTCCATCTTTATTAGTTCAACAACTAAAAATTTCTAATTTACGTATGTACCATATAATTCTTTTAACAAAAATTAAATTTTAGAGTTATGATGGAAGACGATAAAAATAAAAATCAGTCGACAAATACCAATGATGATAATGAAGATCAACCAGAAAGAAATGACGATCAAGCAGATCAAAACAGTTCTTCTGAAGATGAGATTGAAGATGCAGAAGACGCCAAAGAGACCCACAAATATCAAGAAATCAGGGATGATTTAGAACCTGAAGATGTAGAAAAAATACAATCAGATGAAGATGACGGTAAGTTTATTCTACCTACACAATGATGTATCAGGGTAAATGGTGAAATTTTGATTTATATGTAAAAACAAATCCATTTTTTAATTCTATGGATACTTTATTTTTTTATTGGATATAGAGGTAAATACCAACGTCTTATTTTAATATTCATTTAATATACTCTGGGGTATCTGTCTTTTGCTGTTCAAGTAAGCAATAAATATATATTTTTTTATTGAAATTATAATGTCTCGACAGCTGGGATTGTATTTGGTGAACTTTTATAAGAATATGTGGTTGACACTTAGACGGGTGTTTGTTTGATTTAATTTTATAAACACAAATGATAAAAATTAATCCAACCCTGCTGTGTACTTTTTTAATGAATTTTTAATGTACGAAGAAATTATATAAAAAAAGGTGTTCATATAAATAAATTTACTTTAAAGACGATTCAGACGATGAAACGAAAACCCAACAAATCGGAGAAGAATATGATAATGATCTGCAACAAAAGGACAATGAAGTAGTTGATACTTATAATTTTGCACAAAATTATTATGAAGATACGGTCAAACAATTGTGGTGCCAGCTAACATTTGGAGTAAGTTTATGGATATTTATCATTAAATAAGTTTTTGTATCTGTCACCTTGAGCGAGCATCATTATTTTATAACAATATTTTTTTAGTTGCCCTTAAATTACAAAAAACTGGATTTGACTGCCATTTTAAAGGACACCGCGAAAAAATCCGTTTTATGGGAAACACCTCAGATTAAGAGAGCAATTACCTACGTAAAAGATGATCAATTAATGCTTAGAACTGATGGAATAAATATTGTAGTAAGTGAACTTTCTAGTATCAACCCTTACTTTGTGGAACGCCATCATATTGAGGACACAATAAACAGCAGTTAAATAAATTTTTTATTGTTTAATTATAATAAAATAAAAATTATCTGACAATGAACGTTAATTTGAATGAGCTATCATTGTCCGAGAAGTTCATTTTTATAATTAAATTCTGGGAGTTTTGAAAACTGATGTTTTTTTGTGTTCTCAATTGTAGTAAGTAATATTTTTAATTCCTTATATTTTAATTAGATCTGCTCAAACGCTTTGACCATTTATATCATCAACTTTCAAACTAAAAATTTTAATGAAATTTCAATTTTTTGATGTACCTTCGTAGGCTCCAATAAGTATTAAAAAATAAAGTTATTATACAACAACAGCCTGGCACCATCTATGTTGAAATAGGTGGAGTAGTATTTACCGACTATCCCCTCACCTATAGAGATCAGCATTATTCATTGTTCAAATTGTGTTTAATTATTTTAGGAAATGTTTAAATACAATACTATCCTCGACTTGGAAAAATTATACTGTAATGATATTCATAAAGTAGCCGAGACGTATGGAATAGAAGCAGCTTCGAGAGTAATTGTAAAAGTAAGTAAATCTTTATACTTAAAAAATTGTCTCAATTACATCCAATGTGGTATTATTATAATTTTTAAAATATTTAATTTTTAGGAAGTAAAAGATGTATTTAACGTTTATGGAATCAAAGTGGATCCTAGACATTTATCGTTAATAGCAGATTATATGACGTTCAATGGAACTTTTGACCCTTTGAGCAGAAAAGGAATGGAAAGTAGTGCTTCGCCTTTGCAGCAAATGTCTTTTGAGTCATCCTTGATGTTTCTGAAGAATGCCACAATTAGAGGTTAGTCATTTTCTAATGTAGGTCATGCCAGAGGTTGACAATTCTTTCAGTGAGTGTGACAATATTTTTTTTCAACTGAGGGATGAAAAGCCTCTGATGCATATACTATTAACAACTCTGTAATCTAATTTATTGTTCACTGTTGAGTTTTAGTTTTCAGTGTGAATGTTGAACTAGATGTATATTTAAGTTATCTAATATGGCAGCAACAACAGATAATGGGGAAAGTATTATTAATTTTGTTATTCTGGTTCTCGAGCAGATAGCGAGATTGAACTGGCGTTGGACAGGGCACGTTGCTAGGAACAACGTAAAATGGACCAAATGGCATCCAAGAGACTCAAAAAGAAGTGTTGAGTGTCCTCAGGTGATTGAGTGTCCTCAGGTGAAGTGGTGACATCCAAAAAAAAAAAAATGCCGGAAAGATCTGCATGTAAATCTCTGGAAGAGGTCTTTGTCCAGGAGTGTATATCTAAAGGTTGAAGAAAAATAAGATATTGTTTATACACTTACGATTATAGATTGGACAGATTTGTTTCCAATTGAAGTGATTTTTTTATGAGGCTTAAGATGGCCCTGTCCCAACACGTTTTATTCAAGCTATCTGCAGAATAAAAAAAACAGTCTCCTTGTGTTTTCCAAGAAAAATAATGTACTCGAATTTTCTATTTATTCTCTGGTGAATATAAAAGAACGTAGTTAGGTGGACCAAGTTAGTTTCATTTAATATGCAATACATTTAAAAAGCCTATATTACCAGAGTGGTGAATTTGTTACTTTATACCAAGTGAGTTAGAAGCAATCATTTAGCTGCATACGGGTCGATATAAAGTTGACCGTTAGCGAACTTATACGGAGTGATACGAAAGTGACCGTGACATTACACAGAAAATTTTTCCGAGTGAACATTTTGCAATGTATTAGCGATTGTTATTATATCACTTCTGATTTTATTTTTTGAAAGAAATTTGAATTTGTCAGCAATTTTTTTAAATTTACTATTAAGAAACAAAATTTTGTGATTTTTAAGGCATAAATATCAACATAATCTTTATCGTATTTCCGAAATTATTTGCCAAACGGTTATTGATGGGAATTTAATTATTAATAGATTTGTTATAAATAACTATGGATGGACAGCTTTTAAATGTATAATAAAATTATTAAAATAAATAATATTAATGAAAAATGTTGGTCAGTTTCTTTATGTTCCACATGACTTCCAAACAATTAAAATGATTCTGTTTTAGGACGACAAGACGATCTTCAAAACCCTTCAAGCAGTCTTATGTTAGGAAAACCTTGCACTATGGGAACAGGAAGCTTTACGCTTTTACACAAAACATTTATGGTTTAAATTATAAATATAATAAGTTTTAAGTGATATTGCAATTAATTGGTATTTATATGAATCAATTGAAGTATTGTTTGTATCAACTTTGTAAATAAAATTTTAATTTTGACTTTATTATTATTCATATCTTCTGGTAATCAAATCCTAATTATTGATTGTTTAGTATCAACAACTGCTAAATGTGACGAGTTTATTATGCAGTAAGCAAAGATACTTTTCACAACTTGCCAATCTTTTAGAGAAGGAAAGAAATAATGTAAAAATCTAATTCATTAATGTGTGTTTATGCTAATTGCTATATTGGAAATCTTACCTTCGCTCATTCTGATGAGAGTATAACAATTCAAGATGTAATGCAAGTAGGAAAAGTAAATAGGTGGTAAAACTCCAAAATATCAATGGTATATAGACAGTTCCAAAATAAGAAGAATATGGATCTAATATAGGTCAGAATATAAGGACAATAAGTCTAAAATATTTAAACGGAAATAAACGAACTCGACCCTAAAAAGGAAATATAAGAAACAATAGATTTTAATAATATATAGTTAAACTATTAAAGTAACAGATTAATGTAAAAACTTTCTATTAAAAAAAGTTTTCAAGTTTGTAGGCAAAGCTGTTTAAAGAAAACAAAAACACATAAATTATACAAACATTAATAACAAAATATATATTTACAAACACAAAACATACTAATTACGAATCATACAAACAAAAAAATACGCAATATAAAACATTGCAAAACGTCAGTAAATAAAAATGGGATAAAAGTACGAAATTTTTAACTTTGCTGGGTTGCGGAAAAGTCTGGCAACAAGACTTTATCTTAAAAACGAATAAATTTAATTTTTTGAAATCTTAGGATACTAATTGGCATTATATTCTGCATTTTTTACAGTATAATTCAACGTTATTGTTTTCAGTATCGCCGCCATCTTGCATTTTTTTAAATAGCAACGTTGGTTAAGTGCGTCACGGAAAAACTTAGTGCATCGACTCTTAAAAAATTACGCAATAATAAATAATTAACCAAATAATCGAAGAAAAGTTTAAAATATTAAACATGTGTTTTAAAAACTTGTTATTTTACAATTCATAGCACTAGTTACAGTTGAACGTTGAGCTAAATTACAATTTCTACCATAGATTGATTTCTACACTGCATTTCACGACATATAGATGCTTTGAATATTAGTTGGGGTGCGCGGTTTTTAAAGTAATCCCACAGAAAAAAATTTTCTAGGAGGTCGATTTAGTGGTTTTAACTATTTTTCTGCAATATAACATTTTGAAGATTTTGAAAAAAACTTTTGTGGCATAATTTTCTCGATAGCATGTCTACAATAACAATAAAAAAGTAGTGAGTTTTTTAATTAAAAACGCGATTTTCGTGTTCATTAGTCACGCCATTTCAAAGCATCAAAATAGCAACTTAATTGAAACACTTGTTGGGAACAATAGCTCTGCTGAATATTTCTGAGCAGATTTCTCTTCAAGCTGGTCAAACATGTAATGTAACACAATTAAAGGTTTAACATTATTAAGTTTAGTATTTCTTAATTTGTTTTATAAATAAAATATAAAAATTAATATATCAAAAATAATTAAGCAGTTAATCTATGCGTTAAGTTTTACGGTAGGTAAATAACAAGTATACGTTTTTCTATTAAAATAACGTCACTTTAATATTATTTTACAAAAATAACGTTACCTTAAACAGTAACAAACTTTAGCGCTTATTTATGACAGAAATATGTCATATTTGACGCTCTGTACAAATTATTTGATCAAAAATTGATTAACCTCTACCATGTGCCATTGTGGCTATAAAATAATGTACTTAGTATATTGAAATTATTTGTTTTGATATCTGTATGGAGCTATATAAATTGAAAAGATTTTCATACAAGATCCTATAAAATATTGAACATCACGTAACCAACAGCAATAATTAAAAAACCTTTTTCATAAGAGAACTAACTTTTTCCTAAAAAAATAAATAATAAGAAAGTAGTTTAGATTAGAAAGAAATATTGAAATATAATATAGAAGAAGTAGATAATTAAATAGTTAGAATATTAGAGAAGAATAGAAACTGTAGATTTCATATTAAATTTTTCTTATTAAAACTTAGTCCTAAATTAATAAAAAAGGCAGTTATGAATTCCTTTAAATATATAAAATATGTTCTAACACGGACAATGTTTAATTTAAGCAGAGACTAAAGCTAGAGTTTTGTGACAAAAAAGGACTATATTTTATGAATGGAGTAACAATAGTAGGTAGAAAAGTCAGTTATTACTGTCGACGATCCCAGAAAATTATCTCACTTTTCTACCGTGATTCATATAGCATTTTTTCACTACTGGCATTCTACTTTTTTAAATATTATAACAGATATTTCACTACGCTCCTGCCCTAATCCATATAAAATTCATCTGTACGCAACAGTGGTACTGTCGGCAGCTTTGTAACCTGAGAAGATGGGGTGTTTTCGTTGCAGCAGTCAAACTCAGTTTTCAAGGGTAGTAGCAGGTAGTAGTATATTTGAAGCCGTTAAGAAAGGTTATTCGCATCGCTCTACACTCGTGTATTACGTAATAATCCTTTTGTATTATTTTTCCAATAAATATTTACAAACGTTGAAACTGTTATTTCGAATCGAACCCTTACTTGGAATAAACATATTCTACAATATTAATTTTTAAAAAGAATAAAACTTTTGGATGGGTCACTACCGTTTTACATGAAATTTCTTGTATGATTTAGAAATTTATATCTGAAAATATGGACATTTTGGATCAAAATTAAACAGAGTTTTTAAATTTTCCTTAAAGGTATTGGTTTCTAAGGGAAAATATACAGGGTGGTCCTTAAGTAATTGTACAAAAAGAAACAGTAGATTCTACACTCTAAAATATTACGATTTAACCCAACTTACTTTAATAAAATGTTGATATTAAGAAAGATACAGGGTGGTAAAGTTGAAAATTAAAATTTAATTTTTCGCCATAACTTTTATGTTTATGGAGATTTATTTACAAAAATTTATAAGTAGAGGTTTTGAGTATGAGGAATTATAATTTGATGCATAATTTTGATGTATCTCATGGAGGACGCCACATATGCCACATAATTGACATAAATTTGCGCTTAACTTTTTTGCTCTTCGACTTAACAATATTTTTCTGATAAAATATGAAAGATACGATATTTCAACAAAAAAAAGGTGTACTTGTTAATAACTTCAAAATTTATAATTATTGATGTTTTTTTCTATTTTTCATTCGTTGCCTGGAATAATTGCGTTACACGGAGTTATGCAGTTGATTTGTAAAATGCGATTATCTCGAAAACTGTTCAATTTTGAATTTATTAACAAGTACACCTTTTTTTTGTTGAAATATCGTATCTTTCATATTTTATCAGAAAAATATTGTTAAGTCGAAGAGAAAAAAAGTTAAGCGCAAATTTATGTCAAATATGTGGCAAATTATAATTCCTCATACTCAAAACCTCTACTTATAAATTTTTGTAAATAAATCTCCATAAACATGAAAGTTATGACGAAAAATTAAATTTTAATTTTCAACTTTACCACCCTGTATCTTTCTTAATATCAACATTTTATTAAAGTAAGTTGGGTTAAATCGTAATATTTTAGAGTGTAGAATCTACTGTTTCTTTTTGTACAATTGCTTAAGGACCACCCTGTATAAATAGTAATGGATGTTTGGAATTCGACTCCTCTATAATTTTGGTACCGTAAGCCAAAATTTTAAAAAATTGTTTGAAAAGTGGTTGTGTAAATTTAAATTGTTATTTAAAGGTGTATGTGTTGTGAAGTGGTAATTGGTAGTTGAGAAATAATTTACCTTGAGTGTAATTGCATATACAATCAAATACTACACAATATATTAAAGTATAACTACCCCTGTGTCTATACATAGTTTCTTTAAATAAATAATACATAACATATAATCATTTAAGAATTAATGATTAATTGATTAATTAATGCAGTCCCACGCAAGTGAGTACAAATGAACTATTCGCATTACATTAAGACCCGATTGCTACTTCCCATGTGAAATCGACAGGCGGCAAGAAAGGAGTAAATTTAGATCTTAGACTGCTAAATGTTAGTCTTAAACGTGAACTCTAGGAGTTAACACAGTGAAAGTATTTTTAAAAAGCGTCCCCTACCGGCGTTTTTGACGTTTTTTAACGTTATACGATTGTTTTAACGTGACAAAATCCCGTCTGCCATGGCCGAAACAATAGAGGAAAGCTATGAGACGGAGGTCCGAAGGAAAGTAGTCAGGACTAAATTCAATATAGAGGAAGTAAGTAAGATACAAATGTACGAATACATTTTTTTTGTCTTTTTCGATGTATTTTAAGAAATATAATTGACGTATTAGAATGTTATCGTTCTTAATTTAGAACCCATTACATAAAAACTGGATCATCATTGTAGCCAGTGACGTTTAAAATAATGTTTTTTTGTGACTTTGACGTGCCATACTTTTCTGTTAGATGTTACGTTGAAGGGCTTTCTAGGAATGTAAAAACGCTGCAATACAATATATAAAATGTTTCTGCTTTAATAATTTCTAAAAGGGCTTCAAAATACCTTGTTGAAAATTAAATTTATTTCTATAAATTGTATGTGTGAACAGATTTTTAAATAAAATATAATATACATGCATATGTAACTATCTATGAAAATACGAAATAAACTATAAGAGCAAAAGATACATCCCTATCAAAAATATATTCCTACGATTGACGTATTTACATGTTTATTCTTAAATTAGAACAACTGAATGTATCTAAAATGAACATCATTGTTACAGACAAAATGTAAGATTTGTAAATTGTTTTCTACGTTCTACTTCGTTAGAATAAAATCAAAACTGTTTACAATGTTAATTTGAATCGCATAAATCACATGCGTTTTCACAAAAAAAACTAAAAACAGTATCATAAATTAAACAGTAAGTAGGTAAATAAAATTTTGATTAGGTTGACAATATTAAATTAAAAAATGAGTACTAGACATATCCCAAATAAAATAATATAATATTAAACATATAGAAATCTTAAAAATAGTAGTGAATAAGCAAATAATTACTAAAACGGCATATATGCTTTAATAGATAAAACATTTACTTAATATACATAATACTACCTAATCAGTATTTTATATATCTCGTTCAGTATAAATATGGTTGAACGTCACCAAAGTGAACAAATCTCTCTTTTTGTTTGACTTACTTAATTCGTTTGCTACTGTCAACGCTTTTTCACTGTAAACTCGGCAAATTTTCAAATTCTACGGGTGCTTATTACAAAAAATAAATAAATGCTTTAAGAAAGATTTCGTAATAAATTTTGCATCAAATACAAATCGTGGGCTAATAAAATATAAAATTCAAACAAACTTTAGTCATGCTAAATATTTTATATGCTGCTAAAATTGCGTTGTCTTGCCGCGTTCAAACATGGCGCGTAATATTGTAGTCAAATAAAAATGAGAATATTACAGAAACCTTGACATTCACAAGATTCTAACACTATTTTAAACGGTTGGCAACATAGTCCCGATCTGACAGTTGTGACGTGCAACGACATTTATACTGAACGAGGTATATATAAAATTATTTGTCTTGACTGATCTATCAACGCAGAGCCTAAAATACTGACGCTAGAAACATAAAATGTAGAAAGTCGGTTCCTTTTGTAACCTAACCACCCACTAAGAAAGGATTTCTTGATTTTAGATCCCAAAGGGTGTAAAAAAAGGGTTTGAAGTTTTGTATTGAAATTCATCATTTCTTATGCAATTAGGTTCAAACTTTGCAAGATTATTATGTAGAAATAATATTTAATAAATTGTATTCTTCATATTTTTCTTACAAATAATATAATTAGAGAATTCGTTTTTAGAGACCGTTAGGGCAATTGCATGCAGGTAATGTCAGGCGACCATAGACGCTAAATGTGGTTTGACCCTATTGAGCTCTAGTTGCACATTTTTTGTGCAACATTCTTTTGTAAGGATACCCATTTTAATTGTAACAATAACTTTCGAATAAGCCACATATAGGTGTGTTTGTCCTTGAGTTTTGTTAATGGTCATAGCAAAACAGACTCGAATAAGAGGAAATTGCAATCTCTTAACCTCAGATGGTATTCTGATTGAATTAAAGGTATTCGTGGTATGAATACTGACTTCCCTTCCCCACATCCCGTGTCCTCTATGACGTTACGATGGTACAGAACTCGAATTCTACTTATAAAGATGTTACGTATAGTAATGTTTTTCTTATTTATTTACATGGCTAACTACTGTATATTTATTTAATAAAATACCCACTTATATTAATTAATTTATATATATCCGGTATATATCAGTTCTAATTTATGTATACTATGCCAATATAACACTATTTATATAGACTTATTTCATTATTCGCTTGATTTCCGCGCACTATTCCTGTTAACTATTAGCGTTTTCTTTTGAGACCAGAGCAACGCACTGAGTGCACACTGAGAGCGAGTTGTGTGTTCTATTGAAATGTCATTAAGAGGAATCTGTCACGTATGTTCTTTTGAACGGACTGCTCGCTCTCGATGTGACCTGAGGGCACCAAAAACTGCTCTGACTATTAGACTCAGGGCAATACGATGGTACAACAAATTTCCAGGACAGGACAATACGAATAGGTTAGGTTCAAGCGTTCAACGATCAAGTTCAAGTTGAAATTGGTAACTATGGAGGAGATAAATAGGTTTTTGTGCAGAATGTATAAAACGTTTCTTTATTGTACTTATTTTTATTTTAGTACGCCTGTAATCTCATATACAGAAGAATATGAAGAAAAGAGAGAATCAAAAACGCTCTATACCTTAAGTTCTCCTTCAACTTATATTCGCCTTCGGTAATTTCGGAAAAAGTTTTCAAGTACTAATACCTAATAACCAAAAAAGTGCTACTATATCAAATGCATTCTTTTGAAATGTCAAAAACACGCAGCTCGCCCTGAAAACGTCCGTTGCCAGTGCACAGTAAAAACTGGGGTAGTGCAGGAGCAATTTCAGTACGCACCGAGGGCGCACTCAGTTTACTTTCTACTAATCTCAAAAGAAAACGCTATAAGTTAGGTGATAACCGAACTCCTCGCGGCTGTGTCACTTTTTATATTACTGTCCTAACGTATCGAATATTATGTTCTGGTATTTTCGAAAAATAGTACAATGGGATATTGTCTAAAAGAAGGAGAAAAGTTAGGTTGTACCCTTGTTCTTTGTTTGGCTCGTATTGGCGGGGGCAATATTGTTTTGTTTATAAAAATTTTAAACTTAAGGTGTATGTAGTGTTGGGAAAAACTAAGGTAACTTCTTTATCGGGTAAGGTCTAACTATTGTAAATGAACGAATTTAAATTGAATGTGGAATTTACATACACTGAAAATGCAAGTTTATTCAAAAAAGTATTAAAATAACTGCTAAAAAAATGGTAGAGCCTGACTAAGGCCTGTGCACAATAAAGTCACAGTTAGCTGGACAAAGGCGCATGCTCCTCAAAAGTTTACCACATCGCACTTCGCTAACTCTTTGGTCAGATGGGCTATAGACTTTCAAAGGAGCACAATGGACCTAATGAGGTCTAACTGCGTATAAAACTGTTTGGCCTCAACCTCCACAATTTACAGATACAGATAGGGCTTATAGATTTAAGGCTGAGCATGTAGGGGTAGAATAGTTTTTTTACGGGCTGTTCGATGAGTTCCAGAACCCAACAGTGTTGGACTCATCCCCGAGAGGATGCCTACCAACCAAACCCACCTCAAAGCTCGCCGTTTCCCCCGCCTCGGAATTACTACCCTAGCATACTTCACGGGCGGCGTGCGGTGGTTCCTCACACATTCCTGCCATATAATCATACCACTCACGTCATCAAGCATGTTTCCTTCCACTAATCATACCCTCCACTGCTTCGTTTACCTCTCAACATTATCTCCACCATGTTTTCCCAATACACTTGGGTCAAGAAGTAGTTCACATCCCCAAACTTCCGGTCCATCCACTCACTCCTACTCCTAATTGTCATTTTTAAAGCACGTTCATAAGCCTCCCACCTTCCCACTATTTCCTCCTCCAACCAATCCTGAACTTCCTCTCTTGTCGCACCCTTCTACCGGGCTACTTTTTGTCAGTGCGAGCGTGTGCCGTCGTCTAAACAACATTTTACATGAATATTTCCCTCATGCATAAAATGTCTCATAAGAGCAATGCAATTATCGAAAAATTACAGGGGTCATTGCACTGTGAAAATTACACGTCGCCATGACAACACATTTGACATGTCAAAATGGTGCGTTTTGGTGAAATACCAAATCCAACAAATAGTATATATGATATGGCGACAGCTTATGGATTTTCTTTATTCGTGAAATATTCCAATGAATTACATTCGTACATAAAAATTACCAGATAATTTTGCATTTAAGCGTGATATCTTATACAAATTGCATTCGGTTATTTTTATATTTTGTAAAAGAGTCACTCGGACTCGGGCTTTTTCGCCAAAATATGTAATTTGTAGATATCAAACCTTCTTGCAAAATTATTGTGCAATAACCGATAATGTTTTTTGTGGGATGTATAATTCTTTAACCATTACCTGAACTTTTTAAACATTTTAAACACTGCCTAGGTACAATAACTCTTTATTGTTAACTGTAATGGGAACTGGCATTAGAATTTCAACGAATTCGTACACAAATAATAACTTTACACAATTAGTTCACGTAAATTCTAAACATTTATTGCCTCTACAATAATTACGATTATGAGCAACACATAACACCTATCAACTTAAGCACTGCTGTGTGTGTGTGATGGCATATTCGATGAAAACTCGCATTCTCAATAAAGTACATGGCATAGGATAACGTATAGTATATCAGTAGAAACAATTAATAAAATAATTAATTCTATGTTTCTTTTCGTATTCTTAAGCTAGGCTATATATTTGTCCTTTTTCTGAAAGTCAAAATAAAGTCGGACACAAAAGGATTTAATCACTAATTCAGTTGAAGACTTTAAACACCTCTTAAGTCACAGTTTAAATCATAATTCTTTGCTCAGTTCAGTTTATAAATGGTCCATAACTGTTGTAAATTATAAGCTTACTATATGAACTCTAGAAATTTATCGTTATGGATTAATAATATAAACAAATCTGAAGTATAAATAAAAACAGTGTTGGATGAATTCAAATATATTAATAGACTACAGAAGAGCAAGATGTTACCAAAATGTATTAGCTACGTAATATGTAGGGCAAGTGTGACGTTAGATTTTTTGCAAATCTACTTTATTTGTTACGTCATTATTTTTAGTTTACTTTTGATATTTTTATTTTATATTAAAAAAAACAATTTATTTATTTAGCCCGGAACTTTCCTTTGAATGTCGAAATCCTACACGAAAATATAAATAATGAATTTTTTTATTTTATTCCTTGAAATATGTTTTAATGAACATAGGTATTTAATATTTCAGTAGGTCATGGATTATAATGTTTATATTGATCGTCGCGTCATATCTGCATTTAATCAATGGATTACCAAAGGATATTTGTTTATTGGAGTCGAATTGAAAACAAAGTTAATTTTGAACGAGTAAAATATGTTTAGTAACTAGCTATACGAAAATTTACGGCGGTCTATTTTTATACAAAGACACTCTCATTCCACTATAACGCCTCATCCGAACATTTGAACAATGCAATGGCTTACAAAAAATAACATTAATGAAAACTAATTTTTACTTGAACATTTTCTTACTTTAATAAAGCTTTTTAATTAAAATATCCACTCTTCCTTTGATTTTTACTCTTCAGTTATTTACTTATTCAATTTAAATATAATTGTAACCATGCTTGTATGAACGTTATTAAAATTCTTCAAAATTTGGCACCGTCTTATTTTTATGAACTTACAAACTTCAATGTCGACGTTCTTAATTATGATACAAAACATAATAATAATATTTATATTTCGACCACTAATAAAAAGTGCTCTATGAATTAATTTTACCAAATACAGTTAAATGGAGTTCATCTTTAAATAAGAAGAATAAGAAATAAATAAATAATGGCACCTAGTAGTTACATTACTATCTTTCCAGATCCTTTAATTATTTAAAAGTACAGTTTTTTGTCAAAATCTGTCTATCTAAAATCTAATAAATCAGCTTCTGCGTTCGGAAGTTCGAGGATTTTTAACTAAATCATTATTTGGAATAGATCGAATTTTAAGTTAGTTAATAAATCCATTTTAGATTACACATTTTAAAAAAACTTATCTCTAACCAAAAAATATAATAATTATATATTACATTCCCCATAAATGATTTTCGAAATATTTGTGTTTCATTTGCTCTATCTATCTGTTAAAAGGAGGTCTTTTCACTACATTTGAGTTAAAGGAAGTGTAGTAGCAAATATTTGATAAATTAAAATAAAAAACCCAATAAAATTCTTAGAATTCAAAAACAACTAGTATTTGAGGCATTGATAACCATTTTGAAAAATTATAAAAAAATTGAAGTACGAAAGTTAGTTTGATTTGTTAAACTGTCCTTGATTTGGCAACGCTGTGATGCTACTCTCACTTAATATAACCACGTCTATTATTCTTCGTTCTGTCTTATGGTGGAGTTTTAAGTCTTAGTCATAAATCATAAGTTTTATGTAATAAGTCATAAGAAAGTTCAATAATTGATTTTCAATTAAAATGTTTATACACTTGGTCATAAGTCTTAAGTTTTAGTCATAAGTCTTAAAAGTTGGCCAACATTCATCTCTTATGACTAAAACTTATGATAAATTCACTCTGCGCATGTCTGTTAACAATTGCATTTCAAAAGATATTCAAAACATAACATAACCTCGTACCGAGTCGTACCTCGTATCTTGCTTTGTGACATTTTGGGAAATTTTCTCATTTATCTTAATTTCATTATAAAATAGGTACCAAAATGGATACATATGACGGCCAATTAATAGAACTGGTGAGGCACTTCTCAGTACTTTATGATATAAAGCATGCCGACTTCCGAAATAATAAATGAAAAAATAATGCATGGAAAACAATCACTGATAATATACTGAAAGCAAAAAAATTTGGAATAGAAGAAAATAATTGTACTCCACAAGATGCATATTGCAAATAGTCTGATTTACATAAGTTAATTAGATATTAGTTTTCTAATAATTGATTTATATTGATTATAATTTATCAATATCGGTAAATTTAAATGCGTTTGAATTCATATATTAAATGTATTTATTCAATGCCCTGAAGCTAGCGCGTTTACGCAACGTTGCCAAATGTTTTGGCTCCATTTTCTTGTAGGTTACTTAAAAGTTTTTTGTGATTTTTGAATATTTATTTCTCAATAAACGTCACGGTAATTTATATATTTTTGTACATAAACAGAAACGTAAATATTAAAAAAAAAATAATTTTCAGAGGACCTACTTAAAATAATGCTGTTCATAGATGTATGTATGTATGTATGAATTAGGGGTGATAATTACACTACGATCTATAGGATCTATTGTGTCCCCCCTTACTTGCAATGTTGTGATATTTTCTCAGACCTATAGCAGCTCTTCGAGTCCTATTTTCCTGAGGAAGTTTAGGACATCGTCGGGCTTCAAATCAGGTAGATCCCCTTCCTCTATTTCATGTGCTCCTAGGTATCTAGCCCTAGAATTTTGCAAGGCAGGGCATTCTGAGAGTATGTGTATTGAGGTTTCATCCTCTTCCTCACAGAATCTGCACTTTGCTTCATCTGCTAACCCTCGTTTCTTCATATGGCTTCTTAACCGGCAATGCCCGGTTAATATTCCCGTTAGAATTCGGAGCCTTTTTTTACTGAGGTTGAGGCAGCTAAGAGATCTCTTCTGGCTGTTCATAGATGCGAATGGAAATAAATTTAACAATGCGGATTTTAAACGACTTTCAATAGTTGAGCACCCAAAAACATTGGCTTGAATGACGTTATTTTTAAATTATTATAGCTCAACTGGTTTAAGCAAAACATATGTTCAACGAATAAAGATAACTGAAATACTGGTATAATTTCATTTTTTAGTTTTTGTGAAAGTTTTACTGTAGTATCATACTATTGCCATATGTCTTTCGTATAATCCTTTTAATATTTGAGACCAATAACCTACTTACACAGTTACTCATCCATAGTGTTATGAGGCACAATAATCCTGTCTACAAAATTAACGTTCTACAAAAACAGTCGATAAAGTTAAGATGATTAATTAATAAATTTGAAACGTACCCAAATTTAGGTTATTTTTAAATAAATAATATGTTTTTCATTTAAACTTTGTACACTTTTTATTGTGAGAACTTGTAAAGTGCTCTTTTTCTGTTACGATTCTATTTTAATTATACAGGGTTTCCCAGGATTGAGAGAGAATTATTAAAAATACATTTTATTTCATAACTCCAAATTATAATTTCAAACTTGATGAAGGTAAACTATTTCAGTTAAGTAAGGTAAACTGAAATAGTTTACCTTCGGTCTCTGAAGAAGATAACTTGGTTATCGAAACGCGCGTCAGGCATATAAAAGTGTGTGTTGGTGTAGTGGTAGTGTAAACGGTTTTCGGTATCATTTTCGCCAACGGTTCCAGATTCAACATTTTAGATAAAGGTCATATTCTGTATTTCTAAGATGGTAAATGCTTGAGGATTAAAGAAATGCATTCAATTATAAATAAGAACGGAAGTATTAATAATTTATATTTTTTAAAGAAATCCCTACGATGAGTTCTTTAGTAGGTATAGTTTTAGTGTATAACGAACAGCTTTTTTTCTAAATTATATTATTTTGGAAGCTGACAAGTGTAGCTCTGTAGAGACTAATCCCAGCTCATAACATGAAGAGCTTAATTTTCTTGATAAAACATCATCTTAGAGAACTGTCTACGATCAGTCCTAAAAATCTCATACAATCAATTTCATAAATGAAATTTAAATACTTAGTTACTTATTCCTAAGTCTTTCTACCTTTTTAAGTGTAAGGCTGTGTGGGTTTTGCATATTTATCTCCACGCTTTCCTGTCCCGTGTTTGTTTTTGCGCTTCTTCCCATACTCCTCTCTTCATAACGTCTTGCCTGACACTATATCCATTTAGCTCTTGATCTACCTCTTCTGTTTTTACCTTGCACCGGATTTCTAGCATTTCTTTTGTAAGCCTTTCTCCTGACATTTGACATACATGTCCATATCACCTGAGTTGTCCTTCTGTAATTTTGTCGTGTATTGGTTCTAGCTCTAAATTTTGCCTAATTGCTTCGTTTTTGATTTTGTCTATTCTTTTTATATTTTCAAGTTTTCGTAGGAAAGAAATTAAAATAATTCTGGTATCCTTTTTTACAATATACCTACATTTCTATTGAACACCGTATCTAAATGATAAATACTGAAGCGACATATAAATTATTAGATATAATGTTAAATTGTGGCTTAAGATAATTAGGCCAAAGTAAAATGGTTCCTCGCGCAATTTATTTTCATAGTATTTATACAGTCCAGCGCCAACTGTATTAATCTATTTAATTTCTGACATAAAAATAAGGAATATGGGCACCGAATTATTTTCATTACACACAGAAAACTAAACATACCTACTTCTTCAGAGACCGAAAGTAAAATAATATAATTATTATAATAATAATGAGCTTTATTGTTGAAAAATTTTTAAAATTTGTAAGCCCAACTGTACCAAGTGCGGAAAGTGATATATTACTTTAAACTATTTTTTCTACTAACGTGTGGAAAAGTCCAGTTTGCCACACACATTTTGTCACTTTTTTTCCATACTAGTGCGAAAAAGTGACTGTTTCAACTCTAAAATGATGACGTCAAACTGGACTTTTCCTCAAATAAACATTAAACAATTGAAATTTTAATTTAGTCACATAGCAACATACATATAAATATAAAATAAAAATAAATAATCTCACAAACCCAACATCTAGTGTTTGAGATAATCCTAAATATGTTGTATAAAGAAGTAATCAACTGCATATAGAGCCCTCTCTCCAATAAATATGATTTTAATAAAGCTCTGCGAAATCCGGTGATCCATCTAATGGATTTGATTTCAAAATGCATATTGTTGTGCATTTTTTACGTTGTAAGAAACAGCTCTTTATTAATTCATGGTTTTGGTAGATAAAGGTCATACTGAAAACCGTTTACACTACCACTACACCAACACACACTTTTATATGCCTGACGCGCGTTTCGATAACCAAGTTATCTTCTTCAGAGACCGAAGGTAAACTATTTCAGTTAAGTAAGGTAAACTGAAATAGTTTACCTTCGGTCTCTGAAGAAGATAACTTGGTTATCGAAACGCGCGTCAGGCATATAAAAGTGTGTGTTGGTGTAGTGGTAGTGTAAACGGTTTTCGGTATCATTTTCGCCAACGGTTCCAGATTCAACATTTTAGATAAAGGTCATATTCTGTATTTCTAAGATGGTAAATGCTTGAGGATTAAAGAAATGCATTCAAATATAAATAAGAACGGAAGTATTAATAATTTATATTTTTTAAAGAAATCCCTACGATGAGTTCTTTAGTAGGTATAGTTTTAGTGTATAACGAACAGCTTTTTTTCTAAATTATATTATTTTGGAAGCTGACAAGTGCAGCTCTGTAGAGACTAATCCCAGCTCATAACATGAAGAGCTTAATTTTCTTGATAAAACATCATCTTAGAGAACTGTCTACGATCAGTCCTAAAAATCTCATACAATCAACGACCTATAGTGGAATTATTAAGCGTAAAAGGTTGAACTGGAGATGTATATCATAAAACTTTGATTTTAGAAACGTTTGAGCCTCAGAGTAATAAGTAAACATAGAGGTGCCACAACAACACAATAACATACAGTTTGTAGTCAATAGCAATGAACCTATAATTGAGAGAGATGGATAATCTAGAGGTGTAGGTAAACACACCCGTACAGTGACGTGTAATTGGTTAGAGTTCACCGTAATACCTATATAAATGTTAGTTAAATAATTTAATACGCATATTTTGGTAATGAATTTATATCTACACTTATGGCATGGCACCATACTTCTAACATATTTTTATTGGAAGGAAATCTAAAAGGATATATGTAGAAAACCACACTCTATTGGCTTGCATAAAGACATAATGCCATCAACAAGTTGCATAAAATACTTGCAAGGCATCTGTCCTAATACTTTATACAAATATGCATATTCATTGAAAATATTGTACCTACGTATTCTGTTATTTCAAATAAAAATAAAAAAATGTCCATGACAATACTGTAAAACCTTAATTATACATGTACTTAATCTATTACTCAACTATAATGTTACCTATTATTCACTAGTAAATAATTAACGATTATTCATTGTAAGACGTCACAACAATAGGTATGTTTAAACTTGGTATGAGCATATTCTTTTTTTCACTACTAGCCTCTGAACCTGACTTTTTTGACTTGTTAAGGTAGTTGTTCATTTTTAACCGAGGTAGAAAAATACAGAGACTACTTGATTACAACTAAATTTGATTTTCTTAATTGTAATAAATTTTAATTGAAATTGCTAATTGTACGCCAATGTAGTAAATAACTTAACGGTGACAGGTTAGATTCTCATTTTGCGAAGTACCACAAATTATACACGCTTTTCGGGGTTTCACAATTTTCAATATTGAAACTAAATAAAAACACTTTATAAAGTTCACTTAAATACACAAAAATTCAGGAAAAATCGAACAAAGCGGTAATCACCTCTAGGCAATTACAAACAAAGGCACTGATGCCAAATTTTCGGTGTGGGTATTTGATACAATTGGTCTAGAGCTTTTTTATCCATATTAAAGAAAGGTAAGAAAATGAATTATAATATGTATTAAAGAATATTTTTTCTGAATAAAAATCTTCTCTTAAAAGTAAAATAAAATTGTTGTAAATAATATTATTACGTTTTTGTTTCCTACTTTGTACTTACAAAACACAACGTCTGGCAATGCTCTGCTGGTAAACAAATATGTCTCTACGACAAGTAGTAGGGAATATGCCTACTCTATGTTTACTTATTAGTCTGAGGTTTGAGCACATGAGTCTAGAGTCACCATTATTTGGTGATAGTTAGATAAGTCACTTGATACGATTCTACGAAATTCATTAAAGCGAAGAGAAAAATGTTACCGCTGATCAGAGCTGGGCAGAGTACTGTACTAAAGTACTCGTGAGTACTTCACAATGAGTAGCTTCGGAATGTACTTATACTTATTCGAGTATGAGTACTTATATGAGAATTACTCAAAGCAAATGAGTACTTTACCAAATTTTAGAGAGTACTCGTGAAAAACGAGTAAAAATTACGAGTACGAGTATTTTAAATAATTGTTATTAGGTACAGTTTAAAAAGAAGAAAATCAGTAACAAAACATGAAATGAGAACGTCATTTCAATTACTTCCTATTAATTATCAGCACTGACTATTAAGTGCAACTTTCTTATTTTAAGTATAGAAATAAATAATAAAGGTAGAAAGTAGAAGGTAGAGTGACAGTGACAGGATGATAATGCAGGTAGAGAATACTCAAAAAATAGTTATATATTTATAAAATTTAAAAAACACCAAAAACAAAAATATAAAATTCTAATAAAAAATAACAAAATATTATTATTTCTAATCATATTTCTAATAAACAAAATCACATTATGAAAACAAAAATCAGTGTCACTATATCAGTATATTAAGGTACTCGTACATTTCAGCCTTTTTTCCTGCAAGTCTATTTTGAATTGCTGGCAACTTTTTACCATGCCTTCGTACATTGCCGCAACTTTTGAGAGATTTTTTTCGTCATTTGACAAGTGTTGTCATTTTCTAAATATTTTAGGTTACGTTACCTTTAATTTAAAACATGGATTTTTATACAAATACAAACTGTAAGTACACATGAACTTCGGAATAAACATATAGATATTATCATAAAATACTTCAATGTTTATTATGCTTATAGGACAAAAGGATAGAATCAGCTGACGTAAACTGACATTTCTGCCAATATAGATTTTGGGTTGTTCGATCAAAATTCCCTAAAAACAGGCGAGATTGCGCGGATTTGACCTTGAATAAATAGAAATGGTTCTATACTTTTGTGCGCCTTTTTGTTGCAGTCAAAAGTCTGAAACGCATGCGCAGTTGTTTCACAAAAAAAGCTAGCAATAGAATTGCGAGCAAAAGGCTGAAATGTACGAGTACCTTTAGTTTGCTGGAAATAGAAGTAAGACAGTGTCGACAGTGACAGTAAAACCCAACGATGCAACCTATAGTCTCTATGGATGCGACGCTACACTACACACAATGACACAATGCACAAGCTGAGACAAGTCTGTAGGCGTGCGTGAAGGTCGGTACTCGTACTCGTTACTCGTCAACTGTATGAATCAAAAGTACTGAGTACTGTAAAATTTGAAATACTCGAAAATTTTCGAGTACAGAGTACTTCAAAATAAAAGTAATCACGAGTACTGGCAACTGAGTACTTTGAGTACTCGAGTACAAGATTGAGTACAATTTACTCGAATACTGCCCAGCTCTGCCGCTGATATCTAGAGGAACAATGTCGTTGATATATAGCAAAAAAAATTAGCTCCTAATACCGCACCCTGTGGAAACCCATACTCTATTGGCTTGCATAAAGACATAATGCCATCAACAAGTTGCATAAAATACTTGCAAGGCATCTGTCCTAATACTTTATACAAATATGCATATTCATTGAAAATATTGTACCTACGTATTCTGTTATTTCAAATAAAAATAAAAAAATGTTCATGACAGTACTGTAAAACCTTAATTATACATGTACTTACTCAATCTATTACTCAAGTATAATGTTACCTATTATTCACTAGTAAATAATTAACGATTATTCATTGTAAGACGTCACAGCAATACGTATGTTTAAACTTGGTATGAGCATATTCTTTTTTTCACTACTAGCCTCTGAACCTGACTTTTTTGACTTGTTAATGTAGTTGTTCATTTTTAACCGAGGTAGAAAAATACAGAAACTACTTGATTACAACTAAATTTCAATCTATTTGACAGAATGTGATGTTAACTGATGTTATTGTTGCCTTGTCATTGTCATGTCGTTTGAAACGGGATTAACTGGTAACCCTTCAAAAATTTTTATTAGTTTTAGAAACTAATATTTAAAAAATTTATTGTTGCCTTGTCATTGTCATGTCGTTTGAAACGGGATTAACTGGTAACCCTTCAAAAATTTTTATTAGTTTTAGAAACTAATATTTAAAAAATATAATGGCAGTATTGAAAAAATGCTATATGAGCTATGATAGAAAAGTGTATTATTTTCTCGGATTCATTAAAGACCTCAAAGCTTCGCTTCTCGGTATTTGGACCTCGACAATAATAACTCACTTTTCTACCTTGGTGCATAATTACCATTTTTACACAGTATTGTTTGATCTTTAAGTTTTTATGTAACTAACACATATCCTAGGACAAAATTATATTTGTTACACTGGTCTATACAGTGGTTTTGTTGCCCAAGATATGAAAATTATTTTGGGTCTATTTATGTACACCAATTCATGAAACTATCAATGATTTTATAAGATTTGCTCTGATTTTTTTTAAATCTTTATTTTCATTTTATATTACAAGAAAAAATAACAAAGAAAACTAGAAACAAAATAACATATATACCTGCTTATAATGTTAGTTGTTTTAAGAAATTAGGACACATCGAAGTTAAAAAAGAAGGAAATGTCGAAAATCTATTTTATATTTCCATAAAACGCCTTTTATGAGCTTTTCTTTTATAAATATTCAGGGAACAATCTGCCATCATGTGATAATCCCACTGACCGATATCTTTCCTCCATCACTTTTAGATCTTGGTGGAACCGCTCTCCTTGTTCCTCACCATAATTTCCTAAATTATCCGGAAATTTATCCAGATGATTAAGTAGATAGTGCAACTTAATACTCATGTACTTGCTCCTAAAGTTTATCAGCAAATTTTTCACTATTTTCACTATTTATCCATAATTTGCTGATTTATGGTTATCAACGAAATTTTCGACAACCAACACAAAATTTTCCAAGCTTTACTTTCCGGAACAGTCATAACTTTAATAAAATCTTTCATCAATTGTTGTATTTGAGGACCATCAAATATTCCACCTTTCAATATTCTTATACTAAGCTTCGGAAGTTTTCTGCATATGTAATTAAAACAATCTCCGTCCTTGTTCAACGCTTTTACAAATTGCTTCATTACACCTAACTTAATATGTAATGGTTGAAATATGATTTCGACTCTGCTCACCAGTGGTTCCCTTACATTGGCTTTACTGACAGTTAAAGAATTTATTACAGGCCAAACATCTTGTTCCCAATGAAGTTGCTTTGCTCTACTGTCCCACACACAATTAAAGCAAGGGTATTTTGGGTATCCACTTTGTTAGCCAAGTAAAAACATTAACCACTTTCAAATCTACACATCTCATTGATGCTCAGACTATTTAATTTTCTCTAAAACTTATTTTACATTTTCATATTGAGGCTAATAATTCTGATCCTTGTTTTGATAAATTGAGATCACGTATTAAATCACTGAGTTCATTTTGAGAAAATAATTTTGGCGTAGATGTATCACCCTCCCATTCACTTCCACTGGTGGATGGTCCCGATTTTTGTGAATTTAGCAACATCATTGTTTCTGAGGTCATGTGAATTACTTTTGAAACGTGAATAGGCCGAGGGAGATTTTCACTGTGTAGAACTGGACATTTCGTAGGCTGTAAGTCTGGGTATCCACGTTTGATTTCGATTATAACCTTTAACATCTACTCTGCAAAAGTAACAATTATCTAAATGATTCTTAGGCTCCATCCAGATCATAGTCTCCGTTTTTCCATAACCGTAAAGTCAAGACAGGACTTACAACTTTATAAAAAACCCATGGTTTATAGTCTTTCCAATATTAATTGCTAAAATCCATTACCGATCTAGAGAGAGCTGAGCTCCGACGATACAGAGTGAATGTTTAACGCGAGAAATATGTCGTTTTCATGCCATTCTTTCTACTTTGAAGCCTAGTAAACTAACTCACTCTGTACGACACTTTTAAATGGATTCTGGCAATTAATATTGGAAAGACTGTACTTAATTTGTCCATTTTAAAACCGAAATATTCAACATAAGTCTCTTTGACAAAGTCAGTGATATTTCTCTTTTGTTTTTTTTTTGTTATATAAACATCGCAAATATAACAAAATAAATCAGACAAGACAAATTAGGTGGACATTCAGTAATTGAAACAAAATATTAATCCATGAAAATTTATCCAGATTCACGTATAAGTAATTCAATATTGTCGAATAATTGAGCTCTCAGTTGTTCTGTGGGGCAAGGGATCTGAGAGTAGGGAGCCCGGCTAAGAGACTCTTCCCAAGGAGTGGTTCGAAGTTAATGCTGTCTATAGGTTGGATTGTTGAATATAAGAGTTGATGGGCACCACTATCTTTTTATTCGTTTATATACGGTTAAATAACAATAAATATAAACAAAAGGACACTAACTTGTATAAAATTAAATTGAGTGCAAAATTATTAATTATCCAAAAACTAACTGCTAATACCGAACGCGATACACCTTTCAGCTCTTATAGCCAGTAGGTTTATAAATGAAACTGTTAGGCAAAAGAATAATTGTTTATTGAATTAAGTTTTAATCTGCCGAAGGAAGTTTCAGAAGGAAAACCTGAACTGGACTTATCTGTAGTTTTTAGTTAGTCCGGTGGGCTCGGTTAGTTCTGTAAGGCTGCTTGCATTAGTGGTATTTGCACCAGAAAGGCCTGCTTGTGGTGGTTTTTTCTAATCAATTACATAAAAAAAATGATGCTATAAACTGGTGCGATAAAATAGTTGCGACTGACTCGTCGGGTTTTCGTCAAGAAAAAGGACAATGTATTGGGTGTATCGTAATTTATAGAGGAGTGTTAACAATCGTTTCCGGTTGGGTTGCGTTCATTTTAAGGGTTTTGTTTCAGGTGCGTTCTATTGTAAGGGGTAGCGGTGGTAAAGGAATGTCTAATTAGTCGGGTTTGATTTTAAGGTTTGTAAGGACGGTAATCTAAATAAAGGTAGAATGGCGATAGACATGTTACAATATGCTCTTTCAATAATCCACTCGTTAAAAACACTTGGGTTGAGAGATTTGATGTGGACTGGATAGGACGTCCATGTGTCTGCTTACATTCCAAGGTGATGACGTCTGCTGAAGTAATGTGGACAGTTCGTAACTTTCCAGTCTCTATTGTACATCGCAGTAAAAATGGTTCGAATTTTAAGAAAATAGTAAATAAAAAAAAGGTTAATATTGTATATTATTTATTTACTGTAGATTAAATTATGATGTTATTTATCGTTTGAAAGTGATTGTTACTATATTTATAATTTAAAATGGCCGTGATCCAATAAAATTTTGGTTTATATTACTTGAGTGTCCAGTTTTTAAAGTTTATTTAAAATATTGATTGGAGAAAAAATGTGAGTTATAACATATGTGAAACTCAATTTAAATTTACTTTAAAAATATTTAGAATTATCTCAATACAACAAAAGTTTAACATAATAGAGCTCGAAAAACATTTCATGAATATCACTGGACTATTATTGTACTTTTTGTTGGTAAAAGTTTTTTTTAATTTTAAAATAATTTCAATACGGCTCTTTATTGCTTAACCACACCATTTAAACAAGCATTTATGGGTATCTTCCAAAAATTTTAATTTTCAAGACGTCCAAGTATTTTGTAACCACAAATCACTAATATATTCTTTCAGATGTGTAAGTTTTCAATAAAACTACAAAAGCGATCATATTTTAAGACTTCGACGATAAACGTTTGCGTTGTGCAGCTTTGAAGATGCTTGTAATTGACACATGTTGCGATTACTCAAAAATAGCAGTCGAAACAAATCACAGCCATGTTTTTAAAGACAGGAAATCAGCAAAGACGCATTATAATTAGAAAATTCGATGCGAAACTCGTTTTATAATTTATTCTAAACACCAAGGAAGTGTCTGGGTAATTAGAAAATATTGAAGTCATCTAAAATTAGAGTTGCTTTTATTTTTGGTACATTTTAATTTTATAGTGCGATAAGTTCAAGAGTGTTTATACCACATACATTAAAATTAATAACATTTTTAAAATCATTTTTCTTTCACAAGCATCTTTTTTAATACTACGTAGTTGTACTATATTTTTAATATAAACAAAAAAGCTTTAATTATACGTTTTTTTCTTTAAATGTACCACATTGAAAGCTATTTTTGAGTTCGGTTCTGCACAAATTGTGTTGAATACGTATTTATATCGCTGTGTGAATAAATCGAAATATAATCTAGTTTTAGGGATATTTTTTAAATCTCAATAGTAATAGTGTGCACAAGTAAGTTGTGTGGTTTTAAACAATACAAGTTTGAATTGATTAAAAGCCTTTTTGGTCTTGTTTAACGGGTTGTTGTTGTAAGTAAAACCCGTTTAGTTGCTTATCTCCTTTGCTAATAACCTGATATCAGTCTAAAGCGTGATAAGAACATTAAATTCTCATAAAAGCTTTCAGTGTTGGACTTGGACATTTTTAATTAGATTCTTAATTATATACTTAACTTTGGAGACTTAAAATTTTCGGCTTGAGTTAATCTTAAACTAATATATAAGAATCAACAATGGATAGCGATGATGACTTCACATCAGACGACAACAAAAAAAGAAGTCGCGCGGAAGATGTGGCAGACATTTTTGTCAAAAGTAAGAAAATAATCAGGACTCCACTGAAACAGCAGAACCCTGAAACTAAAATCGATCAGCTAATTGATATGGTGAAAAATTTAACAGAACAAACAAAATGTCTTACAACAGAAGTAAAGGGAATTAAAATGGAACAACAGGATTATAAAAATGAACTCCGTGAATTAAGAAAAGAAATAAACGGACTAATGCAAAATAACCAAATGTTAAAAAAAGAAAATGATGATATGAAACAAAAACTAAAGATTGTGAAGATGAAAGTGGAGCAATTTGAGAAAGAAAAAAAATCCAATAATGTGATTGTGCACGGTCTACCGATTGATACATATAATCCAAAATCGCTCAAAGATGCCATGACTAACTTCATGAATAAAGAACTGGGTATTGAAGTACAAATCGATGAAGCCTACAAACTAAGTAATAAACTATGTCTTGTAAAAACAATAAACAAAAATGAGAAAATGAAAATAATGCAAAACAAAAATAAACTGCGAGGAAAAAAACCGGAAGTATATATAAACAATGACCTAACACACGAAGAGATGAAAATTCAACAAGAGATACGGAACACTGCTAAAATAGAAAGAGCTAAAGGCAAATACGTCAGAGTTGGTTATCAAAAATTACACATAGACGGAAAAATATGGAAATGGAATAAAGAAAAAATGGAACTAGATATTCCGGCCACGGCAAAAAATGGATAGAAGAGATGCCTGTGCTAAAAAATCCATTGGAGACCGAAATGGAAAAAGACTTGCTTTCAGGAGAAAAAACAACAAAGTTTGTAAATGAAATTAATTCGAAAATGAACTGTATAAAAAAACCATTAAATATTTGTTTCTGGAATTGTCACGGTTTCCAGAATTTTCAGAACTTCGCTGAAGAATGTACTTTTGATATTGTTTTTTTGTGTGAAACTTGGTGCACTACTCAGATTATCGCTCAAACTTATCTTGATAATTTTAATCATTTTTCATTCCCTGCTTCAAAAAATAAAGCCGTTGGAAGACCTTCAGGTGGCCTATGTTTTTTCTACAAAAATTGTTTTACCGCATCTTTATTAAGTGAATGCCCCTGGTGGATTGTGTGTTTATTTTCAACGCCGTTCTGCAAATTTATAGTATGTGGCGTTTATTTTAACCCATCACTAGAGTTACCATAAAATATATGCTTGAAATGTTCAACAGTGTTCTAACTGAAATTTCAGAAAAGTTTTACGACACTTTAATTGTGGTTGGTGGAGATTTTAATTGTCGGGTTGGCAATTTAGATACAATATCTCACGAGGTCTTAGAAAATACAAATTTGTCTGTAAACAGAAAAAGTCTTGACACTACCATTAACCAGAGAGGTCGTATCTTGTTAGAATTTATGAGCAACAACTCACTATCTCTCTTAAATGGTAGAACCACTCAAGACAATCCTGGTAAATATACTTATGTCACTAAACTGGGTAGAAGTGTGATTGATTTGGTATGGGTAAGTAGCACGCATCTTAATATTATTTCTGATTTTCTAGTTGATATCAATAATTATATGTCCGATCATTTTCCAATTGTTCTTGAACTAAATATCCTTATTAATAATTATGAATCTGTACCCTCTATCCTGATAGATACTAAGAAATCAATACTTTGGAACAATAACAAAGAACTGGCTTACAAATTGTGTATGCGTTCCTCAAACAGAGTACAGGTAATGATTGGTATTCAAGACTCTTACGAGAATCTACACTCTGCCATATTGGAATCGGCGGAAGTTTTGGGAATGATTAGAAAGGTAAACATCAACTACCAAAGAAAAAATATTAGTAAGCCATGGTTTGACAGTAACTGTGTGCTTGCCAAAAAAGATGTAAAGCAAGCACTAAAGTTGTGTAAAAAGGAAAACTTTTCTGATTCAGCAGTAGTTTTGTATGCTGAATCAAGACATTCCTACAAATTATTAATTTTATCTAAAAAAAAGAGTATGAAAAACTAATCATATCCGACCTATCTAACATTAAAGATGCAAGACAGTTTTGGTTGACCGTGAAACGATTCAGAAGTTGTTCTGTATATAAAAATAAAAGCCTACCGGTACAAGTTTGGGAGAATTTGTATGAAAATATATACCCTACAAAAGTTTACCTAAATCCTATTTTTACTGATGTCTTGCATCCATTTCTAGACTCGTCGATAACTACTGATGAAATATATTCCGTGCTTAATAGTTGCAAAAATAAAAAAGCTCCGGGCATCGATTCTATTTCTTACGAATTTTATAAAAACCTGCCGAATAATTGGATCCTTTACTTAAATCATCTGTTTAATCTCATTTTTGATATAGCTGAACTTCCGCTTGACTGGTCCGATATACTTCTTTCTATGTTGCATAAAGGTGGTCCTGCGGAGGATCCTTTTAATTACAGAGGATTGGCTTTAGTTAACTGCTCGGCTAAGGTTTTCACTCAAATAATTCTGAATAGAATGTCAGCTTGGACAGAAAGTAACAACATACTCCCTGAATCTCAGGCTGGATTTCGTGCTGGCCGTGGATGTATTGATAATATATACACATTAACCTCTGTGGTTCATATTCACATAAGGCATAAAAAAAGGAAATTGTTTGCAATATTTGTGGATTTTAATCGTGCTTTTGATTCTGTTTGTCACTCATTACTCTGGGAAAAGTTGTTTGGCATTGGAATTTCCTCTAAGATTATTCGTGTGATAAAATCCATGTACGATCATGCGACAATTAGAGTGAAAGCGTCCGATGGTTTAACGCGACCTTTTGATGTATCTGCCGGGGTTTTGCAGGGGGATTCTTTGAGCCCACTACTTTTTGCCTTATTTATCTCTGACGTTGAATCCTATTTTTTAAAAAATAATGCTCGAGGTATAAATATCGATAGTAATAATGACGTTCTTACGTTACTTTATGCCGACGACCTTGTTATTCTAGCGGATTCTGAAATTGATGTTGCAAGAAAACTAAAAATTCTTGAGAACTACACCGCCGAAAATAGATTAACTGTTAATACTTCAAAAACAAAAATTATATCATTCTCTAGGGGTGGCTACAGACCAACCAATGCTAGATTTTTATTTAATGGTAACCAGATACCTTTATCAAACAGTTATGTTTATTTAGGAACAACCTTTGTATCTTCTGGTCTTTTCAGAGAGATGGCAACTATTGCCGCTGATAAAAGTAAGCAAGCAATTGGGGCCATATTGCCTATTATGACGAAGACAAAAATGCAGTCATGGGAAGCACGCATTAAACTTTTTGAATCACTAGCTCTGAGTATGATGTCAAACTCTGTTGCCATCTGGGGTTTAAGATATGGTGACATACTGGAGAGAGTTCAGGTGCACTTCTTAAAGCGGATTCTTTTACTGCCAAAAAATACCCCTGATTATGCTGTGAGGCTCGAAACTGGAAGGGTCAAATACGCTTACAATGTATTTAGGCTGCCTATCAATGGCTAATAAAAGTTTTAGCTATGCCTGATCATAGGTTCCCCAAGATATGCTTATTACATCAACACCGCATGTCATCATGTGATGATAGGTATAGTTGGGCTCTTCAGCTAAAAAGAATTTTTGTGTGTTTAGGAAGTGGTCACCTGTGGGATAATTTAAATTTAAGGGAACTAGTGGCTAGTAAAAAAGACGTTCTTAAGTCCTATTTTGAACATCTTCATCAAGAAGATATTTCTCTAAGACAGAAAGGCACCTTTCTAACTTTTTACAATAAGCTACATGTGTCCAATGTCCCCGCCGGATATCTTTTGTTAGAAATGCCTATTCAACTCACTCGCACTATTGCCCAGTTAAGGTTGTGTAACTCTTTCAGACTTGTGTTTACATTAAATGGAAACAACCATATAATCAATCCAAGTGACTTATGTACTATTTGTAACTGTCATGTAAATGAAACGATATATCACCTAATTTTTGAATGCCCGATTTTTACAACTATGAGGCCAAAAGTTGATTTGTTTAACAGTTCTCATATATTTTTCAATGTTTTGGATAATCTAAATCTAGTAAACATTAAAATAATATGTCATTATATTTGGAGTATTCTTAAATTGCGTGCTATTATTATGAATGACTAGTGTAGACTTTTTTTTTTATGAATTGTTCTTTTTTTTTTTATACGTGTATATATATATATGTAAATTTACTTCATTACCGAACCCTTGCTGTAACACTTGTGTTTTGAAGCAATAAATTATTATTATTATTATTATTAAAGCTATTTTTAAAATCTTAAATCTCATATATATAAGTAAAAACTATAAATCACATTTACCCTTCGTTAAGTTATACGGCTTTAATAACAAAAATAAAATATTAATTTTTATTTCAAGCTTTATTTCAACTCAACTTTATGTCTCATCAATGAATAGCCATTTGCACTGACTTATAGCAAAATCAAACTACTCTTTACATAACCATAACAACTATTATATGTACACCTTCTCATATCGGAATTTATGGTAACGAACGTGCCGATTGCCTTGCCAAACATATTGCTTTGTCAGCCATCAAGTTACTGGACCTTCAAATATCCAACGACTTAATCGTATGAAACAATTCTCTTGGAATAATTAGCAAGTTCACTGGAATAGTTGTTCATTTCTAAAATTAAATTAACCCACATTTAAACAATTGCTCATCCTTGACCTACTAAGAAAAGAAATGGTTATCGCAAGATAAATACCCAAAACACTATATATTATGCCTCTCCCCTCAGAAGGGTTGAGTTTAGTTGTACAACCACCTCGTGGTAGTGGCATGGGTTCGATCAGCTAAGGGCAATGCAAAAAATCTTTCGATAAGGCAAAAATACTAAACTCAAAGAAGACAGTGACACATACAAGTCAAAGACAAAGAGTATAAAAAAAATTAAAGTCTGGAAGATCTACTGTGAGAAAATTGAACAGTTTGCACAAGCAGCTAAATTTCAACGAGCTCTCTCTAAAGACCCCTACCAAAACATCTGTACACTAACAAAAGAGGGTGGCACAAGAACTGTCAACTTGAAGGACAGGAATATTAATAGTTCCAGGAAGACCTGGAACTATTAATGTCGACACACTTTCTGGAGTCCAGATTTAAAAATGTGGCAATCTGGGAGGAAGAGCAGCAACACTATCCGACGAACGATGAGAATAGCATACCAGATTGTTGACTAGGAAAAATTAAGAAGGGCCATCTTCAACTCCTTTGCCCTTAAATCATCACACACTCACAGCATTTATTTAGCCCTATTTCAGTAGAGCCTGCATGTGTTAATGCCCCGGGTAAAAATTCTCATATCCTCCTTGGCACTGAGGTACATTTTAGAATGTGGGAGAGAATTCAAGATAGTTTTATACCAAAACCGGAAATCTCACATAGTTATAATGAAAACTTTGGAGAGACTATGCGAAAGGTACATAAGTGATGTAATGATCATACAGAATCCAATACAACAAAATCAACATGCATTTGCATACACCACAGGAAAATCTACAAATTCGGCCATTCACCTTGTAGCCGGTCGCATTGAAAGAACTCTGGTCAAAAAATAGTACAACTTGGGTGTATTTATAGATATTAACAAAACCACCTTGCCCAAAATAATCAATGCCATTGCTGACAAGGATGTGCCCCAAATGGTAAATGGATAGATATATGACACATACTCTTACGATCGGCTTTGCTCTACAGGAGCACAACCTGACGTAGAATCTGGTGGGTCAAAAACAAAAGAATGTTCAAGAGGTGGAATTTTTCAAAATCCCTAAAATTAAATATATGTTCGTATCACAGCAAGTTCCAGTATTAGAATCTCACATGGCACTGACCAAAGCCTGTAACAACAATGTGGTTACTCTAGGCTGGATCAAAGGTCTTGGAAACACAAAGCTGACTGGTTAGCTAAGAAAGGTACCTCTCCTTAGTTTTTGGGACCTGCACTCTCATCAGCTGACCAGCATGGTAAAGAAACGATGTCTAAATTCAAAGGTAGATTGGTAGACGAAAAAGATTGCAGGTTATCCGAATAGCACAATAGCTAAAATTTAGGTTAGGCCAATTGAACATGTTCTTTGAAAATGTCCGGTACTCTCTGCAATAAGATTTTCTGTCTTCATCGAGAACTGGCTAACACACGTCAACTTGAGAGAACTGCTTAGGTGCGACGTTCACTTAATTCAAACAGGTAAATTGGTTGACTAGCTAGTACGTAGGAATCGCCAGTGGGAGAAATATAGCACAAGTGCTTTAGGGCGGCCCACCTTTCGAGAATTACAGATACAGATCCCTTTTGATGTTTCTTTTAACGATTGTTAAGCAATTTGTTATGTTAGCCGTTTTTTGTCAGCTAATTTCTTTAATAAATTTTCTAAAATACAGAAAAGTTATATAGGTATAATACTTCATATTTTATTTAAATCAATTCGATAATGCAAAAATCGGGAACAAAAACAATGTTGGCATCAGTGTTATTCAAATGTTTAACATTTTTTTAGTCGATAAATGCTTCAGTATAAATCAGAATTTATCAAGGCCAGTTGGGATCCTCACATTTTCTAAATGTGGTTCCTTCCTAGAATAAAATAGCAATTTATCGACCTTGATCTATTAAGAATAAATAAAAGCAGCCAAAGTAAATCGTTTCTACTCACAAAATAAATGAAAGCTTTTACTGATGGTCTTTGTTGCATGATTAATAATGTATGTGAGATTTAACCTTAAACTTATGAATGTTGTTAATTTTTCTTTCACCTTTACAAATTCCCTCTCAATATATTTTTCAGTTACAATAACAAATATTAGTTTCTAGATCACTTGATACCAAGCCAATAATATATTTTTATTTTAAGTGTTGGGTATTATTCTCGACTTTTTAATAAAAATAAATAAAAACGTTGGCCACTGCACTATTTTTATTTTGGAAGTTTCTTGTATAACAGGCAAGCTAAATTCACAAATTTAATTTTTTAAAAATATTTAATAAATTGTATTTTTTGTTTTTTATGTTAAATTTCTATAATCGATAATTATGATGAATCACTTTTTATAATTTTGTTTACACTTTTACCCACATCACGAATAACCAGAATTGAGGAAACAACAAATAAAAAACACATCAATTATAAAAGTTGTCATTACTGTTGAAAGGCGATGGTATTGGGTTAAAAACGATGATTAGATTTTAAAACGAATTTTTACTTGATCTTTTATATTAGGCCAGTAAATATTGTGTAAATTCTATTGGTTAACTTGGAGATTTCTAATGTTAATGTGCAATTGCCAATTGATTTGACGTCAAATGAAAGTGTAAATAAAAAAAAATGCATAATAGACAGTGGTACTTTAAATCACTTAGTTAATACAATTAAAGTACTTTTTAACTGACAATGAAGATGTAAACTATAAAGTTTCCAACATTCCTATGTAGCCAAAATTGAATTTAGCTGTATTTAAAAGAAAAAGAAAATTAAACAATAATTAACCTTGGGGAATTTAATTTATTTAAAGTTATTTAGTAGAACTGATTTAAGTTATTATTATTTGAGTCAATTCCTAAATATTTTTGATACACCACATTGGAATTATTTAAAGCATTTAAAATGCACAAGAAATTGTTTAAAATTTGAAATTTTGTGAAAATAATGGTATTATATCAGCCGGTGCGGAAGCATAATATTTCTTATCGAAAAAGTATTCCAGAATAAAGGTCTTTAATAACTATGTTTTTTGGAAAACCAAGAAGCAGGTAACTGTTTCTGAATATATTAGAAGCTGAATGTATCTCTCTCGCAAGTCGTTCAACTGAATGTATTTTCATTGCTGAATTAATAAAGGAAATACTTTTTTTTCAAAATATTTAAGACAATCAATCGTCTATTAGATTGAAAAACACATTAGAAACTAAAAGGACATAGCACACTATTTTAGAAGGGAATGTATTAATAAAAATTAAATTCGTTTAGAATATATCCAAAGTTCTGAACCTGAACAAATTGCTATGTTAACTAAAGCATTACCAGCATCTAAATTTAAAAATTTCAGAAGCAAAATTAAGCTTTTACTTGAATATTGTTTTTATTTTGTAGTGCTTTTGTGATCTAATGCAGAATGGGGAAGGAGGTATAGTCTAAAAAATTGACCATTAAACTGACGTCAGACCTACAAACCTTACGAAATACGCCACGTTATTGTGACGTCACTGTCACCATTGCTTAAGATGTCATAGCATTATATCCAAACAAACTGTGGCCTTATGGTAGTTAGTTTGCATTGAAGTTTTTGTATTGTGGATTTTCTTGTTTTCTGTAGAGTTCTTGACATTATTTTCATTAAGGAATAGTTTGAGTTATATTTAAAGAAGTTTTAAGGTGAGAAAAAGTTAAAATAATATTACTTAACCTCAAAAGCAAATTTTTTATAAAAAACAAAATTAAACTTTAAATACGACTCATATTCCAAGGTCAAAATAAATTCTTATGAATACAACCATTTAAACGTTTTTGGTACTATCTCTTTCCAACATAATTAAAGTTGGACAAAAGTGTACATAATTGTTTGTTTGATGTGTTTCTACTAGTAGTAGAAAACGATGAGGTATATAAATAAATAAATGAAAGACTGTAGTCTTTGTACACACTTGATGAAATAATAAAGGAAGGCAAATTTTTTGTATATTAAAAACCGTAGGTTAAGTGTGTAAAGTATATTAAATTCGGTAACTGAGCGCTTTCGGCTTATAAGGCCATCATCAGAGTTACTTCCTAAAAGGTGATAAACATAAAACTTAGAAATAAGAAAAAAGTGTAACTTACGTTAAAAGATAAAACCTCTTCAGAAGAGACATTGCAACACATTAAAATCATATAAATTAGTTAAATTTTAAAATAAAAACAGCTTTAACATTAAAACATCTTGAAGACAACAATATATGAATGTGAATTAAAACTAATTACTATTATAAAAACAAAAAATAAAATGGAAGTGACTACGTTATCATAAAATGTTAATCAACAGATAAAATTATTTTAGTAAAACTTGAGTTGTAAAATTATTTAAAATGTAAAATTATCAAACAAATAAAACAAAACAAATAACATAAACAAAAAGGAGGTTTATTTAACAATTCCAGAAGAATTTAAATAAGGGTGTGAACTTGGTATTCAAATTAACGCAATAGGTAGGATTAACCTACGTGGTGGTCACTTCTGGTGGTAGTGAGTGGCAGTGCTTTATGCATCGATTATTAGGGTTTGTAGGTTTTGGGCTTGCCTGTCGATATCGTCGGTGGATTGACAGGTCTAATTTATAAATAACTTGATTGAGTTCTGACTGATTGATTGAATGCGTTTGTTATCCAAAGCCATAATGTCAAACATTTCTTTTTACTATCAGTCGTAGAAAAAGTATAGTATGCACACTGGTGATAAGGTGAATTATCGCATTCGAAATTACATCCCATGCTTACAATTTTTCGTTCAAGTGGGTTAGGTATAGTTCGATGAAACTGTTATGGATAATGCGAGTTGCATCTAAAAAAATTACCCAACAAATTTTTCTGTTTTGATGCGGCAAAGGCATTGTATTTTCTTGATGAGTAGTTTTCCATGAAATTGTCGCATTTCCGCGTCGTTATAAAGTACAGTAATATGTTTTTGTAAACTCAATGTCAACATTTAACGCACTATTGAAATGTTCAAGTTGTTCCTTTTTGTTTATTTTAGTGTAACACGTTTGCACGAAAATGATGTTGGAAATAAAGAAATCGTTTAAAAATAAAGCGGGTTTGTTGGCAGACATTCATATTTTTGTTTCAAACTATATAACACGCAAAATTAACAAATTTCCTATGAACAAACTAATTATTAACATTTCGTAGAATAATAAATTTATGTATTAAATTCTTTGTCCAACTTGTAACCCTTTCATCTTAATAAATAACTAATAATACAGAAAAGTTTTTTTTTAATATATTTATTCTAAATATAGTTAAAAAAAGGACATAAACGTGCCTTCGTCGATTGTAAAATGACAAGTTCGTTCACTGGATAAAATTAATTATTCTATATTTTAGCCATTAGACCAATCAGATTTGGCAATCTTTTTTAAAATTAGCAAAACATTTTAGATCTCTCGCAGTTTGGAATACAAATATAAACAAACCTACTCAGTTTAAAAATGGTTAAATGGTTCAAATAAAACGATTCCGTTGTACTTTTACCAGGAAGAACTCAATATTTTGCAATGGAATATTTGGCGACCGCTCATATCTTTATTTGGCAACCAGATTGTTTTTGGAATTACTTGATTCAAGTATTAATTTTTGAATGTAAAAGTCTCTGCTCAAAAAATTACTTAACAATGTATTAAAAAAATCTTGTTATGGTTACATTCTCCGACCATGAACTTAAATATAAATTAAGATCATTAAACAAAGAAAATGTCACTACAACTAATATTTCCTATACACAACTTAAAAAATTACAAATTACAAAATATTATATATTGTGGAAATACTTTCACGTATAATATCACAAGAGCTTAAATTTTTTCTGCAAATTTTTTTGGGGGCAAAAATATTTTGAAAATTATTTTCTTAAAATATTCCGGAAATTTTTTAAATTGCCATGGTAACTAGTCAAAATCAAGAGATTTTATTGGTTAAAACGTAGAGGTGTAAAATTTTCAGGAGTAATACCACGAGTGATTGAATTTTCGCGATAAGTCTGTCGATTCATTTCTAAACGGAACTGAATTGTTTCGAGAAAACACCACTCGTCCTACGGACTCGTGTTCAGTTGAGTTCAGAAATAAAAGACAGACTTGTAAGATAAATTCAATCACGAGTTGAATTGTATTAGACTAATTCACGAATAAAGTTTCTTCATTAATATAAATACGAACAGTGTATGACAATCATAATCAAATTATTAAAATCGCCAATAACACAGAATGTCATAAATTGTTTCCATATATAACATTTTGATTTTTTGTAGACATGGGTACGTTTTCATCTATGTTTTGGTTGATAATTTCATTTGTATTTGTACCGAAGCGACTCATTTTGACACAATCAGGTACAATTAATATCACCGAATACGGAACTACGAATAGAAATGAAAGCAAATATACTCCCGCCAAAACTTATTAATATTTTTAACACAACCATAGGATGGCGTTGATCGTTGCGTCTACTCATTTTAATTGTTCTATTTTTCGGAAGAGGTCTCTCTACTAATACTATTAACGACAATACTTTTTAATTTAACAGATCTGTATCAATCTGTATTTGGTGAGAAACAGTTTTAAGAAAATTAAGAAAAGAGACAGTAGTTCTGAGAATCAGGAAAAGAGCAGGAGTTTTGTATTCAGTTTTTTTAGTTTTGTTAGTGTATATCATCTTTGGTTTTGTGCTTCCAAATAATTCTGTCCCTAAAATGGATTCAAACTATCAACCCCCCTTATCTAAAAGGAAATGTTGTGTACCTACATGTACAAATCGTGAAGGCAAAATGGATCGTTTTCCAAAAAATTAACCAAGTGTGTTTAGTGAGTGGATTTTAAAGATACAGTCTTTAAATTATAAAGACTTGTCAGTTGAAGACATTTATAAAAAATATGTATTTTGTGAGGAACATTTTTCTAGTAACTGTAAAGTTTTAGGTACCAAAAGAGGTCTTATAAGAACAGCAGTTCCAACTTTAAATTTACATGGTAAGTGAATAAATCAAATTGTAATTTATAAAGAAAGAAAACCTGTACTAGCAGATCATGCAAACGTTTTTATGCTGAAAGGACTGTATAAACAGTGGAAGCAACTATTAATTTTTATATTTAGTGAAGGACCTCATAAATCCATGGCATTAAAAAATTTGCTGAAGGTTCTAATCTGCAAATGTCAAAGTATAGATTTGAAGGTAGTATCGACAGTTTGTGACCAAAGTGAGAATAATGTCGGAGCTATGACTGCTATTGAGTGAAACGAAGGAGGAATACTTAAAAAAAAAAGAAGAGAATAGAAATTTTGGTTTTGTGATCAATGACCAAGAAATTATTCCCATATTTGATGTCCCTCATATTTTCAAGTGTTTGAGAAATAATCTTTTGAAACATGACTTGTATTTTAAGCAAAATAAATAAATAAATAATAATTTTTTGATTGTAAACATATATATTTACTTTAGTTTCGTTGTAATGTAGCTGTCTATTTTATCGCAGAGTACTTCTTATTGACAGATAGATGACAATAGATATAAATTTAAGGAATCTGTATTATCGACAATACTTTTTAACACAACCGCTGCTACTCGATGTCGCATACGGATCTAGACAGTAACTAGGTTCTTGGTTCTTGCCATTCTATTCGTAGTTCCGTATTCGGTGATTAATATTGATAGGACTGCCAAACTTTGTGTTGCCATGGTTACGTCGTTAAAAATACCGAAGCTGACTCTCCAATCAGAATTGAAAGACAGCTGGTGTTATCGCGATAACACAAGTTGTCTTTGGTTTGCGATTGGTCAGATTATGTGAGAATTTTAAGATGAGTGAAATAGTCAATGCCACTTCAAAAATAATATCTTTAGCAACATTAGCATTAATATCATTTAAAACACAAAATAATAGTACAAAATTCTTAAATGTAAAAAAATACCTAAATATAAAAAACCTGGTTACAAAAATAAATGTCCAAAATCTAATGCTGTATATTATATAAGAGACACACTCAGAAATCTAAGTAAGATACAAATAAACACATTATAGACTACAACAACCGGTTAATAGTCTGGTCGAGAAGTCATTTAAATCGGATTTGGGTTACACCGATTCGAAAAATCTGATTTTGGTGTCAATCGATTCGAAATGACAAATATAAAAATGTTCCTGAATATCAAAATCCGTTTTAAAAAATTTCCTATTGTTATTAACAATTTAAGATTTTAAAAAAAGGGGGTTTACATTTTTGCTAATAACTCATAAATTTTAATAGCTAGAACAAAAAATTGAACGGATTCTTAAAGGGCAGGAAATTTCCAATAAAAAGATCCCAACTCCCCGAATAGTAGCTCAATTATTTATAGGTCTAAATTAATGTTGAAAATGGCATAAAAAACGGGCGGCGCGTCACCGTCGCAACTACCAAATGACATAAATTATTTTTTTTTCAATAAGTAAATATTAATAAAAGAAATTTAAAAAAATTCTAGCACTAACAGAACATATCAGAGAACAAATTTCTGCAGTCAAAAAATTGTTTTCGTTATTTTTCACATTTCTATCCATTTGTTAACTAAAAAATTACATCTTCATTGTTACTAACTTTAAATTCGTTACTGTGAGTAAAGTAAAAACATAAGAAATTTTTTAACCCTTGGAATCCTTTATCATAAAGCTACTGAACAAAGTTACATAATAAAATTTTTAAATTTTTAAAAATTGAAATTATTGTTATTAACAAGCAAAGTAAACAAATGCGATTTTAGATGTGAAAAATTTAAATTTTTTAAACAACTGTTTACAGTCGTTTTTAATACGCTATAAACAATATAAATCCAATTTTCTTAAATGTTTGTGACCAATTGTTTAAAAAATTTTTATTAACAAATGGCTTATTTTTTTTGCCATGCTATTGTTTATTAAAAACCATGATTTAAAAAAAAAATTCTTCAAAACATTTTCTAATTGTTAGTTAACGTTTTTGTTTATTAACAATTGTTTAAATTTAATATTATGAAATGAAAAAAATCCTAAAAATCATAATTTTTTTCTTCTCTACAAAATGGTATTTTTTTTCGAATTTGTCAGTTAATTATTTAATTGTTTATTAATTAAACAATTTGTTATAAACAATTGCATCAACAATTAATATTTTTTTATAACACCTCACAAAATAATTAAAAAAAAGGATAAACGGATATTCTGGAACATTTTTATATTTGTCATTTCGAATCGATTGACACCAAAATCAGATTTTTCGGATCGGTGTAACCCAAATCCGATTTAAATGACTTCTCGACCAGACTATAAGTCAAACTGTGCAAAACGTCTACTTAAACACAAGTACTTACTCACAAATACCAAGAATTTAAAATACTAGGTACACATTTGTGATAAAAAAAATATAGATTTTCTTGAAGACCTCGAAATAAAAAAGCTTAAAGTTGTTTATGAACAAATAAATCTTGAAAGTTCTCCACCATTAAACTGTTTACTTTGATGGAGTCTTCATTTTTTACATATAAATAAGGTGTAAATACTTTAAGTTATTGTAAAGATCAGCATAATAAAGTTTTTTTCCTGGTTGTTCTATCCTATCATTGCTCAGTTATACTGATCTTGGAGGGAAATGTAGGTATCCAGGATAATCCCTTAGGGCTAACATCTAAGCCTTAATATTGTTATGTCTTATAAAAATATCTGTATCACCCGGTACATATTTAATAGAATAAATTCTTTCGTATAGCTAAAATTATTTTCTTATGGGTTCATGTGTTTATAAACATTTATTTGTTTAAAAGTTTTGGTTAAATATGCCAAGATTTAATAATTGTAAAGTCAAAAAATTTAAATCTTACCCTACAGTTTTCATTAACACAAAGTTTCCCAGAAAACCTGTTTCCATTTTCCATCACTAGATAGAGCGGATAGTCTAAAATAAACCAAAGAGCGTCGGCGACCAGAGGCGTGCATTTTGAAAATAAATAAATAAATTTTATAGTTTTAAAAGTATTGTCTGAAAAAATTAAATTAATCATGAAAAAACAAAAAATATGTGAATTATTTGTGATATATATATATGTCGGCGTCAAACACTGAAATCCGTCATTCCCTGAAATGCCTAGGCATTACATGAATTGCCGGCAAACAGTGTAATGGCCCTATCATTACGCTGTTTGCCTAAGTAATTTAGTCATTCCCTGAAATGCCTGAAATCATTTAGGAAAACGTCGTAATAACCATTTTCAGCGTTTGCCGATTATAGGCAATCACTGAAATAAGTACATAGTTGCCAAATTTTTTATCAAACAAAATTTTTAAACCATCTTTTGGAGTTTAATCAAATTTCGAACGGAGAATAATTAAGTGCACTTTTAAATAATAATAAAGGCAATATTTAAAAAAAATAGACATATAGTGCGGTATAGGTATACAGGGTGCCCCGTTTTCGAGGGCCACCATGGGGATTTCGCAAACGGTTAGAGATAGATGGGTAGTTTAAATTCAGCAAAGTTGCGCATTTAGGAGCTTAGTAAAATTCCGTTCAAAACTTTAAAAACATTTGGATAGGTTCGGAAATATCCGAGAAAAACCGAAATTTTGATAATTCTATTTTATTATTTTCTAATCTTATTTTTTATCCGATTTTAAAATAATTTGCACTTTTGCATTGCCATTTTTTCCGTACTACATGGAGGTGTTTTTAGATTTTCATAATTAGATTTTCAATAAGACATTTCGTCTTTTGCCGACCATCATCAACTTTGTTTTTTCTTATCGGCGCCATATTGGATTTTTACATTTTTAAAAGGTACTTTTTAATACCTTTTTAATGATGTATTACACTTGCATTTCGGAAAAGCGGTTTGGGTACTTCCCATAAGAACCCCATAAGAGCAAGAGAGAAAGGTAGATACACTTATTAAGGAAAAATAAACTACGCGTCTGATATGCATATAGGATAAATATAGGATAAATTTGACATGAAATTAGCAAAAGACAAAAATTATGTACAACATTTCAAAATTTTGTACCTATTATTTTTTTATATAAAAAAAATATCTACCTTATATTTTTGCTGCAATCATATACCTAACTTTACTATATTTTATCAGTTAAAAATTCTTATAATAATTCATTTCATTATTGAGTACATAATAAGTATCAAAGAATTAGCTAAAATGTACTAAACATGACAACAATGTAAATAGTTAGCGGCTGATGCATCATGCAATTTAGAGGTTAGGGTTTAAAAATGACTTTTTAAATGATTTTAAAACTAACTTACCGCCTTCAATTCCTCTGTATTTCAAGGTTTTTTTTCTTATCATCACTATAGTAATCGTCCAGTGCTTGATAAAAGCGTTCAAAATGCGATGCCATCACTTTTAAGCCTTGATAATAGACAATAACATGCAATAAGTAAATTACGGCGTTTACCTAGTCATTACAGGGAATGACAAAATTACTTAGGCAAACAGCGTAATGATAGGGCCATTACACTGTTTGCCGGCAATTCATGTATTGCCTAGGCATTTCAAGGAATGACGGATTTCAGTGTTTGACGCCGACATATATATTCACATTTAATATTGTTTGAACCCATTTAAAACCATGCAGTGTACTAGCGCTATCAAATCTAGCGGAATCAAATAATCGTTCTATAAAAATAGTGAGTTTCTGTTAAATATAAACACTATAATAACTAAGAATAAACAACTATTCGTTTGAAATCAACTTCCAAGTTTAATTAAAAAAATAGCTTTTAAATTACAATAACAACTGCTTCGCTAGAATTAGCATCGTCAGGTTGACATTGAAGTTACATTTTGTTTGTTTGTAGCTAAGTACCTGACGTTGATTAGGTAGTATTAAGGCTAGACCAAGTATGGAAGTAATAAGACATAACAATATTAAAGCCTATAAGCCCTATAAGATCAGTATAGCTGTGCCAAGGTATAGAAAATCCAGAAAAAAAACTACATCATGCTGATCTTTACAATAACCTTATATATTTGTGTTACATTTATGTCTTATTTATGTGAACGTGTCTTATCAACATCAGGTAGTTAAAATGAACAACAGCCATATCTAGTTACAGAAGAAAAAATTTACTTTTACCCGGATAAAACAGGTTGTGTACGTCAATGTTTTAGTTTATTTAATGCGAATGATTTTTTTTAAATCGATGGATATAAAAATAACTAGTTGAGGGCGCGTGATACGCTAACTTTCCTTGCGAAAATATACATGCGCTGTGCGTCAAGGAGATTTCTGTTTCACTATTAGCAACGTTGAAATCTCAACATCAAGTTATATGATTATGGCATATAAATAATAAAGTTAGTTCATGATAGCGCGTTGTTAAGTTTATTTAAAAAATCTTCCTAGTGGAGTCTGGCCAAATTTTATTTCTATGGCAGTTTATAAGGAATGTTTTTATAAAACTTATTCTGGTGGTTAGTTGTATTAGAATATACTCTTTATATTTTTTAAAAAACAAAACAGTTTTTTAATTAACACTGACATTTTTAAATATATTTTTCAAATAAACCTTTGGATTTTTGACTATGACTGTTGAAAAAAATATATTTCTATAAAGTAAATTATTTTTTATATTTTCGTCCCAAAAGAAGTAGAAGTCACCAGTATTGTTGTTGATGGAGGGGTATGGAAATCTAGACTGTTGAATATTGTTAGATTCACCTGAAAGAAAAAAAATGTAAAATGTATTGCACTAATAATATAACTTTATTGGGTATGGTAACGTTGACAGAGGTTACATCTTAATCTTTGTTCTTTACCCTATAAAATTTGATACTATTTTGAAAATAAAAACAGTGTTAAGATGCACTGCTCCACAAAAATTAGTTCACAAATTTTGTGATTATTTTAAAAGTTGTAGATTTTTTGTTAACCAAATATTTATGTATGAGAAGTTAAATGTTTTCTTTCTTAAGTGGATTTTTTCTTCTACCTCTATAACTCATTTAGTTTTAAAACAAAATTTATTTTTTGTGTTTTTAGTACAAAATATTTATTTAAAAATTGGAGTATGGTTTCCTTGTACGTCAATCACCGCCTGACAACGACTTTGCATATTTTGGATCAGATTGTTGAAAGTTGCGGTAAAAGTTCTTGGAGTGTTTGTGATGATTGATGAGAATTCAAAGCTCTTTGTAGCTAGTCCCAAGCGTGCCCAATAGGGTTAAGGTCTGGCGATAGAGGCGGCAGTACCAAATGTGGAAAACCATGGGATTGCAGAGCATCATCGCGACAATTCTCGCACGATGCCTCCCCAAACAGCAACTGTCTCTCCTCAATGCCTCCCCAAACAGCAACTGTCTGTCCTCTGAAGGATTGAACTTTCGGTCACGTTTCCAGTTCCTTTAAATCTATAGAAAAGTTGTGAAATTACACTTTCACTAAATTGAAGTTCGCTACTTCTCTCTAATTACGTCCCTCCCTATTGACTTCATGCGTACTGAGTTTTCGCTTAGGCATTATTGTAAAACAAACATTTCAAATTTCGAGACTATATAGGGCCAAAACAATAACTGAACTAAAATTCTAAAAACACAAAAGGTAAGAAATTGCCTAAAACTAAAAAAGTAATTAACAAAAAAACATTAGGATAATATTCTAATATTTTAATTTCTGATACATAAAAACCTGCAAATTTTAAATTAATTTAAAAATTAGTGAACTTCCCTAAATTTTTGTGGAGCAATTTATAAATAATTTATTTCTAATAAATAATATAAATAACTAACATTAAAAAAAGTCGCTGTATAAAGAAAACCGGGCGGTAAAACGATATTGCTAAAAAGAATTGGTATAAAAATAAGTCTTATCATTCTATAGCAGCTGAACAGCGTACAAATAATGATCCTCCAATGACATTCCAAAACTTCATCGTGATATAATGCCAAGCAGTAAATTATCTATTAAATTCACAAAATAAATTTTTTTTCAAACTTAAATTATCTTTTAGCATGTAAATAGCAAATCTCATTAACCTACCCAAATAGATTTAAAAGTCAAAAATTGAAATCAATCAAAAATAAAGTAGATCAAAATAACCTAACTAGGTATTACACAATCGGACAAGTACAACTTAGAAGTAGTATAAAAAAAGAATATTATAAATATAAAGTGATTTTATAATGTAAAGTCAAAATTTTAAAATCGGGCCCAACTCAAAAATTTTCCTATCAGCTAAGAGAACATGTGAATAATTCAAATTATCTATTTAATGACTTTGATAAACATTTTTAGTAATCAATAATCCTCAATGTTCAGACTTTTATGGAACTATTAAATTACATAAAGAGTCAAAACCAACTAGACTTGTGGTTATCTAATCTATGTAATTATCTTAAATATGCAAAACATCTACTTGAACACATAGTTTCACTCCCACAAATTAATCATTTTAAGCACAACACATTAGTTTGTGATAAACAGAATTTAGATTTTCTTGAAGAACTTGAAATAAAAAGCAGATCAGCAATTAAAAGTTGTCAATGAATAAATAAATCTCACTATTAAACTGTTTACTTCGGATGTCTTAATTTTATGTGCAGTGTGCATTCCAAATGGAATAAATTCATTATTTCGGTTACTGTACATATTTATAGAAAATCCCGAAACGCGTCAAATTTAAATTATAAATTGACATTCTTTAAAGTGAAAATTTTATCCCTACCTTCTACCCCCTTTGAATTACAGTTGCAACCCCCAATTTTTTAAATTTTTAAATTGGGCTTGTAATATATCGTTTGAAAGATCTCTTCATTCTCTATCCAAAAATGTTATAAACAAAAATTAACATAAAAAAAACTGATATGTAATATTTAATTGTTCATAATGTAAAAAATATGAAGTAGATTCAAAATGCTCACCGCGAAGGTCTTGGCAACATCCTAACCTTAAATAAAAATGTCTTCTAACATTAATTAACATATAAGACGTGACCAATCTAATTTCAAGAGTTATTCGTTCTCTTAAGGCATTTAAATCATGTGTTTAATTTTTTAAACAATATTTTTGACATAGCCCCATAAAAAAAGTCCAATGGGATAAGATCAGGTGATCTTTTGGCCATTCTATTGATTCTAGCATCCTTATCCAGCGATTTGGAAATGTTAAGTTGAGGTCCTGGTAATGTGGAGGTGCTCTATCTTGCTGGAACCATATGGTATATGCAGGAACTTGAGGGTTTCCTGGATCAGGAAATAAATTTGCCAAATTTGGCACCAGTGATGAATAATTATCACCATTCAAATTTCCCTCAACGAAAAAGGTACCAATAATATGGTTTTAAACAATTCCTAAGGGTATTGTGAATGTTCCTCTCTCGCCCAGTGCGGATGACCGTTAACTGGAAAAGTGCACTCATCATTGGATGGTATTGTTATTCAACATTTTCATTATTTGTTCACGAAAATTTGTTCTACTATCAAAATCGTCTTCCATGAATTACTGAGTCGGTACCGTTTTATAGGGATGCATTTTATTTACTTTCAATATGTTAAGTATCGATGTATGGCTATCAAATGTTGCGGATGCTTGTCTACTCGATGAATGTGGGTTTTCCTCAAACTCAAGCATCACATCTAATTTGAGATCATCACTCAGTGCATTGGCTGTTTTTTCCATTTGCTTGACATGTCCAAATTCGCGAAATTGCTTCTCTATTTTACTAATTGTACCTAGGGATGAAGGCGGTAAGGATCACATTTTCACTTAAAAGAATGTCAATTTATAACTTAAATTCGACGTGTTTCGGGAATATGTACCTACAGTAATCGAAATAATGAATTTATTTCATTTTTCTTATCCACAATATAGATAAGACATAAATGTAACACAAATACATAAAGTTTTTGTAAAAATCAGCACGATACAGTTTTTTCCTGGTTTTCTATACGCATTTTTTCATTATTTCACAATGATACTGATCTTAGAGGGAAATATATTCAGGATAATGTCTTATTGTTTTATTACTTTAATACTTTTTAGTTTTAACATTACTTAATCAACATCAGATATTTATTTAATAAAATACAATGTAACTTCAATATCTCATTCTGACGATGATAATCTACCCAAATAGCTTACAAACCAGAAGTTTTATTAAACAGTTCTTTCTTTAATGTTCTTAACATGATGGACTTTTACAGAGTAAGGGTTAGAACAATACAACATGGTAAGCCAAATTTGATTTTTTTGTTTCTAGTATTTTATTGATAAAAGTACCAAGGTGAGCAAAGTAGGTTGCTGATAAAAATTCAACTAAATCAAAGTAATAAGTAATAAATAATATAAATTTTTAATCTATTTAAATTCACTATTGTGTCAATATCACTTAGTTTCTTTTTGCAGTGGTTGTATTTTTTTACTCATACCGCACAGTATTTACTTATTTCATAATGCCATTAATCTTCTTTCTAGCTAATAGATATATTAACATAAACAGGAAATTGTATATACCTATATATCCACGTACCATGTCATTTTCCTGAACATTATGCGAAACAGACTGTAAATTTTAATGAAACCGAACGAAATAATTCCTATGATACGTTTCCGTAACTTTTCGCACAATTTTTTGAGTTTACGTTGATAATTGCAACGATTCCAAAGTTACTAGGCGTATATAACTCAATAATATGCTGTATTCTCTGGAAACAGTATTTTGTTTAATATTATCATACGTTAAGTAATAATATCAAATGAATTAAATATTAAATGGTCATCTAGTAATTAATTATGTACTTAATCTACAATGAAATAATCTGCGATCTGCATCTAAATTTACAGAAACACTAAATAGTATATAAATGAAGCATACAGTTACAGAAAAGAGTTGAATTTAAGTTAAAAGTAAATAACGCTATTGTCGTAATAAGAATGACTTGACTTACAAAAACCCAGATAGTACTAAGGCAAGAACATTAAAAATAAAACTTATTATTAAAACTTCCACTTTTTATTAAAAAAAAAACTCAATGACAGGTGTTTCGCTAAAAACTAGCAGCGTCAAATTGACATAATAAAGTTACATTTTCTTTTTTTAAGGTAGCTACGATGTTGATAAAGTAGTGTTAGGACTAGACCAAGTATGGAAGTATTAAGACATAACAATATTAAAGCCTAGATGTTCAGGATTGGATAAACACAACGGGCTACCGGGAACTTCCCGGTGAGCCGGTGCGACGAAATATTTTTTAAAAATCCATAATATGTGTTATTTCATATATACCTATTTTAAATTATACCTATTTAAAAATAAATTCATAAACAAAAAAAATATTCATTTCTGCCAGAGAGCACAGGCAATGCTTGCAGTTTTGAGTTTTTATAGTTACGTATATTTAAAACAATCTTTCTCTACGGTAGTGGTTGGCCTGAAAGATAATAATCCACCATTGATTTGACATTTGACCTGTCTCGACCTACACGTGTTTGCATTTCCTTGTGTTATAATATACACGGAAGAAAATATTAACTGACTTATAACAATTAATATACCTACATACAAAAATAGGAGAGACAATCTGCTATTCATGAATCATACAAAATTAAATTGCCCATTTAAAAAAACACGAATAATGCCTATTAGACCTGTTTTTATGTATTTTTCGACTAATTTTTCAGTTGATTTTTTTGGCAACTGCTTTTGGCCTGATGCCAATAACCTTACTTCATTTTTTTATGTTCATATAAATTTATACAAAGACAAAGCAGTTGATACAAAGACAAAAATTCAGCAACAACTGATGTACGGCCATGAAGATGGAGAAAAGAATGTTTCGAATACCAACAATGGCAATAACTGTAGCCAAGTTGTGAATTCCGTGCCAAAAGTACCTTGGTTTATTTTAAATGTAAATAATAAATGTGTACTTGTTTAAATCATGCACATATAAACGTCTATAGTTTAAATAATTTTACCTTATTATTTTATGAAATAATACAATTAAGCAAAAGGAGCCGAAAATATTTAAAGCTGTTACACATGGACGCTACCGGTCAGAGAGCGAATAATTGGCATTACTTATATATAAGACTATTTCATATAGCCACTGACGATGTCGTTTTCGTCCGCACGGGCATATGTGTGACTGCGTGACCTTCAGCACCGTTCACCGTCATGTTAGTGGGCGTATGTCATTTAATCATGAGAACCCAATCTACATTTATTGACACCTGTAAACTTAATACAACTTAGATTTGTCGTGGAAAAAAATAAGATGAGTTAAAAATGTGTGCAATTAAGAAATGAGTTATTTTCACGCTTTTTTAAACAATTGCTCAAAAAGAAATACTATTTATAAAGAAAATAGCCGCTTATTTTCAGCATTAATTCTGAAAAACATGTACCTAGGTACTCACTTTTAACGAAAGAACACAAAACAAAACAACGGCAAAAGTAAAAACTTGAATAGGTATTAACGTTGTGCATTTTTTTATATTTTGGAGTAGGTAGTAGATTCTTTACAAAGTTTTTTAATAAGTAAAACTACTTTTTTTTAATCGATTCCTAAATTTTTAGAATTCTTGACCGTTTAGATCGCGAAATATTCAAAGAAAAATTCGCGATTTTGAGAGTCACTTTCCATTTAAAGAATGTAAAAGGTACTGTTTCTTCAACCATTTTAATTTATATAAAACTATTCTTTCGACCGAATAAAAAAAATGTTTGTGGAATAATTTTAAAAATAAAAAGCGTTTTGTTTTAATAGTTATTTTTCTACAAACGTGTTAAAACGCATTTCATATGGGCTTCTGTTATCAAGTTTAAAAAACGAATCGCGAAGCGATGAGTTTTTTAAAGAACGAGTGTCACAACAGCCATATGAAATAAGTTGTTTATAATATTTTTTATATTTTGCCATTTTATCATTTTTTAAATTAATTTATTTATTTTTATGTAAATTACGAAAATTTTGATTTTAAAAAGTATGTCGGTAGCACTGTGTAATTTAAAACATTTGACAGTTTTGACATTTAAATCATGAAATGTTAATGTTTTCAAATATTTTAAAAGCAGATTTTGAAAGCAAACGTCAAAATATTTAGATTTTATTTATTAACATTAATATTAACAGTACAATTTGTGCAATTTGACAAATTAATTTCTTGCACTGCTGTTTTACCATTTTCCATGGCTAAGGAAGAATGATGATTCTTAAACAATTATATCAACAATGGTTGCTAGGGTCCCTAATATACGATGCAATTTAAAATTATCTCTTTTGGATGTATTAATAAAGGTTTTTAAAATTTAATTCAAACTGTATAAATACTTTATTTGAACGTTTGTAGAAAAAATATTGTATGATATACGTATTAAAAGTACCTTTTAAGGCACTCATGTGAAACAAACAAACCTTCACATGCCTTTCTTAAACATGTACTTTTAACACTAATATCATAAATATTTTTATTTAATAATGAACATACAGGAAAAAAACAAAAACATTTCTATATCAAAATAAATATTCAAATAAATTTAAATAAGAAATGGGACATAAGCACAACTGTAAGTTTAATTTTGGGTCATTTATAAGCACATAACATATTTTACTTGAAAACATTTAGGTATAACTTGGTTAATTATTTTTGGAAACTAGGTTTTTCTTTTCATCCATCTTACTAGACATTAACTCAATAACGCCATTATCTCTCTCATAATCAATTATTATTATTATACTCACCACAATCACTGACAGCATAAACTCTCTTTATTGAGAACAACGTTGCCAAATCGCTGTAGCTAAAAATATTTGACAGTATAGCACCACCTAGAGGGGGAAAAAGCAGACAGCCTATCATTTTACACGAATTGCTTTCGTCCCAAACATGACAATTTATGTTACATTCAAAATTTAACACTTAAGAACTGCATTCAATTGTTTTACATTAAAAACTATATCTTTCAGATAAATTAACTTCCATCCATATTTTAACGACTCTTTCACCATCATCATTTCCATAACCATCGCCGCCAATCTCTAAAACTGAAATATGTATGATATACATATTTAAAGTTTTAAGAACAAACCGTACAAATATTTTTGATTTTTCAACCAATGAAAACATCTCCCGAAAACATTTTTTAGTATTTTCAAATGTTTTGGGACACTCTATAAATAAATCACTTGAACACTTTAAACATTATATTTAAAGAATTAAAAATCACTATATTTAACTGAAGGGTTAGGTATATTCTTCCATGCAAAACGAGACTAGTTACAACAGACATCACAAATGTATGGTATATCTATTTGCTGGTCTGAAACAACTTGACCCTTTTTATTTCTTCATGTCACGTGGAAAAGCTGCAAATCATTCTAATTATAATCTTGCGTTTGACTTAACTTTTGTTTTAGCCAGTTTAAGCCGTACAAAATGAAATAAAAGAAAAAGAAAACATTTTTCTAAATATAACATAAACTCACTTCTAAAAGCAGTTCACTAATTTATCTTCGAAAAGCATCCTGATTTTTTACATCAGAAAATGTTTAGTTTTAAATATTTAATTATATATTTAGCTACTTGAACTTGATGCTGAAAAAATAAGTAACTAAAGAGTCAGACATTGTCATGTAATGTAAACAACTAGCAAAAGTTCAACAAAACACCAAAACAACCTAAGAAACTTGTAGAAACATAGAGCAGCAGTTTTGATTGAAGAATCAGCCGAATATTAAACAGCAGGTGTTTAGTTTTCAATTTAAGCAAAATTGTAATTGCTATAATTTTTATATGAAAATATAAATGAATTAGTTTTCTAAACTTTACTTTTTTAAAGCCAAATCAAAAACCCAAAGTCCTTAATTTTCATTAAAATTACATAGGCAAAAAATTGGAGACTAGTTTTGTCTTTATATGGAGGCCATCATAGGAGGCTTAACGTAAAAATAAATAGAAAATTCTTCTTGTCGACTTAAACTTTTTTGCTAATTTTAGTTGTCACTACATTTTATATTATATTAGTTTAATGTGTAGGATTTATTATTTGAATGAAATTTTTTAAAAGATGATAAAAGTAATTTTCGTTTTTATTCATTTTTAATGGTATTTTGGGGTTTTAAAAATTACATTAATAATTTCATTCTGTTGTTTTATATTTCAGTTAATTTACACTTCCTGTTCCTTGCTCCATTTATTACTTGGTTTTACTTATATTGTCCGCTTTAGCAATGCTTGCAAGTTTTGTTTGATTGTTTCAAGTCGACAGCATCAATTTTATATTATATTTTATATAATATATTTTATATTCATATTTCCATTTAGTCACATTCGACATATGGATGGTTTACTCAGTTTAATATTTTTTTAGTATCTACCATTAGAACAACACATTAATAAAATGGCCGACCCATTCAGTTTATATTTTCATAAATGTAGAACTGCTGGCACCCTTATCTATAAGATAAGTTATATAACTAAATAAAAGTCTGTGAAACTTTTAATTAGGTTTAATATTAAAGTGAGAGCTACTAAAATAATTAGCCTACAAAAAAACCTCCCTATCTTCCCATCCTATACGGGACCACCTACCTATTATATCAGTAAAATATTAAACCTATTACTAAGAAACAAAATGTTGATAAAAAATTTTACATTTGCGTTCATTCGTTTGTCATTTCTCATATTTATCTTTCATTTTATTCTTCTGCTCTAGTCTAGTAAATTACGATTATACTCAATTTAATTATAATAGTTACATCTTACCGAAATATGTCAACAGATTTCTAATTTCCCACAATTTCGCACTCCGTGATACATAAAATCGGTGGCATTAATGTTAGACATAAAATCACAAAAATACACTCTTTTCTTCACAACAGCTGTAACACAGCGCTGCCGGATATAATGTACTTTTATGTAACTTGGAATTTGGGAAAACTTTTACTAACTAAATCGTCGAATACAAATTTAGGACCACCCAAACTTATACAAAATTAATACCTACCAGTCACGCAAAGATCATTTGGCAGTAGTTTTTTTACAAAAATATCAAATCGTACCTATCTAAGAACCTTTAAAATATTCACACACCATATATTATTCAAAAAGAGTAATATTTAAGTAAAATCTTTTGTGAACTTTAATACAAATATTTCGTTTTATTTTAATTACGTAAAATAAAGAACCTTGTTATATTATTAAACATATTTATCTTATTCAAGTGCAAGTCTAATTTCAGAGGTATTTTATTTTTGTTTCTACTTTAAAGTAAAATACGAAAATATTGTGCCACGGCCAAAACGAAAACTGTTATTTGGCAAATTATATAGCAGTGATTGAATGATACAGAAAATGGGCAGAAATTTATCCATTTTATATATCAACTCGTTTTATAATAAGTTAAAGTACCTGTTGAAGGTTTGATATTATATGCACTGCCAATAAATTAGTTTGTACGATATAAACAAAACCTGGCTTCAGTTAATTATATTTGGAAAATTTGTGTTTATACGGAGACCAGCGATTGCTCCATGTTCAGTTAAACTAGTTAACTAGTTAAACTTACTAAAAAAATTAAAAATACGAAACTATTTCTACTTGCCCCTTTGAGTTTAGAATCGTATCTAAATCCGGGTTGACCGTTTTCTAAAAAAAAACCAACGACTTCACATTGGAAAACCTTTTAACGTAAAACATGCTGGCAATCGACCACGTCGACACTTAAAACCATCTGTCGTTTTGCAAATGAAAAGGAAGCAATACTACTCGCAGAACGGTTTCGTCATTATTGTGTCGAGTACGAGGTAAGTATTTCTTCTCATCTCGCAGAACAGGATGCACTAACACAATACTTATTATTAATATATATAAATTAAAACAAAAATTTTTGGATATGTTATTGGTTGCCTTCGTTGAGCACAACTGTCATGTAAGTGAAAAGGGAGTGACTGCAGACTAGTTTTAAAAAATAATATTTAAAAAATAGAATATCAATAGTGAAAAGCATGGGCCAAGGTAGAAAAGTGTATTATTATCTCGCATTCATTAAATACCTCGAGGAATTTATTGGCGCATAATTACTATTATCCAACACATGACAGTCACTTATGATTGTCATTGTTAATGCCATAATGATATAGGGTTTTACGTTAATTTTTAAAGTATTATTCTATTGATGTACTAGCTGGTACCCGCGACTTCCTGCTATCCTAAGTATTTTTCCTTTGGCTCTAAGATGAAATTGCCACCTTTTAAACTCAAATGGGTATTCTGATTGTATTAATGGTATTCGTAGTATGAATACTGACTCCTCTTACCGACATCCCATAATAATTGTGGCCTGTATGACGTTACGATGGAGAGCCTTTATTTGTAGTCTGGTACCGTTAAATAATTTAAATTTAAATAATAACATAATACCTATATGTAAAATTAGATTATGATAGGGGAGGCCAGTTTTTAGTATCTCAATAATATAAACAGCATCATCAGAAATTACACAAAATTACAACTTTTTAATTGTTGTTTTAAGAATTGACGAACTTTTATACAAACCAAATCACTACCCATATTCCAACCCCCTCTGTTATCCATGTAGTGGTTTGCATAAGAAATGAAACTTCCTTACAAATTTCACGCCATGTTTTCACCTTTGGGGGTTGATATTTAAAAAATGCTAGTAAAATGATTTCTATCTTGATCTTATTACAAAGTTAAAAACAGATTGCATGAGAAATTACAAATTTTCTTATGAACTTCAAACCCCTATCTAGGAGTTGAAATTTTAAAAATGCTGAAACACGGGTTTAGTTATTTCTACCTATTTGTTATGTTAAACAGTTTAAAGCGGATTTATGGGTTGAAACTCTAAAAATGCTGTTAAGTTATTTCTACTTATTACACCGTTAGAAACGAGAGAAATTACAAAGTTTTATACAAACTTCAAACTTTTTAGGAGTTGAAATTCCAAAAATAAAATGCAGAAACACGCTTTAAATGCGTTTGTATTTAAATGACGGATTTCCATACAAATATCAAACCCCTTTTTCCCCCTTCGGGGTCGAAAATAAAGAAAATCCTGTCTTAGTGGGTGGTTACGTTACCAAAAGAAAACTACGTACTAAATCACATGTTTCTAGCTCCAGTAGTTTAGGCTCTGTGTTGAATCAGTTAGAAAAAAACACTTTTATACAATATACAGATTATTATTACAAGCAGAATTTACATCGATATCGAAAGTAAAGGAAATCACTAAATATTTATTCCAATTTGAGGTCACTGTAAAATTCGTTGTTTCGTAGCAACTAGAGGTTTCGTATATCAGTACATCTGCTTATTTTTCTATTCTGCAATTTGTATTTACTATCCACCGATTGTTCCATGTCTGGTGGCTGCTAGTATTTTATCGGTCGTGTTGTAATAATTCCATATTGTTGAGAATTTTGTGTGATGTGGTGGTAACGAATAAGACGCTCTGATTGTTCCTAAGTATTTTAAGTCGTAAAACACGAACAACCAACAGAAAAATCACCATGGATATGATATGTATGAAAAATACCTACACCAACTTTTCAACTTTGGTTTCTCGACTTTTTATATGAAATCGATACATTTTAGTTATTATGCTGTGTATTCAGTGTATTTGTGATACTTCAGGTTTCCAACTGAGAGTGAGAGGAAAAAATAATGTGACTAACAGGAATAGTTTGAAATACTTAAAGGCAGGTGCAAATCCAGCACCAAGCCATTCAGTATTTCAGTTCATATCTGACAGGTAATTTTCTGTGTTCCTTGCTGAACAGTCCTTGATAAATATCGGAAAAATTAAAATAATATCATTGAATTTGCTCATTTTTACCAAGATTACCTTTTTGTTGAAAAATTAAATGATTTTTAAGTCTAACCGTAATAAAGTTTAAATGTTTAAAACTACTTCAAGAGGTCACGAAATCCTGAGTATAATGTTTTAATCTTTTCCTTTTAGTTATTTAATACCTATTAATAAAGAGTTTAAAAATTAAAATTTAAAATACATTACATTTTATTTGTACAATTAATATTAACGCTAATTATTTGAGTAAAAAACTGAATATTAACTATTCATAAATATATTCCCATTAAAATAACTAAATATTACCCGACAGAGATAATCACATTTTTTAAAAATAGCATGCCAACAATTACAAGGGTTCCTAAGCATAACTCCTGAATACAGCGTAAGGACGAGCACAGGGACGGAACAAAGAGAATCGATTGATATTCTATATCATACTCATAGACACTCTCTTGTAATCATTGCGACACAACAATCATAGTTTTATAAATGGAACGTTGCTTCTCCTGATAACTTACAGTTATTGTTGATGACAACTGTCAGATTTTTTGTACTTGTCAAATACAAATTTTGTATTCGTTCGTTAGTCTTTCTTAAAATTATTCCGTAACACTTGACCCTTCCTTTCAATGCAACAAAATATACTTACAATATATATAATTTTCCTAAATTAAAACTTTTCCATCTATCTTTCTATATTTTCAAAATATGTTTCATATTTATAAGAAATAATTCAAGTAACGCTACTGCATGGGTTTCAAATAGATTTTCATATTAAACAAAATGATCCGATCTCAAGGATTTCAGCTAAAATTAAATTCTCTTATATCGTTTCGAATGCAAGATTATGTTTAAAAAAAATTGCCAATGTATTCTATACTCTTGCGGCCAATGAAACCATAATTATTTCGTAAATTTAGGAGCTGTAGAAGTAGGAAGTTAAATGTATTTTTAGAAAAATCTTGATTATAGCTACTGACAACAGTTTATAGCTGAAAACCGATAAAAGTTCATCAATCATGTTTGTCTTCCACTTTTCCAGTTATCTCTCAAGTATTTAAACGTTTTTTTTATTAGATAGCTTTTTTAGTTAATATAAACCTTCATCATAAAACTTAAATTATGTTAAAACTATTGTTTTATATAGGAAAATACTGTTTAGGCCAGTACTAATTGGGGACTCAGTATTCGATGGTTATAGTGAAACAGAGTCAAATTAATTTTCTAAAGTATTGCGTGAAGTGCATAGAATTAACTACCTAATAAACCATGTAAACTTTTTTACCTAAGACCACCCCTGTAAACCGTCAATAACACACAGTCCTCAATTAATGTAAGATATGTTATAAGGCACCGTAAAATACGCACAGCTGTAAAATAAATCGCACGGCTTCCCTAGCAACCACTTAGCAACTGTTTATTTCGTAGGCTTAGGTAAAGTATACTACGTAACTCGTGCTGTAAAGCAATTTGCGCACTCACGGAATTACGCACTCGCCGCTACCCGGCTTGGTGCTCAAATTTTTTTACGGTACGTAATACAGGTTGTCCCACGACGTTTTGACAGCCAAATTCTCGTAAACTGTTCATATGACACGTATGCAATTTGGCAGATATAAATAGTAGAAACTAATGCTAATATTTATTATAAAATGCCAAAGTCCCGAGATTTTGTAAATTTCCTGAGAATATAAACATCAATTTACGCCCGCGGTGCATATAACGTTTTATTGTTCACTTTTTACATGATTTTTGGTAAAAATGTTCCATAATTCAATATGAATTAAAAGTGGAAGTTGCTTTGTTTGTATCTGTCAATGATTACTGTCAATGAGACAGTTCTGATTATTATAAATTACTGGATAGAATCAAAAAAAAATTGGGAGAAAGTGAGCTTGTATTTAGTGACTCCCTTTTCAATTGTGTTTTTAAATTTAAAGAATCAAAATAAAATAATATTGTATTGTTAAATAAAGTTTCACCAATTTACCTCAATTTTTACCTGATTATTATAAACTGAATTTTTTGCGGGCCATATATAGCGCCCGCTTTGTATACTCCGCAGGTGTAAAGATCATTACAAATCTAGTATCATAGTTGAAAAAACTCAATTATAGTCACGTGAACAATAAATAAAATTAGCCATTAGAAAAATACTTTTTAATAACTTCCCAAATTTATTATTACATGAGAAAGTGGTTTGTATTCTACCTTGTGTTTGAAGGGTGCAACTTATTTATTAATAAATACAATAAAGTGAATACAACACCGTAATGATCTGATGAGATTGCACTTTGACATTCTCTGTTATAGTTACTGCAATCTATAGTATTCAGATTTCGGATAAAAAACATCTCCACTTTTATGTACCCTGTATATATGTAAATTTAACTCTACAAGAAAAATGTTTAACTTTTGGTGTCCGGTTTTTTTTTGACACAAATAATATCAAATTAAATGGAAGTATAAAGATGTGCCAGGTAGTGAAAACTAAAGTGTAGGTTGGTGTACTAGTAATAGAACATTAAACTACATCTTGACAAAAAGAAAGTAAAAGTTGTTTAACAGATTTGAGTCTTTTCATTTCAACAATTTAACTCCGCCAAAATAAATTAGACTAGATAAAATTGATATAGGTTGTACAAGTCAGTAATACTTAATACTTCCCTACACTTCGACCTACTAAGATTTGTTGTGCATACCTTAATCCACTTAAGCTCTAAAACGCCAATCTATAGCAAAGCTAATCAACTTTCTAGAGGGTACATTCCTAATTTGATTAGGAGTTAGAGAAACTTCTTTTAGGAACATAAGCTGTGATATGTTGCGCCGTTTCGTTAGCGCTTTCGCAGAAACGACACATCTCATTTTCCGATTTGCCTATATGATACCTGAAAGGGCAGTGTTCAGTTGACCTGAGGTCAAATTTATTTCTTTTTTTACTTATTTCGAGAAGTTACTTTGTTCTTTCATGTAATATGTCTACAAACCTTTGCCTTAATCCTGGCATTATCCAGTAGGATCGTAGTTCATCCTGTTCCCAGGAACTTTCAACAGCTTCCTCATTACCTATTATCCCTAAGTGACCTGACACCCACATCAAGGTGACATTGTTGTTTCTTGCCAGTTTCTTAAAAGACTGTCTATATTCCCAGACTAGTTTTGACTCATACGTTTAAGAACTCAGAGCCTTTCAAGCTGCCTACAGATCTATCCTTCCAGTGCCTCTATAGAGGGATACCTGGATACTAACTTCTATTCTCCAACCCTGTGGCTGTTTTGTATCATCACTTCAAATCGCATGTCAAAGCCAAAGCTAATTGGCATAGTATCCAATGGTTGATTCAAAGACAGTATTAGATTTTTTCTAGGATCCTGAGATGACCAAGCAAAGCACTAGCTTTTGTGTTTTGTGTTTGTTTCAACCGTAAGGCATCAGATGTGGGCTCTCTCAGTAAACAATATTGCAACGGAGGGCTGCTGTGGGGCCGGTTGGCATTGCCCGTGTCGTTCCTAGACTAGCCGTTGCACTTTCTGTAACTTAGCACATGCAGTTGATTGTTGAATTTTTCACCACCACACAAGTGATAAATAAGTGCCCATGGGCTTGATAACCTTTTGGTATGACCAGAAGATTATTTTTGGTTTCATGCCTCAATTATTACCAAATATCTGCTGCACGTCCCGCTTGCCACTAAGGCTTTGGATAAGATTTTTTCCAAATGATTGTTCCAAGTTAAATTTTGATCCAGAATCACTCCTACATATTTTACATCCTTGGAAAACTCTGTTTGATATTGTTCATAGTTGGAGCTGTTTCTTGAAGAAAATCTAATGTTTTTGTACCACAAGTGTGAAGATTAGAAATTTCTTTGGTTGGTGTGAGTGACTCTTTGTGTTCAAATAGGTGTTCATTGTATCTTCAAAAATTTTTATTGTTTGTTGAGTTATTTTTTTCATAGGAATCAAAAATGCTCTATGTATCATATAAGCTGCTAATTTTTGTGTTATGTAATGATTTGAATTATATTGTATGATTACATCTGTTTGTGTTGGTGTGCATATTGAATTTGATGAATTATTAAGAAGAGAAAATGTAAATCAAACATTAACATTTTTTTATTTGTAGAAATAAACTTTTATATTGGTAAAGAGCTGATGTTTAAAGATACTTTTCTGTTGTACTTTTTATTAACATAGTGATCTAGTGTTACTATAATTATGTAACTAAGTTATTGGAAATTCGTTGAATGTGTTTGCAGTCACTTTATTAAAAAATACTCGTCTTACTGAAAAATACATTTTACACATTTGCCGTCAAACCATCAGTAATTAGTTACGCACTTTTATTTTCAAAAATACCTCTGAGAAAATTCACTGTGGCGCTTAATAAAATAACATCTCGGTTATAACACGATGAGTTGCCGAGAACCGCATTTCACGATCTACCTTAAGTTCGTCTCCAAAAATAAGGAGAGTGTGTGAGTGTCTAGATACAGAATCTGATTCATAATTTAAGTTTCAAGTCTCCGATTTAACGCAATTTATTGAAACGAGACAATTTTTGTGGACGTGAATTTAAAAACAAAGTTTTGTGATCGTGCGTAATAAGTTTATTGTTTTTTGCATCAACCCAGTGGGCTATGGACTATGGAGTTCTTCCAGGAATGGTCGTCTGTACGCGAGGTAATAAAAGGCACTCAGCTGTTGTTTACAGATACATTTGCCAAAATTTGTCATATTTAGATTAGATTATTTTTGGTTCCATATAAATGTTGGGATGAATGATTTATGGAATTTGTACTTTGGTTAATATGTCAATTTTATCAAAATTGAACTCACAGTTTTAAAATACATAAAATCAACTCAATTATTTTGGCAACCTATTTATTAGTGAATCATAAAATATTTCTGTTTCAATGTAAAAACCTTAAATTTTATTTTTATCGTTGATACATAAACGAAATAATTTTAAAAAAGGAAAAAAGCCTAGATAACTTATTATGCTTTCTAATATGCAATGCTGCGAGGTCTATTCCTTTTCAAATTATTCACCCTGAGTTTTTAAATGTGTATTTACGTATTGTTTTATTATTGGAATCTGTCATTTTGTGAGAGAATAAATTCTTATGATTAGCACTTGAACCCATAAAAATTGAGAGGAGTTCCATAAATAAAACATTAAACAAACAGAAAACCATATTAACGATATCTTTATTTTAAACACTAGATTAATGTTTATGAATACACTGTCAATTTAGCAGTATATTAGGTATATTTTTATTTTTTAACAGTTTGAAAACCGGTTTTAAAAATTTTAAATGTAAGAAATAAAACGCATTTTAAATAACTACTAATATTAGTAGCATTTTTAACACATCAAGCAAATTGCTCGTTGTTACATCAGAAATTAAATCACTATATCACTTTTTAAATACCATACTCACAATGAAATTTATTGTAGTAACCCTTACTATGTGAAAGTCCATCTTATTAAGAACAGTAAACAAATAAACGGTTGAACGAAACTTCCACTATTTATTCGAAAAATACGTTGTTAAATTCAATTACAGCATCGTCAAAATCGACGATGGTAGACAGCTGTTCCTAATTGGATTTAAAAACGTATTTTTCGAATAAAAAGTGTTTCGTTTAGTTGCTTACTGTTCTTAATACAATACTCACAAATTACTACTCATATGTGGTACTTGTAAATACCTCAGATTTCAAGATTTAATTCTCTTTTTTGAGCAGAGGTCCAGATAAATATGGGTTGCGGAGATTATTGAGCCCCTCATCTTAAAGTAAAATTAAAACAAAAGCGTTGCAGGTCATAGATTTCAATGTCGTCATTCGTCAGAGATAAAAATACAATGTTTAAAAAATAAAAATATCAATACTTTTATTTGAGAGAACGGTATTGCTTTACGAATATCGAAATAAAATATCGGACATACTGCTCTCTTCGTCTTCCCCAAATGTTAAACGAAGAAAACTACTAGTATCGAAAATTGTCCCTATCAAGTTATAAGTATATCAAGTTATAAGATATTTCTTCTCATTTTCTGATATTGTGGTGGTAACAAATCTATCTCTATTGTTCAAAATTACATTAATAAATATATTTTGACTTGTTTACTATTTTTATTTTATTTTATTTCAGTCTTCCATTCATTTTTAGCCTTCTGGACATCTGTATTAAATTTAAAAATAATTTCTAAAGTAACCTTCCCAATTTTTGTTGCATGTTTGTTTCATTATTATAATTATAATTTAAAACCTAATTTTTTAATTAAACGTGGAAGTTTCGTTAAAACAAAGATTATTCTTAGTAAAATATTTAAGGGTTTTAAAATAACAAAAGACAGCTGATTGAACTGATACAAATATGTCATTATCACTGACACCACATCAATCGAATCCTGGAACTGTATGTAATTATTTCTGTTATATGGTTTTTAATTATTAAACTTGATAAATTCCGACTTTTCTTACTAGTCTTGGTCTTGGTATATGGCAACTACACAATTATGACGTGCAACCCTTTTTAACTGTAGCTTATTCATCCTATCTCTGGTCCTAGATTTTTTGCAAACTCTACAGAACTCGCTTGACAATATTTCGTTGTTCCATCCTCCATGACCATCTATTATACCTAGAGTAATCGCCCCCTGCTTCTCCAACTAACGGGACAGTGAAAATTGACGTCTTTCTCTGCCTCTTCAGGATCCTCATTTTTCCTGTACAGTGTAAACTGGACTGTAATTCTCTAACTGCGTAGATGTTAAGAAGACAACCAGGGACCTGTTATAAGAAATCTGTCACCTTTCAAACGTTTTTCGTGCATAGAACTGCTGCTGCATTAGATCTAGATGGACCATACGGCATTCTCTTAGCCTATCTGCAACCTTCTACCAAATTCTAGTGCTTTAAGTGATTTTCTATCACCCACAGAGAAAAAAAGTTAAATCTACTTTGTTAACATCAACTATAAGCTTTAAACAATAATTGTTTTCCATTGTATACCCTTACTTTGCGAAAGTCCATCTTATTAAGAAAACTAAACAAAGAACTCTTTGCAATGAAACTTTTTATTCAAAAAACTTAACTTAGTCAATGTTTCAATATATTAGCATCGTCAGATTGACATAATGAAGTTACATTTTGTTTGTTTGTAGCTAGCCAAGTATGGACGTAATAAGACGTAATATTATATAATAAAGGAAAAAAAAATTTGTATATTAAAAACCGTAGGTTAAGTGTGTAAAAATTTTATTAAATCCGTAACTGAGCGCTTTCGGTTTATAAGGCCATCATCAGAGTTACTTCCTAAAAGGTGTTAAACATAAAACTTAAAAATAAGAAAAAGTGTAACTTACGTTAAAAGATAAAACCTCTTCAGAAGAGACATTACAACACAACAACAACAACACATTAAAATATAAATCAAATAAAATTAGTTAAATACATCTTCAAGATGTTTTAATGTTAAAGCTGTTTTTTAAAATTTAACTAATTTTATTTGATTTATATTTTAATGTGTTGTTGTTGTTGTGTTGTAATGTCTCTTCTGAAGAGGTTTTATCTTTTAACGTAAGTTACACTTTTTCTTATTTCTAAGTTTTATGTTTAACACCTTTTAGGAAGTAACTCTGATGATGGCCTTATAAGCCGAAAGCGCTCAGTTACGGATTTAATAAAATTTTTACACACTTAACCTACGGTTTTTAATATACAAACATTTTCTTTCCTTTATTATATCATCAAGTGTGTACAAAGTCTACAGTCTTTCCTTTATTCGTAATATTATAGCCTATAGATGTAATCAGCCCTAAGTGATTATCCTGGAAATATTTCCTTCTAAGATCAGTATATAACTGTGCAATGATATTGAGGAATTTCATAAATGCACTACAAATACGTTATAGCAAAAATGGTTATGTCTTATTATTTCAATACTTACACTTAGGTTATTTATTTCAACTGATTTTAACGGTCTGGTAACAAAAAATTTTAAATTTTTTTGGTGAAACCCACTGGAATTCTAACTTTTTATTTTGAAGACTTTTATGGAGATTTAGAGATAAAAATGTGAACAAATTTTTTTGTGATATTACATCCATTACTTCTAAGTGTAAATAGTATAAAGTTATAAATCAAAGTAAAATTGTTATGTAATATTCTAAAAATATTTTTTCAAAATAAAATAAATTGTAATGGGATCCTTATAAAATTTACAATTTTAGCGCTACTATTAAATTCTAACAAAATATCTTCAAAGAAATAATCAAAACTTACATAAGTAAAAATTATGTAAAATAAACTACAGTGTTTTTAATTCCTCCCTTTATTTTACTTGAAAAATTAACTTTAATCGCCAATGACAGCTGTTTCGAAATCAATCACAATGACAGATCGAAATCTCATTTTGTTATACGGTATCCGCCAAAATAAATATAAAAAAATAATGAAGCAAATCATCCATATCACAATTTTTATTATTATAAATGTTGAAAATCTAAAGCGCTACTAGTTTCGAATTGTCACATTGACATTAGTTTTTCCTTTCTTCATAAAAAAATATATTTATGAATTAATGTCCATTTTTAAAATATTCAAAATGTGCACCATGGCGTTGCAAACAAGCTTCATAACATTTCTGATAATTATTAAACAAATTTAAGAAAAGTGTTTGAAAATAAGTCATCCTTCTTTGCCGTATTTCTTCAGTTTCTGGCGGATTTTCACAAAGAAATATGGAATCCTTCACCATACCCCAAGTGTAGGCATTAGGTGATGTTAAATCCGGTGAAAGAAATCTGTGCGACGAGAAATTATTCTGTTACCATAATTTTAACGGAGTCATCCAGCTAGAACCATTGCTTATGGATTCTTAAATTACGCGTACGACAAAAGGTCTTAAATCTCTTACAAAAGGTGTCAAACTTTTATATCTGTACCGCTCTTAATTGACCTTAACTGGCTGCTCATACTCGTCTTCAAAAAAATAAGGACCAATAATGTCATGACCAGACACAGCAACCCTAAAGATTATTCGAGTGCTATAGAGGGGCTTTTCTGCAATGGCATCACGACGTTCAAATTCAAGGAATCGATTTGTTTGTCGGTTGATGTAGCCGTTGAGGTGAATGTGACTTTCGTCAGAAAACCATACGTTTCTTAAAAAATCGGTATCTTCATACACTAAACTCAGCACGAGTGCACAGTAAATTTTTCTTTCACGTGTATCCGCAACTTTTAGTCGATGTCTCGTTTGAATTCGCCAAAAGATTTGAACATTCGACCTGTAGATGTTTCACTTATATTCTCAGTTCGTACAAGACTGCGGAGATTGGATGATTTGGTTAAACATGCGCCCTTCATTAGCATTGGTAAAAACTGTTCTTCGACGACCTCCGAGCCTTTACGCTGACATAGTATTATACACTACCAGTCCGATGAAATTTCATCGCAAAACAAAAAACATTTTCAACCCAATTATGTACATTAAATAAATAAGTTTTGAACAAATCTACTACTATTTTATTCAAAAACTTAACTTTTTAGTCAATGACAGCTGTTTCGAAAAATAATTTCATCGTCAGATTTTCCTAAAGTAAACGATTCATTTAATAAATATTTTTAGACTAAATGTATTGTACTAACTCTTACTTTTTGGAAGTCCATCTTATTAAGAATAATAAAATACTCTTCGTTTCAACGTAACTTCCAAGTTTATTTGAAAAAATATGTTTTAAATTACAATGACGATGCTAATCAGCGAAACGGCCGTCATTGTAATTTAAAACATAATTTTTTCAAATAAACTTGGAAGTTACGTTGAAACGAACAGTTTTTTATTATTCTTAATTTTTAGACTAATTTTAGCAACAGGTTAACTCAAAAAACATTAGCTTTAAATTAAAAGCTATATTACACATTCTACTGTATTTTTGTATATTATTAAATTTCTCTTCAAGCCTGCTTCGCCTTGATAGTTCACCTTCTTTTGCTTTTATTCTTCTATTTTTCCATGATGCATATCTGTATTTGAATATTTTTTTCATACATGAATTTGTTTAATTTGCTAGCTAAATACAAATATGGTATTGAAAATTTGTAAAACTTTTACTCGGGTAATGTTCATCTTTAACATTTCCACATTTTGCTTCTTTTCCTTATTTTTAATATTACTTGCTACACGCATTTTACTTTTTTAATTTTGCTTTTCATCATTTAATAGCTACTTTACTGTTATATGGATTTTTTAACGACGAGGATTTGAAAAAAATCAATAAACAAAAAGTTCCATTGTATCTTGAATAATGGATATGCAGATCTTTCTCTGATAAGAAAAATATTTTCAAGTCTGTTAGATTTAAATAGAAATAAATGTACCTGTGTTGGTTTGGCAACCTGACATTGCATAATTTTATGAAGCATATTTTCAAATCATAATGACCATGTCATTCATAAATTTTTCATTAAAGATAAATACGCTGAACTGGCTAGTTTATCATTTAAAAGGTCCTAATAAACTATTAATCGAAAATAGACATAATAAGTATATAAATTTTAATTAATTAAATTATATTTTAAATTTCCTTATTAATCATAATTCGGGAGGCGCATAAAATTTTTTTTAATAATTGTACCTATATTTAACAGTAAATTTAATTTCGCAGCCACATCTGCTCCATGGATGAAGTTTTTTAAAATTATTAAGTACTTTTGTATACTGAATCTGCCATTTGTCATTTTATATTTGCTACCGTATATTAACAGATTTTGGATCTCATCTACAAAAACTAAAGAGGCTAATTGCATATTTTAAAACAATTTTGCTTAAATGGGAATATTAAAACATTTTTATCTTTTAGCTATTGTCGTTACTAGCAAAAGTACTAAAGTTGCTAGCTATATAAAACATTTACATAAAGTTGTTATACTGGCTCTAAAAAGTTCTTTAATTGTCTCATTTCATTCTAGTAAAAGAGCCGTTATAAAACAATTTTATAATTGTTATTAGACATTTATAAATGTTCTAAAAACTGTTTTATTATAGCTACTATTACTAACAACATCTACAGAGCATGTCTAACAGACGATTTATTTTATAATCTGCGCCAATTCTATGCTTATAAAAGCTGTAAGAACATTGTGAAAATGTTTATAAAACAGTGGTTGTTTTATAAATACGTTCTGTAAACGTTCTTATAAACTCCATTATAAAATTTAAATTGTTAGGTATCATTATCTGCACATTGAGGAATATACTATAAATCTTATAATGCTATAATGTATAATGTGTATACTTTATAGGTCAGAAGGTGATTATTAACAAAATATTTTTTTATAATAACTATTAACCAAAGGAATATGATGGTTTATGTTTTTTTACTGTTTATTTTCCTTTGCCTTCGATTTATTCTATTAAAAACTCCAGAATAATTTATTATTTCATAATATCCCGTGAAAATATTATTTATATAGGGAAGTTTTTCTAATATAAAGTTAAATTGGAATTGTTGTTTCCAGATTGTAGGTAGAAGGTATTTATAAATATTTTTAAAATGAAAATTGTAAGTTTTTTAAATGGTAAATACATATAAAATAATAAAAAACTTTTATAAAATGAATTCATCATACCATCTTCTAACTTTCCTTATGCATTAAAAACTCTTTAATTTAAACCTATAGTAAATAAAAACCTCAATAACATAATAGTATATTAAACAACGCATTTCATATGGAATTCTGTTATGACACGAGTTCAAGTTTAAAAAGCGATGAGTTTTTTAAAGAACGAGTGTCACAACAGCCATATGAAATAAGTTGTTTATAATATTTTTTATATTTTGCCCTTTTTACCATTTTTTAAATTAATTTTTTATTTTTATGTAATTACGAAAATTTTTATTTTAAAAAGTATGTCGGCAGCACTGAGTAATTTATAAAATTTGACAGTTGTGACATTTCAATTGTTAATGTTTTAACATATTTTAAAATGAATAATATACCAATAATAATATATTATATAAGTAAAATATTATATTCATATTCACAGATACTTTCTTAAAGAACAATATAAAATTAATAAATTGCTATTAGCCACAAATGTCATTGTCAATAGTCTTGCCTTTAGATACTTCACTCATGTCGCCAACCATTTAAAACAAAAATTTGCGTGCGTAAAAGTTACATTACGATACGCAAATGCGTTTTATAATGAAGATTTTTATAAGTGCAAAATATAAAATTATTATTTAACGCCTCCCTTGGTATACATCATATGGATTAAATAAATTTCCAATTAAAATTTCCTTTATATCACTAGACTTCTGCAAATAGTTTATATTTAGGAAATATTTTCTCTACTGTAAAGTATTCACAATATTTTTTTTATTTCGTTTATTTTCGTTATAGATGTAGATAAATATCGGAACTAAAAATAATCGCGGACATAGAGTTTTCGATATTAAATATTCGTCAACTTTGCAACATTAAAACAATCCATTGTTTTTGTGCCAAATATCCTCGAACGAGTTTGCCAGTATTCGAATATATTCATCGAAAATATACTTTTAGTTCTCGAACATAAAGTCGGAGCCGGCTGAATAATTTTTAAAACCTGTCAACGGATTGTCAAATCCTTTAAGTCTGCTTGCATTGAGATTTACAAAAATTGTTTAGGTAAAAATAAATATGTTTCAACAACATACTTCGACTATTTACTCAATATTTTATGTAATAACTTATTTTAATAAAATAAAATTATAATTAAATTTCTGCTTTGTAGACTACCTACAATAAATATTGACCGTATTGCTGATCCTTTGGTATTTTTAATAAACAATATATTTTGTTCAGGGTAATGCCCGGCAGGATTTAAAAGAGTGATGGTTACTCCATTTCCAAAAATGGTGATAATACTAAACTGAGTAATTATATGCCAATGTCATGTATTCTTACAAAATAAAGTTAAAATGCGGAAAAGTCAAATACGCCTAAATATGCTTTCAAAAAAATTCTTAATTCACCCGAAGACTTAACCTAACCTAACCTAACCCAAATTGTGTCATAAACAACAGCTAAAGTTAATAATAATAAAATATAACTGGACGGTTCAAATAATGGAAATGTTAAAATTCATTAGACCTGAAGAAACCGGGAACTCATTAATTCAGGACACAAATATTTTGAAAATTAGGGGATAATTTTCTTAAAAATATTCGTGCCCGAAAGAAAATTTGCTGGAATAATTTAAGCTTGAAAGGTATTCGGTAAGAAAATTTCACTCCATAATTTGGAAAAAAATTAATCTAATCTGACACCTGTGACCTGTGAGGCCTGTTGAGGTTTCATCGTTCTCTGTCAAAAAATTTCCACTTAAATATCGAGGCCCCACGAAAAAATTTCTTTTTAGTTTTCATGGTAACTAGACTAAATTAAGTCATATTATTGGTAAAAAATAGAGGTATGAAATTTTCAATAAAAAATATCACTTATTATATATATCACATCTTAAGAATTTTTGAAGCAAAAACACAAATTGATTCACCTGAGAATAGTGGTCTTTTATTATTTATAAGTTCGAACAAATTTTTAATGAAGTAAACGAAACTAAAAATGGTGAATCGACAATTTAATGCCTATGCCTCACTATATTTTCAATAACCTTCAATATTATAAATATCATAAAGTTTTTAACAATTTACACAGAAAATGAAAATTCAATACTTTCATAAAAAATAAATTAATTTTCATATCCACATGTTGATGTCACGTATTCAAGCTTACATATATATTTACAATTTGTTTCAATCAGATATTTCTTCTTCTTTTTTCTATTTTTAATTTTCACTTCCCACTTCTAATTATCACATTTTCATATACTTGATTTTTGGTAAACATTTCATAAAAATTCATTTTTAAATCTTTAAAATAATAAAAGTTTTACTCAAATCCTAGAGTTTGACCCTGGCAGATTTTATAATTTTCACTAGTGCGATGTACCTAATAGCAGTAGTAAGAAGGCGAGAGCAAAATATACTTTTAATAATTCCAAATAATATTATTTTCTCGAAATGATTTACCTCAAAACTCAATAAAGTTTTTATTTTAGAAAAGAATTGTAAATATAAATAAACAAAGAAACCAAAATAAGGAACAATCTGTAGGTTTCCAACTCGAGGGACCTGTGTTATCATTCACAATATTAAAGGTGACCAGAAGATTTGATAATCAAAAGAATTACAAAAGTATATCAAAAAACAAAGACTTTTACACGACAAATCTCTAATATGTTTAATAGGTCAATTCAGTTTATTTTTCAAAATAATAAACTTAATCGGTTGAGCTTTTAAAAATTATTAAAAACAAAATAATAACCTTATTATTAGTTAAAACTCATTGGCGACATTGGCTTTAAGTAATAGGGTTTCTCCTCAGAGGGTTTCTCAAATGAAATGAGTACACTTAAAATCTATGGTACTAACCCTTACTATGTGAAAGTTCATCTTATTCAGAACAATAAACAACTAAAAGGTTGAATTAACTTTCACTATTTATTCTTTAAATACTTTAAATGCAATGACAGCCGTTTCGCTATAGAAATAGCATCGTCATATTGACATATTGAAGTTACATTTTGTTTGTTTGTAACTAGGTACTTGATGTTGATAAGTAGTTAAGGCTAGACCAAGTAAGGAAGTAATAAGACATAACAATATTAAAGCGTATATGTTATTAGCCCTAAGGGATTATCCTTGATGTATTTCCCTCTAAGATCAGTATAACTGTGCAATGATATAGAAAAACCAGGAAAAAAATATATCCTGCTGATCTTTACAATAACTTAATATATTTGTGTTATAATTACGTCTTATCTATGTATAAAATGAAGACTCAATCAAAGTAAACAGTTTAATAGTGGTGAACTTCCAAGATTTATTTGTTCATTAACTACTTTATATTGTTGATCTGCTAGATGTCTTTTGATTTCAAGTTCTTCGAGGAAATCTAAATTTTGTTTTTTATCACAGGTGTGTATATAATATTTGAATGTCATTGGTGTGTATGAGTGAGTGTGGATGTTCAAGAACGTGTTTTGCATAGTTTGACTTATCTGGTTGTTGTAATCTATATGCTCTTAAATGTTCATTGAATCTTATTTCAAAATTTCTTTGTGTTTGACCTATATATACAGCATTACATTTTGGACAATTAATTTTGTAAACACCAGATTTTTTTAATTTAGGTAATTTTGTTTTTACATTTAACAATTTTGTACCTAAAGAAATTAAAAGTTATAAAAGTTTTACATATTGTGGAAATATTTCTAATACAATTTCAAAAATAATATCTTCGGCAACATCTGCAATAATTTCATTCAAATCACACAATAATGTTGGTACAAAATTGTTAAATGTAAAAACAAAATTACCTAAATTAAAAAAATCTGGTGTTTACAAAATTAATTGTCCAAAATGTAATGCTGTATATATAGGTCAAACACAAAGAAATTTTGAAATAAGATAACATTTAAGAGCATATACTAAGCAACAGTGCTGCATCCTACATATTATGGACGAGAAAAGGTATATAAGTATGTGGATGGTGTGTGCAACAGTGCTGCATCCTACATATTATGGACGAGAAAAGGTATATAAGTATGTGGATGGTGTGTGTTGGATAGTTTGCTAGTTGTGCTCAGAAAACCGAGCTAATGTACTATAAGAGCACGAGTCGTACCTCAGCCCAAGTTATAGGAAACACCTTATGAGCTATTGAGCAAGTACTATTTATAAATCTTGATCTAAAATATCTAAATCTAAAGCCGTATGCTTTAAGAAAATTCAAAAGGTAGAATGACATAAGGCTGGATAACTTTTCTTCTTCTATCTCAAAGGTTCTCAGATTGGGTGCTAGGGGTTATTTAAAGTACAGAATTACTGAGGATCACATTTAAACAAAATCGACATTTTCTTATTACCAAGGATTTCAACCTACAATGTCTAGCGACAATTTCTGTACCTTGTAATTAAGTACATTTTTATTTAGACCGATTCTATAAATAATTTATCTTTTGTTTTGATTTTTTTATTGTCTAATGTATTATTTATCTATATTTTTCAGTAGTGTTCTGATCTTGCTAGAGGATTCATAATCTAAAAAACTTTTTTTGTCTCTATCCTAGTCAACCTGTCAGTTACCTACTTTGCTTTACTCCACTCTGGCAATTCCTATAGACCATCAAAGAATAACTAAATTTTTCACTTACTATATCCAGACATTCCAATACCATTTAGAGTTATTTGTATTAAAGTTTAGCTTGAGCTAGACATAACTTATCAGGACTTTCTATTTAACAAAGAATATCTATTGAAATATGAATCATTAAATAATGCATTAAGTTTCTTTAAAAATTGCTAAACTATTTAAAAATAAAAGTTTATAATAAATAATGATATTCTTTACAAAAATAAAATATTTCTCGTTGAAATCGGTCAATAGCCTATAGACATTAATTGTACGATTTAAAATAAACCAAAATGTTTGATTGGCATGCCTTCAATAAACTTTCCAAGAATTGATTAATAAGAAACTGTATGACGTCATCAGTTACATCATTAACTTTAAAAATACTGATTTAAATTATAAAATAAGTTTCTAGTAATAATTATTTCCTGAAATCTTATCAAATAGTTGATGGTGTGATTCATTAAGTAAGTTTGAATGCTACATTCTCTTCTGCGACTAGATTTAAATAGTACTTCTCTTTGTTTTCTTAATAAGTGCAAGTCTACAATGTTTTGCTTGAAACATAATAAACAAAGGGGAATATGGAGGACAATGTTATCGAAAGAGCAAGTTTTATTAATTCAAAAATAACCCAGACTGACGTTGACGAACAACATTCTCAATGTTATTTTACACATCGAAACTCAACAATCTATATATTTCTATGTTGGCTATAATATCAAAATAAATCCAGAAATAGATTTACTTTAAAAATATACAGTTGCTCCCGTCAGGAAGAACCCGAGTATCATAAATAGATTACACAGACATTGAAACCATCGGAGCCATGAACTGTTAGTTGATGTTAGGATAATGGCGGAGACATAACTTTTTTATTTCGGGAAATCATTAAATCCATTATTTCATCAAATGTTATTACCTTAAAACGTTTGCTGTATAGTTTATTTAAATACTATATGTTAAAAATACAGTTTAGACCATTATTTTTGAATGTCTTCCACTATTTTACAGTAAACATTAACTTTATTTGCCAATTACGATGACAAACATTTTGTTTTTAACTATATGATTTTTAATAAAGACTATTTGGTTTTGTAACCGGTAGTGATTTTTTATGATGAGAGGTATAAAAAGTTAAATTTTGACCCACGTGTTACCCTCTTAAACTGTGAGATCTTTCCATTAATATATTTTGTAGACTTATAGTAGCAATATCTCAACAACTTTCAGAACAAAAATGTAACTGTTATTAATTAGCCTTTTTTGTCAATGGTGAATTAAAAGTTATGTAAAAATTTAAATTATTATTGTTTTTAAAAAAACAAAATCAAAGAAATTGTTTCCAGTATACAGTAGGTATCAAGGAAAAAGTTCAGATCGTCGAAATGGAGGATCACCCTGTTTCAAGTAAATCTACAGTTTTACGATAAATTAAAGTATACAAGATGTCTCAATATTGATGGTACAAAGCTTAATCGTCAGCGCCATTTTGTAAAAGATAGTTTAAAAACTAACGTGCTTAAAGATTAAAGAAAACTCTACTACAACAACTGGCTAATACATTCGAGGTTACTGCAAGTAGTTGCTACTGCATGAAAAATACCAATTTTATCAAATACCACGAGTCCTTAAAATTTATCTATAGAGCGGGTCACAGTTATTATGCAGCATTGCGTTTATGGACGACGGCGTTGCCATATCGGCATGTTCTTCGAATTTGGTTCCAACTGCCACGGGAATATAACTTGCCATTGTATTACTACTCGTATTATGATTTAAATGTTGACTAAATTATTCATTTGAAAATCGTTTAGTGAGTAATTAAGAATATTTATAATTATGCTTTTAGATAAATTTTCCGCGTTTAAAGGAAACCAAGGTAACCAAAGCGGCAACAGTGTTTAATATTCGCCCATAAGATTTACATTGGCCTATGCCGGCCACGCTGCATAATAACTGTGACCCGCTCTATAGTAAAATTTTACAGGACGAGTGGTATTTGAGAAGATTATTTTTTGAACCATTTTGTACGAAAACCACTTTATTTAATAAATAATTCATCGATATCTTTTCACTAATTCTATTTTCGCTGTAAGGCTACATTTTTATTTATAAAAAGTAAATATTTCACAATGGCAGAAGATATAAATTCAAATCGGGTTTAATTGATGTTACCTACCTATGATCTAAACATTAATAATCAAGAGAAAGAAAGGAAGTGGGTTGATCTTTCAATAACTTTAACAGATAATATCTTCTCAAGGTTGTCTCCAACTCTCTAAGCTCAATCCTTTGGGTCTATGAGTTTACAAATAATTTTGCTCATAACTCCTACCACAACGGATAACTTCAACTCCTAGCTTATTACCATTTAATCATTAATCTATATTAGTTCTTTTAGTTTTAATTCATTTACTTAGGCTAGACCGTATCACAAATTATCTTAATTAGTTAAAAAAATTTCTTTCTTTTCTTTGTCATACTGTTATAACATTTCTCTTACCCACAAGCTTAACCCTTAAAAATGTAAGCTGCTTGGATATACAAATTGTATCATATATACATTTCAGGTATGAACCTTATTATTATAATCTCTTTTCTTATATATTTAAACTTGTTTGTATTTTAGCCTAATGCTTCTCAAAAAGCCGAAACTAGTAGCTGTTAACAACTTTACATATTTCTTATACATAATAAAGCTTTGTCACATTGACTTGGACATTCAATTTCAAAAACAAATCAATTCAAAAGTTAAATTTAAATATTGTGAAGTTAGGTAATAATATTTCAATTTTTCTTCTCCTTGAAACAAAATAACACATCTTTAAATATAACTTTTCCTTTACTATTATAATCTGTCTATATAGCGCCTTAATGTCTCAAAAACTTCTGAAAACAGGACAATACACACAATATAAAAATCTTCAATGCACACTACCATAGAGCAAAATTTTGGATAAAAACTATGACCTATCTCAAGCTATAGCGGAATGTGACGTCAGAATATTATCATGGATTGTGTCGGGTTTGTAAAAACGAATTTGGGTCAGTTCCATGTTTTGTTTTCTAACATTTTGCCGTTGTTGGATACCATTCTAACTGCAAATTGGATGTAATATTTTGTATTACCTAGAAGAAACTATTTTTACTAAAAAGTAAAAATAAAAAATGGCGTGCCTATAATTTAAATAGTTTCTGTTTAAAGCATAGTATGGATAAAATAATAATTACGATTTACGATGATAGTTTTATCGAAGCAGCTGCCATTGTATTTTAAAAATGGAATTTGTGTTTCTTAGTAACATGGACTTCCACATAGTAAAAATGAGTAAAACCTATTCATAGATTTTATCTTAGATCTTTAGATCCAGGTGACTACTTTGGGCGAAAAACGTTAAATAAGGCAAATCGTTCTCCAATACTGTTCATATCCAACATAGTTTTTTCGTTATACCATTGAGAGACCTTCCTGTTAATACCAAGATGGTCTACATCTTCAGAAACCTACAGAATCTCCCTGGAAATTCTGTACAGAAACCATTTCTTTGGATTAATTGACAAAGAATGTCCTTACAGTACAGATTCCTCCATTTGTGTGAGGAACCGGTTGTGTTCTTTAAGGCGCGTTACACATATATGCGACGAACATGTTGCTACTGGCATTTTTTTGTGCTGATCGCATGTCTTTTAAAAACCAACCTTTGTTATCAAATGGTACGTTACACACTTATGTTACTGACCCAGTGCGACTGACAGGAGTTAGAAGCAAATGCCTCTTCGAACCAATTTGTCAGCTGTTAAAACACACTCCTGCGTCCCTAAAATCTCGGAGCATGTGATTGTTTTGAAAATTTATTTAAAAAAGAAAAAAACGTCGAAACATATCAACTGTATTACTTTTCTGTTATTTTTTAGCTTAACTACTTGAAAAAATGATCCTGCCACTTTAAATCGACTGTCATTTACAACTAGCATGGCTAAGAAACAAAATTATTCTTACACACTTATGTAACTAACAATGTGTCAGCGACATCAAAAATATCAGTAGCACCAAGTCCGTCGCATATATGTGTAACTTGCCGGTTTGCTGTACAGCTATGTCGTCCGCATATGTAAAATTCATTGCTACTGAGTTGGTTAATAAGAAACCAACTTGCGTACTCTGCAACTCGATAGAGATAGAAATATCAAAGAAAGGAATCTTTTTCCATCGTAAAATGCTACTCTCTATGAATTTTTCATAGCAAGTTAGTTATAGTTAGTTTTCATAGCAAGTTAGTTATAGAGAAATATGTACTATTGACTCTGAAAACATTTTGGGAGATTTTAGAACTTTTAGATCTACCATCCTAAATGATAATATTGTCATTTTAAGCTATTATTACTTATTTAAATGGATTTGTTATTAGCGAATTTTATATAGATAAAAGATAAAAAGAGAAGATCGAAGAGAAATGCTGAGGTTTGAAAAGAAAACATCTAAGAGACACGTTTCTGATAGAGTTTAGACAATGTTTTCGTCTCCATCTAGATTTATAAATTTATTTTTTAGCAGTGAAGTATTTTCTACAAGAAAAATCTATTATTAGATTCCACTGCTCTAATGAAGTTCTAAAATGTCTATTATTTCCATCTAATTTTTTTTATAATCAGCTAGGTAGTAAATTAAGTATTGTTTACATTTTTATCGTCAACCTATTAAATTAATAATAACAGCAGTCACAAAGTTAAGAAAAAGGAATAAATTACTCCTTTTTAAATAAAAATAAAACTTCTAATAAAAACAATAACCTAACAATGCTTTATTATGTACCTACGGCATAGATCTTCTTAAATCTTACAGTAACCATATTTGTTTTTATGTTTTGTGCCATAGATACCACAGATCAGCCATAGAAAGACCATTTTAGCTGTTTCTATTTCTATCTTCCCTAAATTTATACGGAACTACTCGAAAACCTCCGAACAGACAAACGGAGTAACGTTAGAAGAAATTTCCTTTCTATTCTGTTACAGACTACGTTCCAAAAAAGAGGTGTAGAGACCCTCCCTGTCAACATCCTTTTGTAACCCAGTGTTTTTACCTCTGGGCAATTATCCATTCGGTCACAGGAAATGGAACATTCCATATCATCGGAATAATAATAATAAAATCAATTAATCAAACGTTTAATTTTGGTTTTGTTTATTTTGGCGAATACTGCAGATATAAACTGTTTACGAAAACATAAAGTGTGCTGGTTTGATAATAAACCAGTTAGTTTATTTTATTTCTCTGCAAATAAATAATTGTTTTTACGGAAAAACTGTCACATAACGCCTCATCTCATGTAGGTATTAATTTACTACTTACTACATCTAGGTACGCATAGTATAGTAATCACGATTCGTGTCGATACATAAATAAGCTGAATGCAATAATTTTTGAAATTAAATGACTACTTTGTCGGCAAGAACGAAGTTTTGCAATGATGGCAATCTATTACTGTTCACTAATAAAACAACGTGACGTTTAATTGACCGTAATTGCGTTATCTTACGTACTTGGCTTCGACGCCAACTTTGCAATTTTCGAGTTTTCCGATTGGGTTCACCTTGTCACCGATGCACTTTTGTTTACATTTAGTATAGAGGAAATATGGCCGATCCTGTCGTCTGAGCATTTGTAATAAGGAAGACGTAATCGATTTGAACAAGTGTTTTTGACAGCTTCATAATTCCACAACTGATGAATATATATAGAATTTACGAAGCATCTGCATCTTCGTAAAAAATAGATAAAGAATGTAGTACCTATAGTTTTTAAATTGAAATTGATCCAAGACATTGTAGATCCCAAGCATGTTTTTGCTAACTCTTAACGTCTTGCTGATAACTACTAAATTTCTGGAGTTAACGAGCAATTCAACAGAACTACCTTTTACCTTAATATTAATCTGGATTTTTAAAGAATTACGAATTGAGTTTGGTTCAAACAGCATTCAAAGTATTCTGCCGAGGAAATCCGGCGTAAAACTGTAGGTCCCAGTTATCGCCGGGCGCTCTGTACAGAGTAAGGTATATGAAGAATAAGAAGAAATAACGAGACAATGATCTTAGACCAGGGTCGAAGCCATTAAAAATGGTAAAAAATGAAAAAAAAATTACAATAGAATGAAACCCATTGGAAAAGGAGGGAAATATGATCAAAATGAAAGGAAAAATAAATTACGGTCGATCCGAGTTCGGGAAGTGGGAGGGGGTGAGTTTTTAAGGGTAAAAAATGGTTTATCTTGATTTCCGGCTAAACTACACGTCCTATGCGAAAAAGTTAAATGGCAAAGTTGTAGGTAATAAAAAGATCTACAACTTTTGTATTCGCAATTTTTTCACATAACCTCACAATTTGGGTGAAAAATTCAAAAAACCAATTTTTTGGTTTTTTATTTATATCTTTTTCAAAAATTTTTTTTTTTACGAAATTTGGTAAAAACTTACCTGTGGTTGCTGAAAACATGTTTTAAAATGCACAAATTTATGCACTAATTGTCAGGGTTCTGAAAGTTGCTCCAATATGGACGAAAAGGTCTACGAGGAAGTAAATGATTCAGATGAAATTGTAGATGAAGAACCAATGCATACTGGAAATAACATTGGAGACAAAGATGATGGTCTTGAAGATTTCGACGATCAACTAGAGTTGGAAAGGTTTGTCGAATCTAACGATGAAGAAATGCCTTCAAAGAGACAAAAACTAATGAATAACTGATTAGAATTTCAGATAAGGTATTTATAAATAACAAAATTAACGATTTTGAAAAAAAATATGAATAACGTAATCAGAATTAAGTATCTAAATTCAATAGTACGATTTACATGTATATTTATATTGTATGAGATTTTTTATGACATGAATGTAATTCGAATTAAATAAATAAACTTTCCAACTTAGAAAAAATTGCAGCAATCATATTTTTTTGATAAAATTGTAAATAATGATAAAAAAATTTTTCGAATTTGGGTTTTTTCAATTTTTTGCATTTTCTAAGAACATTTCCTATAGTAATGTATATTTTTTTTTACACCATCAGAAAGTAGATATTTCAACGAACAAAAAGCCTCCACTTTTTGAAAAAAGCTGATATTTTGACGTCAGAATTTTCGATTGAAAATTAGGGTGCTTTTTTGATATTTAGTGAAAATAAGGCGAAAAAATAAATATTTTCAATCAAATAAATTACAGTGTATTTGACACATAATTAGGTAAGTTTTTACCAAATTCCGTAAAAAAAAATTTTTTTTTTGAAAAAGATATAAATAAAAAACCAAAAACTTGGTTTTTTGAATTTTTCACCCAAATTTTGAGGTTATGTGAAAAAATTGCGAGTACAAAAGTTGTAGATCTTTTTATTACCTACAACTTTGCCATTTAAATTTTTCGCATAGGACGTGTAGTTTAGCCGGAAATCGAGATAAACCATTTTTTACCCTTAAAAACTCACCCCCTCCCACTTCCCGAACTCGGATCGACCGTAATTTATTTTTCCTTTCATTTTGATCATATTTCCCTCCTTTTCCAATGGGTTTCATTCTATTGTAATTTTTTTTGGCTTCAAAAATTATCGACCCTGGTCTATCTTCTGCTGCTTCAACAATATATTCACATGCTTCTTTTACATCTGATGATCTAAATGAATAGTATAGTCGGGTGTCGTCAGCATATAATTGAATTTTATAGTATTTCAAATATCTTACTAATTGACTAGTGTCCATAGTGAATAGAAGAGACCCCAAAATCCCACGCGGCCCAATCTAGTCTAACCATTTGTTCACGATTTGATAAATAACTGCTAAACAATGCTTGTGACTCTTTTGAAAGTCCGATATAACTTAACATTCATAAAAGTATGTTATGAGAGAGAGAGAGAAATATGATTTATTGTCAACCAAAATTTACCAAATTTTACGGACAAAGCTAAATAAAAATAACCTAAAATCTAAATATCAATTAACAATAATTTATCGGTCACAATAAAAAACATTTAAATAAAATGGTTAAGAGTGTCAAACGTTCAACTAAAATCTAGAAGAATTTTAATTGTGCACAACTTTTGGTCGATGCTTCTTATAATATCATCAGTCACATGAAAAAGAGCTGTTGTGCACCTATGGTTGCTTCTAAAGCCTGATTGTGTATTGGCAATCTATTGATTCTGATTTAAAAATGTTTCTAAGTTGACAGTCCATGATTCTTTCTAAAATGGTGTGGGTAAAATATTTATTCCACGAAGATCTTTGGTTTGAACTTGACCAAAGCATTTTTCCATAAACAAAGAAAAACACTATTCTTCAAACATTCATTAATAATACGTCTAATATATGGTAAAAAATTAAGAAACATAATATAATCATGGATTTTTTAGTTTCCCGGGTAAAAAAGAATTATTTACAGACAAAAATTATTTTTTAATATGATCCAACAATGACGACTTGACAATAGCTGAAACTTATGAGAATAATAAGCTTGTTTTTCTCTAGTTATTGACTTGGAGGTAAAATTTCGTAAATGCTTATTAGAGTCCCACTCATTTTTTGAACAAGTAATATTCCATTTCGTGTATTGCTTTATCTCTTAATTTTATAAGAGTGTTTAGGTGATCTGTCAACCAGGGCACAAAGGGCTTATTTACCTTATTTGTCACCACAGGTGCATGAAAATCAAATACTTTTAAAATATTGTCAACTAAAAACTTAACTTTGTCAATGATTTTTGTGCCTATTTTCCTGGTACCTAGGCTACCATTACTCTGCCACAGTCAACCAGAGTATTCAAAGCAAGCACACAATCCCATACTTGTTTAGAATTGACCTCTACACTACAAAATCTAGTGTGTTGAGCACTGCTTTGCTGTCTGTGAAAATGGCTATTGAACGATATGTTCTTTCCAGCTTCTTGATTTCTTCTACACAGTAGTAGTGGATTGCCATAATTAGAACTTATTGGGAATACTATTCCTTGTTTCCTCCCGACTACTCCGGTACCTACGCCATCTGGCGTTTGTATACAAGGTTGTTTCTGCATCCCCAAGTATACCTTTTTCCCTGATTTTTTTGCTTGTTAAACCTAATTATATTTTTAATTCAATTGTCCATCTTACTAATAACATAAAAAAATAAAACTTTTTAACAAAACTTTCACTTTTATTTAAAAATTGCTTTTTAAAACTCAATGCTGTTTCGCTACAAACGAGCATCAGGTAGCTACCTTGAAAAAACAAAAATGTAAACTCAATCAAAGTAAACAGTTTAATAGTGGGAAACTTCCAAGATTTATTTATTCATTAACAACTTTAAATTGTGGATCAGCTAGATGTCTTTTTATTTCAAGTTCTTCAAGGAAATCTAAATTTTGTTTTTTATCACAAGTTTGTAGTATTTGGATGTCATTGTTCTGTAAAAGTGAGGTTGGATGCTCAAGTAGGTGTTTTGCATAATCATTAATATCATTTAAAACACAAAATAATGTTAGTACAAAATTGTTAAATGTAAAATCAAAATTACCCAAATTAAAAAAATCTGATGTTTACAAAATTAATTGTCCAAAATGTAATGCGGTATATATAGGTCAAACACAAAGAAATTTTGAAGTAAGATTCAATGAACACTTAAGAGCATATAGATTAAAACAACCAGATAAGTCAAATTATGCAAAACACCTACTTGAACATCCAACCTCACTTTTACAGACCAATGACATCCAAATACTACAAACTTGTGATAAAAAACAAAATTTAGATTTCCTTGAAGAACTTGAAATAAAAAGACATCTAGCTGAGCCACAATTGAAAGTTGTTAATGAACAAATAAATCTTGGAAGTTCCCCACTATTAAACTGTTTACTTTGATTGAGTTTACATTTTATACAAGACGTAATTGTAAAACACAAATATATTAAGTTATTGTAAAGATCAGCATGATATAGTTTTTTCCTGGTTTTTCTATATCATTGCAGAGTTGTACTGATCTTAGAGGGAAGTACATCCAGGATAATCCCTTAGGGCTATTAACATCTAGGCTTTAATATTGTTATAACTTATTACTTCCATTCTTGGTCTAGCCTTAATACTACCTAAACAACATCAGGTACCTAGCTACAAACAAACAAAATGTAACTTAAATGTCAATCTAACGATGCTATTCAGCGAAACGGCCGTCATTGTAATTTAAAACATAATTTTTCGAATAAACTTGGAAGTTGCGTTCAAACGAAGAGTTTTTTATTATTCTTAATAAGATGGACTTCCAAAAAGTAAGGGTTGGTACAATAAATTTAATTATTTTTTAATGTTATTAGGATAGTAGTAGCAGGATATTTTGGCATGAACGGTCACTTGATAAAAATGGGGAGATCAAAAATGCAGATTCCTCAGCAGAAATCGGCAACAGCAAAGCTATGGACAACATTGTTTGTCCAGAAGAATACTACACCTATCCAGTCAAGAAACTGCACAAAATAGTGCAGGGAAGCCAAATACTGGAATGAGTGGAGCTATTGACACAATAAGCCAATGGTTTCAGTATGCTCCCTGCTTGACCCAAAACGAAAGTATTAATATTTTAATATTGGTAGTTTCCAGATCATTATCAACAGCCAGAAGATAAAAGCGAATACAGAACTGTGATTGCAAAGTTTACTTAAAATATAAACTCAAAAGAACAATTCTATGAAATTATTTGTTTAGGATTTTTTACCTTTAAATAATCGATGGTGAATCTTTTATATTATTAAATCTTCTGAACCTAACATTCCATTTATTTTATTTAGTGGAATTGGAATTTATATCGATCGTTAAAAATACATATTTTTAGAGAAAATTTTGTTAATCTATATACGAAAACATTTTACGTAATAATCTGACACTGAATGGTAGCATCATTAATTCGTTTTTTTCATGGTCATTATGATTTGAAAATATGCTTCATCAAATTTTGCAATGTCAAGTTGCCAAACGAACACAGGTACGTTTATTTCTATTTAAATCTAACAGACTTGAAAATATTTTTCTTATCAGAGAAAGATCTGCATATTAATTATTCAAGATACAATGAAACTTTTTGTTTATTGATTTTTTTCAAATCCTCGTCGTTAAAAAAATCCACATAACAGTAAAGGTAGCGATTAAATGTTGAAAAGCAAAATTAAAAAAGTAAAAGGCGTGTAGGAAGTAATATTAAAAATAAGGAAAAGAAGCAAAATGTGGAAATGTTAAAGATGAACATTACTCGAGTAAAATTTTTATAAGTTTTACAAATTTTCAACAACATATTTGTATTTAGCTAGCAAATTGAAAAAAATCAAGTATGAAAGAAAATATTCAAATACAGATATGCATCATGGAAAAATAGAAAAAAAAGTCAAAGAAGTTGAACTATCGAACTTATTCGAGAACTTATTAAGCAGGCTTGAAGAGAAATTTAATAATATAGAGAAAAATACAGTAGAAACTGTAATATAGCTTTTAATTTAAAGCTAAAGTTCTTTTAGTTAACTTGTTGCTGAAAAGTCTAAAAATATTTATTAAATGAATCGTTTATTTTAGGAAAATCTGACGATGAAATTATTTTTCGAACCAGCTGTCATTGACTAAAAAGTTAAGTTTATGAATAAAATAGTGGTAGATTTGTTCCAAACTTATTTATTTAATGTAGGTACCTTATTGGCTTAAAAATGTGTTTTGTTTGAATTATATTATGTATTTATATTTCAATAAATACATACACTTGAAACGCTGAAAGATTACCCGTGCGTCATTATATGAAAGCATCCGATAAGGATAGAGAAGACAACAGTTTATAATTTAATATTATCGTTTGATATTTATAGAAAAGGACAGGACATAGAAAAGGTGTCGGTGTCGTTGAATCGTGACGCACGGGTAATCTTTCAGCGATTCAAGTGTATAACGGTATATCTTTAAAAAAGTATTGGTTCAAAATAATGTGAATGAGTACCTTTGTCGACTTTCACAATATACAATAAACAATTTTCCAGACATGTACCTCGATTTTAAACAATACAACACATACATAAATGAACAATTATACTAAGAAACTATTATTTCGCTAATACATCCTCTTTGTACTAAAATCAGGCTATTGACCGAGAAATGAGAGTTCATAATTTCGGAAGTTAATTAGTCCTATTTTTAAAATAAACACGGATCATTATTGGTACACAAAAATGTAAACAGGACCGTATTATACTGTATTTAAGCAGTAGAGCAAGATACATCTTAGTTATATACGTATTAATTGTGTATGTTTGGTAAATGGTAAATTTTATTCTATTTTCCACGTATTTTATTCTCCATTTTTTTCTTTCTTCTTAAAACAATAAATATGATCAATATTTTGTAATCAAAATGTTTTACATTTACTTTTAAATAAATAAAATAACAAGTCAGATTTTCCATAGTAGTTCATTAGATAAATGCATCTTTGTCTTTGAGAAGTGATTTGCAAGAAGGGCAAACGATTGGTAGATGGCAACTTTATCAAATATTCCGTACATCTGATTTTAAAAATAAACTAGAAATCTTGAAAAAATCAATGAGTTGCCACTATCAACTAAAACAGTATAAAGTAGAATAGCTCAAATGTCTTTAAATTTAACATATTTGCCAGGTCGAAGACAGTTTTGCCTTATCGCTTGCTATAGATGGTCTTGCGGTACCAAAAAGGCAGAAGTTACTTTTTTTGTCAGGCATCCCAAAGACCCCAAAAAAGATCTAGGATTGTTACTTTTCTGGAGAGAAACTAGAAAGGAAGTTATAGCGATTGCTGACACAAACATGTCAATATCAATTAGATCAATTTAAACAATAGAAAACAATAGATTTCTCAGAGCAAAATAACAAGTACTACTTATTGTTGTTAAGAAAAATGTTTGTGGCTCTTTAAAGAACCTTGAAATTTTATAAATTGCAATTTTTTTAACTACTCTGACTGAAAAGGTTGGAACTTTCAAAAAAATTGTGGCCACAACCTTTTATCTTTCATGTTTTTATTGTGTTTTCTGGAATATAATGATGCATAAAAGTTTCACTACAGTGACAAATCGACAAAAGCAACCTCTTAAATTACGTTGGAGAGTAGCCAAACAAAAATTCTAAATTATAATTTCAGTCCGTAATTAATAAGAAAGCGTAAGACAAAATGAACATCAAACTCGAACTTTTTTGCATTATTTAAAAAAATTACAAAAATTCTCATGTTATATGAAAAAGTTGACTATATTTTGGAAAAAAAATTAAAGCAAAGAAGAACACAGTTGTAGATAGGGTATAGAAACTTAATGCCAGTGAAAATTGAAAGTTTATTTTTTGCGGATGATCTAGTAATAATATAGCGGAAAATAAGGGGAAAATGCAAAAACGAATTTATATCAGGGTGGAAGAAATCGAAAATGAAATTAAAGAAAAAAAGACCGAGGTAATTACGTAAAAGAAAGATGAAGATCGAAATATAAGTACATTCATATGTAAGAACGAACAACTAGAAAGAGTTTCATTGTAAGAATACCTGAGAGTAATGATTTCAGACGATGAAAAGATAGATGCGGAAGTAACAAACAGAGCGAAGAACGCAAATAAAATATACTATACTTTAAATTAAATAATACAATATTATCAATAGAATCTGCCAGGAACGAATAGCAAAGCAGGCAATGGAATCAAAACTACAAGGAAAAAATGCATAGACCAAATTATTGAAATCAGCTACCACGGGAACCTCTTAACTGAGAGTAATAACTCCAAAAACATGGGCTTTTTAGTTGTAATCAATCTTATTTACTAAATTTAAGTTTTAATAACATAATAATGTAATATTCGATGCTAAACCCTTGATGTTAAATCAATTCTGCAATAAATAGTTGTTCATGTTTTCAACAACGTAAACTCTGTGTCGGGCAACATCAACACAGTCGATGCAAGTATAACATTTCAACATGGAGTCTTTTTTGTGACGGTAACCCATTGCTCAAGTTAAAAAAAACTTTCTGATAGAATTTAAGTATTCAATTCTTTTACCCCGATAAAAATAAGTATGTCTTCACACAATCATTGAAGAATCGAAAATTTTGATTATAATAATTCCCAACAAATTATAATTCTCCAGAATGTCGAGCTAGAACATAGTCCAGTCAAGATGTACATCCGTGCTTGCAAAAGGTTAGGTCATTACGAATTTTTTATGTTGTTCGTACCTAAGCCGACATTAAAAATCCAGATTTGCAATTTTCAAAGTGCTGTGCGAGCGGCGGTGTGCCCAAAAAACCTAGAATTTTTTTGACCATTTTCAGATTTTGCTCAATATCTCAGTAAAAGAGGGGTCTGACCGGTTTAAAAACTCTATACAACTTTAGAGAACAGTAAATTTGCTATAATTTGAGACCAAATGCAGCTCCATACAACCAGCGGTTCTCAAGATACGGGCCTTGAAAAAAAAGCTATTTTTCCTGAAAACTGAATTTTTTTCGAAATGAACCTTCATTTTATAGAATATCTTGAAAAATACTAAGCCCACACACATGTTATGGAAAATGAAGTTGTAGAAAATGTTAGTAGCTTTCATTTGAGACATCACCAGGGACAATACACCCACGCATTCACCGGTTGCGATACCACCTCAACACTGTTTGGTCAAGGAAAAACCAAAATCACCACACTCCTGAGCAAGAATGAGTCACTTACTGAGCAAGTGGAAGTCTTCCTTCGCCCCAACTCTACCCCAGAAGTCGTCAAGGAAGCCGGTATCAAGTGTTTTGTGGCTCTATATGGGGGTGACATCACGAAAGATGCTTTGGACTACTTGAGATATAAGTCATTCATAACTTCAACGAGTATAAACCTCGCCCGTTTGCCACCAACAGAAGATGCCGCAGGCCACCATCCAGCAAGATGCTACCTTCAAGTACCGAAATGGAGAGGCTTCAATTTAAATCCCACTGATTGTGGCTGGAAGCTATCTTCTCAGGGACTCATCCCCATCACCACTATCATGGATCCCGCACCAACTGCACTTCTTCGAAAAATTTCTTGTAAATGCAAGAAAGGGTGCTCTGGAGGCTGCTCGTGTAGGAAGGCAGGTCTGCATTGCTCGGTCCTGTGCCAATCATGCGGAGGACAAAGGTGCAATAACATCCCGGATGTAGAGATAAGATGCTCAGACGACGAGGACGATCCAACAACAGACTGGGCTCCTCTGCCAGCGTCCATCGAAACACCATCTTCATGCGATCCCAAACCCGGGCCCTCTAAAATAAAGAGAAAGCCATGATTTGGCAACCAAATCTCAATTAACTACATGATTATATTGGTTTTCTTTTTTTGTGAATATAATTTTTGCAAACTTCTTATTAATAAAACTATACAAACACGTAAGAACAGTTCATTTGCAAATCCACTAGATATAATTTGTCCATTAAAACTACAAAAAGTCGTGAGAACGGTTTATATGTAATTCCCCTAAAAACCCACTTTTGACTGTTTTTGGCGTGGTTATCTGCCGTTTTTGAGAGAACTGCTAAGCTCATATGTACAATTTTGGTCTCAAATGAAAGATACTAACATTTTCAACAACTTCATTTCCATGTGTGTGGGCTTAGTATTTTTCAAGATATTCTATAAAATCAAGGTTCATTTTGAAAAAAAATTAGTTTTCAGGAAAAATAGCTTTTTTTTCAAGACCCGTATTTTGAGAACCGCTGGTTGTACGCAGCTGGATTTGGTCTCAAATTATAGCAAATTTACTGTTCTCTAAAGTTGTATAGAGTTTCTAAACCTGTCAGACCCCTCTTCTACTGAGATATTGAGCAAAATCTGAAAATAGTCAAAAAAATTCAAGGTTTTTTGGGCACATCGCCGCTCGCACAGCACTTTGAAAATTGCAAATCAGGATTTTTAATGTCGGCTTAAGTACGAACAACATATAAAAAATCCGTAATGACCTAACCTTTTGCAAGCACGACCCCCTTTAACTTGGCTGGAATAACAGCAGTTTGTTTAAGCAGCAACGAAATTTATACAGTGAATTAATATTGAACACTACTTTAGTAGGTACATATTGATACCTAATTTCCTATTTGAACAGTTCTCAAATATGTACAAAAATATAAAACCAATATTAATGCAAATAAACCAATAATTTGTCGAATGATAACGATTTTAAAGCAATATCTTAATTATTATAAGCTGAATTAATCCAAATCTACTTAATGTCCAAATATTAAAATCGTTGCCAAAGAGCATTTTGAAAAAGTATATAGTTCATAAATGCTTGAAAACGTTTGTGGATTTTTTTTTAAATTACTTTGTCTACAGAATTAAAGAAAAAAAATTCGTTGAATGTTAATAGTTCGAGAATACCATAAGTTTCCTTTTTTTTATTTGTTTGGACCCAGTACCTATTGCTAAACCAAGACTTTCCCACTACTGATTCTGATTCAGAAAAAAATAGTGTTCCATAGAAAACACATTTAGTAATTTCACTGCAATAACTATTTTTTAACATCATCACAACTATCTAACCTTGTATAAGTTATGTTACTGATGAAGCAATAAATAAATCAAAAATGCTAACAATATATTTATTTTTATTTCCTTTATTTACAAATTATTCTTTAAAAGGTTATTAAAGTTACTTTTAAAATTGCAAAATGGTTGTATAATTACATGCATGCCGGATATTTAAAATGAGAGTTATTATTATTAATGTTTCTATAGCGATAGGTACACACCTATCATTTTTATTGTATACAGACGTTATACCTTGAAATATTACCCTTCATAATTATCTAAAAAATATGCTCAACATGACAACCAACACTACATATTCATAGTATTTGTATGTGTTATTTGGTATGTGACAGTATTAATGTACTATAAGTAGGTACTAATTTGAGTTAAAATAAGTTTTCTTCCTTTAAGCATGAACTCTCATCTTTGAGGAAAAGAATACTCAAGTTAAAAGTATACGATATTTAAACAACTACCGATCCATCTAAAGCGTTTCCAATGACTCCAAAAGCACCTATGTTTAACTATTTTAGCAATATCAATATTTTTGAATGAAACAATAAAAAAGGAAGATAAATTTAATTAGGTAGTACTAAATTAAGCTCTGGAATAGGCTAAAGAATTAAAAGATGATCATAAAAGTTACCTGGATTATTAAACAAAGTGAACAATAATTTAGCATAAATTTGCGGAAAATTAAACATCTGTTTATTGAAATAAATAGATAATAAGTCTAATGAGAGACTACAAACCCAAAAAATAAAAATAGAACAAAAGAATTAAGATGAATTTATAAATACAAAGTATAAGATGAACTGTAATTTTCGCAGTTTTAAAAATGAGTGAAATAACTTCGGTACTTTTTATACATCGATATAAAAAGTATTAAATTTTCCTAATAAATCAAGATTTTTACCAAATATGGCAACAATGCACGCATCCTGCAACCTAAAAATAAATTTATATCGAATCTTCTCCAAGTATAGCGCGTTGGAGGAATGCCAATTTCAGAGACAGCGTTAAAATGTCTAGAACCCAAATGCCGAGCTTATGTGGCCTAGACTTATGGACCACCTCACCCTATGTACAGGACCGTTCCTAAATATTAAAACTGAGCCACACCACACAATTACACTGAAAAAACAAACTTTTTCAAAAGAATATTATTTCTAAGGACTTATAATGCATTATATTATTAACAAGGTCGTTTCAGAAATGGATAGCTCACAGAATTAGTTTTTAAAGTCCCTAAACTAAAAAATATTTCCAAATGTTAATATTAAAATTCCACTCCTTATGAAGTTCTAAGAACAAATAAAATCCATAGAAAATACATTAGATATATATCAACAACAATTGGTTTAACATTCAGAAATGTATAATACGAGAAGAATTTTAGGTAATAGTTTATTAAGTAACTAGTGTGGAAATTGTCATAATACCTATCACTCATTAGTGAAGTGCAACCAGTGCATGTATATAAATTTTCTAACAAGATAATATATTATTAATTCATATTAATTATTAGACGCGTCAAAATAAAAAATAATAATTAAAAAATAACAATTTTTGAACGAACTTTTCACCAGTAACTGACAGGACTGACAGGACCATGACATAATGTTTAAGATAAGCGATAATTGAATATTTTACCTTTATCAATTTATATCAATATTATAGTTTTTTGTGTAGGTACCAGGGACGAAAAACTGTCTATTATAGTCGAGCATGCAAATTGGCTAGCTAAGCGAGACAATAGACAGTTTTTCGATATTACATGTTTTCGTCGTCCTCTACATCCCTTTATGAAAGTAAAATCTAGCGAAATTCATAAATACTTCATTTCACAACAGTAATGGTCACAGGCGCCTATGTTTTTATTAAATAGTAAATCCGCGAAAATGATTCAATCCCAATAGCCGTTCTCGCATCGTGCCGTATCAACAATCACAGCGGCGGAAAAGAAAAGTGTTTGCGACCGAAAACTGTTTGCAGACGTTTGCAGACCTTCAAAAATTGTCGATTTTTCATCCGGAAATTAGTACATGAAATGTATAACTTTTTGTGAAGGTCGACGAAAAACTACTTTAAATCAGTAGGCAGTGCAATGATCTAATGGGTCAACTTGAAAAGAAACAGTATAGATATCTTGTGTTGTGACGCGAGTTTATTTGGAGTCCGCAGACTGTAGCCTTCTCTTAACTGCTCAATTTCATCGAGGGTCTTAGGAAAATATGCTGATGTATTATTATAATTTAGTTTAGGAAGTCCTGGGTTTCGGTCAATAATAGATTAAAAAGTATACGCGATAATAAAACTGCTTATTGTGAAGTTTCGATTTATTTAAAAATCATCATCATCATCAGACCATTAGTCCTAAAATGTTTTGGAAAATTCTACATTAATTTACATATAAAATAAAAAAAATCTTTTAAAAACATAATTTAAAATTTTTAACACATATTTTCTTTTATTTAGAAACAAAGACGTAATTTACGTTTATTTGAAACAAAAGACTAAGACAAGCTTTTTTGGAGTTTAACTTTATTTTGTGAAAAAACAATATAAATATACATAAAACCTTAATCGGCTTACCTTGTTAAGTCCACTATACATAATAATATGTAAAAACAAAACATACTATTTTGTATTAGGTAGGTTGTTATATCTTATAAATAAAACAAAACTTGAAAAAAACATCTAACCACAAGAGTACCTATTCACAAAATTAATTGATGACACAAAATGCGTGCTAAATACTTTATAGTCATTTTCTTTTACTTATTACCTATATAGGGTGTTTCATTAACAATTTTCCATATACTGTAACTGAAGAATAATGAACTCAAAATATTATAAAAAAGCATAGAATAGGTACACATTCCTAGATAAAGTTATTTATTAAAAAATTACTTTTACCCTTTTTTTTCGGTTAGGGGGAATATTTTATATAAGCATTTTGAGTGGAAGATCTTACATCTTAGTGTATTAACACCCAGTATCTGGTTTATCTTTTATTTTTGAATATGCTAATCAGTACTACTAGTAGGTAGGCAATTCGCAATTTAAAGTTCGTGTATAGATAGTGGCATAAAATTATTAGAATTCACCATTTATAAAAATTTGATTTTAGTTATCTTTAAGTCTTTAAGTGACTATAGTTAAATAAATATTTATGTTTTATTAAACGTTTTTAAAGTAGTAACAAGATAAACCATTTCAGACTAATTTATATTTTTTATTGATCTAGTGATTAGTGATCTGTCAATTCTGTCACATTTTGTTTAAAAGTACTTTGGTGATCTCACTATTTCTCTATCATCTTCAATTAAAACAAAATTAGGGTCATTTGATTCTGGGTGTGTAAAATTCCATATTAGTAGTTTTTAAACTTGATCAGGTATTTACTATTTGTTAAATCTATTGTCAAATGAAAATAAAGGAAAATAACAAAAATTGAGGTTAACGCCCTGTTTTTAACTAGACCGATAACTAATGGATGTTTTAATGAATTTAATGGATTTTGTACATAATCTAAACTTTAACAGCTGTAACACTTTTTAACATTTTTAAATATTTATTTCAGACGTCCACAAAGACCACCAAAACAACAATGACTACACCTGCAAAGTTATATGGAAAAGATTTGAGTGTCTACGATGATGTCGATGTGGATGAATTATTGGATAAATTAACCGCAGAAGAAATTAGTATGTTAGCCAAAGAAGCAGATCCCGATGTAAGAATTTTCATTTAAAAAATAAATGGTGATGTTAACTTAGTTTCTGTGAGTAAGAAAGTCATATTTTCTTTCAGGATAGCTGTTTACCACCATCGTTAAGAACAAGTTATGAATGTGAAAAGGACCCTACAGGACCTTTAAATAGAAAAAAATTAATAGATCACATTAATAAAGAAGCTATAGAAACTCCAGATAGACCAGAACTGGAACCTTATGTTCCTGGAACAGTACGAGGGAAAAAAGTAAGTTACTTATTTTATTTATATTTAAAATGAAATCTCTTGTTTGAGAATCCAACAAATTAATGTGTAATATAAGAAAGTATCTTGCCATTGTTTAATTCAGTAATAAAATAAATAAATGTTTTTATATTCATAATTTTAATACATTATTTTAAACAATTAAATTATATCAATAAAAAGTTGTATAAGAGAAACTTTTATAATGAATTATTAACATAAATTTTTCAATTATTTAGGGCAATATTAATTTTAAGTAACTTCTACACTTGATTTGTTGAATAGAAATGATGCTTTTTTCCATTTAACATACTATTGAAATGCCCCAAGATGATATGCCAAAGAAATTCAACTTTGTGAGAAAATTCATCACTAAGCTGACTAATAAATCTGAATGGGACGAAGATACCATACAGAATTTGAACCCAAATGCCATAAAGTGATATATGGATGGCTCTAAACTGGAAGAGGGAGTGTTTGGACCGAGAGCCAAATACTCAGAAAGCTTGGGCACATATCCAAGCATCTTTCAAGCAGAAATCCGTGTCATCAAAAGATGTGTGGAATTTAACATTGAAAGAAACTATGGCAGACAAGAGATTGTAATCATGTCCGATAGTCAAGCACTGAGCTCACATACAATCAGTTCTAAGATGGTTTGGGAGTGCCTAGGAAAGCTAAACGAAATAGGCCAGAAGAACCTTGTCACCCTCCTATGGGTCCCAGGACACATAGGAATAGGAGGGAACGAAACAGCAGATAAGCTGGCGAGAAAAGGAGCTGAAACCCCATATCTGGGAACAGAACCATCATGTGGGATCAGCGGTAAAGCAATCTTAGGAAATCTAAGAGGAAAATTGGAGAGGGAAAAGTCCAAGTACCTACTGGAATTAGCTGGAAGGATTGAGACAAGCCAAGACACTTCTGGGAAATTATGACCAGAATAGATCTCTTGGCTTTCTCAACCTCAGTAAAAAGAAGCTCCGGATTTTGACGGGAATATTGACCGGGCATTGCCAGTTAAGAAGTCACATGAAGAAGCTAGGATTGGTAGATGATTCAAAATGCAGATTCTGTGAGGAAGAGGACGAAACCTCAATACACATACTCTCAAAATGTCCTGCATTGCAGAACTTCAGGGCCAGATACCTAGGGGCTCATGAAATAGAAGAGGAGAACCTACCTGAATTGAAGCCCGACAATGTCCTAATCTTTATTAGGAAAATAGGACTAGAAGAGCTGCTATAGGTCTGCGAAAACATCAGACCCATGGCAAGCAAGGGGGACACAATAGATCCTATGGGTCGCAGTGTATCTATCACCCCTATCAACATACATACATACTATTGATTTAAAGCATTTCAATTTTATTGTTTTTAGTGGATACCTCCACCTCCACCTTTAAAAGAACAAGAAGCTGAAGAACAAATTGCTGTTGATTTAGGAGATGAATATGAACAAGCTTTAACTGATGCCTCACAAGAAGAAATTATAGACTTAGCAGGTTAGATTTAATATTTATTAATTCCTTAACATGTTGATTGTTTATTATGACTGAATATAAAGACAGACTAATATTGAAAGTCACATTTTATTTATAAAAAAGATTATTTTTTGATAAGTTAATTTTAACCAAAATGATCTTAACCAGTTTTTTTAAAATCCATATAATACTTGTAAAATTTTATGAAATACTTTTTGTTTAAAGTTGAAAAAAATAATATTTTTCTATTTTCTTAGTTCTTTTGCCTTTCACTGCATATTAGAATTAAAATGTTCATTACTAAGACAACAAATGAAAAAGGCAATTAACTTGAAATTAACCATTGTCCAATTTACATGTTGAAATTAATTTATTCTCTAATTCGTCTTCAATTGGAAACGAAGTTTGAATCCGGCTCAAAGGACCATTTTCTGTTCATAAAAATATTTCTAAAATGTTTCCTTTCTCAACATAACAAGGCTAAAGATCTCTATTGTAAATGAATGTTTAAAGGTTTTGACACTGTTGATCATAAAATTTTATTAGATAAGCTGTACAATTATGGTATTGAGGAAATGCACATAAGTGAATCTCAAATTATCTTGACATCAGAAAGCACCATAAAGTTTAAAATGATTTGTAGATATATTCAGATTTAGTTTTAAACTTTTACAATTTCCTTGTAATTGATTAGATACTGTAATTTAAATAAATAATCTAGAGAAGCAATTACAATATGTCACAAAATATATTTAATTCTCTACAGCTATCCTTGGTTTCCATTCAATGATGAACCAAGATCAGTATCATGCATCACTTTTAAATAAAGGACAGCCCGTCGGTTTAGGTTGGGATGGTATTACTAAAGCATCTAAACCTAAGCTATTTCCAATGGATCCTCCCAATATGACAGACCCAGACGAAACAGTGAAAAAAGTGCAAGATGATGATGGTAAATTCATTGACTTAAACTGGAACAATATTAAGGTAATTAAAGCCATCTATATATCACATCTATATAAAAATATTTTTAAAATAGGGCAGGACTCAGCTAGTAGAATGTAGAATGGCCCACTTAACAGTGTTTTGTTTTAGAATATATCAGATGAAAAAATAGACAGATTGTTTGAGGCTTTATGTAGCAACACACATCTTGAAACGTTATCTTTGGTGAATGTCGGTTTAGCTGATAGACACGTCGAAAAATTGGCCCGAGCGATCGAAGAAAATGGTACGTTAAGGGTGATTAACGTTGAAACGAATTTTATTTCACCACAGGGTGTTGTTCGATTGGTTAAAGCTCTGCTCAAAAAGAAGACTGTTGAAGAATTTAGAGCAGCCAACCAGGTAGGCATTTTTTTATTTACAAATCTTTTATTTTTATGGTATTCTGTTGAATTAAATGAAAGAAGATTCAGAATGTTGTATTTATTCCAGTTCCCTGATTTAAAGATAAAATTGCCAGCATCACTGCCCTGTGTTTTTCCCATTTCCCATTTTAAGTAGCAATCAATGTAAATACCTAGGAATCTTTTTTGAAATTTTTTCTGTTTGGTAAATTAAAGTTTATTTTTAATTTGGTAAAGTCTGGTTCTTATATATTGCAAAAGGCATAAAAACTTTCCTCCACAATTACTGTTAATAGTTTACCCCTCAGCATTTCCATTACCTTAGTTGTTTCTCTTTCAGCTAATGTTCCAAGACCTATCTGTGTAGAGAATAACTATATTATTAGCAAACCTAAATCTTTTCCTTTCATTGACACAGCCGTCAAACGATTGATGTAGACAGAGAAAAGAAGAGGACCTAAGATGGTACCTTGAGGCACACCATATTCTACATATCTCTCATTACTTAGTTTGTTATTAATTCTGACAAATTCACATTTACTGTATCAGTCAATTTCCTACAAATAGTAGGGAGTTCCTTTTATTCCCATATCTTCCAAAGTACCAAGCAGCTGTTGATGACTAACTGTATCAAATGCTTCAGCCAGATCTAGAAAGATGGTCAATGTGAGTGAACTACTGTCATCGCAAACGTCACTCACTAGATTAAATACATTATTTTCGAACTTGTGCAAAAATTAATACAGTTTTCATACTGCTGTAAAATAAGACAGGTTTTTAAAAAATTGATTTTCATTTCATTTTTTGGGGTTTTAGAACAAGCAAAACTTTTTATCAAGAATGACATTTTTGGCTAAAACAAATATTTAAACATTTTCCACCTATAGGATACCCCAGCCGTGGACATGCTGTATAATAGGTAACAGAGGTTATAGCATTAAGAGTGGAATACCCCTTTTTAAAACCAATTTGATTTATAGATAATAGGTGAAACTTTGTGATATATTTATTTTTTTATTCCCATGTATTACCTTGATTATGTGACAAACTACGCGTTAGGTAATATACTATTAAATATGTCGGTTCAATGTACTCCTTATTGTAGTAAATAGTTATTTGTATGCTAAGGCCGCGAAATACCTCTTTAACGTACCGAAAGAACAGTTATCGCCGAGGCCGCTTGCGGCCGAGGCAAGATAATCTTGAGGTCGTTAAAAAGTTTGGCGGCCATGGCATACACACTATTTTTCGTGCAATCGTTAAAATTATTAAAATAGTTGTAAATTAATATATTATTGCTCTAAAATCAACAGCATTTCAATTCATTTAACAATATCACCGTGTGCTATGGAAATGATATGTTTCAATATATATTTTGACAGTTCTTGTCAAAACGCAAAATGTCTGATACTGATAGCGATATGGTATCTGGTTTGAATGTAGGCAATAACCATTATTCAGAAACACTAGATGTAGTTGCTTCAACTTCTGGAGTAAATATAAGTAATAATACAAACTGTACAATTAATGTAAATATTCATCCTAAATAATATAACTTATGTATTTGTTGGTATTCAATAAAAAATAATCCTTGTCTTTGTAGTATTTTAGAAATGTCAAATTTGGAAGTGACGTTTGGTTTCGCGGCCGTTGCTATGGGTAACGGCCGCGAAATTAAATTTCGCGGACTGTGCTGAGAACGCGAAATACTGACTTCGCGTGCGATTGCACGAAAACTCATTTTCGTCATTTTTGAGTGATTAATTTAGTGTTACTGATCGGTTTCTTGCGTAATATTAACATTTACTGCATTCTTAATATTTAAAACGGTTTCGTATAGTAACTGAAGTGAAATTATAGTACAAAACGAGTAAAAAGTGTCTTTTAAATGTTACAATTGTATCCTCAAGTTGAAACAGCTTTGTAAGTATTTTTAAAAAGTAATTTCGGTAATAATAATTTTATAAATGTTAAAATAATTAACTTAATTACATAAAAATAACGTAAATTTATCTGGGAAACGTAATGAAGTACATTTATATTATGATCCATTTATACAGACAGAAAGTAGGGTTAATGGAAACGAATCAAATATATATTATCAAATAACTCTAAATATATTATATTAAATGCAATCTTATATCTAATAAATGTTATCTGCCATTTATATGTAGTATAAAATTCACCTTCAAATATGTAAATAGAAAATTTTGAATAAAATAGCGACGTCTATTGTTGCTAAGTGGTTGCTAGGGAAGCCGTGCGTTTATTTTACCGTGCGTAAAGAGATACATTACATAGGTTGTACATTGTGTGTTGTTGACGGTTTAGAGGGGTGGTCGTAGGTAAAATAATATATATATATATTTCGGATAACCCCTTTTTAATATATTAATTACTGTTTTTTTTTAATTGACTGAGGCATGGAACTTTTTATTATATTCTTTTCATTAATACAGTTATAGAATCAGTAAGGTGATTGATAAGAAACTTTATGAAAGATAGTCTCTAAGCTAGTAGACTTCGTCAAGACAGTCAGGCTGAGGAATGTAATCTAGTTTTTGAGGGACCACAATAGATCTGAAATGCCCACCTGCCCATATATGCCTTGAAGTCCGTCTTTGTTTTAGTATTATAGTGTTAGCAGCGGCTCTTTTCTTAGAAATACTTGGTTTACATTTAGTATACCAAAATACTTTTAAAATTAAATATATATTTTGTTTAAAAACATATTAACGAATTTTTTTAGAGGTCACAAGTATTGGGCAACAAAATAGAAATGGAAATTACACAACTTATTGAGAAGAATCCAACAATATTGAGGCTGGGATTGCATTTAGAATATAATGATGCTCGACATCGCATCGCCAAGCATCTACAAAGAAATATCGATACGAGTAAGTTTTATCATAAAAATGATTGTTTCATTTTATTTTTTGTAATATTTTATATGGTTACCCATTTACGGAAATAAATATTGGTAGTTGTCCACAAAACAAATTGGCTGGATCAGTATGGTAGCTAACTGATTGTACACTATTTAATATAAAGAATGCTTTGATAGTCATAAATTACAAGTATTATTGGCCGCTTCAAATATTGAAAGTTAACAAAATTTAGTACTCTTAAGATGAAATTTATAATATTGGGTGTAGCTGAATTTTATTAATCCTATAGGGAAAATTAACTAAATTCCAAATAAAACCAATTTTATTTTATAATAGGTAACTTTCTTTTAAGAATAGCATTCCTAATTACATCAATCGGCCCCCGTTGCCTTTTTTTGTTCATGTTAATTTTCACATGAATTATTTATTGTTTCTTTTAAAATACTTTATTTGGAAAACCCCTTATATACAATATATCTGACAAAGTTGGACACATCTGATAATCTTTTTATTTGCAATATAAAAAATTTCATATTCTGTAATTCTATTTGAACTAGAAAAGTGTAAATTCCTTGCACATCCACTAAACTGTGTAGGAATAGATTACTTTATGCAATATACTATTTTATTATGAACAGTTCTGCATCGTCATTTTTTCGTATACAAGGTTTGTCAAGAATTTGAATTTGATATAAGAGTAAAGTACCTTTATTTTTTATAATATCGAAAACTTTAATTCTGAAAAGCAGTTCGAAATAGAAAACTATGTTTTATACTACTTGAGAAAGTTTGTAGTTATCTCCAAAAATTGGTATAATCTCATTTTAGTAGAGTCAATTTCAACTTCATTTTTGCTACTTCTTGAAGTACAATTAATAGGCACACACTGACGTTTTAAATTTTATTTACATTATCTATATTAAGTTATTTTTACAATCAATTTCATTATGTTATTCTGTTGGATATTAATTATTTATTACTGATTTAAGTACTTATTTTCGTAATATTACAAATAAAAATGTTTCGCATATGTTACCAATTTTATCAGACATACTGTATAACACAGATTTGAAAAATATATATTTGAACATTATTATTAATTTGCTTGAAGTCCTGAATATCGTACAATCAATCATTTTCATAGTACAATTTACTTGTAACAATAGTTTGAGCTCCATTGTCCTTAGATTTGTATGGTTGACATATATTCAAGCAAACTAAATGATTTTTGGTTTCAATAGTTAATCTGTCAATTTACAACGGTTTAGTACAAACAAAAATCAATTTCTTTTATCAATGAAATTCATTGTGCGACTCTCGATAGACCTAGAATACATTTCCAATGATTTATAGAACGTCGCCGAGTGATGGCAAAATACCAAGTAACTTTAGGAAAAAAAGGAAATGCTATGAAAATTGTCCGTGCAGATTAATGTTTACTCAGCAGGTAGAGCTGTGAGTATTCGCGCCAGAAAACTACTGGACTGTATTTTCATACCTAATCATAATTGTATTTGCTATAAAATATTTATTATTTCATTTAAATAACGGTGTATTAGTTCATATTGTAATTTTATTTATTATTGCCGTTTTTAAATGGCATTTCATTCATGTGAAAAGTCATATTCAATAAAAATGTGTTCACAAGACGCAGATAAATGTAATGCATTTAACTATACTATTTTTCCACATTCCTAACACTTAATAAACCCTATGGTCAGAACCATTTCCTACATAAATGACCGTATAGTACAAATTACAAATTTTTTAAATAATTTAGATTTAAGTTAAATTTGATAAATATTACATAAATATAGTGGTAGTCTTTGTCAAATACAATTCTTTCTTAATCAAAGTGAATATTACTTTTTGGATTTGATTGGTGAAAATACTGTTAGTTGTTTTCTGAATAATACAATGTGTTATGGTTAGGTGTATTTTTATTTTTTACTTCAGTTGCTCTTTTCTAACGCTTTCGTATAAATAGGTGCGTTCTTTTTGACTGAGATCTCAGTTAATCTCAGCTCACATCGGTTATGTGCGCGTTCTTTTGGATTCACTCACTTCGAAGTGAGCTTAGATTTTTCCTCCCCCTTTACCGATGCTGAATGTGCTATGCGGGGATATCAGTTAGAACTGAGTCGGAAATAAAGTGGTGGGGAGCAAGAAATCGTAGGTCGCGCGTTTGTCGTTCTTTTTGGTGCTTAATCACATCACTTTATATCAGATCACTTCAATCGAAGTGAGCTGAGATCTCAGTCAAAAAGAACGCAACTAATGTACCAGCCTGCAGACGGTGTTGGATAATTGTTGTACATATTTGACACACTTTTCCATGTTCATCATCATGTAAAAAATAAAATTACACAGACCAACACTGAGGTGAAAGAAGAGATTATAATTATTGAAATTTTGAAAACATCAAAACACAGACGTTTTTGTAATACTTAATTTTTTGAGGTACTTTTTTATACACACAATGTTAAAATCAGTATAAAATTTAATTATAAGCAAAAAATTAATAGATCATTTATTACTTCCCTCATAGCACGACTATGAATTTTTCTCAGGTAAACCTACTAAGGATTATAGAGAGAGATGGTTGCCTATTGTAAACGCCAGGAATACAGAGTGACAAAAATCGAGTAATATTACTAACATACTTTCTTTATGGAAAGGTTTTTTGGGTTACTTCTGTTGGAATACTAAATTAGTTTTTATTAATTCGCGTTTATTGTCAATGGAGTATTGTGAAGGATATGTCATCCACCCCCTAATGCCATTAACATCTTTATAATGATAGTATGCTGCATGATCACGTGTCATCATCTATATTTAAATAGTCCCCTAAAAATCCCAAAATGGACCTATTCGCCACCCTAAAAATGTTTTACGGAAATGGACACATTTTAAAAAGATTTATTGTAGTAAGAGAAAGTAATACTGCCTTTTGATTGTTATAGAAAACTATTTTCTAAGCTACACAATTTTGAATTCAATTATTAAATATGCTCATTTTTTAACATTTATACCGTACTTTTTTTAATTTATACCGTACGTTTTTTTTTCTTTGACAGTACGAAAAGACTTGAAATTGCGACTGCAGTTCAGGTTTTTTAACCACAGAAAAACACCTTTAATTAAGTAAAGGTATCAGTAAAACAAACGTTTCGCTTAACATATGTGTCTTGCAAATTTTTCTAAAAATACTTGTTTCAATTTTATCTAAAGGTCAACGCTATTTTAAATCTAAATTAATTTAGAGAATTTTTTGCAATAGAAATTTGCAGGTCATTGCAGCTGTTGAAACGAGTCAACTACATGCTTAACTAACGTTAACAAAGTAATTTTGTGTATATATTTTAAATAAACGTTTTTAAGACGGTATTATATTTTTATGTGATAAAGACGCAACAGCGCTACAAAGTTCATAGTGACCAAATAGGCTGTACTGTCCACACTCTTGATAAAGAATTGCGTAAATATATACATATAAACTTTGTAGAAATAAAATATATAATTAGTGTAATTTAATAAAAACATTGTTGTGCTAGTATAACTAATATAACTAATGCAGGCTGAAATCTAAAACACTGATGGTTTATAATTTAAATTAAAAAAATTGCCTCTTTACCAGTTTAAATAATAATAATTTAATATAAATATATATGTTGTGTCTAATCTAGCTTCTACTATGATATTCAAAATATGCAAATACAATAACAGTTCTGGTCTGCCACTATTCAATTTTGGAACCAGTTTGGACCAGTCTAACCGAGAAGTTAAAACATACTAGCGATTCACGTGCGAATAATCCGCAATAAATAAGAATCATAAGAATAATTATCCATAAAATGATATTAAATTTATATAGAGTAATTATGTGGTTGTTCCTAAAAAGGATGCAAACACCTTTAACCTCACCGTATTAAAACACACATCGGAAAAGTCTAGGGAAAATTTTAAAATATAATTAATTAGATACAATTTATTTCTGTATGGATTCAATTGCACGTGGAATGTATGTATTAATTAAATTTCTAATGATAAATATACCTGTTAGTTTAAAAAAGTTGCAAAAAGTAAAACAATCCTGAGATATGGAAAAAGTAGAAATTCTGCACTGTTTAAATTTAAAATTAATTTCTAATTTTATCATTCTAATAATGATATTGTCTAGTGACATTTAACGTTAGGCGAAACAAATCGAGCCGTAGGCCTTCTTGAAGGTGGCATGCGGTAAACTCAAGTAGCTGAGCGAATAGGTGTTTCTCAAAGCGTTATTAGTAGATTATGGAACCGTTTTAGAGAAACTGATAGTCCAGCCGAGCAATATCCAGGACGGGGACGCTCTACAACAGCAACTCAATATCGAATTTCAATTTGAACAGCTAGACAACCAACAATAACTGCTCCTTAGTTAGTTACGACTTTACAAAGAGTGCATAACTTATCTATTGGTCTAGATACAGTGCGAAATCGTCTTCATGAAGCCAACTTGTTCAGTAGACGGTCCCTGAGAAGTCCACCTTTGTCTAAAGCTAATCACGCTTCAAGACTGGAATGGTGTCAAGAATTTCAGAATTGGGCTACAGTTTTATTCAGTAACGAATCTAGATTTGGATTTCCTTCAGACTATCATCGAACAAGAGTGTGGCGACGGTCTGGAAATGTGGAACGACTGGATTTGTATTGGTGATATTTAATTATTTTTGGTTTTAATTAGATTTCATATTAATTATTATTAAACAAGTATTATTTTTCCCTAAATGAAAAACTGACGTTTATTTTTAAAAATACCCCTAGACTTTTCTGTGTATATATAATAGTAATACTTAATATCAAGTTCTAAACTTATTGAGAGTAATAAGTGAATAAAATCGCACGACCCTTAAAATAGTTGTTGGAATAGTGCAGAATTAATATGAAGAACTGCAAAGATTGCTCTTTTAAATAACTGACACAAATTGACTAAAATATAAAATATTGTTAAGGGATTATTTTTGAGTTCCTTAGCGGTTTCGTACATCTAATCAAATATAAAATAGATGTAATTTATTTCTTAACACAATGTTATAATTTTTTGTTTACAGAAAGACGCCTGTCTAGGCTGGGAGCGACTAGTTCATAGTCTGTTCCATGTAATGTTCAGTATGTACTTGAATATACTTTGGGTATTGGTGCTGGTGATGTAGGTCGGCCAAATGAATGAATATCAATTTCTGTTTTATAAAAATAAAAAGAGCGGTGAAATTTAGATCAGGTTTTATGATTATATAAGTGGCACTCTCTTGAATTAAATAAATATTTAACTTAATGATTTGAAACATTTTGTAAATGTTTTTCAAAGTAGTTTGGTCGACTTATCTTAATTATCTTCATCTTAGATTTTTGTATTCAAAGAATACAGAAGCTTTTTAAATTAGGTACTGAATTCACTTAGCTTATTGCAATAGATGCACTTGTTGGAGTATGTTCGTATTATTTGAATTGCCACATTTTGATTCATGTTAATACAATTCTTTATGAAAGCACGTCGGTGTAAGTTTGACAAAGATGTTTTCAAGACATTGTAGGTACAGGATAACATCTACATTATTGTATTTACTTCTTCACGAAGGAAATAAAGGACAATAGTGTACAAAACATTTTTGCTAAGTATTACTTTTGTCAGGTAAAATCTTTTACTACACTGCCATCGCTAGGATACTTTCCGTAATCCTTGTCATAACCAAATAATGATATATATGTTATTCATATGACGTTATCAAATACAAATTTAACACTTTTACTGTGCATTTTTAGGATACCCATCCACCATCTTATTTATTTTATGCGCTTATTTGTAGCTGATTAGAATTATTGGGCTTATTTTTTATGTGCAATTTTATGCTTAGTATTGAAAGCTTATAGACGTTATAGTTTTTGAAGTAATATTTCCGTAGAACTTCGATTTAGACGTAATACTGAAATAGTAATTACTTTAAATCTTATAAACTGTTTATGTTTATTTTGATTCGACTTTGATTTTTGAAAGTTTAATTGTGAATGATATTATTTAATAGAGACTCCTTCAAATACTTTTTATAAATCCCTAATAAATTCATTTAGGTTTTACGGAAATATTTATCGACGAATAGCCGCAGTAATAATCTTAAATTTTATAACGTTTCAGTAAATGATATTATCCATCTATTAAATATTTCACGGGTTAGTCTGTAATTTTATAATGTGAGAAATAATATCATTTTTTGAAATATTTGATTTTGTGAAAGTAACAAATGCTACTATTATTTGTGTGATTTATTAGTAAGGATTGCACAAATTACAGAGTGTAAAGTAAAAGTCTGCATATATATTATTATATAATCGCACTCCCTTCTACCATTAGGTGTAGGGAGAAGTTTTTAATTTTTATGTACAAATCTGTTCCATTCCTTCTTATTTTTGGCTAATTTCTTTGCTTCTCAAGTTTTCCATATGTTTTAAATAGTTTTCCTACTACATTCTCCCATGTTTCTCTTGGCTTAACTCTTCTCTGTAGATGACCTTAGAGCTGAGTTGCCTTTTCTCTCTGAATTGTAATACAGATTCTACTTGTAAATCATATCTTGTTGGTTTCTTTCTTTTATCCCTCATCTCTGTAGCTTACAATTTCCTTCTTTGGGTTAGCACTCATGATTCACAGACGTAGGAAAGGGCTAATCTATATATTGTTCTGCAAACATTTAATTATAGTTGTTGGTACTTCTTGTTTGCTGGTTAAATTTTTTGTTTAATGCTAAATATAGGTTTGTTGCTTTGTTTAATCGTTTTTTTACATCCATTTTCTTTCTCATGATTTATTGAAATTGAGTTATTTGTTCTTTTATCTATATCTGCTCTAGATTATCTATACTTATTCTTAAACCTTACATTTCCTCTGCTACTATTATAACATTAGTCTTTCCACGAATCCAACATTTATTCTCATATTATTTTCTTGTAGTACGTCATTTAAGACTTTTATGTTACCTACGTCTCTTTCATTTCCAATCAAAGTTATCGTCTCGGCTGCAATGAGATCATGTCCCGAAGCTTTTCCATTTTTCATTCTTATTTCATCTAGATTGATGCTTTCCTCTATCGCATCTTCACTTTTTGATGGGTTTAGGACATGGTTTAGATGGTATTTAGACATAAAAATTTACATTACACCAATATGAAGATTAGCAGCCTTCAAAGAGGTGCAAATAAAATTATAGTATAACTATTTTATATTATTTTAATTGGATATTTGGAGATCTTGTTACTTTCATAAAACGAACCTTTAGATTGATTTAGAATAAACAGGAATGATTAATTTATGTTTTGTTTATAGCTCGCAGACGTCGTACTGGACAGCTGCCCAAAAACTATTTGGTAGGTTATATTGCTTAAAGCTAGAAGCTAATCGTGCTGTTGCCAAGTCTCATGGATTCTGCGCTGCGCTAGTTAATAAAAATAAAACACGAATATCGTCGATAATAAAGCAGATCAGTTAATTTTAATATTTTGGTTTATCGTCTGTTTTTAGATAACAAAAAAAATATATTCGCTATTTTGGTCATACTGATAGAAACTTTTTGTTAATTTAAACGTTTCTTGCATTCATTTCACTTGCTTTAAGTACAATTTAGTGTGATTCTATTTGAAATATATTTTAATATTATATTAATTCTATGAACTATTTTAAGTATTTTAATTATTCTGTAAATATTGTTTGCACTCTATATGTAATTATTATCAGCTTAAAGCACATAAGTTTTAGACGTAAAGAACTTTCTACACCCGAGAAACCTCTTAGGTAATTTTTTATATTGGGTAGGCAGCAAAATCAATAGTATTTTTTTTTTAATCTTAATAAGCGATATTGTAGGATATTGTAGTATGAAGAGAAAATAATATATTTTAAACTTTATTGTTTTTGTCATTTGCTGTCACCGTTTTTTACCAAAAAAACATTAGATAATATTAAAAGAAAAAACTGCCAAGAATTTTGTAAAAACTCGTTAGGTGTAGAATACTTTTTTAAAGTTATGCTTTTAAATAATGTACAATTAAAAAAAAACACCATTTCGATGTATACAACTCGTCCAATGTACAGAATATCATAGCATGCTATTAAAAAATTCAATTATATTCGACGGGTGTATAGTTGTGGAAATATCTATAATAAATAATCACTGCATTTTCATAATTAAATTGATTAACTACGACATCTAATGTTCCATTATTAGCAGAACTTTGGGGAACAAAAAGAACGTAAACAGATTACTGATCTCTACATTTAGTAAAACTGGTTTAACAAACATGGTACCTGCTCCAAATTGATAACAAGGCTTTAGCTACGAGCTGACAATCTTACAGATTTGACCTAAGCATACTTTTACAACGAATTATTATCACTTTTGATACAGTCAACTTTAACTTTTTTATTTAGGATATTTTTACAACTATAATTGTGTGTATTTTCAATAGCAGTAAGGGCGGTTTGCAATCTACTGGCACGCGTGTCTATTTTGAGATTGTTTCTTGTACAACATTTTTTGGAAAAGATAAAGTTGCTAATGTATCACACATACAATAGGAAAATAATATGCGTAGTAAACAATAACCTTGCCAAATTTAAGCTTGTAAACCGACCAAAACAGCAATTGGAAACCTATAATGTGTTTCTTAATAATTTGATAAAATGTTTTATCAAATCGCTCCACAATTAACGACAAGTTCATTCAAATGACGATTTTAAGTTTTTTCTTAATAAAAATTTTATTATCATGTAAATATAAGTTTTATCGTAATTTTTTCAGTACTAGTTAGTATAAATACGGTAAACGAACCTTATTGTACTTTATTAACGGATTTGTTTAAAAGAAAGCGTTAATACTAGCACTGATGTTAATTTCATATTTTATATTTATATCGATTTCTACGAAGTTAATGTTACATTTTCTTTTTAGAAATCAAACATGTACATTTTTAGTTAGTATGTTTTTTTGTTCTTTTAATGTGTATATCTAAATATCATTTTATCATTTCCGTAGTTGCATAAAATGTGATGATAAAAAAAATTATCAGTTATGTAATTTTCACAAAATAAAAGAGAATAACGTGAAGACTTTTATTTTTTTATTTAGTATTTTTCCGTAGTATTTAAAAATCATAATAATAATAAAATCTCAGAGTAATAAGTAAACATAGAGGTGCCACAACAACACAATAACATACAGTTTGTAGCCTATAGCAATGAACCTATAATTGAGGGAGATGGAAAATAAAATTGACATCTAGAGTTGAAGGTAAACACAGCCGTACAGTGGCGTGTAATTGGTTAGAGTATCACCGTAATATATAAATGTTAGTTAAATAATTTACACACATTAAAAATAATTCTTTTAATTAAATAAAAAAAAAAACAAAAAGAAAACTATTTAAAAGAAACTTTCCACTTTTAGCTCCTAGTTTATATATAATATGCATTTCATTATTAATTTAATTTTCTTATTTCTAATAAATTTTAATTGAAATTGCTAATTCTACGCCAATGAACTTACCAGTGATAGGTTAGATTATCATTTTTCGAAGTACAACAAATTATACACGCTTTTCGGGTTTTCACCATTTTCAATATTGAAAATAAATAAAAACACTTAATAAATTTCACTTAACTACACATAAATTCAGGAAAAATCGAACAAAGCGCTAATCACCTCTAGACAATAATAAACAAAGGCACTGATACCAAATTTTCGGTGTGGGTATTTGATACAATTTGTGCAAAGCATTTTATTCAGTAATATCGAAAGGTAAGAAAGTGAATATTAAAGTATATTAAAGAATATTTTCTCTGACTAAAAGTCTCCTCTTAAAAGTAAAATAAAATTGTTGTAAATTATACTATTACGTTTTTGTTTCCTTCTTTGTACTTACAAAACATAACGTCTGGCAATGCTCTGCTGGTAAACAGGTAAACAAATCTGTCTCGACGACAAGTAGTAGGGAATATGCCTACTCTATGTTTACTTATTACTTTGAGAATAAAATACAAACATGTTTCAAGAAACGGGCATTCATGAATTTCAAGAGTTATAATTTTACCCTCGCTGTTCTATAGTTGATAGCTCTAAAAGAATTGAATTCACAAGATTTTGTTCATTATATACACTATAACAATGTGGATCTATTAACACATTTTTTTCTGGGAGTTGTGAATGTTCTCACCCCTGCTGCTGCCATTGCATCCACAGTACTGTTCCCCTGTACCAGCATTAGTGGCTTTATCTTCACATTTATCCTCGCTCTTTCACTCCACACTTGCTCCACACAGCATACTATCCTCAATCGTCTTACCACTCTCACGGCCCTTTCACATTACACACCAATCTCCCCCACTATGCTGCCAGTACTTTCGCGTTGTGTACCGTCTACTACAAAGGATGTTTACAGGATAGTTGACTAACCAACCACACAACCATATATTTTACCGATTCCGTGCCAATTTTCTTACCCTTCACCATCATCCCCCAACTTCCCTCGTCTTGCTTCCCACCGTCTTCAGCTACCTCTGCCGTACACATATCATCCGTATACATCGTAATTTCACATACAATTCCACAAACCTCATCAAACACACATTTCCAGAGCTTCTTTCCTCTAGATGCCTCCCAGCCCTTTCCACCACATCCATCACTCTCCCCTCGTAAACCCGTGCTGGTTTTCCCTAAAACTTCCATTTCTTCTTACTTGTTCCCCAACATTTATTATTCACTCAACCAATTTACCCACACCACACAGCAGATTGATGAGCCTGTAGTCCCCGGCCCGCTTCCCCTCTTTATCCTTATTCTCCACCAGATCACCCTGGCCATCTTCCAAGAATCCTTTCTCCCTCAGCACCTTCTTGAAAAGAAGGTGCTATTGTCCTTCAATAACCTTATTATTATTATGTCATCTCTCAAGCCATTTACTCCTGTGGCTTTAATACCTTGATTCCCCTTCTCTACCTCCCACTTATCTCCCATTATATCCATACCAGCCTAAAATCCTGCACTTCCCAAATCCTAACTGTCCTCGTTCTTTTCGTAGCTGTTTCATACACCTTACCGGATGGATTGTCGTCCATTTCCCCCAGAAACTCTTCCAACTTCCCTCTTTATCCCATCTCTTCCCCTCAGCTTCTTCCTCCGTTCTTTCTTACATTCCCTCAGTTCCTCTATTTTTTCATTCCATCAGTATATAGCCCTCCATACATGCATTTTCCTCTCTTTTACATCCAAACAGTTTATTTACATCATGTCTGAGTCCCCTTTCTTACTTTTTTCCTCAAACTCTCTGCCTTCGACTCTTCTCCTCATGTATTTCATTTTTCATTATATCCGTCTCCTCGTCCCCCCTCATGAAGGTGGGCAGCAATCCGTCATCAAGCGCCGTCAACCCGTTGGATGTTGCTTTCAGTATATCTCCAATTCCATGGTTGGGAAAGGGAGTTTCTGGATCTGTCTATGAAAATACGTTCAGTAAGGTATAAGAAGACGTGGTCGAAGACCGGAACATCAATGCCTATAGAGGCGTTGGTTTTGGCATCTGGAGGTGATAGTTTGATAATTATGAAGGTGTCGCAGAAGTTCCACAATCTGTCATTGATGAGGGAGGTAGTTCTATAGGATTCAGGTAGGGTAGGGTCTTTTTCCGGGCTTGAGGATCATAACCGTGTTGGCAATTTTCAATTTGGGAAAATAAGAGAATGTAAAGCAAAAATTAAAGAGATTTTGAAGGGTTCGGAAGAAAGATTCTAGTAGATTCTCGATGAGGGTTTGTCGTGAGATATAAGACAGCCAAGCAGCCATAAGTGAGTGGATGGTGAAGGGGAAGGATGTATGTATCGCCTTTGGAGGATAGGGAGCATAAGAGGAAGCAGAAGGAGAAGAAAGGCGGGAAGGTAGAGATTGAGAGGGAGGCAGATGAAGAGAATGTAGAGGATCTAAAGGAAATGGTAAGGCGGCTGAAGGAGAGAGTTGAGAAGCTGGAAAAGCAGAAGAAGGGTGAGGGAATTGGAAAAGCTGGGGAAAAACGAAGAGGGGAGGAGGAAAACACAATCAAGATGAGAGGTAGGACAAAGGGACTGGGAAGGTCGGAAGGAAGTTAAGGATAGGGAGTGGGATGAAAAAAGAGGGGAGGGAATAGAAGTCAAGATAGGGAACCCTGTCGCTGGGGATGAAACAATTAAAGTAGTGTGGCTAAATAAGGGAGATAGTGGAATGGAAAAGGGGGTACATAGATTGTTTATTGCGGAATGTTTATTGGGAAAGCGGGAATGGAAATTTGGATGGAATAGAGTAACAGTTGTAGAGGGGAGGAAGGAAGGTAGATGCTTTGCCTGTGGAGCGAAAGGACATATGGCAGCGATGTGTAGGGTGGAGAGAGAGAAGGAAAAAGTCGTATGTTGGATATGCAGGGGGGAGGGGCACTTACTTACTTACTCTGTAGAAAATGTGAGAAAAGAGGTCATATGGTTTGCAAACTGAGGGACGCAAAGAGGTTGGAAAAAATGTAAGGGCCTTTAGGGACCCCTTAGAAGGGAAGAAACAAGGTAAAAGAGGAGGTAGGGGTAGACAAAAAGGAAGAGGAAAGACTGAAGACGGAGCGAGGTTTTTGCAGATAAACCTGGGGAAGTGTAGAGTTGCGCATGATATTTTGGATGAGGTGATTGGTAGGAGGAAGGTGGATGTGGTGTGTGGATTTGAGGTGAATGCAAAGTGTGTTAAGAAGCAAGGATGGATTATGGACGATTCAGAGGAGGCGGTAATAAGAGTGGTCGTAAACGGACTAATAGCAGATGAAGTGAATCGGTTGGGTGGTCGTGCATATGGGAGACTTGGCGGTGTACAGCGTGTACATTAGCCCAAATGTAAGTCTGGAGGACTATGAAAGATGCATAACTGGTTTGAAGGACGATTTGAGAGGTGTCTAAAGGGAAAGGGAGACATATAAGTAGAGCAGTGACAGAGGACTTCAACGCCAAAAATATTGCATGGGATGGGAGTAAAACAGACAGGAGGGGAGTGATTCTAGAGGAGGTGCTGACTTGTATTTCCGCACTGGGCAGAGTGATGAGCTTAGTGGAAAATTCTAGGGAGGGTAGTTGGAGAAAAAAACTTTCCCTACTTGTATTCTTCGACGTTGGGTCAGCAAAATGGCAGTGCTGAGCGACTTGGAGTGGAGGAGGGGTAGAGAATTATCTGACGGAACGGGTTTTGGTTGACTCGAGACGGCGGAAGTATAGGACGGAGATGAGAGTGCCTCAGGGGTCGGTATTGGGACCGACGCTCTGGAAATGCGTATTTGATGAGGTTTGTGGTATAAAATATGAAGAGGGATGCGAGATTACGGTTTATGCGGATGACGTGCGCCTGGTATGTTCAGCAAAGGGAGAGACAGACGTAGAAAGAATGCGGATTGAAAGTGGCCGAAGAGAAGACGATGGGATTACTGGTGAAGGGACGCAGCAAGGCGAGGGAGTTGGAGGTGATGGGGTGAAAGGAAAGAAAATTCACATGAAGGAATCGGTGAAATACCTAGGTGTGTGGTTGGATAGCCAACTATCGTTTAAAAATCACATGTCGAAGGCGGCGCATAAGGCGAAAATTCGGGCGGCATGGCTGGGGAGATTGATGTGTAACGTGAAAGGACCTGGAGAATGGAAGAGAAGAGATATTGCTAGAATGATTGAGCAGAGTATGCGTTACGGAGCGGAAGTGTGGGGTGAAAGAGCGGGAGTACATGCTAGTACCCTCTACTGAGGGTTCAGAGAGGAATGTTGCTGAGGGTGGTGCAAGGGTACAGGACAGTGGGAGGGTTTAGCAGCAGCGGTGCTGGCAAGATCCTACCCATTGGATGTGATGGCTAGAGCCAGGAGATTACAGTGGAAGGGCGCGATGAAAGAGGAAGTTATGGATTGGATGGAGGAGGAAATGGAAGTAAGGTGGGAGGAGTATGAAGGTGCGCTAAAAAGAGTAATTGCAAGTAGGAGATAATGGATGACTAGGAAATTCGGCGAAGTGAACTACTTCTTGACAGGCATGGGTCAAGAATAGGATATCTTCACAAGATTGGGAAAGGGAGACGAGTGTGTGAAAGGTGCGAAGTGGAGGATGATGTAGGACACGTGTTTAGATGCTGGAGGAATGAAGAAGTGCTGAAGAACTTGGAGGAAAGACTCGGAGTGGCTGTGTATTGGGAAAATATGGTGGAGATAATGTTGAAAGGTGAGGAGGAACGAATGGAGGTGAATAAGGCAGTGGAGAGAATGGTTAGGAGAAGAGAACGTTTATAAGTGGCAGAGTAAATGGAGAGTGTGTGAGAGACCGCCGCCTGTCTTGAAGTATGCTAGGGTAGTGATTTCGAGACGGGAACAACGGCGAGTGTTGAGGTGGTTTTTGTTGGTAGGCGTCATCCTAGTGTTGATGAGTCCAACACTGTTCGCGTCCTGGACCCGTTCGAACATGAGTTTTTCCATCTCAGCCCGAAAAAAAAGCAGCCATAAAGGTGTTAAACGCAACGGAGGTCAATTCAAGGCTGGTGTGGGTCTGCAGAATCACAAGATCATTTGGAATGAAACGGACAAAGGAATTTTATAACAAAAATAAAAAGTTACAGTAGCAGTTTTTCAAGTCACATATTTCTAACTTTAGGTAAACTTCCGCTGCCTACGACTAGAAACTACGAGGGGAGTCACTCTAGAGTTTAAAGGATCTGCCACTATTTAGTTTTAAAATTGTTATTTATTGAAAAAGTTCGCATACAGTATAAAAAAAGTTTTATACTTGCTAACGAGATGGGAGGAATAGGGTTGGGTCGTAAAAAAATAAAGGATGATGATGAAGCGATTATTAGGGTCTGGAATGTCGGTTGATGAATATAAGATGCACAAAACTTTGTTAAAACAAAATCAGTGTTTAGTTCCTGTATTTCAGGTAAATTATATATTTTTATTATTATTGTCTAATATTTGAACATTCAACGTCTGTTGTCTTATTTTTTGTAATGTATTTACTTATATTTACTTGTTGATTAACAATATTCATGTTCGCCATTTTCTTTTATGAACTCATGTAGGTATATTTTGTTGTTAGAGAGTTTTTATATAAAAATTGATTATAAATTATTCGAGCTATATTAATCATTATAACTCTTCTGTTATGCATGACTTTTTCCATAATAATTCTGAATGTTACCTTAATAAGTTATTAGTAAAATTTATTGATTTTATAAGAGTGCTGTGTATCCTTTAAAAGGGCCTTGATATACGTCTAACATTTTCTAACCTTGAGGAGAGAAGTTTAAAAGGGCCTTGATATATGTCTAACATTTTCTAATCAGAGAAATCTGCCACCATAAAAAAGAAATAAATTAAAAGAAGTAGATTCTCTTCGCCCCTACAACTATAGCTGGGTAACCTCCTGTATAGGACGTCAGTACCTTATTCCGACTATATTGCCCGTATTATGGTCATCACTGTAAAATATAAAAAATTTAACGTTACATACATCTATAAGTAGGATAGATAAAGATTTTATATTTTTGTTATTATGGTCCGTCAAATTAAAAATTATATTCTGTAACTAACTTCGTGAATGTATTCTAACCTAAAATTTACCTTTAAATGAAATGGAATTGAATCTCGCCTTCTTAATAAGACTACATGTTGATGTAACCGTTCAATTATTTGTTCAATAATATTTGGTTGGGGAAGACGATACTTTTTTTTTAAACTGACCTCGTTATACCTCAAAACGCGTCTTTCTATTCTTAAGCGATTTCTAAAATGAATTAACTGGTAAAGATTTATTTATTATTATTTTAAGAATTTTATTCATACCTATTATTATCCTCATCCGCAAGTAAATATTGTAATGATTTAATTTATTAACTTATTTTTATTAATTTAATTTGTTCTAATTTATTAATAGCCTCTCGTTGGGCCTGCCAATTTGTAATGATTTATTTTATATAATTGTTTAGTTTATTTATTTGTTTAATTAATTTAGTAATATTGATTTATTTGATTTAGTATTTTATTGATTTATTGTTTTAATGATTATTTAATTTAATGTTTGATAGTGTTGGGCGCCTTATAAAAGTGTTTAACTAGCTCAGTGAAATTATTGATTTGTTTGAATTTGAAATCCGACTCTTTATCTTGGGTAGGATTCAAGAGAAACTAAATCTTCAAAAAAATTCTTATAATACACTAAATTTTAATTATTATACTTGCTCACTACAAAAATTTTATAAATCTATTAATGGTTTTCATATGCTTATTACATTTAACTTTACAAATTTCCAGTTATTGACAAAAATGAAAATGATACTGTTACAAAGATTTATACCGTACAGAATTCTAGTCCACACTGTTATACACAATCACAACAGAAAATATGAGTTTTTATTTAATTAACATACCTCGTATATCAAAGTCTTTCTGAATTTCGTCCACGTCAGGCGGAATATGCCGAAACAAAGAGATCGGCTCCAACGGTCGTCTACACTCGGGAACAGGAGAGAGATTTCAATTTTTTTTTGTCTTTTTATACCCTCGCCAGATTATGACAAATTTGACGTAAAATTCGAAATTCAACTGTTGATAATTTTAAAAACTAACCTAAAATTCCAAATAATGAGGTAATTATTTTACATTTTTGATTATATCTTTGATAACATAAAGATAGCTTATCTTTTTACAAAAAATCTATTTAAATTATTTTTATTTCACTTTTTCCCTATACAAATTTGATTTGAAATAGGCTTTTTTTAGTCCTGTCAAATACATTATACACTTTTTAAATTTGAGTTAAAATTATAAATTACTCTTAAAATTACTCATAAATCTATTAAACTAATCCTATTTCAACTTTTAAATACTATTTTAACCTCTAAGAACTAAAATTTAAACTTTTTAAATGACTTTATTATTTGAGCTATGTACTCACTGTTATAGCAATGATTTACTTAATATCTCTTGATATTATCAAAGACTAACATCTTATATCTAATAAACAAACTTACTTAATTAACTTACATATAAATTTACTAACTAAAAAGTCTTTTATAAATGTTTATTAATAGTTTGATATTGTCCTTTCACTCTACACTATAGGAGTGTTCTTTATCACTAGTACAAGTTATTTATCCAAAAATGCCGATATAAGATTGTACACTGAATTTAACTTTGTTTATAACAAATTTTTATACTGTTTTTTTTGTGCATTTTCAGGTACATATCATATTGTGATGGTTTATTTAAATAACTGTTTAGTTTTCGAAGAATCACATTGATCTACTTGTTCCTTGGTAAGTCCTTTCACTTTATAAATAATATTAATAAACTTAACTACTTAAAATTACATATTTATTTACTAAACATATGAAAGATATTAATAGTTTTTAATTTTGTTCCTTTTTTTTATTTGTTTTAGATTTCAACTTTAACTTCAACATAAAACTATGTCAATTGTACATGAATACATGAAATGGGAATTGTTATTAGAATTGTACATATTTAGATAGTTATTGATTGATACCTTGGATCCTATCCAAGATAAATTTGTCAAGTACATCCTCTATCTATTTGAATGTTTACTACAAGAAATTATTATATTGAATGCTTTTGATGGAATAAAGAAAAAGTAGCTGATGATTAAATGAAAATTATTAAAATATCCTTTTTATTGTTACTTATTGAGGTAAGTTTTACTTATTAATAATAATAATCTAATATTTAAGGTTACAGTGACATTTCGCTATCTATAAGTTTATAGAGGCATTTAAAGAAAAATGTAAGTATACAGAATGACCCTAATTGCAAAATTCTTAAATTCTGTAACTTTGAAGGTTACAGAGCTTAAATTATTTAACGCAGCGACCATAATACGGGTATATGTCAGCTAACTAACCTTCTTCAGTTTTGTGTGATCCAAATGTGTCAAAAATGAAATATATTTACAGTCAGCACTTTGAAAACTTTTGCCATAATATTTTATAAATAAAGTGTTTGTTTATAAGATGATTCAGTAGTCTGGTGGTCAGTATTATGGAAAAACCCTATTCATGTTAGCATGTTACCTCTAGCCTCAAAGAACATTAATTTATTGAGTTATTATAGTTATTTGAGATGTATACAGTTTTGTTATTTTTGCTATGATAACAATTATTATAAATACTGTATTTTTGTTGGGTTTTATTTAACACATTGATCGCCAGAGCAATTTAAAAAAAAAAATTCTGGGTGCCACGCGTGTATTTTCGTGTATTTGTTTTTATAACATTACTTTTAGTGATTTCGCATTGATAGAACCTTAAATTGATTGAAACAGCCCTTGATTTTACTTAAAAAATATGTCGCTCAAATATGCCCGACGTGGCCTCATGAGCATTGATTCATCGCTCACGGCCACGTCAGCCGTATATGCGCGTCGAGTCGAAACCTGTCGAAACGATGCAATTGCTTTGTAAGAGGCCACACATGTAATGCCTAATGTCTAATATGAGCGACGCGGCGCTAGATGATATACAAGAAAAATCGTGGTGTTGGACATATATGAGCGATGTGGCCTGATACGCACTATTGGTGTCGGCCATATATGTCCGACGTGGCGATCAATGTGTTAATATGACCATTATAATGGTCACCAGTGTTATATGTATATTTAAAATTAATAACCACAAACAGAGTAAGTTATACTACAACCCATTCCTTACCTAATCTAACATAAGGGTTAATACAATCAGTTTGGTATATCAATGTATTACATTTGTAAATATATTGATGAACAAACAGGAAGTAAAATGATTTCAACGATATTTATTCACTTATTTAAATATAAATTTAAATAATAAATTTAGTTTAAAACGTTTAAATTTAATATTTCTTATTAGGAAGGAATATTTTTGATGTCCTGTACTGGTGAATAATCCAATGTAAGTGTGATACAAGACAGGAAATACCCAGTCATATTACAATTCATCGTAGTTTCCACGATTCAAGAAATTCTCAGTATACAGTATGATGCAAATGTATGGAATAAATTCATTATTTCAGAAACAGACGACTTTAAAAAAAATACAAACCGAGGTCACGTGACAGCTCATTTGAAAGGTCTCCTTATTGCCTTTGCAACAATCTAATCATTTGAATATTTATTTCTACAGGGTTAACCAAAACTGTTGGTTTATTAATGCAATTAACTTAGAATAAATATTTACTTAAATACAATTAAATTACAACAAATGTTCGAATTGCCGACCTTCAGCAATGATACAATGAGAAAGGCGAGTAGTAAATTCTTTCTTAACGTTTTCGAGGACTTCGGGTGTTATTTGTGCAATTTCGGTTCGGATTCGCTCCTTCGACTCTTCTACATTATTCGGTCGATTTTGATATACTCTGCTCTTTAAATATCCCCACAAAAAAAAGTCTGAGTCAAATCTGGACAACGTAATTTAGTACCTCAACGCCATAGTGTGGGGGAGCCCCATCCTGTTGGTACCATAAATCATTTCTATTTGGAAATAGCTGATTAGACTGTGGCAACAGATGATTTTGAAGAAATTCCAGATAACTAGCAGTAGTTAGGTTTTCCTAAAAAAATATGGCCCTACAATTTGATTGTTTATAATGCCGGCCCAAACATTCACCTTCTCGGGATATTGTGTCCTATACTCTGACCGTTCAGCATAAAAGACGCTTCATCTGAAAAAAGTACCTTTTTAAATGAAACCCGGATCTCTATTACATTGTTCCATAACGATTTCGCAGAATTCGATTCTTCTATCAAAGTCATCTTCTAATAGCTCCTGGACCAGATGTACTTTGCATGGATGTCACTTCTCCTTTTTAGCACTCTTACAACAGTTGATTGGTGGACATTATTATCTAGTGCGACCTGCCTAGAACTGGTAGTAAAACGTCCAGTTTTTTGGCTTCGGATAAATTAAATAAATTGCGAACTTCTGCTTGAGTCCTCACTCTATCTCCATAACCAATCATGGTTAAAATCTCGATTCGTTCTGTTTCTGTTAGTTTCATTTTTGTAAATGCTGTTATTAATGTCGGCAAAAAACTCGAAGAGTATAAAATTTGACGTCTATTATTTGACAGATTCACAGATCATTGACGAATAAAGACGAGTCAATGACAATATTGATTTAAATATTTTTGTAAAAATAATTCCGAGTACTTACTACAATAATTAATTTCAAATTATAATGTAGCATTTTTTTTATCAATGTATTTTTTTTTGGAACCAACAATAAACACTATTTTGTTTTATTCCCAGTGGCTGTCCTTAGTGTATTTTAGTTCAGTGAATGAATATTTTTATGGCAATTCCATATTACTTAACACAGTTTATAATTTTGGTTAACCCTGTAGAAATAAATATTTAAGTGATTACATTGTTGCAAAGGCGATAAGGAGACCTTTCAAAAGAGCTGTCACGTGACCTCGGTTTGTATTTAAAAAATCGTCGATGACGTTATTACGCCATCACTAATGACATAATGTCCAACACATCTATAGCAGTTGATGGCCATTCAAAAATTAAGAGAATTTATTTATTCCATACATTTGCATCATACTGTATATATAAGTTTGCGCATAGCCCATAATGTTAAAAATATTTACTCACAGTAATTATATTTCTGTTGCTACATAGTTGATACGGAACCGAAACAAAAGAATATACAGTAGCAACAATTTTAAAATTGTGGATTGACTTTGAGTTTTATTGCTGCTGTTTATCTGTATCATCCAAATTTGAGAGATGGATACTTTTTCAAAAGAATATACATTTTACAAAATATAAATCTCCACTATTAAAAAATACCCTGAAGTCATTATTGAAATGTTTAAAGCATTGCTTTTTAAAATACATTCCCCTCAAAAAAATTGGTCCCAATTTTAAAGTTGGCTCGCTCGCTAACCGCTCATTTGATTTTGAAGTTTTTTATTCAAATGTGAATTTGCGCATATACGGGGTACAATAATGAGATGAAGTTTATTTCCTGAAATCTGCAACACCCTGTGGAATGCAACAGTTAGGTACAGCAGCTGTTGTCAACTGGTATTGCAATGAACCTTGATCTTTTCTGAAAATTTAGTTTTTTTTTATTCACAATAGTTGATACTTCCATTTTATTTATGGCAATAAATATGTAGGACTGTTTCAACCATCCCATTGTAGAATATTAGCATTATGAATGAAATGAAACTTAAAACTGACATTCTACCCTTTACTAAATTTCCAAAGGTACAATAAAAGCAACCCCTATGAGTGTCTTGTAACGAAGGGATTAAAAGTAAAAAATGTTACCGCTTCTATTTTTATGTATTGATTTGACTGGGCATAATGCACTTTCTAGTTATCTACTTCTGTTATCGGAAGGGAGGGTGGGTAGAGAAAATGCAGTTAGTCACGCATACCTACCTTCCCCTACGTTTCAGTAAACTCATTGGCCTATGGAGAAAAATTAAAAAATCAACTAAAAAACGAGGACATTAGATTATTGAGTTGACTTTTTATCGTATCTTAAAATTGTGTCCCGTTTAGAATTTTTTATAAACAATAGCTTTTTTCACAAAACTAAGAATTTAAACACTGTAGCATTGAAAAAAAGGGTTACAGCTGGTTACAGAAAAAAGGAAGTTTTTATCTGAGATCATCTAATCCAGTGATTCTCAGCCTTGGTCCACGGACGAGTCAAATTTGTAAAAAAATTTTTACTAGTATTAAAGAACTAAGAATATTAAGCAATGAAACTTTTAAACAAAACTTCCACGTTTATTTAAAAAATGAGCTTTTTATAATTCGCGTTTACAATAGACTTCATTGTAACACTCAACGGAGTGTGGAAATCAAATCTATTTCCACACTTGTCTAGTAATTTTTTTTGTCACAGTTAGTAATTGTGTGCATAAAATTTTGAAATTAACTAATATTCTTTCATTTTCCTTTAAATTGGTTATATTTATATCTTATATTATTGAGCTTATTCTGTACAAAAATGTTAGCGGTAACAGCGCTGTAAACTTTCAAGGTCGAGAGATGTTATGAAAATGCTATTCTGTACGCTTTTACTGTAATTTACATCGATATATTTTAACATTTTCACTGTTAAAGTAACGCCGACCAAAACATTCGACGTTAGGAGTGTTGAAACTGTCAAACTATGTTTGTGATAAAATTAGTAAGAAGGTGACAAAATGTAATTTTATAATTTGTCTAGATATCTTGAATAATTGGTGTTTGTCAAAAAAAAGAGTCAAAAAATTTAAAACGGCTGTCATCATTTAAAAACCTAAAAATAATCTACAGATACAAACTTAAGGCTAAAACAAACACCCCGGCAAATCCTAAGGCGTACTATCCAAGTCTTGATCAATCAAGACATTGTGGTCCTTCGTTCTTCGAATACCAACCTAGAAGATGCATTCCTCTGCTTCAGGAAGTTCCAAAGACTTTTTAGGCTTTCCAAATCAAAACACTAACCCACATTTTACTGGCTCTAATGGTGAAGGTAACACGTATGCATTAGATAAAAACCAAGAAATTGATAAAAATAATCTTCAGCAAATTGGTGAGTACCATACATTATTTTCTTATCCGGCTTCATCGTTATCAAAAAGTTATAAATAAAGGCAAAAAGCTTTGCTAGAAAAAGAACGCTACATAAAACTTTTACAATTACAAGTTAATCATGAAAGGGAACTAAAGGTTTATTATGGAAGTCTGATGAAATAAAACTACCTAATAACAAAAAAGCTTAGGCATATAGAAAGGAAGATGGATAAAGACTTTGCTAAAGAATACAAACAAAAAATCGAAGAATATCTTAGTAAAGCACATGCAAAAAAAATAACAATACTCCAGATGAAAAAAATGTATCGTATTTTCCAAATTTTGCAGTTTACAACCCAAAAAAAACCCGGCAAAATGCGATTTGTGTTTGATGCGACTGCCAAATCTTCTGGAAAAAGTTTAAATGATATTTTAATGAAAGGTCCCGATTTGCTTAATTTATTGCTCGGCGTTATTTTCAATTTTAGGCTAAGAAACATTGCAATTTATGGTGACATAAAAGAAATGTTTCATCAAATCAAGATAAGAGAAAAAGATAGGATGGCCCAAAGATTTTTATGGTGAGATGAAACCCGCTATAGAGAACCCGAGGTATTTGAGATGCAAGTTATAATTTTTGGGGCAGTTTCATCTCCTACAAGTTCAACCTACGTTATGAGAAAAAACGCTTTAGAGTTTAAAGAAGAGTTTCCTAGAGCTTTCAAAGCTGTACAAGAAAATTTCTATGTCGATGATTATTTGGACAGTGTAGATTTGATAGAGCAAGCTAAGACACTCGTTTCAGAAGTAATCGAGATTCAACGACGTGGTGGATTTTCTATAAGAAACTGGTGTAGTAACTCTAAAGAGTTAATGCAGAACATTCCGATTGAACTTCGTGGAACCACAGACAAAAATTTAGATTTTGAAAAAGCAGAAAAAGTATTGGGTCTATTTATTTGGAACCCCATGTAATGAAAACAAGTTTTCCTTTAATTTAAAGTGAAATGGAGAACAATAAGAAGAATTATCAGAAAAACCGGTCACAAAACGAGAAGTTTTAAAAATAGCAATGACAATTTTTGATCCTTTTGGTTTCCTTGGCTATTTTACAATTAAATCTAGATTATTATATCTGGAGATCAAAAACAGAGAAGGATGAAATTATTATTAAACCGGAACATTATAAAAGATAGAAAAATTAGATATGCCAATTAAAAAATGTAAATTCTATTAAAATTCTAATGTCTTATGTTCTGATATTCAATTACATACATTTGTCGATGCAAGTTCTTAGACATATTCCGTTGTATCTTATTTAAGAATAAGTAAACCAACATGTATAGAAGTTACTTTTGTAATGGCTAAATCAAGAGTTGCAACCTTGAAACCAACTGCTATCCCACGACTTGAGCTACAAGCTTTAGTTTTAGGATCAAGATTAGCAAACACGATTAAAGAAAAATCACTCTATCTCTATTTATCAATTATGTTTTTGGTCAGACTCAAAAGCTGTCATCAGTTGGATTAAATCCGAAAATTATTCCATTTTGAAACCAGATCCTACAGATCAAAATGTGGCAGATGAAGCGACGAGAGAAGACGGACTAGTACAAAATTCGTTTAAAACTAGATGGTTTCATGGACCAAAATTTCTCATTCTTCCTAAAACTGGCCAAATTATAAAACCAATTTTGCACTAAAAGATTCAAATTTACCCGAAGTAAAAAGAAAGTTTGTTGCATTGAATGTTTCTTCTACTTCTAAATTAAAAGAATGTCTACCAAACATTAACTATTTTAGATCCTGGCTAAAATTACTAAGATCTACTAAAATAAGATGAATTGACCGTACAGGAAATTGACAAAGCTGAAAACACATGGGTCAAACTTGTTCAGGACGAAGATTTTTGTAAAGAAATAAACAATCTAAAACATGGAATAAATATTGACTCCAAAAGCAAAATATTTACCTTATCTCCAATATTAGTCACTACCATATTCAGGCAAATCACATAGGACAAAATGCAGTAATAAATGAAATACGACAACGATACTGGATTTTAAATGTTCGCCAAGCAGTTAGAAGTTGTTGGAATGTTTGTAGTTTGTGTAGATTTTTACGGGTAACACCAGATGTCCCCGAAATGACACCGTTACCCGATTATCGACTAAAATCTTATGTGAGACCTTTCACCATCTCAGGGGTAGATTATTTTGGACCATTTAAAGTAACTGTTGGAGGAAGACAAGAAAAGCGATATGTAGTTATTTTTACTTGTCTCAGCACAAGGGCTGTTCACCTTGAAGTTGCTTATTCCTAACAACTGACTCGAAGATATTAGCACTATGTAGAATGATTGCAAGAAGAGGTTATCCCATCCAAATGTTTTCATATAATGGAACCAATCTACGTGGAGCTGATACAGAGCTCAGAGACGCCTTAAAGGAACTAGAACAGGATAAAATTATGTCGTTTCTGTCCTCAAAGAGAATTGATTGGCATTTTAATCCTCCCGCGGCTCCTCACATGGGCGGATGTTGGGAACGACTAGTCCAGTCTGTAAAAAAATCTCTTTATACAGTGTTAAAAGAAAGAGCACCAAAAGATATAAAAAAAAAACTAAAACGGCTGTCATCATTTAAAAACCTTAAAATAATCTAAAAATACAAACTTAAGGCTAAAACAAACATCCCGGCAAATCCTAAGGCGTAGTATTCAAGTCTTGATCAATCAAGACAGGACTTTCACAAAGTAAGGGTAAGTATAATAAATTTTATTGAATAAGTTCTTTTTGGGCGAAGTGTTTGGTAAGGAAGCTTCGTATGAGAAATTGACTTGCATTTAATAGGTACTGAAAAGGTACACGTTTTACTGGTTTAATAGCCAAAAATAAAACAGAAAGAAAATAGATTTGATGCAGAAAGTAGGAAAAGGAAAGATAATGAAAATGCGTTTGAAAGAAGCTCAAAATTTGCTAGAACACCAACACAAAGATAGGGAACTGATGAAAAAATATATATGATTATAATGCTAATGCAAGAATTAAAATAGGAATCAAAAGAAAGAGCAGCAAGAATGTGGGTAAAAGCTAGGGAGGAGAATACAATGTTACAAGAAGAACACAAATAAAACAAAAAAGAAAATAAAGAATTTAAAGAAAGGATAAAAGCAAACGGGGATAAATTGAAATGTATCGAAAAAGAAATGAAAAAAATATACAAAATCTCAAGATAAACAACAAAATTAAGTAAAAGTATCTAAATTAATAGAAGAAAAGCTAGAAATTCGTGTTCAAATTAAATCTGTCCATCAAATAGGAGAAAGAACATGTTTAAGCTAAAACGGAAAGTGAAAAAATAAGCAGATAAGAATATTTCCAAAAAATGAGAGGGCTAAAGGCAAAGTTGCACGTAACGACTTCAAAAAATCTTACATTGATGGACAACACATGTGTAAATTGAATAAAGCACCAGAAAAGCTTGAATCTTAAGATGCTGAACCCAACAGTTAAAAAACTAAAGAGTGCGAAGGAGTGAAAAAAAAATAAAAAAATAAATATGCGATTTAAAAAGGCATGTAAACTATAGATAAACTGTTTCCTTCTGGATAAAGGATGGTTGTGACGTATTTTTCCGCGGATCAGTGGTGATCTGCCGGACATGCAGTTGAGAATATCTCATGTTATATTTAGTTCATTGATGATGCCTTTTGCTTATTCTTTGAGGAAGATGTTTTTTTTTAAATAAAAATATTTCACGTCTTTTGAAGTAGAACCAACAGTTAAAAGATGTGATACTACTAAATCCAATATTAACATTTTCCGATTATTTAATTTACCAAGTCGGAAAATCGCCGGCGCGTCGGGAGTTGACGCGGATTTTACAAACACGAATTCGCCGAAGAACGTCGCGCAGTGGGGGATGATAATAGCCGGCGACGTCCGCAACTTCAGTGAATTGCAGACCATCGAATCGAGTAGATAAGTGGTCGTATAAAACGCGACGGTAATTTGTGTCAACGAACCTGTACGAAGAGTAGAAAAAGTAACAGAGTGTATAGGTACCGTGTTTGGATCAAAATGATCCTATTATGGAGATGGTGGATTATATTTTTGATTGGAGTTGGAGAAGTTACAGTGGGGCGCGGACAACGGCTTGTTGATATTATGAAGAACGATTCCGATATTTCTCAGGTGTGTAGCGTCTGGTTTTATTGTTTGTATGTATCTACCTACTACGGTGGTCAAGGTTACTCTTATTAAAAATTGATTAAACAAGTAAAGGGGGTAAAACCGACGGGTTAAAATATGCAAAAAACGTTGTTTTTGTTAATATACCTATTATAAACTCAGAAATAATGTTAATTTGTTTTTAACACCATAGTGTGGTTTAATCACATATTTTGAAGAAGTTCATTACTAGGGGTTGTTCCTTGGAATAAAGCAGTAGTACCAAGTTAAGTGACGTTCCATAAAAGCAATATAGATTATTCCGTTTCTATTTCCTATTAAATTTCTTTCGGTTAAACAAATATCTTTGTAAATGTCTTTTACTGTAGTGTTAATAAATGTAGTTTGTGTTTTGTAAATGTATTTTGCCGTTACAACATATCCGGTTAACGGAGATCATTGGTTACACTTCTTTCCTTCCATGACTTTGCTTAACTTTGCCAATATGTAACTATACTTTAAAGACCCTCCCCTCTTATTTTCTAATTCGTCAGAATGAGAAATTTGAAATTTTAGGAAACTAGGGAATGTTTATTACTCTTTTTATGATACTAGATGAGGGCTCTTTTCGAAAATAATTTTAAATGGGATCATAAATATCATCAAATTAATAAAATTTTAAATATTGTACCTATTTACCAATAAAAAAATTACTTTGGAATAATTTAAACAAACAATGCGACTTCTTGGCAATAAAAAATAAAAAAGTCTAGCAGAAAACTCTTCCCTGCATTCTTCGCTTTAATTTTTCAATATTATTAATAGGCGGACTATATACCTTTGATTAAAGGTAACCCCATAAAAAGAAATCCAGTGGGTTCATATCAGGAGAACGCGCAGGGCACTCTATTGGATCCCGTCGTCCAATCCGCCTAGGTTTCAGGATAATGTTCATTTAAATAATGTCTTACTGATTCATAATAATGGGGAGGAGTAAGCTGAAATGTTATTTCCTCATTACGAAATTCGCTAATATGACCTAGTATTTCAAGGTTTCGGGGTTCGAATGCATTCTGGAGAATTTTTCAGTAAATGTCTCCAATCAAATTTGCGTTTAAAGATATAGGCCCAACAATGTAGTTTTCCTACGACCCCCTATACCTAACACACAGTTTTCATACTTCGAAAATTAGGAATATCATACGCGTACGGAAAAATAAGAAAAGAAGAAGAAATATCACCCTTGTGAATAAATCACTTTGGATTTTAAAACTTTTAGAAAAAAACTGTATGAGTTGCGTTATCTATGCAATCAAATATACAAGTAGGTATGCTTTTAGTTCCAAGGTAAAATCCTTCAACAGCAATAGACAAAAAATGAAGAATTAAAGGAGTTTAACGTAAATGCTGATACCAAAGTTTATGCTTACCCATGTACATACCAGTGATCTTTGCAATAAGATTTAGATTCCATATTTAGGTACTCTCCAGAGGCTACTTCACTTAAACTCAGATAAGTGAGTGGTTCTTAGAGTTGGCAAGAATAACCTTCTTTTTCCTTATTTTATAACCGGCCAACCCCACAATGACTTAGGAGTGATGGTGAACAGAGAAATGACTTAGTCGGATCATATTTCTTCCATCTGTAAACGAGCTAACTCTACACTGTACCTGATTCGAAAATGTTTTACTAATGTTTCTTTTTGGTAATTTTTTAAACTCTATACTATTTACATTAGACCTATTCTTGAGTATGCTGGACCCTTGTGGTATCCTGATCTTTATAGTGATAACAATTTATTGGAAAACATTCAAAGAAAAGCTACCAATATACCTTTCGGACGCGAAAGACCCTCCTATAACGAAAGACTTAAAATGGCCAATTTAACCTCTTTCGAATCTATACGACTCCGCGATGACTTATTAGTCACCTTTCGTATTTTATAATACAACTTTGGTAATACTCGTCTAAGAGGTCATCCGTTTAAATTGAAGAAGGAAAACGTAGGCAATTTTTTGTTCAACCGAATTTTCAATATCTGAAACAAGTCAAGACACAATAGCAGCAACATTCGTCAACTTCAAAAAGAAACTAGACAATACTGTTTTATTTAATTGTTATTTTTTTTGCTACGGACTTATTTGTTAAAACTTTTTATCTCTTTTTGTTTTCAGTTGTAGAACAGGTTCATTTATTTATTATTGTTTTGGCATTACTGGAGCTTTGCTTCTCTGCCCTGATTTAATTGTAATAATAATAATAATAATACAAATAATAAAATGTTCAAAACACATTATTAACACATAACGTTTCTCAAGTTCCAATTAATTTCACAAACTGTTCCAATAACGATTTTACTCTTTATGGGGTCCACTAAAAAAATTAGAATGTCATTTAGCTAGTAAATAATTTTTATGTTAATTCTTGAGAAAGGTAATAAAAAACTCTTGTTTTAACTGAACTTCCAAGTTTAATAGAAAAAATTAGGTTTAAAATTACAATTATAGCTGTTTCGCTAAATAACTAGCATAGTCAGATTGACATATTGAAGTTACATTTTGTTTGTTTGTAGCTAGGTACCTGATGTTGATTAAGTAGGAAAAGCTAGACCAAGTATGGAAGTAATAAAATATAACAATATTAAAGCTTAAATGTTATTAGCCCTAAGGGATTATCAGGTGTATTTCCCTATAAGATCAGTATAACTGTGCAATGATGTAGAAAAATCAGGAAAAAACTATATCATACTAATCTTTACAATAACTTAATATATTTCTGTTACAATTACGTCTTATCTATGTATAAAATGAAGACTCAATCAAAGTAAACAGTTTAATAGTGGAGAACTTCCAAGATTTAGATTTATATGTTTATTTACTACTTTAAATTGTTAATCTGCTAGATGTCTTCTTCAAGGAAATCTAGATTTCCTCGAAAATTATATTAAGTTATTGTAAAGATCAGCATGAGATAGTTTTTTCCTGGTTTTTCTATACCATTGCACAGTTATACTGATCTTAGAGGGAAATACAATTACGTCTTATCTATGTATCAGGAAATCTAGATTTCCTCGAAGAACTTGAAATAAAAAGATATTTAGCAGATCAACAATTTAAAGTAGTGAATGAACAAATAATTCTTGGAAGTTCTGTTTACTTTGATTGAGTCTTCATTTCATACATACATATTTTTTTCCAGGTTTTTCTATATCATTGTACAGTTACACTGATCTTAGAGGGAAATACATCCAGGAAAATCCCTTAGGGCTAATAACATCTAGGCTTTAATATATTGTTATATCTTATTACTTCCATTCTTGGTCTAGCCTTACCTACTTAATCAACATCAGGTACCTAGCTACAAACAAACAAAATGTAATTTCAAGATGTCAATCTGACGATGCTAGTTATTTAGCAAAACAGCTGTAATTGTAATTTTAAACCTAATTTTTTCTATTAAACTTGGAAGTTCAGTTAAAACAAGAGTTTGTTATTATTCTTCGTAAGATGAATGAAGATGAATGAATGAAGATGGATGAAGATGAAGTAAGGGTTAGTACAATAAATTTACTTGAGGAAGGTGGTTATTTGATTTTAATTAATTATATTTTCATGCAATATTTAAACTCGTTTATATTGGATTAGATATTGGGGTCATAGGAAAAATCGTGTACATAACTCTTTGGACAGGGTATCCACTTGGTAATAAACTATTCCTAAAATTTCCGCACCTTTACTGTACGAGGAAACTTGGCGTGTCCCACATAAAAAAGTGAGGATTTGTCACTCCAGTATATTACGTTCTGAGTGTTAACTTTACTTACATTTATCACTAAAATGAAGATAATTAGAATCCTGTTCAATTTTATTGCTTATTTAATTCTGCGATCTAGATCATCTTCTGTCAGCATGTGTAACATGTTCATTTTGTACGGATGAATTTTTTTTTTTCGAATCCTTCTGATAGTGGCTGATTTGTGGTGGGTTGTATGGGGATTACCATTTCGGCAACTAAGTATTTCAATTTGTTTTTTATTCACTTATTCCAGTTCGTTCACTTCGCTTAGCGTCACTAACTTTTCCTGTTCTTTACAACTTTTGTAAAAGTAATTTTTAATACTTTCTGCTTCATACATATTAGCTTAAGCTTCACCAATAATTAATATTGCTTCAACATTTACCTGAATAGTCCGTACCATTTTAAAAAATAGTTTAATTAATATTAACGGAGTCAGAAAATAAAGGGGTGAAAGAGTTTCATGAATAGTTTGAAATTTAACTAGAACTCAAAAAAATAATACTAGTAAACAAATATAATAAAATTATAATACTTAATTTGGTATTATTTTGTTTTTTATTTATACTAATTTATACTTCTATTTCACAATAGGAATTGGTTAAAACATCGTGTTTTACTCATATATGGTAGGGTTCAAAAAACTTGTCGTTCTTGTTCCGGTTTAGTTGCTACCAACACACAGAAACAAAAACAATTCGGTTTGCAATTCAAGCTCCGATCGCGTTAATTGTAAGTCAAGTTCAATAATTAATTAAAAAAAGTAACAAACAGGAAATATCGCAACTGGATTTTAATTGTTCGTATTTTTAACTGATGACTGAAACCAACGGTTAAATTCATATAATATAAGCGGAAAGAAACAAAAAGTATATAGATGGTCCTAACCTACAATAAAAAAATCCGTAACTTCTCGAACTTAAAACAAAGCTTTATAAAAACAAGAAAATTACACTGAAAGACTTCCGGTACTGTGAATTACGTTTAAGTTCAATATCCTAAAACATTAATTAAAACTAATCAAAACAAATTGCAAACAGAAATTCTTTATAAAACTAAGAATTTAATACAAAAAAATAATGTAACCAAAATTTTTTTGCATAAATATTGGAAAAAAATACTGTGAATCAGAAAATTTTTGATCAAAAAAGTCATGTCTTAATAATTCTGGTTTCCTCACTTGTGCAGATCTACGAGTTGGCATCACGTTTGTGGATTCTCTTTATTATCTCCGAAGATTACTTGTCATGTGTAGTGCACCTCCTTAGAACAGCAAAGGATATTTTTGACTATAAAGTTCTTGGCCGTAAAAGTTTAAAATCTCCTTGTAACAGCTTCGTAGTTTGTCCCGGCGCCAGTGGAGAATCATGTTATAATTCAAAGGTGCCTGTACTGCGCATTGCTTCAGGTCTTTTGGCACTAGTAAATACATTCAATAAATACAACGTATCCTTTACCTAATCACATTTTCTGGAAACGGGAAATTTGGAAATTGTCATTTCTTAAATATATTATTGTTGTCCCAAATAAGTCAAGAAAAACTTCAGTACATTATGATAATGATTTGATTTACCCATTAGTCCTTAAAACTAACGCTATACCATTTCATCTCTTACTTTTGCTTGCTTACTTTTTTGTTTACTACAAACCACTTCATTGAAATTTGTCGAAATTATGACATTATAATATCTGCAATCATAATAAAAGCCAGGACATAATTACAAATCAACAAATATACAGTAAGTAAAAGTATGAAAAATGAAGATGTCTTCTATATCTTTAAAATGGTAAAGTAACAAAGATATATTGTTTCCTGGTATTTATATATCATTGCACAGTTATACAGATCTTAAAGGAAAATACATCTAGGATAATCCCTTGGTTTAGTCTTAACACTAATCAACATCAGGTAGCTACTATAACATGCTCGTTGTAGCGAAACAGCTGTCATACAAAAGTGGAAGATTTGTTAAAAAGTTTTATTATTCTTAGTAAGATGGACTAAGAAGGAAACACTTGGTATTTGATACAGTTTTTTAATCTGATAAACATGATACTATGCGTATCGGTTCCAATTCACTAAATAATTTGATATTTACTTTTAGTAGATACGTTGTGATAGTTTTTGACTCACTTAGATTCACAAGCGATAAAACTACAATGGTACACTTAACAGAGCGTCAAAGAATTGAAATTACAATACTAAAAAGAGGAAAAATAATACTTTTAAATCTTATTGGTACAGGTACTGTGCACGCTAGAGAAAACTAGATTATTTATTGGGCAAAAGGTTCGGTTTTGGTTTTGGCTAAAAACCGGTTTAGATTGTTCACTAACTATCAAATTTTTATCTAGTATATGCTAATAACCCTTTGTGGTTGATGCATTAATAAAAGGATTGGGAATATTAAAAATATTAATTCTTATGAGATTAAAATAAATCCTCACAAATAACTACGAGAGGAAAGTTTATACAGACATATAAAAATGGATTATAATAGAATAACAAAAGATATAATGAAGCAAGAAATCAAAATCCACAAATCCCCAACAGACATCCAAGCAGAAAGGGGAATTGATAAATGGAATTAGTTTTCGAGGGAGTAAATTATATTATAGAAAAGAAGAATTATTACATATTGTACAATATTTTTGACAGAATTGGTTGAATGTTTGAAAAACGAAATAAAAGAAAAACTATTAATTTAATTAAAGGAAAATACCTATTGGATGAATAAAATATAGATTAGATTGTGCTAGGTCGTATAAGCCAATTAGATTTTTCTGCATTTAGACTACTAAGATCTTTTGTGCATAAACTGTAGAAGGCCATTACTTCTAGAGAAGCTTACTAGCTTTCTAGATATTCCTAATTTGAAAACCTAAAAGATGGTGGATAAACAGGTCGGGTAATTTGGGAATAACCAATAAGTTCTTAAAAGAGAAAATAAAATGGAGTTAGTTACACCAGAAAAGACAGAGGTGGTTTTGTTGAGTGACCCGAGAAGGGGTAACATTCAGCTGGAGATAGGTATTTGGAGGTTTGGTTATAGGAGAAAAGTTGAATTTAAGGAGGCATGTGGTAGAGACGGTTAAGAAGGCAGCGGAATGGGTTCAAGCATTGGGAAGGTTAATCCCTAATGTAGGGGGACTAGATAGTATAAAGAGGAAGAAGAAAAGAGGCATTGGTGTGGAAAAAGGTTATGGAAATGGGAAAGTATAAAGAAATGATGAGACAGGTACAGTGAAGGATGCGTATGATGTCTGGTATATCGAGCAGTGTAGAGTGTGGCCTTGAAGATGATAGCAGGAGTTCGTCAAATTGAAATTCTTATTAAGGAGAGTGATATGGTACATGAAAGAGAAATTGAGTTTAGGAAAGCGATTGAAATGGACATTCTGGAAGAATGGAGGAGGATCGCGGCAAGGGAGAATGAAAAAGGAACGACACAGGACGAGTTGTGTATCTACTGTGGGGCTAGGGATGGTGTGAGTCATACCGTATTTGACTTTCCTAGGTAAGTGGGAGAACAAAAGGAAGCGGAAGTTAGCCTGAGTGTTAAGTTAGGAGTAGAAAATATAATTAGGATTATGATCTAGAAATAAAGGAATTCGGAAGTGGTAGGAAGAGGACAAGGACGGGACGTGTAGTAATGGGTAGGTTAGCTGAAATATAGAAAGGTGGAATTTGGCTCAGACGATATATTGTCTGATTTGGTTCCGGGGTCAAACATCCGAAAGTGGGAACCGGAGTGATTTTAGTGAAGTCGGCTCTTACGATTTTAAGAGTTTTAAAAATTTTCTTAGAATATTAAGAATAATGAAAAACTCTTCGTTTGAACGAAGACGAGCCAACTTTTAGGAAAATACAATAGTTTCTTATAAAATAGAAAAACAAGATACAAAGTTTCGAGAATGCATTAATAGTTCTTAATAGTGAGTTAACAGACAAATAAACTCTTATTTTCAAATTTTTTAGTCTCCATATTTAATGCAGCTGCAGAATGGCTCGAAATTTCTTGGGAGTGTAAAGATACTTGAACAGCATTATTGGGGCCATGGATCGGAAAGACATATTCTAATTAAAGCCCAACACAATGATGGGACAGCATCTTTTAATAATAAGGAGCAGTATAGTATTGTTGACGCAAATTATAATTTTAAATATATTAATGTTGGAGTGAATGGACGAATATCAGATGGAGGCGTACACAGGGAAGTGAGTTGTACAGAGCTACTCAGCAAAATTTGCTAAATTTTCCAGAAGACAAACCATTTTCATTTAGACAAAATCTGGAGACAAATTATTGTCTAAATGAAATTTATGGTACTAACCCTTACTATGTGAAAGTTCATCTTATTCAGGACAATAAACAACTAAAAGGTTGAATTAACTTTCACTATTTATTCTTTAAATACTTTAAATGTAATGACAGCCGTTTCGCTATCGAAATAGCATCGTCAGATTATATTATATATATAGCGAAACGGCTGTCATTACCTTTAAAGTATTTAAAGAATAAATAGTGAAAGTTAATTCAACCTTTTAGTTGTTTATTGTTCTGAAATTATTGTCTATACATTTTTAGTAAAATATCTATTATTCTTTATAAAAAACAATATTATTCTAAATTTAAATTAGGGTGAACTTAAATTGAGTTTATCTCATTCAAACTGAACAACTAGAACGAAAAAATTGTCAAAACTGATATAAGGAACTCGGACACAAATAACCAAGAATAATTTAATTTAAATTGTTAGTAATTTAACTTTAAAGTAGTTATCTGCTCTGTTGATGTTGATATTATCACGTCCATTATATCACAATTGAACAGGTCGAATTTATGGTACAGGGTTACAGGAAATAAAGATTACATTAAAGACTGTTATAATAAAAATATACAGAACTAAAATCGACTGACAAATGTTTCTTTTAGTAAACTGTCCAATAAAATATATAGAAATAATGGTGGTATTATGCGGTAAAAAACCGTATCCCGTAAAATTTGTGTGTATCTTGTGTAACTGTTGTGTTGCGGAACAGATGACGTTTTTGTTAATGAGTCATCGTGAACAGGTAGGGCTTCACCATAACAAAAGGGTCATGAACACCTGCTCTTATTCTACTTATTGGGCGAAAGGTTGTATCGGATTTAGTTTTTTTTTATTTTATTTTATATTATTGGGTTAACAATATACATCACAATTACATAACTATTTAAATTACCATTAATAAAAGGAAAGTGAGATGGGTTTCTGTACAAAATACTCAAAACAGCCACCATATTTTCAGTTTCATTCTAATTCACAGTAATGTTTTAGTTGCAGAATAACAATAAATTAAATCTTTTTATAACCCTTATACGTATAGGTATATCATAGTATATTAAATTCACTGTTATTTTTATTACACAAAAAATAACATTTTTAATGGGATTTTTGATTTTAAAATAATTAAGTTATAACTTAATTTGACCCAGCATTTTTACTTCAATCAAAATATCATTTCAAATACTTATAATAATTTTTAACATAGCAGTCATTTAACGTTTTCTTTTTTCCTTTAAAGCTTCTAGAGCTTTTATAGCATTTTCTGTAACATTTCATTTTCTCAAATAATATATACAACTCCAGCTTTGGATTTAAAGATGAAATTGCACTGATGTGATACGCTGCATCACTAAATTTCCGACTGTAATCTGAAAAATCCCTGGATTACTAAAAATAGTCTGCTATGGATTTATAAGAAATGTTTTCGCCCTTTTGACTTTTTCAAAAGTACTGGGTGATTGAAGTACGTCGATGATAACATACATACATACGTTTTACACACATTACATTCAAAGTTATAGAATCAGTACACAAAAAACGAACAACACAAGAAACGTACACACTTAGTTACTTGCATCAATACATTATGATTTAAACTTTTTTTTGGTAAGCCTAATAAAGTTAATTCTCTTTTTTTAAATAATTGCTGGTTTTGCTTGTTTTTATCTAAAAAACTTATTTTATTAGAAATATTTAAAATATTATAGCTTTAGTTAAGTATTCAGTTTAAACTTAAACAAAAAAAATTATAAATTTAGTTAAAATAACTGTTTTGGACTAGTTTATCCTTTATTGTGAAGTATTTGTAGTTTAGACAGAGCTGACTTTGGCAGCGAAAGAAATGACCAACAGAAATGTTAAAGGTCAATTATTTATCATTAATGTTTAACGTCAATGAGCAGTGCTAAAATCCCATCAAGCCCTGGCTAAGGCAACTGTGGACAGTAAAGTTACAGTAGGCGCACAACTATCAGAAAGAAACCACTTTCCATCCAGAGAGACTGTTGGTTCCATGGTGTTGGAACTTAAATCCTCCATAGATCTATCCAAGGCAGCGATGACTAACCTTGCTGCCAAAGAAGTATGTACCGCTCAGCCAAAGAGAATTTTACCACCAGTACCTATGTACTGCGAACGAAAATGGTTTTTCGTCCTACTGTTATAGAAAGTATAAAATTTTTATCTCACATAAGTAAGGAAACTCTTGATTTCCACCCTAAGAAAAGTAATTTCCTCCTCCTCATTTGTAAAAGATAATTGTTGTTAATTTATATTGCTGGGTATTCTGATAAAAATTTAATACGTTTGTTACTTTTAACGTTACAAACAATATTATATACCTAAATATATACTAGGGATGATTTTTATATACCCGCACCAGGCATGAAAACAAGAGTCTAGAATACAAATTACAAATTGGCCGGCTTGATACACTGGGATCCTTGCAGATCTATATTGTGCTGCCCTTTATATTTTAATGCACCTTATCTAGGCCTGCCCTTCTGGTGAAGTTCACCAGCCCTGATAGTGACCATTTCATATAGCCTGCTGCTTCCAGTTTTTCCTCTGATAAGGCTTACACCAGTGATTCCCAACCTTTTTCGGCCTACCGCCCATTTTTCTAAAAACAAAATACTTAACGCCCCCCTTAAAAAACTCTTCCATTCTTAAAATTAGTAACGCACTTTCATTCACAATTGTTTTACCTTTTTTGGGTCAAAGGCTACCTTAAATATGATTCGACGGCCCCTTAACTAATCCAAGCAACAACAAATAAAAAAAAAATGTTTTATTCAAAAATACAGTATTCATGTATTGAAATTTATGGTACTAACCCTTACTGTGTGAAAGTTCATCTTATTCAGAACAATAAACAACTAAAAGGTTGAATTAACTTCCACTATTTATTCTATAAATACTTTAAATGCAATGACAGCCGTTTCGCTATCGAAATAGCATCGTCAGATTGACCTTAAATGCAATGACAGCCGTTTCGCTATCGAAATAGCATCGTCAGATTGACCTAAATGCAATGACAGCCGTTTCGCTATCGAAATAGCATCGATAGCGAAACGGCTGTCATTGCATTTAAAGTATTTATAGAATAAATAGTGGAAGTTAATTCAACCTTTTAGTTGTTTATTGTTCTGAATATTCATATATTGATTAAACTTTAACTTAAATACATATCATACAAAACAATATAATAATAGTATAACATTTTTAATGAGAAGGCTGAGCTTGATCTAATGATAGTAATCTGTCAATATTTGGTTCCATACTTGTCATCAGCAATCTTAAATCACCGCGCTCCACTATGGACAGTCTATTTCTCTTTTTTGTTAATAAATTGCTGAGTATTCTAAATCCTCTTTCGGCTAAATACGATGAAGGAAAGGCAATGAAAAACTTCTTTGATGCAGCCCATAAAGCTGGATATAATACTGAAATTTGACATTGCAGCCAAAATTCTTGATATCCATTTTTAAATTTCACTTTTAACTCTTCATTTGTTGACAATTCTATCAATTCCTCCTTTAGTGATAATTCTGCGGTTTCTAAACTTTTATATTTTCGGATTCACCTTCTCTATTTCTGTGTGAGAAGCGAAAAGCAAAGTTGTTAGAAGCAAAGAAGCTATGAGATACGTTTAGGGGGCGGCAGCTGTTCCTCAACTCCCCCCAAATTTTTCTTGGACCCAAAAGCCCCCTTATCTCTCTTCAACGCCTACCGGTGGGTGGTACCGCCCCCGTTGGGAACCACCGGCCTACACAGTGGCATAGGACGTGAATTGGGGCCGTTCTAATCGCTCTTGTGATGCTTGGACATGCCAGACTTTGAACTCCACCAAGTATTTGAATAGTCCCTGCCTGCTGGGTTTTTGTCCGCAAAAATTCTGAACAATAGGTCAACATTGGTCTTATGACCCTCGTGTATAACCACAGGTTCATCTTTGGGTTAAGTCCCCATGCTTTTTCGCAATTGTAGCCTTTGGATTTGAGGATTCCGGACGATCTTGAAAAATATGCTTCGGTGCGCCTCTTTGCTTTCTTCCGGCATTTCCGTGTACGTCTCCTTTTTTAGGATATCTACCAAAGTTACAGCACCATCCTTTGCAGAACTTTGTGGATTCTTTAACATGCGGAGGTATCAATAACCTCCTTACAGAACTTCCCCGTTTGAATTTGCGGAGAAATATTTATTTTTCAATTTAGTTTTCTTTCCTTTAAATTCGAGATTCACACTTTTTTAATAACAATTTTAATCCATTATAAAAATATTCCTTTTATTGGACTGTACAAGAATGTAAAGAATTCCTAAATTTCCCAGTTTCTTGAGATTTTGAAACAAATTATACTAGCAAGGGCTCAGATCTACACTTTAAGACAAAATATCTATTTCTATAAAATTACATTCAGCAATTATTACTTATAAAACTCTTGACGTGTGCACTGGTGCATTTGCTTGAATGCCTTTCGTCGGCTTTCCTTGTCTTTTCCCTTTTTAGCCTCAGTAATACTCTTCTATCATCGGATAGGCTCTCTGGGAAGGGGTTGTTACAAAGCATGAGCGAAAGCCTATATTCCCATCATTTAGCCAAACAGGCCTAGTCCCCTAGTGAAGGTTGTCAGATTTTGAACAATAATTCTCAAGGCAAAGTCCTCATCGGGTTTTCAGTCCCAGAAAGGTTGAATCTGCGGGTTGTAAGTGCGGGGCACTCAAATATTATGTGGGATGCTGTTTTATTATCCTTCCCACACAGTCTGCACAGGGTAGATAACTGAGATACGATTTAAGTGAAAGTGTAAGGGAGTGAAAACAGTTATGAGGCCGATTATCTTTCTAAGCTGCCTACTCCATTTTGCTGCCCATTTTAATATCGTTAAAATTCCTTGAATTCCTAAAAAATGGTTGCTATTAATCTTGCAGACTTTAAATTAAAAACTTTTATGGCGTGCCGTTTTGGTATTTAATAACAATATTTAAAACGCAAGAATAAAAAATAATCTTTAGTTTCAAAATTTTAATTTCGTAATTATTTTTTTACAGAATTAAAATTATGTATTTAATAATTTTAATACACGTATTTCCATTATGAAAAACATAATAGAAATTGCCGATTTAAAATTATGAAATAGGTACATAATAGAAATTCAATAAATAAAATTATGAAATACATAATAGAAATTCAATTTCCATTATGTATTGAGATTGCCTAACTATATAAGTGACATGTACCTGAAATGGATTACAGCAAGATAGGCAACCGCAATACATAATAGAAATTGAATTTCTATTATGTATTTCATAATTTTAATTCTTGAATTTTTATTATGTATTTCATAATTTTAAATCGACTATTTCCGTTATGTTTTTCATAATGAATTGAATTTCTATTATGTTTTCATAATAATTTTCATAATGGAAATACGTGTATTAATTTTAATTCTGTAAAAAAATAATTACGAAATTAAAATTTTGAAACTAAAGATTATCTTTTATTCTTGTTTTTTAAATGTTGTTATTAAATACCAAAACGGCACGCCATAAACTTTAAAGTATTAACGCAACTGTATCGATTCTAATTTCGATTGTGGATAGAAATGATGAAAGTTTCATACCCAGTGTATATGTATATGTTTTCGAAAATTTAGGTAAACAAAATTGAAATTATTGCTATTTCCATTTTATCGTTCTATTCTGTTATTTTAAATTATAGCAGGTCTGTTGGTTCCTTCAGTGCCAAATTAAACGCAGAAATAGTTTATCGTTCTAAAAATAATTAAAATGTTTTTTGACTTTTATTCAAATATAATATTCGGTTTAGCACGTTTTAATAAATATTTATTTCCTATATATAGTTGTGTTTAAAAAATATGCCGGAAGGAACTACATATTAGACTAATTTCATCATAACTCTTGATGCGAAGATCCGTTTTCGAATAATGTAAATCTCTTGTTAATAAAATAATGATTATAACTATAATTCGTTTTTAGTTTACAGATATACTTCTTTGGACCATTTATTAAATTATTCTGTTAAAAAGTTTAATTTGCAGATGGTAATAAAAAATTCAAGCTGTGAATTTGCAAGTAACATTGCAGCTGTTGTAAAACAGTTCTTTACCATCATTTAATTGTATTCAATGCCGTTCCTTCCTCATCTTCTGTACAACATAAAGTTGCTGCCCTTTGCCCTCAATCAAAAGGTTAAAAGGAAAAGATGACTCAACTTATTTTACAGAAGAATGGTGAAAATACAGAACAATGTTTTACAGAGATTATTAAATGCTAATTTTTGTTTTCCTAATGATATGCATTACAGCACTGGTTTTCATTATAAAACTGAAAATTCTATTAGATTTTGCTAGGTAGTAAGTAGTAGTATTTAGATGAACTATAAACTGTAGTTTTTGGTTTATGAAAAAATATAATGGGTCAGATCACTGGAGGGATGGAATTTTTCCAAACTTCTTTCAATTAATAAATAAAGATAATTCAATGTACAAAATATTTCATGCGCCAAAATCAAAGCAATAATATTTTTCGGCGTTTTGAAATCAGCATAATAAATCAAAATTTATTTAAAATCAATGATAATAACGTAATTGCACAACAGAATAAATTGTCTAAAAAATAATACCTAGTTCGTTTGTATTCTCTGATTTCGAGAATAAGTTGGTACATTTTAATGCGACATAACTGTTATAATGAAAGACATTTCTTCAAAGAAGCATAAATATAATTTCTATGAGAATATGGCACAAATTATCGTTTATTTGATTCAATAAAACCCTTATAAGATTTTTTCACATATACACACCTTCCAATAGAAATAATCTCAATGATAATCATGATGGTATTGATGCCCTTTAACTTGACAATGCTTAATGTACCCTTGATGACCAAGCAGTATAAGACTATTTATATTGATCTTGTTTATAACCACAATAAATGACAGCGCTACGATCATCATCAAAATGTTTCTTTTCCTTAGAAAGAGTGAATAATTAACCTTTGCAAAGTCATCACCCCAATTATGTTATGATATATAGCTACTACGATGAGTGCATATTAAAGGAGTCTTAAAAACTTAAATATTATTTTATAGGTTTGGTCTTTTACTTGTTTTTACGTTCTATTTCGTTCACTTAACGTTTTATTTATTTATACAGTGCTTTTCAGATAAAAGTATCCACCTTTAATAACTATTGTAATACTGGTATTTAGGAAAAATCCAAAAACACGTCAATTTATGAAATTGATTGTGTTAACCTTTACTTTGTGGAAGTTCATCTTGCAAAGAACAATAAATTACTGAACGGTTTAAAATTCAATTACAGCTGTTTCGCTAATAACTAGCATCGTCAGATTGACATATTAAAATTACATTTTGTTTGTTTATAACTAGTTACTTGATGTTGATAAGTAGTTAAGGCTAGACCAAGTAAGCAAGTAATAAGACTTAACAATATTAAAGCCTAGATGTTACTAGCCCTAAGGCAACATCAGCATTAATATCATTTAAAACACAAAATAATATTGGAACAACATTGTTAAATGTTAAAACAAAATTACCAAAATTAAAAAAATCTGGTGTTTACAAAATTAATTGTCCAAAATGTAATGCAGTATATATAGATCAAACATAAAGATTTAATGAACACTTAAGAGCCTATAGATTACAACAACCAGATAAGTCGAACTATGCAAAATACCTACTGGAACATCCAAACTCACTTATACTCACCAATGACATTCATATACTACTCATTTGGGATAAAAAACAAAATTTAGATTTTCTAGAAGAACTTGAAATTAAAAGACATCTAGCAGATCAACAGTTTAAAGTAGTTAATGAACAAATAAATCTTGGAAGTTCTCCACTATTAAACTGTTTACTTTGATTGAGTCTTCATTTTATACATAGATAAGACATTATTGTAACATAAATATATTAAGTTATTGTAAAGATCAGCATGATATAGTTTTTTCCTGGTTTTTCTATATCATTACACAGTTATATTGGTCTTAGAGGGAAATAATACATTCAGGATAATCCCTTAGGGCTAATAACATCTAGGCTTTAATATTGTTATGTCTTATTATTTCCTTACTTGGTCTAGCCTTAACTACTTATCAACATCAAGTACCTAGTTATAAACAAACAAAATGTAATTTCAATATGTCAATCTGACGATGCTAGTTATTAGCGAAACAGCTGTAATTGAATTTTAAAGCCAATTTTTCGAATAAATAGAGGAAGTTTAGTTTAACCGTTCAGTAATTTATTGTTCTACGTCAGTTTATGTTGGAAAGGGCAAAAATTTTGACTTATTTAAACTTACTGAAAAGCCACCCTCTCACCCCTAGCAGCATCCCTTTTTTTAATTACTTCTCATATTTTACTGGTTAGTTTATGAGATAAACAATTTTTCTTTTAATAGCACAAATTTTACTTATTTTTTACTTTCACCTTATTTGCCTGTAATAAAATGGGTTGTACGTTCAAACTCTTTAATCTATTTTGAAATTCCTCTTTGACATTGCTTAATACGGCTGGATTTAATTGTCGACATTCATTTTCTATCCTTTCTCGTAAATCATCCAAAGATTACACCCATAAAAAGAAGTCTAGGTGGCCCTCTTCTACCTATCCAACGAGCGGGGAATGTTTCGTTTAAAAATTGTTGGACAGGCATAGCACAGTGTGGGGTAGCTTCGTCTTGTTGAAATACCAGTAAATCTTCGGAAAGGTTATCATCATTTTCTATTATTGTTGTAATACGTGGGTCAACCCATTCCTGAGTAACTCTCCATCAGTTGAATTACATACTTATGAGGTGCATGTCTTCCGTCATGTAATTCGTTAAATATTCCAGCAGCAGCTCTTGCACAATTATTATTTTGGTAGTATAAACCTACAATTTTAATTCTTTCTTGCAAAGAGTAAACCATTTCAGCGAAACAAAATAAATAATGTATCAAAGTACACTATCAATAGTGACTACAAATTCTAGTTGACAATGTCAAACTTTAATAAAAAGTAGAGTTTTTTTGTTGTTTGAATTTTTGAAGAAGAATAAATAGCACAGTTAAAAAGATTAAAGAGTTTGAACTGTTGTACCACCATCTTATGGAACACCCTTTAAGACTGTAACTAATTTTAAAATGTGGAGTTTAAAGTTGCCTACAATTTTTGTCAATAACTTGTTTTTTACTATAACAGATCTACTGAGCTTCCTCACTCTAATCAATCACCCTGCATATTTCTGTATTTTAGATATCTATAACTATTCGTTAATATAACCAGTACCTATGTAGATTGGTTCCAGTTAGTTATTTATATGAATCGTCAAAACGACTAATTAAAAAAGATCAAGGTTTGGTTTTTAGAATCATGAATATTCAATGACATTTTAGAAATAAAATGTATTAGTTGATTCAAAAATATCTTGCGCAGAGTGAAACACGAAATTGCTAATAGAAAAAAAAAAGTTTTATATCGCTAACATTATTTAATATATAATATTATATGCCAGGAAAGGAAAAACACAGTCAATTGATAGAAAGAAAAAACGGGGGGTTAATGCAACGTAGAGAAAATTTGCCCAATAAGGGAGGAACTATATGTAAAAAGGTGAATAATGAATCATTAAGAAAGGGGTTCTCGAACCAATCAAAGTAACTATATATTATTATAGTTTTTATAGAGATCCACTATGGTTGATCTGATGCTCTTATAAACAATCATTACATTCTTCATTTGTATTAACCAAATAAAAATAGACCCATCCAATTTGGAGCTATTGTGTCACTATAGGGTTACGGATGTCATTGATATTTACACTTCTGACATCACAGCCTACAGTTTAATATACGTATATAAAGCTAGCAAGCAAACTGAATAAATCCGGTCCCGATTTAATTAGAAATTAGTGCTAATTTAGTGCCAAACTGATGCATTTTGTGCTCTGAAAGGAATGCGAATAATTAAAAAAATAATAGATTTTAATTAAGCAAGCAGTGCAGTCCGTCAGAATCGATGGTGGGCATTATGCAGCAAAATAAATAAGAGTATGCTAATTAGTGCTGTCCACAAAAAGATTTTTTTCACTATAATAGCCTCTATACCTAACTTTATTGACTTTTGTTGAGGTAGTAAAGTTGTTCATTAATAACCAAGGTAAAAAAATACAGAGTCTACTTGATTAGAACTAAATCTTAATCCATTTGACAGAATGTAACTAATGTTAACTAATGCAAAGACAAAATTTTTCTTACTTATTTAATAGTCCACCTACATATTCAAAAATGAAAATCAGTTGTCTTTTCCATGTATTTTCATAGCGATTTTTACAACACAATACTTATCAAATCAAAACAAAAATGATGGAATTTATTATTGGTTGCCTTTTCATTGTCATGTCCTGTGAAACGGGAGTAACTTGTGACCCGACTAAAATTATTAGTTTCCAAAACTAATACTTAAAATAATAGAATGCCAGTAGTAAAAAAAATTCTAAATGAGCCCCGATACGAAAGTGTATTATTGTCTCGGATTCAATAAAGACCTCAACAATAATAACTCGCTTCTCTATATTGGCTCACAATTACTATTTTTAACTAGCGAACACTTAATTAACCATAAAAATAATACTCTTAGCATCTAGGTACTACTGTCGAATGGTTGGAAATTGTTTTTCAACGACTGAGATTAAGTATTCAATAATTGCTTCTTTATTAATAACCGTTATTAGAATAGGGCATGTATAGAGCACAAAACCAAGTCCAGCTATACCTAGGCAGAATTTGCTGCTACACAATGCTGCGCTACGAAAATGATTAGGTACCCTAATTGTGGACAAAGAGTTTGACAAAGCGGCTCTAGGGGCACTCAATTTTGTATTGACCAACTTAAACTAATGTGGATCGGTGTGTGCGCGCGCTCAAATAAATGGGAAGCTGCAATGAGAGCCTAGTAAGTTGGACCGGCTATGTGCAAACATCCCATTGATAGGACCTGAACCCGTCCTTGGCATCGTAAATACACTTGCAGCCATCTGGACATCATTTAGAAAATATCTTATCCAAAGCCTTACTAGCGAGCTGTACTTGCCGCAGAACTCTTGGGAAGACTTGAGGCTTGAGATCGAAAATGATTTTCTAGTCATACCAAACTATTTTCAAGCCTATGGTTACCTATACTTTATTAGTGTGGTGGCCAAAAATTCAACAATCAACGTCATGTGCTATGTTGCAGAGAGTGGTTATCTAGTAATTACTGGGGCAATTCCAACGTGCCCTACAGCAGCCTTAGAGGCGATGCTAGGTCTACCACCGCTGCAATGTTGCATTATGACTGAAGCTTACGATTGCAACAGACACAATAACATAAAATCTGTGGATTTTGTTGATCATCCTGGAAAAACTCAACTAGTATCCTTAAAGCCACTATTAGATACCATGCCAATAGAGTTTCATTTTGAGACTCCGTTTTGAGACGCCGTGGTTATAGGAAATCGCCATACGGTTAAAGTAGTCGAACTAGAGCTGGCAGAGGGCTCACCGGTGTAATACACAGATGTTTCTAAGATAGTTGAAAGGGTTGGAGTGTGAATAATTGTTCCGAATTCAGGCGGAGATACACGCTAGAGATGTTAGTGTCCAGTGTCTCCGTAGAGGCACTCGAAGGACAAACATCTACATTCTTACAGTCAGGATGCTTTAAAAGCTCTATTTCCTTTACCTATGAGTCAAATCTAGTCTGGGAATATAAACAATCCCTTAATAAACTGGTAAGAAACAACAAGGTCACCTTGATGGGCTAACACACCTTTCTTTGGTCCGGATCCCTTTTGTGGTCTCATAAAAAGCATACATCAAAGAGGAACTTCGTTCCTGGGAAGAGAATCGACTACGATCTCACTGGAAACTGCCCTTTGAAGTATCACCTCAAAAAATGGACAAATCGGAGAGTGAAAACTGTCGTTTCTGCGAAAACGCTAATGAAACAGCGGAACATATACTATGCGAATGCGTAGTATTGTTCTGCACATGGCTTAATTTCTTAAAAGGAATTGCTCTTAAATATGCCCTCTAGATAGCTCAACTTCGCTAAATGTATTGGCGTTTCAAGAGTTTAAGTAGATTAAGGTAGACACAAAAGATCTTCGTAGGTGCAGAGGAGTCTAACTTACTTATACGACCTAAAATAATCTAATCTAATTTCACTTACACTGTAGGCTCAATAGGCAAATTAGTATTATAAACCAGACAGAGATAGACCTATGCAGGTTTTGTATGGAACAGGAAGAAATAGCCATTCACGTCCTACGGCATTGTAAAGATTTGACAGGACTATAGTTTCTTGAACTTGGAGATGAAAAACCGGAAGTAGCAAGCTGGTTGAGAGCAGAGCTAGATGAGGTGTTCAACATAATAGATCTGCAAAGATCTCAGTAGATTAGGCTGTCAAGCCGGCTCAATTTGTAATCTGTAGAACATCAACTTTATGATTTTAGCACTAAATTTACTCTAAATTAGCAGTAAATTTCTATTGAAATTGCGACTGATTTTGCTTACTAAGGTAGTTTTGCTTAAGTTTTTATTGAAATGTTTAGTAAGAATATTATACTTTCCATGCTCCACAATCTTCAGTAAGAAAATGTTTTAAATTTGTTTAAGCAGGAAATAATTGTTTTTAATACTACATAACGAGTTTGGTAGCAATTAATTTTTATTAGATGAGGGCATAATTATCAAGAAAGTTTATATTTCTAATATGCACAGTAACGAACGAAAAACGAGTGAGCAGCTGCTAGTCAATACTGACCGTCTTCAATTTGTCCAATTTATTAAAAGAGTACTTTAATTCTTTTTAAGATTATTTCGTAGAGTTTATTTTTAATGCAATCGCTAAAGACACAGAAGCCGGTAAAGTGACTCATAAAATATAAAATGTTTTTACTTCGTTAACTATGAATGGCCGTGAAAATATAAGTGGTATCAGATTGCATATATTTGTAACTCTATATAAAATACTAAAATAGACACTTGTCAGGAAAAAAAAAGATGATAGATTATATCATAAAAAGTAAAATAAAAATAACATAGAATAGTAGGGTGGTTATTTATTTCTCTTCATTGTCATGCAAGGTTTTTAATTTACGTAACCAATTGCTTCAAACTGAAATGGCCATGGCCCTGAATAATTTTGCAGTATTTATAAATTATTACTGTTTCGGAAGGGTTTTAAAATGTATAGCAAAAGGTAACAATTAATTGAAGAACCTTATTTATTTAGAAACATTTGCTACAATACTCTTAGAACTACAAATTAATTAGTTTTGCTTATAGTTTAAAACCGTTTATTTTTGCAAGTATTTGAAAAATGATTTATTTAACAGAAATTTATATTTGAAAATTGGACGGCAAAACGGACGTGTAACGCTATCTTTTTAGACATTCAAAAAGCTTTTGATACGAAGGCTAATATATAAATTAAATTCGGTTCATTTTCATTCAGGTCTATTAAAGTTAGTCAAATCTTTCTTCAAATCACGAACGTTTCAAGTTAGTGTCAAATATTCCATTTCAAAGATCAAGAGTATAGAAGTTCTCTCTCCCATTCTATACAATTTGTATACGGTAGATATCCCCGAATGTAGGTATCGGACCAAAATCTTTACATTTGCGGATGATACCCCGATTTTGTCAAGCTGTTGGAAATTCTCCAAAAGTGTAGAATATATTTAAAATACAACCAATGCCTATATAAAATGGGCGGAAAAATGGAAGATAAAAATTAATGCGGAAAAATCGCGATCGAGCAAATGTCGACTTTATGCAGAAAGATTTGGTTATCAATTGGAAAAACGAAATTAAATATTTGTGAGTCAAGTTGACATAGCACTCACATATCGCAAACGCAAACATCCAACGAGATTTTATGGTGGACACGATAAGCCACCAAATCCGACTACGAAGCAAAGACTTGATCACTTCTTTTCAAAATCATACAAACCCACTTCTGAATAGGGTACTATACCATAACTAAGCCTTACGAGACTTGTACTGACAAAAAATTAAAAGTTCAACGTAAGACCACCTAGGTCCACCTACAATAAAGGGTAAAAGTTTTCTTTTGAACTAACCTAATCAAAATTATTAATAATCTCAGAGAGTAACAGAAATGTATAAAATTACTATTTTACAAATGATTGGTTACGAAGATAACGCGAACGCAACCGGCAACCGGAAGTTGGTAATTTATTTCATCTGAAATTTACACAGTTTCCATTTTTTAAGGAACAATTAGTAAAATAAAGATGCAGTTCCGCTAGTTTGGACACGTAAAGCAGATAAAAAAGTAGCTACAAATGCAATAAATAATAATACGAAATTGAATATTATGGTTTAGTTTGAAAAAAGGCATGTTTCTAGTCGAAAAGCAGAATAAAATGCATCCCTATAAAATGATATCTGTTGAAAAACTTGGGGAAGACGATTTTGATAGGAGAACTATGGAGGTTAGAGGTAAGCAGGAGGAGGAGGACCAACTTGTATAGGAATAATGTCGAAAAATTGTCCAGCGGTCAGCAGCAAATAGTAGATGGCGCGAGAGTAGCAAAATGATAAAAAGACAACGTGAAGTCAGTAACCCTCCATAGGTTATAAACAGAGTGAAGTGAGCTGGGTTGAAAAATTTAATATTTTTCGTGACTTGTGCATTTAAAATAAAGCAATATTTAAAATCTCAACTATTTACGTAGTCAAATGTAATTTAATTTCGTTTCTTCTAAAAATTAATTTTGACATAGCCGATCACAGGACAAATTCTTCTTTTCTAATATTTGTAACGTCCTGTAACACTTACTCTTGTTACTGTTGTGCCACCAATTTGTTCTTTTTTATGGATACTTTTTAATACATTGAGTTTGTTATCCTTCCTTCTACCCTCCATAAGGAGAACCTATGTGATCAAATGATGGAAATGTTAGATAACAATGTCATGCAATTAGAAAACATGTCTTGTTTTCTAATGAGTGCACCTTTACACTTCACGGTTAATCTAACCGTCAAAATTGCGGCTATGGGGCTAGGGAAAATCTGCACTGGATGAGGGAATAACATATACGACCTTCCGAAAAGGTTAATGATTGGGCGGGAATATTTGGTGATCGTATCATAGGTCCATTTTTCATTGATAACATTATAAGTAGCGAGAATTATTTAGTACTCATCCAAAATGAAGTTATCTCAGCTACAAACTTATATCCTGATACAGCAAACTCACAAATCTCAGCGAATATTTTATGGTTTCAGCAGTATGGGAGTCGCGGATTGAAATGTCACAAATATTGTTTATAAAATAAGCCCGACAACTTAAATAACCTAAAGAGACTAATGACGCTTGCGTCTAAGATCATCACACCTAACATATCAAATAAGAGAAAGAAGTTTTTGTTTAAGATTAGGATGTTATTGCTAAGACGTTCACGGCTAACATTTCAAAAATTTACTACATTAACATTAACGTTTTTTATGCTTGATAACAAATTTTGTAAATAAAAAGGGCTTTTAATGAATTGTTACTTTTTACAATAAATTTTGAAACTCTTAATATTTCCGAAACAGTAAAAGTTGAGTATAGGACATTATACATTAAATATGTCTGGAATTTTCTCAATAATCCAAAAACTAAAAATTATACAGGGTGTTTTATTTGTAAAAACAAAGTTGATATTATTTACCATTACATGACTCATAAAAAAATTATTGGTAAAACAAACGTACTAGAAATACTTATCGACGGGTGCGAGCGTTTAATCAAACATGCCTCCATGTGGGTATCTGTTTTCAAATTTATTTCATTTTGATGCTTCACACTGTATAACACAAGAAGCGTTTTTTCTGTACGATTTATTGTAAAAAATGATCTTTATTTGTTACCTATTAAACAAACATTGTGTGAATTGATTCTGTATTAGACGTACCGTCAAAAACCTTTGCGTGCAGGAGGCATGCAGATTTAAATTGTAGCAAATTGATTACTGACTCAGAAAGCATTACCGTTTTAGGGGAACTGATGCAAAGTAACTTGATATAAGATGTGAAGATTCCGAATGGTTAATATTTCAACATAAACTATTATTGCCCATCTGGAAATGTTAGTTTATTTCATATATACAGTACCCTAAAACATACTTTTACGTTGTATGATTTCATTGTGGAAAATAGAATTTTACCGGATAGTAGTACTTGCTACTATCCTCTAATCAAATTTGACCTTGACAGGCTTCTACATATTCAAAACTAATAAAAAATCACTTAGGTTTGAAACCTAGGAGTTTAAATTTATTGAAGTTCAACAGAAAGCAATGAACAGAACTTACTTATTGCCTATATTAAGAGGGGCGTCTCAAATGTGACAGCTGAAAACGAGTGGCAAGCCTGAATTGTACCCAAAATTTTAATCATTTTGTAAACAACAAATCTAAAGACCGCCTGTAAATTACGTATTCAAATTTTAATATGATATAGTTTAGACTTTTCTCTAGGAGATAAGGATTTTAGTTGAGTTTTATATTGTAATAAAAGAGATATTGGCGTTTAAGTGATGGTATGTTTTGAAAAAGTTTGACAATTTGTGATCACGAATTTTAACGCCAGAAGCTTAACTTCTAAAGAAAGCATAGAGAATGCGACTAGCAAAATATGAAGTTAAAAAAAGGTATGTTTTTGAGATATGTTGCACGCAAAATTTGAACATTGCACCAACCTGTCAATTTAGTTCAACAGTTTTGGTGGCGCTTTTTTCCGAGACGAATGTCTATTCTAACTTCACTTAACATAACCTAACCTTATTTCTCGTTTATAACGTCAAAATATATTAATTGTAGTGTTTTGCTCTTAAATATATAATTGTCTATATTTATAATTTACCAGGAGTAAAAAAAATTAATTTTGAAGTATATTTTCGCAATTTGCGTTGGTTTTACATAACATTTACATAGCATTATCCAAATATGATATGAGCAAGGTGTTTTGTTGGAATTTAGTGTTATGGACCGATGTTATTTCGTAAATTACTTTTTACTTAAACACAGTTGTCTTATTTTAATTTTATTTAGATATACCCATAACATTAACAATTATGTTTAGTACTTGCTAGAGTATTGTTAGCCAATTGCTGATAGTCAGCTTATCCCACTTCTGCAGGTATCTTGAAAACAGGTGCACAAAGTGTATTTCTATAGAAACTAGATTGCGGTTAGTTATCATTGCGTCACATTCTCAAAATAAAAATAAACTATAAGCTTTATTGTAGGGTGTACTTTACTTTGTACCCCATTTTTCATTACATCATTGATTTGGGTGGTAATTTACGTAGGTATATACAATACTCTTTAAAAAATAAATGATATTTATTTATTTAGGTTGTAAATAATTAGCATAGTAGTACCTACTTAAAGTCATATTGAAGTCTTAAATAAAAAATTCATTGACCATTTCACTTTATCTCAATTTTAGACGATTGAAGAGCTTATTATTCTTGAGTTCTTTTGTGCAAAATAATAGTAAATGTTATTGTATTTATTTACTTTTACAATATTTTTATTTTCATATGTATAAAACTAAATACATACTGAAATTGTATAAAATTTTAAAACATATTGTCTTTGTGGAATATAATATATTTAGACATCATAATGTTTTTACTATAATATTTAACAAGTATTAAATTACATTTAATAAAAAATATACACAAGTATTTTCATCTGTTTATGATCTCAAGGTCAAATGTATGTGTATGTCGTGAAAATATTCAAAGATTTACGAAGCAAAATGCATGTTTTCATCTTTGTTTTAGATAAAGAAAGTCAACAGGCTCTAAAAATATTTGAATTTATAATAAAAATACTAATTTGAAACCACTATCGCCATCTACTCCAAATTCTTGTAATTTAGAAATAACCAGATTTTTCACTAAATTCAGGCTGTCTTACCAAATTAGAAATGCCCCTCTTAATATTAACGGTTATATTTTCGTTCCCAGGTATGAATTTCGTGAAAATCGAATATTGGCAATCACTGAAAGTGTCATATTGCAATATTTAAAAACAGTAATATTTTGTTTCTATGGTTGCCAACTACAGGCCAAGCTTTCTTGGCATTGAATGAAAATTTCAAAAATAGCAAATGCCGATAAATATATTAATATTTTAATTTTTCACTGTTCTTTTGTGTTTTATGGTACATTATGAAATAAAATGTTGTAATTCACACGTCCGGTAAACGTTTACAGTACTCGTACTGCAAAAGTGTACTTACCGGACTAGTAACGTAAATATCTATTACCTACTTTACGTATCTATGGTTTTGAATGCAATTCTACCGTATTATTTGCCCTTGTTTTTTACAAATATTAAACTTATTATAAATTTGAAAAACCATTTTTTATCTATGTTTGTAATCATTGTTGAAAAATCGAGTGGCGTAGTGGCGTAATATGATCGTAATAGTATTGTAACGTTTATTTATTTTTACTAGTCTTTTAATTTATTTTTATATTATTTAAATCACTAACACTGTTTAATTTATATAACACAATTTATTTACAATACTTTAATTTATGTAAGACAATATTTTTATTCGCATTTATCTAACAACATACTACTAACTAACTGACTAAAAATATTCAAATCGGTCCCTTTATATAGGTAAGTATTGTTCCAGCATACTCCAGTCTATTCTCGATCATTCGACCGCATCGGGCGTCGTCGAACAAACGTATATTCTGGAAGACTCTCGCATCATCTGTTTCCTTCGCGTCTGGGTCATAGCGCCAGGGGCGTACTCGCACAACATTGTCCCCTCCTTAAGAGATAGTTCCTCCTGGAACTTTTACGGAATTGAGACTGGATGGAGATACTTGCAACTGAATCCTCGTCTACAATTTCCAGTTGCATGGAAATAACATGGAATGGTCTTTGATGTCAGCTGGACACGGGGCGAATGGCTGCATACCAACACTTGGACTTCGGTATCTTGAAAGATTACTTCCACCATATTTCGGATGACCCTCCAATCCAATGAGTTGCACTCTATTTTCGGCATGGCTAGCTTCTGTATGTTGGACTCCAATACGTGCTCTCTCAAGTTAAGTAATGATTCCCATATATTTCGATAAGTGGGCTGGTCTTGGTAGGTATTCTTGGTAATCAGATAGAAGAGGCAACGGGAGTCATCTCGAAGTATCAAAGCCTTCCCAGTGGCTGGTAACTGATTTCGAAGTTCTGACAGTCGACCAAACTTCCTTCGAAAGACAGACGCTAATCCTCGGCCGTCGCTGATAGTGGTGGAAACGCTATGGGCCAATGAGTAGTCATCAGGGAGTGTGAACAGGTCTTGCTCTCTCTCAATAGTCACGCCGTATCTAGCTTTCCCAGTACCTCCATATGCACCCATAAATTCTTCGAAAGCAAGGTCGGGTGTATCTTGGACTTGATTTACGACTTCTTCTTCCTGGTTATGATCTCCTTCAAATTTTGCCAGTCGGTTTCGGTGTACTACCTTAGGTTTTCCATTCGGGGTCTTTATTATACGGTATATGACGTCATTGATTCTTTTCTTGATGATGTATGGACCCTCCCAAGATTGTTGTAGCTTTGGTGAATACCCCTTCTGTCTTTTCGGGTTATGGAGCCAGACTTTGTCACCTTCTTGGAAACATCCCTCTATAGCTTGGGTATCATACCGTTTCTTCATCCTGTAACTGGCAACTTGGAGATGGGAGCGAACCAAATCATGCATGTCGTCCATTTTTCTTCGTAACTGGATTACATAGTCTTCTCCAGCTATATCCTCTCCAGGTCGGCATCCAAACTCGAGGTCGCATGGTAACCTCATCTCGCGTCCAAACAAGACTTTTGCTGGTGTTTGACCTGTTGATTCATTGACGGCGGATCGATAAGCCATTGCAAAGAGCGAAATATACTGGTCCCAGTCTCTTTGGTGATTGGATACTACTTTTGATAGATATTTGCCAATGGTTTTATTCATGCGTTCTACCATTCCATCCGATTGTGGGTGCAATGCTGTAGTTCTTGTTTTCTTCATTCCTAAATTGTCGCAAATTCCTTGAAAGAGTTGACTTTCGAAGTTCCTTCCTTGGTCACTGTGAATCTCCAAGGGCACTCCATATCGGCAAATAAACTCTTTCACTAGCACGTCTGCGACAGTTGCTGCCTCTTGATTTGGAATGGCGTAGACTTCAACCCACTTCGTAAAATAGTCCATTACCACCAACATGTATTTATTCTTATTCTCAGTAGTGGGGAACGGTCCAGCAATATCTAAAGCAATTCTCTCAAATGGGCTACCAACGTTATATTGTTTCATGGGAGCCTTTCCTCTTTTCTGAGGTCCATTACTAGCAGCACAGATGGTATACTTCTTACACCAGTCCTTAACATCATCGGAACTATTCATCCAATAAAACCTTTCACGAACTCTCTGCAGGGTCACCAAGATGACCTCCTGATGGACTGTCGTGTAACTGTCGTAGTACTTCGGCTACTCTACTCTTTGGTATAACTAATTGCTTTCTGTTAACGGAACCGTCATCATTTTCAATTATTCTCTTTAATAAATCGCCTTCCAAAATGAAAGACTCCCACTGGGCCCAATATGATTTAAGGACTGTAGAGAATTTTGACACTTCTTGCCAAGTAGGTCGACGATCTTCTATCTTCCATTCTCTCATTTTCTTTAAAACAGGATCATTATCTTGTTCTTCTTTAATTCTAGTAGGTGCCCAGTCGTCGTTAACTACAGTTGTTCGTAGTATTGCAGTTTCTTTTAATTCTGTCTTACTGCAGTGAGAACACTCTTCTGGGCACGGTCTTCTGGAAAGGGAGTCTGCATTTCTGTGACTTATCCCAGCTCGATGTTCGATCCTAAAGTCGTACTCTTGGAGTCGTTCGATCCACCTGGCAATTTGACCTTCAGGGTTCTTAAACTGCATTAGCCATTTTAGGGCTGCATGGTCCGTCCGGATTAGGAATTTTCTTCCGTAAAGATATTGGTAGAAGTGTTCCACCGATTTCACAACTGCCAGAAGTTCTCTTCTCGTAACGCAGTAATTCCGCTCAGGTTTGGAGAGTACTTTACTAAAATAACCCAGGACTCTCTCTTGTCCATCTTGAATCTGTGAAAGGACTCCTCCAATTCCGACATTACTGGCATCTGTATCCAAAATAAATTCTCCTTCCGGTTGTGGGTAGCCTAATATCGGTGCTGCGGTTAAATGCTTCTTCAGAGTTTCAAAAGCCGTTTGACAGTTTTCATCCCAGCAGAACTCTCTCGTTTCCTCTGTAAGGCGTGTTAATGGCTTAGCAATGTCTGAAAACTTTCTGATAAATCTGCGATAGTATGTACATAGACCAAGAAAACTTCTTATTTGATGTTTATCAGTTGGTTGTGGCCATTGTTTGATAGAAGAAACCTTGTCATTATCTACAGACACGCCTTCCTTGCTGACAATATGACCCAGATAATTAACTTTGTCTTGGAATAACTGGCATTTCTTTGGATTTAGCATCAGTTGGGCAGCTTGAAGTCTTTTAAAAACATCTTCTAAGTTTTTCAGATGTTCTTCGAATGTCTCCCCCAAGACTATGATGTCGTCTAAGTAGACCAGGCACGTTTTCCAAGACAACCCTCTCAATACGTTCTCCATCAGTCTTTCAAATATCGCAGGAGCATTACATAGTCCGAATGGCATGACATTGAACTGAAATAATCCAGAACCGGTGGTAAAGGCTGTCTTTTCTTTGTCTCTTGGGTCCATTTCTACCTGCCAATAACCAGACTTCAAATCTAAGGTAGAAAATAATTTACTTCCAGCTAGAGTGTCCAGGGTATCGTCGATTCGAGGCAGAGGATAACTGTCCTTCTTGGTAACATTGTTCAACTGACGGTAGTCTACACAGAACCTCGTAGTTCCATCCTTTTTCTTGACCAAGACTACCGGAGAGACCCATGGACTGGTAGAAGGTTCTATCACTCCATCTTCTTCCATTTCTCGGACAATCCTTTCAGCTTCTTGCCTCTTCGCCTGTGGTAATCTTCTAGCTGATTGACGAATTGGCTTGGCATCACCCGTGTCGATTTTATGTTTTACAGCAGAGGTACGTCCTGTCTTACCTCCCTTTGGTACAAAAATGTTGCGATACCGATGAAGAAAATCTTTCATTTTTCTTTTCTCTTCTCGGTTTAAAGATGTACCAGCAACCGCCACCATTTGTTCAAACTTATCGTTGGAATTATCGGGAATAGTTGTCTGTCGCATTATAGATGTTACTGGTACGGAGGTTCCAACTTTGGTCTCTTTCTTGATCGTAATTGGGTGATCATTGACGTTTATAACTCGTACTGGAATTTCTTTAGCAGAAGTGACCAATCCTTTTCCTATCAAAATTCCTCGACCGACCTCCTCATCATGGTTCCATGGTTCCATCATTACAGGTATTCCTTCGTCAATAGTTCCTTGCAGTCTGGCCACTATGATCGTTTCGCTTCTACCAGGTACCACAGTATCCTCCTGGACAACGGCTGGCACGGTTTTGTCCTCATATGGATGAAGGAATATTTCTTCAGAACCGACTTTGATAACTCTTCTTGAAATCCAGTTGGAAACCATGTAAGTTCATCACATCCATTCCTAATATGACATCTTCCTCAATATCAGCAACAATAACAGTATGCGTGAACTTTTCTGAGCCAATTCCTATTTGAACCTGGGCTTCTCCAAGGATGTTAGCTCTGTCACCTGTGGCAGTTCGCAGTCGTAGCCTTGTTGGTAAAAGCTTCTTACGGCTATTTATAGTTGTTGGCCGTATAATCGTTCTGGTCGCTCCAGTATCCACCAATAGTGTATACTTTTTACCGTTGACTTCACCATCTACATATACACTGTCTTCGCGGCATTTCAAAGAGGCTATTAATATGAGAGGGTCTTTGGAAACGTTCTGGGTCGAAGCTGCCCCCTCTAGGCCGGCCCGTTTTAGTTTTTCCTGTGGAGTAGTTTCTTGATTCGTAGTGACCCCAGGACGTTTACATGAATTGCGAGCATGTCCTATTTCACCACAATTCCAGCGCCTGATGGTCTTCTTCTTTTTCTTATCAGTAAAGTTCTTCATCATATTTACTAATTGGTCTAACTTATTTTCATCTTCCTCTTCCGTTACGGACCTTACTTTACTGTATCCTCCACAAGCTTTCGAAGCCGCTTCATACTCAAGCGCGGCAGACAAGATGTCAACTAATGTTTTGTGGTGAGCTAAACGGAGTGTCTTTGCCATTTCGTGGTCACGAAGTCCATCAAGAAATGCTTCAACAGCTAAACATTCCATCATTTGTTCTGGAGCTGAAGGGTAAGCAAATCTTACCAATCTGGCAATATCTACTTCGTACTCTTGAAGTGTCTCCTCTCGCTTCTATTTTCGAGTCTTTAACTGCGATCGGTACAAGTTCTCCAAGTGTTCGTGACCATATCGCATGTTCAAGCTTTTCTTCAGTTGCTCAAAATCATCTGTGTCCTCCACTGGTATGGTCTGAAGAACATCCAAAGCGTCTCCTCTCAGAGCGATGGTGAGGTTTATTGCCTTCTCTTTTTGGGACCATCCGTTCGCTCTCGCAGCTGTTTCGAACTGTTTGAGATAATTTTCCCAAGACATCTTTCCGTCAAAGGAAACAGAACTTTCGTTGCCTTCCAATTTCGGTTTCCGCTCCACTTTGTAGCTTCTCATTTCGTTCTCGTTTTCCTCTCCTAAATCTTCCATATCTTCTTTACCTCCTCTTTCCATCTCTTCCATTTGTTTTTCCATTTCTCTTATTTTCTTTTCAATTTTTTTTTCGAATGAAGACATTTTATTTTCCATAGAAGAAATATCCAAAGAAACTTTGTTTTCCAAAGAAGAAATGTCAGAAGAAACTTTATTTTCCAAAGAAGAAATATCAGAAGAAACTTTATTTTCCAAAGAAGAAATATCAGAAGAAACTTTATTTTCCAAAGAAGAAATATCATTTTTTAAAGAAGACATATCAGTAGAAACTTTGTTTTCCAAAGACGAAATATCATTTTTTAAAGAAGACATATCAGTAGAAACTTTTTTTTTCAAAGAAGAAATGTCAGAAGAAACTTTATTTTCCAAAGAAGAAATATCACTCTTCAAAGAAGACATGTCGGAAGAGATATCACTCTTCAAAGAAGACATATCGGAAGAAACTTTATTTAAGGAAGAAATAATTGTAGCAGAAGAGTCGTCTACAAAAATATGATTTTCTGGATCTAAACCATCATTTTCCAATGCTTGCTTAAGTCGCTCCAACAACTCAGTCTTCCTTCCTGTTGTTTCCAATTCACGATCCTCCAGCTCTTGACGCAATTCTGTCACTTTCAAGTCACAAAGTTTTTTCGACATATTTATTTATTTATTTTTTTTTTACCTTATTTATTTACAATATCCCACTTCTGACACCAATGTAACGTTTATTTATTGTTACTAGTCTTTTAATTTATTTTTATATTATTTAAATCACTAACACTGTTTAATTTATATAACACAATTTATTTACAATACTTTAATTTATGTAAGACAATATTTTTATTCGCATTTATCTAACAACATACTACTAACTAACTAACTAAAAATATTCAAATCGGTCCCTTTATATAGGTAAGTATTGTTCCAGCATACTCCAGTCTATTCTCGATCATTCGATCGCATCGGGCGTCGTCGAACAAACGTATATTCTGGAAGACTCTCGCATCATCTGTTTCCTTCGCGTCTGGGTCATAGCGCCAGGGGCGTACTCGCACAACAGTATATTGCATAACAAATGTGGAAAGTGTAACATTTTGCACGAGTTTAGCACGAGCCGCGTAGCGACGAGTGTAGAAACTAAACGAGCGCAAGAAATACACTTTCCAACGAGTTATGTACACTATTTTACTACGACCACGTAAAAAATCCTTCAACAAAAGTATTTTTTAAGGTAAAATCACAGAATAATAATAATAATAATAAATTTAATTGCTTTAAAAACAAGGGTTTACAGCAATGAGTACAAGGAGATGTCTAATTCAAACTATAGCTAAGTACAAAAAAAAATACAAAGTGTTATTCATTTAGAATAAAGGAGCGTAATTTCAAAAAGTTCCAGATATAAGCACATATCGCTTTAGCAATAGGTGGCGTTATATTTTTCAGTGAGCATATAAATGAATCCAAACTTTGGAGATAGGGTACGTTATTCGACATTACTGAATATATTGGACATTCAAATAAAATGTGTTGTATTGACTCCTTTTGTTGAGTGTTGCATACTGTACAAATTAACTCTGGGTCTATAGAGTATAGAATGCCATTTTTGAGTAAATTTAATTCTAAAATTATTTGCTAACCTTAATTGTGCTAAAGTACGAGTTACTTGCATAGGTAGTTTTAGGTCTAAATAAGCACTAGGAGTCTCGGAAATATCAAATAAATGGTAAATTGACATAAAGGAATATCTCGACGCGAGAGAAGCATCTAGGTTATGTAAATATTTGTAGTAGTTAGATAATAAAATCTTTTTTTGCGATCTTAAAGTAGTAGGATCAAGAGTATTCCATATGTCCAAGCAGTTTGAAAAAAATCACAGAATACACCTTATTCTGTGGTAAAATCCAATCAGCCTTGGAACTTCACTATCTGGAGAACAAATTTTCTTTCAAATGCATTACCCAGTAATCTTTTTAACACTTTATAATGTCAATTGAGTTTTCTTGTATACGTAGTAGGTATTTGAACACAAATCACAAAAAAGTTCAAATGTTTTCAAAGTAATGTAATAATAATAGACACAAAGATAATTGTAAACAGAAACAGAAACATAACTTCAAAAATCCACATTCGACACATGTACGGAACATAACACAATATAAAAAAGAAGAATAAACTGTTCTTCTTTCTAAAAGTGTTTTTATAAAAATAATAATACTGAATAAAAATATGTTTATTTTTTAAAAATTTAAAAACCTATAAGAAACTTTATTCTTTATTCTTACTTTATACAGAAAAATTTGTATTGGCAATTACAATACAATATTTGACACAAGGAAGATTTAAAAAAAAAAATTAAATGGTTCTTGCTTTGACATTCATGTGTTGTTACTATTGATAAATTTGACGTAAATGTCACAGATCATAGAACTATATTTTTTTTACTTTTCAATACGTGTATTGATATTAGCTACTTTCTTAAGTACAAATAAGTGTGCAAACTAGCACTTTCATATGTGGTCATAGGAAAAATAGTATATTAGAGTGTCACAAGAATCATATTATGAAAAAAGTTGTTTATAAAATTTTTTATATTCTGCCATTTTATCATTTTTTAAATTTATTATTTGTATGCAAATTACGGAAATTTTGATTTTAAAAAGTATGCTGGTAGCACTGTTTAATTTATAACATTTGACATTTTGGAAATTTAAATAATCAAATGTTAATGTTTTAAAATATTTTTTTCTACAAACGTGTTAAAAATGCCATTTTTAGCACTCCATAGAAGCCTTAAAAATGTTAATTTAGGTTAAAATCACTTTATGGCACTGAGTGGCTTAAAATGTTTATGGCACTGCTGTCCAAAACTGAATTTTTTGCCTTCAAATGTTTTTATATTGTTATGACACGAGTTAAAGTTTAAAAAACGAATCGCGAAGCGATGAGTTTTTTAAAAAACGAGTGTCACAACAGCCATATGAAATAAGTTGTTTAAAATATTTTTTATATTTTGCCATTTTATCATTTTTTAAATTAATTTATTATTTTTATGTAATTACGAAGATTATGATTTTAAAAAGTATGTCGGTAGCACTGTGTAATTTATAACATTTGATAGTTTTGACATTTAAATTATGAAATGTTAATGTTTTTAAATATTTTAAAATGACTAACACACCAATAATAATATATTATATAAGTAAAAGATGATATTCATATTCACAAATACTTTCTTAAAGAACAATATAAAATTAATAAATTGCTATTAGCCACAAATGTCATTGTCAATAGTCTTGTCATTAGATACTTCACTCATGTCGCCAACCATTTAAAACAAAAATTCGCGTGCGTAAAAGTTACATTACCATACGTAAATGCGTTTTATAATGAAAATTTTTATAAGTGCAAAATATAAAAATCTTCATTATAAAACGCATTTGCGTATCGTAATGTAACTTTTAAAAGGTAAACTTCAAAACTGTCAAATATTATAAATTACATGGTGCTACCCTAACAACATATTTTTAAAAGCAAAATTTTCGTAATTTATATACAAATAATAAATTAATGTAAAAAATGATAAAATGACAAAATATAAAATAGTTATTTATGATATAAGTGTTAAAAGTACATGTTTAAGACACGCATGAGTGCCTTAAAATGTACTTTTAACACGTATATCATACAATATTTTTTCTACAAACGTTCAAATAAAGTAATTATACAGTTTGAATTAAATTTTAAAAACCTGTATTAATATCTACATCCAAAGGAGATAATTTTAAATTGCATCGTATATTACGGACCCTAGCAACCATTGTTGATATAATTGTTTACGAATCATCATTCTTCCTTAACCATGGAAAATGGTAAAACATCAGTGCAAGAAATTAATTTGTCAAATTGCACAAATTGTACTGTAAATATTAATGTTAATAAATAAAATCTAAATCTTTCAAAATCTGACAATTCACTTTTGACAGCAGTGCCACAAACATTTTAAGGCACTCAGTGCCTTAAAGTGACATTTTTAAGGCTTTTATGGAGTGCTAAAAATGGCATTTTTAACACGTTTGTAGAAAAAATATTATAAACAACTTATTTCATACGGCTGTTGTGACACTCGTTCTTTAAAAAACTCATCGCTTCGCGATTCGTTTTTTAAACTTAAACTCGTGTCATAACAGAAAGCCATATGAAATGCGTTGTTTAATATACTATATTTATATTTTTAATAGTAAGATCATTAATTAAGGGAAATACATCAATCTCACTTACTAATGAGCTATCACAATCATAAATTAAGGATCTAATTTTAAATTTTCGTAATAATGTCGTAACAAAGAAGTAAAAATATAAAAAAAAAGAATACTCGCAGTAAAACTGAAATAGCAGCATAAAGTTTAAATAATTAAAAGATTGTAACCACATATCTCACTTATAAATGAAAAAAGTTCAAGAAAACCAATGTGTAATACGTACAATGATTTTCTTTTAGGGAAAGAGAAAAAGTCTACCAAATTTAGGTTGAATTTAGGTTAATTTCTTTTTAGTAATAAAAATAACTTATTGTATAGGTAAATAACACAGCAAATTTACTGTACAATTTCAATTATAAGGAAATTAAATAAGGAAAAACATAAGAGCATAAGCCAATTTATCAGCTTCTATCGACCAGTGAAATAATTGAATTTGGTTGGATAGACCTTCAATAAAAATAAAAAAGCTTTTATAAAATCAATAGTATTATAACTTGCCTGTAAATACTTTATGTATAATTTATTATTTATATGGCGTATACATCTTCATAAAATATTTGACAAACAAACTTGTTAAATTAATTTTTAATGAACATTGCATACATTTTTTTTTCATAATGAAAATGTTTCATTTTCTTTATATTTCACTAGCTATGTCCTGCGTTAAAAAAACTGTTAACTGTTAAAAATGTTCAGAACAATAAACAACTAAAAGGTTGAATTAACTTCCACTATTTTTTCTATAAATACTTTAAATGCTATTCCGATAGCGAAACGGCTGTCATTGCATTTAAAGTATTTATAGAATAAATAGTGGAAGTTAATTCAACCTTTTAGTTGTTTATTGTTCTGAATAAGATGAACTTTCACACAGTAAGGGTTAGTACCATAAATTTCATTTTGTTAAAAATGTATTTTCGGAACGTCTTTCAATGATTAGTAACACTAAATATAGTAAAGTTTTCCAGGAACAAAAAAATTAACAATCATTAGTAACGTTTTGTCGAAAAGCACCAGTAAACATGACAGTGGTTCAACCCATGAATTGGTTAGAGCTTATTTAAGAGACCTATCTAAGTCTCTCATGAACTATGTGAATTATTGTGCATTCCGGACATTATCATGCATTAAGTATAACCTGCTAGGAACAAGAAAAACGAGAAAGGTCCTGCCACCTCTGTATCTGGTCACTTCTTGAACATGTCTTAGTCGTTCCACATTTCCAGATCGTCGCTACAAGATTGTTCGACGAGAGTAGGTGAAACCCAAACCTAGATCCGTCACTGAATAAAACTGTAGCCCAATTCTGAAATCTTCACACCATTCCAGTCTCGAAGCTTGATTACCTCTAGACATAGGTGGACATCTTAGGGACCGTCTACTGAACAAGTTGGCTTCAAGAAGATGATTTGGCACTGTATTTAGACCAATAGATAAGTTATGCGCTCTTTGTAAAGTCGTAACAAACTAAGAAGCAGTTACTGTTGGTTGTCTAGCTGTTAAAATTAAAATTCGATCCTGAGTTGCTGTTGTAGAGTGTCCCCGTCCTGAATATTGCTCGGCTAGACTACCAGTTTCTCTAAAGCGGTTCCATAATCTACTGTTACGCTTTGAGAAACACCTATTCACTCAGCAACTTAAATTTGTCGCATGCTACCTTCAAGATGACCTACAGCTCGATTCATTTCGTCTAACGTTAAATGTCTCATTTCCATGATAAAACACAATAACTGATATGTAGTCACTAAACAATATCTTTATTAGAATGATCAAATTCGGAATTAATGCACCGTTTCTACTTTTTCCACATCTCAGGATTATTTTACTTTTTGCAACATTTTTAAACAAACAGGTATATTTATATTTAATCGATAGAATTTAATTCTACTTAAGTATTTTTTAAAATCATTGGTAGACTTTTCTGATGCGTGTATTTATTTGTTTTCAACTTATGATATTTATTTATCAATAAATATCCTATATACACGTGGTTTAGATATTTTGGTCTTAATTTCATAGAGAAATGCCGGGCCACAATTTAGTTACAAGCCCTAACCCCATCAATATTTAAATTCACACCCTTCATTCATAATTTGATTATCGAGCACAAAGGCTTTATTTAGTTATTTAATATAAGCTTCACTCAACGGGAACTACTATTTCATTCTTTCTTTCGGGACAAAACACTAATTAAGAATTTATATTTACACACTTCAAAATCGTAGAGGTTAAATATAATGGTCAATTCCATATTTGTACTTACCCTTCGGTAATTTATTTCCACAAATGCTAAATCATGTATTTCATTTTTCTAATCAATTTTCGTATATTGTTCTCTTGATAAATTCTTTTAAGCTGAAAATGTTTTTATCTTAAAATAGTTATTATTTTGTATTTTTTGATGTTCTAATTCTGAAAACCCTATTTTTGGCACACACATATAGGGCATTGGGGTTAAGGGGAATAAAAACCAAATAAACTACGAAAACAGTCGACTTTTCTAGGAGCAAAGGATCCTGTTATATTGCGTGTCTTGTATCCAGGACGACCGTTGTGTATGAGGTCGCCTCGAATTTTGCGTTTGGCGTCACGACGATTGGCGCCGGAGAGACGCGTTGGAAATTTGCCTGCTCTAATATTGATTGCAAAATTTTCATTATTTTGTTATTTTTTAGGTTATGAAAATTGATGATAGATTTAATTGGGGTTAAAAATGAAGTACCGTCCTAATATATTTTTTAGACGCGTTAAAAAATAAATGTACCTACCCATCTATGAATAAATATGTCTCTCTAGCAAGTAATTGCTGTTGAGGTAGAGGGATTTATGTATATCTAAAAATAGAATACTGTTAAAGAAACAGTTTTACTTGCGTGACGAAAAAGAGGTTGATTAAAGGTTGATTTTTTAACGAAATGAGTTTTTTAGTAGGTCGCCAAAGTTCATTATTCACAATTTCGCTTTGTTAAAACTCATGCAATTTCTAAAAGTTTTCTTCCAAGAAAAAGTTCATTCGATGGTAGAGTTAGCTTATGCATACCTGCTCTTAATTCGCGACTAATAAACTTTTAACTTTATAGCTTGCCTGATAAAGAAATACTGAATATCTATGTTTAAGGATAACTTTATTTTACTTATTCATTTTAATAAGTTTTTTGTAAATGTAGTTGCTATTTTTGATTTTTTACTTCGGTAATTAACAAATATTAAACAAAAACTAGAAATATATATTTAAAAAATTCTTCTTTTGCAGTTTTATTCGTACATGGAGCCTTCAAAATCAGCGAACTTTACTTTAGGAAATAAGCAATGCACTATTTTTGCACCAATAAATGCAGCTTTTCAAAAACTGGGTGAATTTAAGGGTGAAATTGAACCCTTGGTTCTATATCACATGTGTAAGTACCGTTTTTTTGTATATGAATATGCCGTAATTAAGTTTTGCTATTAATAAAAAGGTAAATGAAATATATCATTTTATAAACACAGGGTCAGAAATACTTCAGCATTTTAAAGAAGGTTCATTAAAATAAGAATTTTTTCAAACCTAATAAAATTTTCCTGTATATTTTGACTTTCGGGTTTTCAAGTGATCTAGGGCACATTTACTGGAAAAAACTTTCAAATATTAAATAAACACCTGTTATCTATTTATCAAGAACAACAAGTTAGTAATTATTATTAACTTATTGTGAGTTAAAACAAATCTCAAGAGGCGCAAAAACGAATTCACACTTAACCACATTAGTTACCATACGGTAATAACAACAAAATATGAGCAAAATCTATCAAAAAGATAGGAAAGGAAAATACTTAGAAAAATCTTCGGGGGAAAAATCAAAGATGGATGAGATGCATATACGAGAATAAGTGAAGAATTTCACCAGCAAATCTGTTACACAAAATGTACTAGTTACAATTAACTATGTATTTCAGGTTGTAAATAAATAAAGTTTGTCATATAAAAAAAGTAGTACGAGTTGTGTTACGAAACAATTATCAAGTTTGGTGGACTTTTTTTTCTAACAATAATAATAGTAAATAGATTATATGTAGTGAGGGTTTTAACGATAAAAGTGATATAAGGAACTTTATTTCTTCAGTTCTCCCCTCAATTTTTGCTCCGGGCCCGCCCTTGTTAGAATTGATATCCGAGGGTTGTTATTGATGCTCTACACCCTATGCATTGATTAAAGTATATTGTTTGAAACATCTTGATTTCGAAAATAAATATATATATAAGACAAAAAATGTTAAAGCTCTTGCGTTTTTGTGCCAAAGCCAAACTCAATGTCAATCAAAAATGTTCCAACTTTTTAATATTAGAAAGCAAATTTTTTCGTATAGAATTATACGTTATAACTTTTTTACGGCTATTATTTCCGTAGTTATTTTTGATTGAATGTAAAATTATAATTAAATTCAAGGTTGCAATGAAACAAGATTTTGGAAATCTTATAGAAATTTGATTTATTATGTTAAGCAATATTTTCATATACAGAGGATTACTCAATGTTTATTATTTTTCTAGAAGCATGCGTAAAACAACACTTTGCTACATACAAATAGTAAAAAAATTAAGATTATTTTACATGATAATATGGATTTTTAAAATTTTCCTTCATAATTTACTCAAAGCAACAACTAACCTACCTGTAGGGTTGCTATAGCTACAGTCGTGTATTTATTGACACAATCGTATCTTTTTAAGTATTTGAATAATTTTCAAGGTGATTTTTAAAGTTTTCAATCAAAAAAATTAAATGGATAACTGCGATGAAGACCTTCGGGGCTGCTGCTGAGGCCATTCTGGAACTCCTCCCTGCGATTTCCAAACAAAGGTATGAAAGGCAGTATCATAATTTCAGTAGGCTCGTCAAAAGGAAACCACAAATTTTAAAAAAGAGAAAGTTTTACTGGCCTATTTTTTAAACTAAGCAAAGTTATGAGACCTAACTCTCGTTGGTCCCGATTCTCAATGATAAGGCTGTTATGAAACTAAGAGAAGATTTTAATATTGGATAATTTTACAAATTAATTACATCAATAAAAAATAATCTGTAGAATTTGATGAAGAAAGATATTGCCAAATTGCCACTATCTACAGCTTGCAGAAGAGTAGAATTCTAGGAAAACCTCGGGATTAGAGAAAACTACATCACAATAAAAATAACTGATTCGAACAATTACACATTGAGACCTTTTAACACACCTCATCGTTGTTTTTTGTACAATTTAAACAAGGCAAATGTACTAATCAATGTATAGGAATCAACTCATTTGGAAAAATGCCTTCTGAAATTGCGGCCTACCTAAAGCTTCCCGATCCTCATTGCTATACAGGTTATAATTTCAGACACTCTTCTTCGACATTTTTTATTTTTCGCTGGTTCTGGAGGAGACATTACAAATTTTGATAGAGGGCGGCTGGAAATCTACCACCGTGGCGGAGGAATACGAAGAACATTCCGAAATAAAGAAAAAAACAAAATTTTAACCATAAATAAACCACAACCAGAAGTGAAGGAAGCGTGCCCATTGAACATTGACCAGATAACCCCTGCTATTTCATTCAGTGAAGGCAGTAACCCTATTATAGTTTAGTATTGCAACGTTTTGTATTGATCTGTCAGAATAACAAAGCAACTGGCCATAAAATATATTTCAAAAAAACTTTAATTTTAAATTAAGAGGTTATAAATAATTTCAAAACATAGGGATTATTTAATATGTGCATATTTATTTTTAATAAAACAAATTTCTTGTTACTTTTAGTAAACATTCCAAAAACTACGGACCAGCTGGGCAGTTCATCTACATCCCTGTTAACGGAACTTTCAGGAAGTCCCCCAATCTGGATAACTCATGTCACCGGTAGCTATCACAATGATATCTACGTGAATAATGCCAGAATATTGGTCAGTCAATCGAACGTACAAAGTTCAGGATCGAATTTATTGCAGGTAAATAAAAACATTGGTTAACCGAAATAAAGTAATTAATTTTTATCTAATAAATAGTTACCAAATAGAACTTGCTAATGAAATATTGATCTCAGAGTATCGTTCTCTATTTTTATCAAAAGGTAAACTTTAATGGTCTATTATATGTTGGATTTTCATTGACCCGGTTTGAAAGGATTGGATAGGTAGCCATTTTGAAGCGCTATTTTGCAATACACAATACACATCGAAAAACAATTACACATTCAAATGTATTAAAGTTCAGAAATGTATTAAAGCCAAATTAAATCACTGGTTAGTTGAAATTTATTGGACTTTCAAAAGATATTAGAAACGGTATAGGGCCAGATTATTAAAAAAAATTACAGAATAGCTGAGGTTCTGCAGTGTTTGGCCGATTATTTAGATAATAGGTTACAAAAATTGAAGGTAAAATTTACAAAGTCTTCCATTCAAAATAATTTATTTTTTTAAAGGATTTTGTGAAGGGGTACTAGAAAAACGTAGAACTCTCACAGTGATTAAAACCAAACTTTTTGTCAGACGTAAAATATCCTAGTATTTTCCTTGATCATTAGGTAACATGGAATTCACATATTATACAAAATAAAATAAATAAAGCATATATTTTCTATGAACAGTGTCGGCGTACCATGGGGCAATCCTGGGGTTGGTTTACCAAAATTTCTGGGACACGGAGCTGTTGCATGGGTTTCAAAAGCCAATCAGACTACAGCCATACAATAATTGGAACAAATAGAAAGAGTGGCATGCCATAATATACTAGGTCCCAGGAAAACCATACCAACCAGGGCAATGGACGTACTGTGAAAGCTCATTGCTCTGGACATGTTTGTCAAGAACGTAGCGCTTATGAATATACAAATTTATAAGATTCAATAGACTGTAGAAAACATGCAAGTGTAGTTCAGACAGAGCTACTTGTATAACTATAGCAGTAAACGAAATAACCAACATAAATGGTAAATTTATTATCATTAATAGTTACAGTAGACAAGCACTATAACTAAAAAGTTTTAAAATAATTTTTTAAATAGTACTAGAATGTAACCGAACCCTGACCAAGGCAGCTGTGGAAAATAAAGTCACAGTGGACGAAGACGTACGCTAGCTCAAAAGGTAACCACATCTCTGGATCTTTAGCCAGAGAGGCTGCTCAATCCAAGATTATTGGACCCGAACTACATCGGCCTAAAAAAAGTCAACGACAACTAACGTAATTAAGTCACAATCCCATCTAAAGAAACCATAACTATACTTTTTATAGTCCACCTGTAAACTGTATTTCCTTTTTAACCCACCCCGTATCTTTATTTACCACTTTTACTCTCCCGAGAATCTTAAAATTCCACTTAAACCTTCCTAAAACCTAAATAACCATTACTAAAATTTTCATTCTCCCCCGTATACTTTATTTTTTTTTAACCCAACCTGTATCTTTTTTTTCTATATTTTTGTTGGGTTAGAAATAAAAGCGAGATTTTTTAGTTTTTTATCATTTTGTATCATTAAATTAAATTTCTAAATAAAATCCTGGCGATCCTAAGAAGGATAATGGGAAACTGTTATCAAATTATTGTAATGTCATCGCACATTGATACGTATGCAAGTTTTAAATTAATCAGAATTCTGGAAACCGGTGAAAATCAAGCTGAAAGATTCCGTTACATAATATGTAGATACAGTACAACCCAAGCTAATATAGAGTCTTTCACTATACAAACGATTTCCATCCTTACTATGTAGAATTAGATTATATTAAGCAAACAGAAAAAACAATAGTTACAAAACTACACTCCATTATTTAATTGAAAAAATTAACTATTTATTCAATGACAGCTCTGTCGATCGGAACAAAAAAAATAAAATATATCAAATCTCCATTTTTATTTTCGATAAATCATTAAATGAAACATTACATTGTTACGAAATTGGAAAAAGAACGTCAAAGAATCATGCACTTAATGACAGTGGCAGTTAAGACCCCCTAAAATGATTCTCTGATCATTTGTTTCGTTATAATAGGGTAACGTGGTGGAGTTTTTCATATACTGGTAAACTGTCTGATCATTATCATTATCGATATCAACTGTAATGTCTCTATTTTCATGTACTATGGGGTAGATTTTTTGATGAAGCAAGTAAATAGGTATATAGAAACTTGCCACACAGTAAAAAGTAAAACAGAATAATGTAGTTCTTTATAAGTAAGTTTATCTGTTTTAGTAAACGCAAGATTGACTGAATAATAAAGTGACCTATTTATCTTAATGTATTACAAACAATCAAGACAACAATAAGGGTTCGCAAGACCTGTCTGGAAGTCTTGGTTTTGTCTCGGTCTCCAATGAATTTTGTATTTTGTGTAAATCAAAAAAAAATTCTTTATGAGAAAATAACTTTTTATAGCCATGTTTCTTTGATATGTCTAGGCTTGTTTTCAAACGAGGTACTAAATAGAACTTTCTTAAAAATAACCTAGAATCTCGAAACCGAGACCATGTGATCCCCTATAGGCCCTAGGTGATCACAAGAAACTACAAGTTGTACCATAAAACAAAAGATTTATACTTTTTAATTTTTTAATACCTGTTGTTAAGATTTATTTTCTCGTTTTGTTTTCGTAACAATTAATTATTTTGTAAATGCAAAACGTGGCAACGCCGCAATAGTCAAATGATTAAGTTATACAGTCCACGCAAGTTACAACAGCTTGTTATTTGAACCAGTAAATATTACAACATAATATAAACACCCCTTAAATCGATTGTGGTTAATTCATTGAAATATTTTCATGTCTTTGAAGCATTAGTGTAGTGTATTGTTTGGTGATATCAGCTTCAACGTATTATCTCTTGTGCTGTCTATTTTGATTTATTTTTATTTTTTAATCTTTCAAAAGAATATAACGTAATTTCAGGTCCTTCACAAAATTGACGAAGTTCTTAGTCCCACAATTTCACCAAGTTCCATCTCAAACAGTGTTTACAATCCTACAGCTTGGGAATTTTTAGATAGTTACGATTTGTTTATTTCCAACAGTCAAACACCTTATAGAGTTAGGTGAGTTGAATTTTAACACATTACTATTATTACGTATATAGATGTGACTGCATGTGACGAATGGCTGGAAAAAAGAGTGAGTAGCTGGAGGGTGATGGAAGATGAGGAAAGCTTGAGCTTGCCTAGGTATGTGGAGACAGACATAAGGAAGATGGAAAAAGAGGTTGCTGAAGGTAGAAGCCAATGTTGGACGAAGACCGAGGCGGAGAGACTGAGGAAGAAAGTAGGTGAGGAGATAGAAAGAGGAGTCAGGCATGATTAGATAGAAGGCTGTAAAAGGGACAGGAATTGTGGCAACAGGCTTTGTAGATTGCAGAAGGGGTCGATTGGCCCAGCTGACCTTACTACACTGCGACCTATAAGATCTTTTGTGTATACCCTACATTTATATTTTAGTCCAAAAGGTCTAGGCTTCTAAGAAAGTCCATTATCCGTTTTGGAGCTAGGTTTGTAATCTGATCAGGATCAAGGAATACCTGTTCCAGATATTTATGGCGTTGCCGAACAATTACTCTGCAATTGCAGATAATATGTTCTGACGTCTCATCTGCCTCATCGCAGAATTGGCAACAGGCTTGTATGGAGGGCTAATTATTGGTGGAAGGAGGTAATAAAAAAGTTGTGGAAGGAGTGCAAGAAAGAACAAAGAAGGATGTTAAGGATAAAAGGTAAATGTAAGGGTAAGGAGAGATACAAGGCGAAAAAGATGGGGCTTGGAAGGTCGAAAAGAGGTAAGTGGGAAATGTTGCTGGGGGAATATGAGATAGCAGTGAAAAGAATGGGGGGAGCTAGGAATATTGCGCTAGAGAAAGATTGGGAGAAAGAAATTATTAAAAAAACTATTTGCAGTGGGAGAAGGAGTAGGGGATAATATAATTCGGGAGAGCAGGATTTCAGCAGGAGAGGAAAATGAGGGGGATAAGGCCGGTAGAAATGAAGGAAATAGACAAGGAATGGCGAGGTATCAAGGATAGAAAGGCCCCAGGAATAGATGGATTGACAGGGGAGGAAAAGTTTCCAGAAGCGTGAAAAGTAGCCTGGGTGGTATTGATGATAAAGACGGGTAAAGAGGAGAAGCGGAGAGGGGACTGCAGGCCCATCAGTCTGCTGAGCGGGATAAGTAAAGTTTTGAAGGGGATCATAAAAACAAGAATTGAGGAAAAAGTGGAAAGAAATGGGGGCTTTTGGGGAAACCAGCATGGGTTTGTGGAAAAGATAGAGGAATGCGGATTGGAGGTGACCGAAGAGAAGACAGCGGGATTACTGGTGAAGGGACGCAGAAAGGCGAGGTGACGGTGAAAGGAAAGAAAATTCACATGGAGGAATCGGTGAAATACTTAGGTGTGTGGTTGGATAGACAGCTATCGTTCAAAAACCACATGTCGAAGGCAGCGCAGAAGGCAAAAATTCGGGCTTCAGAGAGGAATGTTGCTGAGGGTGGTGCAAGGGTACAGGACAGTGGGAGGGTTAGCAACAGCGGTACTGGCAAGATCCTACCCATTAGATGTAATGGTTAGAGCCAGGAGACTACAGTGAAAGGTCGCGATGAGAGAGGAAGTTATGGATTGGATGGAGGAGGAAATGGAAATAAGGTGGAAGGAGTATAAAGGAGTATGACTAGGAAATTCGGCGAAGTGAACTACTTCTTGACACAGGTGCTAACTGGGCATGGGTCAAGAGCAGGATATCTTCACAAGATTGGGAAAATATGGTGGAGATAATGTTGAGAGGGGAGGGGGAATGGATGGAGGTGAGTAAGCCTGTGGAGATTATGGCTAGGAGAAGAACATGTTTATGAGTGGCAAAGTAAATGGAGAATGTGTGAGGGACCGCCGCCCGTCTTGCTAGAGTAGTGATTCCGAGATGGGGACAACGGCGAGTTTTGTTGGTTTTGGATGGTTCGGGTCCTGAGGAGGTACCGTTTGAACAAGAGTTTTTGCATCTCAGCTCGAAAAAAAAACATAACTATTATTAAACAACTAAGTATTAATAAATTGTTAGTATGATGTATCTTTTTATTTACAGGAATTTTCATCAGAGAGTTCAACAGAAAGGTAAACAGGACGTATTTAAGGATGAAGGAGGGCACACTTTTTTTATTCCAATCGATGAAGGTTTTGGGGTAAGAACTTATTTAAATTTAGAAGGAAAACTGTGAATAATTTATTTTATTTTTTACAGAACGATAGAGCTGCCTCAATTGATGAAAAAATAATCGATGGACATGTGATTCCAAAACAAGTACTATTTACAACGCCTACCAAAAAAGATGTACCGTATCAGACTCTTGCAAACGGAGACAATACTATTAGAGTAGTCATATTATTTACCCAGGAAAAACGAGGCTCGGAGATTGTCAGTAAGTAATGTTATAAAAGTCCGTTGTCAAAAAATTAATATATTAAAAATATATATTGTGGTAAGAAAAAACCAATGTCACAAATTTTTTATATAAAATTTACAGATGGTAGTATAACGTTACTAATTTCGGCCTATTTAGAGGCCATCATCAGATTAAAAAAAATAAACTGTTTTTTTTTCAGATTATGTAAAAAGTCACACACTTTTTGGAGATGGTAATCACACTCCAGGCGTAGTTCTTGCGCAAATTGTAAAAGCCAATATTCCAGTTAAAAACGGAGTCGTACATTTAATTCAAAAGCCCCTTATGGTAGTAGACAGTTCTGTGAGAAAATTACTAGAAGTAAGAATGTTTTTATTATATTATATACCTACATATTGACATAATTAAGAACCTGTCACGTTGGCATGCTAGTATTTTATACTTTTAGTAGGAGGATGATCCAGTTGCAGGATTTTATCATTTTATAAAGTTAATTATTTTAGAAACACTGCAGAGATATTGTGGGCAGGTTTTATTTTACCATTACAGATTCGTTTTGATGGTATAAATGTGAAAATAGGTTTTGCATTGACAAAGTATACAAAGTGGTCCAAACGTTTGGAAACGGCCAATTATTTCGCAAATTGCTACTCCTAATTGTACAAAATTTAGGGTACACCTATTTGGGGATACAGAGATTTCGTTTGTCTTATATTATAACTGAATATACAGGGTGATGAATTTGAAAAACCTAAGTTATTTATAATATAAAAGAAACAGCAAACCTGGCAACATTGTAACTATCAAGTCTGGAATAGGTTTACCCTAAATTTTATACAATTAAGACTAGCAATTTGCGAGATAATTGGCCGTTTCTAGACTTTTGGGCTACTCTCTATATACAGGGTGCACCAACCTTACGACAAAGTTCGGTATATAGGTTATTTTAGAAGATTTCAAAAAATGTTATTAACAAAAATAGTAGATGTCTTTAGGATCCATATTTTGAAATTACCCTAAACTATACAGAGTGTTGTTTGTATAACTCCGTTACAAACCAAACATATGATTTTTTAAATGGGAACCCCTGTATATTATACCGAATTTGGACTGCTCACATTTTTTTGAAGCTTTTGTATATAGTTTTGATACGTTATACAGAGTCCTTCAGAAGTTATGGACGTTTATGTGAAAATCGTAGGTAAATCAACGCTCTGTATCTTATTGTACGTTGAAGAGAAAAAAAACTATTTTGCCTAACAGAGTTTCATAATATGATATATCACAGTATGATGACGTCATCATCGTATTATTTTCCCTTTTTTATATAGGGTGAACATTTAGTTTAATATTATGGCTAGAATTATACTTTTGGAGACTTGTTTTATTTAGAATAAATTGTTTATTAAAAGTTATTATTTTTAAGGATTTTTTGTTACATTAAACGTATATTCCTTTCAATAAATATTACGAAATAACTCTGTTTTCATAAACTTTGGGTATAGGAAATGCTTAACAAAAATTAAAGTTACATAATCGAATATTCTATTTATGATATAAAATACAGGGTGTTCCATTTAAAAAAAGAGAGAAAATGAAAGTTCGAGTTATCGTCCACCCTGTATACAAAAGGAAAAATAATTCATATTTAATAGAATGCGGTGATATTGTATCATAAAACGAAACTCTGTTAGGCAAAATATTTTATTTTTCTTCAACGCACAATAAGATACAGAGCGTTGATTTACCTACGATTTTCACACAAACGTGTCCATAACTTCTGAAGGACTCTGTATAACGTATCAAAACCGTATATCAAAATTCGGCATAATATTCAGGGGATCCCATTTAAAAAATCATATGTTTGGTTTGTAACGGAGTTATACAACACTCTGTATAGTTTAAGGTAATTTCAAACCCTAAATACATCTACTATTTTTGTTAATAACAATTTTGGATATCTTCTAAAACAACCCATATACCGAACTTTTTCATAAGGTTGGTATGTATATATATATCTTGTCAAAAAAATAAATAATGCTATATATCTTGAAAATATGTAGAAAACGTATTGAAACTGGAACAAACATTATTGTGTCAGTTACTTTCTCAAATAAAATCAATACTCGTAGATGAACAAAAAAAATTAACTAAAACTCTGGTCATGATATTAGAGATTTTTAACAGGGAGCACGCGTTTATCGGGCATAATTAGAACTATAATATGTGACATGATTAGTGTTGGTGTAACTTGTAACTTCTTATATAATTTGACAATTTTTTGCCATAAATGCTAATTACTAAATTGTCAATAGTATATTAAACAACGCATTTCATACTTCGAGCATATTATATACTAACGTAGAGACAGCGTCCAAATGAGCTTTGTTTTGTATCAGGGAGGGGGAAATAAATATCATATAGTGTCCAGCAATCTCATTGGTCCGTTTTGAATTTGCGTGTCAAGGCGAATTGTCACATATGCCATTATTGTCAATTTGTTTTGCATCTAGAGTTATTTTTACAATTTAATAGTGTTTGGATGTTACTTTTAAAGACATTTTTTAAATTAAGTTGAGTATATATTATATGGTGAGAGTTTGTGTGATTTGTAAATATAAATATGAAAATGAATCATCAAGGTCGTTTTACAAGTAAATATGCATTAGCGTCTCTTACACTTGTTTAAAAATTGGTAAATGCATAAAGCTAATATACCGCCATATTATTAAGAATACTGAAAATATAGAAATTTATGCAATAATTTCAACTTTCTATTTTATAAAATATCTTATGATTCCATGTAAATAATTATTTACTATTACTACTTAAATTCAAGTCTAAAAAATAGTTAGTTACATGTTTCAAAATTTATTATAAAGGTATTAATTTCAAACCCCCTAAAAATGATACGACACTGACTGTAGTGTCTGACGGTTTCCCCTGTGATACAAAACAATCACTATTGCTTGCTGTCTCTACATTAGTATATATGCTCGAAGATTTCATAAGGCTTTCTGTTATGTCACAACAGCCATAGGAAATAAATTGTTTATAATTTTTTTTATATTTTGCCATTTTATCATTTTTTAAATTCATTTATTATTGGTATGTAAATTAAATTTTGATTTGAAAAAGGAAAAAGCACCAATAGCGTTTTCGGCTGGGTGCTCTGGGTCGCTCTCAGATTGCTCCGAAAATGTTCGGTTGGCCTGATTGGTCACCGAGCATGGTCGATTTTCTTGTTCGGCTGATCGACTGGATCGCTCTCGTCTTGATCGGAGTTGATCTGAGATCGAGGGTCAGATGGTAAATGTTTATCATTCTTGGGTCAGATCAACGATGCAGAGCAAATATGGCGGGTAGGGTTCAAAATTATAGCGAAGAGTTTCTTGCTTATGAATTTGTTATCGTCTTCAGAAGATAGTGACGATGAGTTGGGTTTCCTTATTTTCAAGGAAAGGAGGAAAATAGGAAAAATTAGAAAATTTTATCTAGATTTTGGCAAATTCTGGGCGGTTCTCCCACACTATCGTAAACAGTTTGCACATTTTCCATTTTTAATATTCTGAAATTTATCACTGTTATCCAAAATTAAGGTTAGAATATTCGAATCAACTTTTGTTTGGGCGAATGATGTTCTGTCACAGAACTGTGTCACTCTTTTTCCGAGCGACATAGATTTTCGATCAATCTGGGAGCGATTTCAGATCATTTCACCCGAAAACGCAAGTAATTTATAACATTTGACAGTTTTGAAATTTAAATTATCAATTGTGTATGTTTAAAATATTTTAAAATGAATAATACACTAATAATAATATATAATATAAGTAAAAGATATATTCATTTTCAAAAATACTTTCTTAAAAAACAATAATTATAAAATTATTAAATTGCTATTAGTCACAAATGTCATTGTCAATAGTCTTGTCATTAGATACTTCACTCATGTTGCCAACCATTTAAAACAAAAATTTGTGTGCCTAAAAGTTACATTACGATACGCAAAAGTGCAAAATATAAAAAAGTAGGTACTTTATGTCACTTATAGTAACTTCGATACCCCTACCAGAGGGTCCAGTAATCTAAGCAAAAATCGCGAATGAGTAGGTAACTTGATTTTAATCACAGATTTTTTTACTCTGTACGTAAGCATTATATACATTTTCAAAACTTGTATTGGCTAAACCGGTTAAAGATGCTTATTACGCTTACAATAATTTGATTTTTTAAATTTTGCACTTATAAAAATCTTCATTATAAAACGCATTTGCGTATCGTAATGTAACTTTTACGCACGCAAATTTTGGTTTTAAATGGTTGGCGACATGAGTGAAGTATCTAATGACAAGACTACTGACAATGACATTTGTGGCTAATAGCAATTTATTAATTTTATAATTTATTAATTTTAAGAAAGTATTTGTGAATATGAATATTATTTTTTACTTATATAATATATTATTATTGGTGTATTAGTCATTTTAAAATATTTGAAAACATTAACATTTCATAATTTAAATGTCAAAACTGTTAAATGTTATAAATTACACAGTGCTACCGACATACCTTTAAAAATCAAAATTTTCGTAATTACATAAAAATAATAAATTAATTTAAAAAATGGTAAAATGGCAAAATATAAAAAATATTATAAACAACTTATTTCATATGGCTGTTGTGACACTCGTTCTTTAAAAAACTCATCGCTTCGCGATTCGTTTTTAAACTTGAACTCGTGTCGTAACAGAATTCCGTATGAAATGCGTTGTTTAATATACTATTATATAACAGGTAATTTCTGTTCTGCCGTGATCTTATTTGGTATTTTCTCCTAAACGTTTTAACTGCAGTTGTCATCGTCAGTGGCGTATTCAAAGTATTCTTCTTGGCGAAACATCAACTTACAAATGTCTATTATTTATATTCCAAGTATATTCTGTTTGTATCGTGATTCTGCTCGCGTGAGAATGTTTTTTCTAGCTGATATTAATTTGTCTCGGTTGTCCTATGCTAGTTTTTATATAGTTTTGACTTATTTTTCTTTGTTTCTTTAAGAACCACGACAGCGCCACTGAAATTGACCACTGCAGTAGCATCTGAAACGTTTGGGAGAAAATGTTCAGGTTTTGCTTGTGGTAAAAAGTTGCTGGTGGTAGTAGTGGTAATAGTTTTTCATGTTTTTTATACCTTACCATTTTTATGAGTTATTTTAAAACTGGTGTCAAAGAAACAGAGCCTTTCAATAAATCTTAGTTACTTAACCATTGAAAACAAAAACAAAAAAGTTAAACCACCCAAAAATCACTAATCACTATTCGATTGACATATTTTAACGTTTATTTAAAGGAGCAGATGGATTATATTTGCAACGTTGGTAATGTTGCTAGACACGACAATATACCTGAAAATATCCAGGATTACGAGCCGGATTACTACCAGAGATTTCCTGAATACTTACAACCGCCTGTATGTCTCAAACTATTGAAATGAATTTTAGTAATTGAAAAAGCATATATTGTGAAAAGTAACTGTTGTTTCATGTCGTGTAGCTTACTGAATACAAGGTGGGTCTTATCCAAGTCATTTTACAAGTTTCTTACGAGGGGTGCGATCATCATCGTGATCATTGACACCGCTTAGTACTTAGTACTTATACTGTTAGTATAATTTACACAGTATAGAATGTTAAAAATTAATATTTTGTCTATAACCTTTTATTTGTTTGCTTAAAATTGTACTGCAGAATTTGCTTTTAGGTTAAGTTAGGTTAGGTTAGTAAGTGTTGCTACAAAGGTTTCTAATTTCATTCCGTTCACAACATAAGTAAACTCTAGATATATATTGTAAGTAAATCTTGAAAGAGAAAAACAAAAAATGTTTAAGTGGGCTATACCTATCGTCACTAAAACAAAATTTCATTCCTATTATATTGCGGATAGATTAACCTAGTTCTGCAGGTTCATCATTCGGTTTCCCTTCATAAACCCCAGCTCCACAAACCATGCCCAGTGTTAAAGTCGTCCGTTAAAGTGCTCAGTCATTATGAGGTTCGATATATTCGTCATTCCTGGAAATAGGAAGGTAAATGGCTTTTGGTAGTTTTATTTATGTTGCATTACATCTGGTACCTGATGATGTTTTATTATCTAACTCTTCGGTCCTGGTTGACAAATAAAATACAAATGCAAATACATAAACTACCTAATCGATATTGATTCTATATAAGACATTCAACATTTGATTTTATGTTTTGGAAGTTATGCAAATGAAAAAAGAGTACACAATAAAAAGCCACACCTTCATCACACTTTTCTAGATTAAGAGGGGTATTTTGGAGCACATAGGTAGTTGAAATAGTGTTAATGTTTTTATATACCTTGTCCAGTATAAATATATGTGCACGTCACAGCTGTCAGAACGGGACTGTTGCCAAGCATTTAAAATAGTATTAGAATATAGTAAATATTAATCGAAATTTCTCTAATATTCTTCATTTTATTAGAGTACAAAATTAGGCTAGGTTAGTTATACAGATAATTAGAAAAAAGGGTATGTGTGATAGCCCAAAACAAAACTTATTTTTACTTCTCTTTCAGCATTCAAAGGTAGCAATGGGCCATTGTTATAACTTTTCTATTCAAAATAATCGATTAATGAAGCCACAAGTTCTTTGCAGCGGCTGTTAAATTTTTTAGGCATATTTGCTATTAAAGTAACAGTTTTTTAATAACGCACAAATAATAAAATTAAATGGGTAAAATAAAACACGACTGGAGGTTACCACAAACAATTGCAGAAACTAGATACGTCAATAGGTGCGTTCTTTTTGACTGAGATCTCAGCTCACTTCAATCGAAGTGATCTGATATAAAGTGATGTGAGTAAGCACCAAAAAGAACGACAAACGCGCGACCTACGATTTCTTGCTCCCCACCACTTTATTTCCGACTCAATTCTAACTGATACCCCCGCATGGCACATTCAGCATCGGTAAAGGGGGAGGAAAAATCTCAGCTCACTTCGAAGTGAGTGAATCGAAAAGAACGCGCACATTACCGATCTGAGCTGAGATTAACTGAGATCTCAGTCAAAAAGAACGCACCTATTGCCTATGTTTTACATCAACATAGAAAAACTGATTACCCGCGAATATAAAAATGTCATCTGATAAATTATGTTTGACCGCGGCAACAGAGCGCAATTTTGCCAACATCTAAAACATTTTAGCACGAGTTATGTTCGTTTGAAGTTTAAATTTTATTTGTCCAGAAGTTGTATTTGATATAAAATTAATTACGAAACCTTTCTTAAAGCATTTATTTATTTTTTGTAATAACTTGCGGCCTGCGAATTTCAATATTAACCAAGTTTGCAGTGAAAAAAGATACTGATTGACAGGAGCAGCTTATTGCAGTTTACATGCAACCAATGTGACAGATATAGTCTCTTTGTATTCATAATGTCATTGATGTTGACAACACAAACATTTGAAAAATTCATGTTGTCAGGAATACCACTATTAAATCGAATGGGTGAAATTCAATCTAGGTGGGAAACTTGCGATACTCCTAAACAAATATTGACGGGGATACAGATACAGAATATACATTATAAATTTTTTATTACTGGGGTTATATACATATACGAATATCTGATAATTGCGTCCTTGTCCTTCAAATATATACTAAAGGGATACACCTTGTATTCAGAGCTAACATCGAGCTTTTGCTAGCTAATAATTAAAAAAATGCTATAGCTTGCTTGACTTGACAGAAAACAGGCGTAAATATTTGCAGCATTGGTGTCAATGTAGTAGATGGTAATTAGTTAATTTTTGATTTGTTTGATAAAGTTGACATTTTTAGGGTTAGTACAACGTATGAAATTACTAATTTATTTAATATTTTTAAATAAAATTGGATTTCCCACTTTTCGGTTTGACGTTTACATAATAAATTTTTCATTCGTGAATTAATAAATATTACATTAAATGTGTAAAACGATTATTTGGATCGCCTTGTTTTACGCGTAGAATGGTTTATAAAATTACATATCGAAGAATTTTATTGATAATTAGTTATTAATTAGAGAAAGTAAAGAAAATTAACTTTAAACTATAAATATTAGCTTTATTCGGGTTTCGTTTTTCGGACGGTTTGAGAACGATTTGCTGACTGCGCACAACTAGATGTGCATTAGACTAAATCCAAGGACTATTTATGTACGGTTTGAAAACTATCAACAAATGAAAAAACCCGAACGCCTTATTTTTTAATATCTGATGCAAAAAGTAAATTATTTTGTCCACAAACCTAAAATGTTGGATAAACTGTTCATCATTATATAGGGGTACTGTTTCTTCGGCATAATTCTCATTTTTTACTTTTTTCTGTAATAATTCGGGTAAAAAAGATTTGCTACCATCTCCAATCCATCATCATTTGATGATGAAAAAGATGAGGATGAATCTGACGAGAATTCTGCCAATAAATCCATAATAATATACTCAATACATTAAAATACCAAGAATAATTTGAATTTAAAATGCACACTACAAACAATGACTGACAAATGACCAAGAGACCAAGCGCATGCGTCAATTAGTCCACGAAAAATTCTTACTTTTAACCTTGGACTGATTTGACAGTTTTCAAATCGTCCAAAAACAGTCAGAAATAAAACCTGAACACCAAACTAAAATTATAGAAAGGTTCGAAAACCGTACAAGAAAAACCCGAACACAGGATTTTTTAGTGCGCAGAATCCTGACAGTTTGGAAACAGTAATCAAGTAAACCCGAACAAAGCTATTAAATTACAAAACGGCAAAATAATCCAACTGTCTATGTCATGACATAGTTTTAATAAAGGAGAGAAGCTGTCAAAAATAACTAAGAAGGTGCGGTTCAAAATTAAACCATAACTTAACTTATGATTGGGGGTACCTCAGTATTCCTATTTATCTAATTTTAAAGTTTTCACAAACAACTATATTATTAGTATAATCTCGTTTATTTTTTTCTTTTGCCTCTGAAGCAATATCAGGTAATTTATATGCAACTTAAAGTGTTAGTCACTTCTGTTTTCACTTTAGTTATTCCTAGATCACGAAATGCTACACAATAAATACTTTAAATATATAATCGTTAGTTTGAAGTCACTCATAATTATATGTTTAGAGTCCAAATAACAAAGAAAAACTTTTAAATCTATCTATTAATGATTTTAATAAACGCATAGTAATATGTATCTAATATTTTATAAACTATGATTGTCTTCTTTTTTTTTCAAAAAGTGTACATTAAAGCAGCATCAGTTGAAAGCATGTTTTACAAGCGTACATCACTTTGTTAGCATTGCAGATAATGTCCCTTTTTACTCGCCTTAGTACACAGACGGCTCTAATACCGACGTTGGTACAGCGGCTGGGGTATACTGCACAAATTCAAGGATAGAAGTCCAGCCATGCCTAGGGAAGTAGGCGACTGTATATCGAGTAGAAATTATCGCTATACAATGCTGTACTATGAAACTGATTAACCGAAAGGAGCAGAACAAGTCCATTGTAATCCATTCTGACAGACAATCGCTCTAGGGGCTCTCAGTTCAGTACAGGTCAACTTAAAGCTTGTATGAAACTGCCTGTGTGCGCTGAATCAGTTGAAAAGCTGCACTAGGTTAACATTTGTCTGGGTACCAGGGCACAAGGGAATCATGGATAAAGACAAGGCTGATATTTTGGCCCGAGAAGGTGCTAACACGCCATTGATAGGACCTGAACTCGTCCTTGGAAAGACAAATACACTTGAAAAAGCAGCCATCAGCGAGTGGCTGCTTGTCTAGGTACACCTAGACAAAGACAAACCAAACAGTTCATAAAAAGACATTCGGTAAACTTCACCTACTCTCACACGGATGAAAGTCAAAAAAATGATAGTAGGCACATGATTCTTATAGACCAGACAAAAATAGACCTATGCAGATTCTGTCTGAATCCTTGACAAGTTTAGTTTTTGTTTGTGTGTATTTATCTCTCTATAGAAATTGTTAAAAAAAAAACGGAAACAGCAGGCTATCATATGAAACGACCACTATCAAGGTTGACGAACTTCATCAGAAAGGCAGGTCTGTATGAGGTGGCACAATAGATCTGAAAAGGTCGCAGTGTATCAAGCTGACAAGCTGGCCCAATTTGTAAACTTTAATCTGTACATTTTTTGTGGTAGTAGTAATGTTTTATTTTTCTTTCATGTTGGTTTTCCATATAAATTTTCACATTTTTCATACATGATTTCACAGGGAGGGCCTTTTCAGGATTTTACATTCTAATGGAAATAATGAATAAAATATTTGTCGTGGAAGTTTTTACTATTTATTTGGCTTCTAAAATATCGTAAATAAACAAATATAAGTAGAAACATTTCTTGGTCTAAAACTAAAGGTTAGTTGTCACAAACGCGTGCACACTGCATGGTATATAGTAGTATTAGGTCATTTACATTATACACTGCCGAGCAAAAAATGTTGGTCACTTCAAATAATTAAAAAAATTGCAAATAATTTTAAAAATAAAATTAATGCGATCGTAGATCTAGTAGGCGATAATGTTTATATTGTTGGATGGATGTTATCTATCATAGTTGGCATCTGACACCGTATTTGCAACCCTTGTTAATAACTAAATTTAGTACTAATTAAACATTCATATTATATTGACTAAATCACTTATGTCGAAATTTTACATAATCTGACCAAGCCAAAGACAGCTGGTATTATCGCGATAATACCAGTTGTCGTGATTGGTCAGATTTGGTGAATCTTTCGATATGAATGATATGGTTCAATGTAATATTTTATTCTATAAAACAGATCCATTGCTTGATGTATTGTGTAATGTTTCATTGTACTTTTTGTATATTTACTGGGCCGCAATGTCTCGAGATCCTATTATTATGGCACGAATTGTAGCGTTGATACAAGATGAGATTTGACAACTTCAAAAACAGATATCACAGAGGTAGTGGAAGAGCAAGGCATTTTTATGCATCATAATGCAAGACCACAGTCTACCAAGATTGTCAGTGAATATCTAGATGAGCCAAGAATTATAGGCGGTTTGCTTAGTTCTCTTGCAGTCTAAATATGAACCTTATCGAACATGCCTTGGATGAGTTAGGGCATCCACAAGGCCCCAACCACTGCCCAGAAGATGCTAGAGTTGCTGTTGCAGATAATTTAATAATATGGATCAGAATGCAATCCTGAGTATGCCTCGTCGAATGCAATCCTTCATTAATGCAAGAGGGAAATTTACTTCTTTAGGCACATTATGAAAAAATGATTAGATTGAAATTTCAAGATGCTCGCTCATCACTGTAACTCAAAAGTAACAGGTTGAAGCTGGCCGCTAAACCAAAATCTTTACCTAAGTCTCTAAAAATAGAATAGAACCTCTATTAGTTGCGTATGTTGGCATGTTCGTAACACTGTTTTCATATTTATAATATTTATGCACATGTTTCTAGTTTCTATATTCACAACACGTGTTTTAGTTTGATACAAGTACGAATTGTATATGTGCTAATAAATTATAATCAGTAGTGTAGTGATTGTATATTTTGATTAAAACTATTTATTATTCGTAAATATTAGTGAAAAAAGTTGTGCTTACATACTTCATTTTGCTACAACTCTAACCAATACTAATTAAATCTCGAAGTCAGATAAACATACAAAAAAAATAATTTATTCTTTTGAGGTGAAAAATGTACAATTTACTACAGATTTTTTAAAATAAATTAATAAAAAAAAAAGTTTTTAAATAAAATTAATAATCAGTATTTCCTCCATGGGCCTGAATGCATGACTGTAGGCGATGTGGCATGCTATCGATTAAATGGTCGAGCTGGGCTTGCGGAATTCTCTCCCATTCTTTACGAGCAGCATCTTTCAGTTATCGTAGAGTCATTGGGGGAGGGTTTCGCTTCTTAATGCGTGTTTTAAGAATGTCTCAGGCATGTTCAATGACGTTCATGTCAGGGGAATTTGATGGCCATCTTAATATGGATATTCCTTCTTTTTCCAAAAAATTTTGTACTGCAGCTGTTCGATGTGAAGGTGCATTGTCATGCATAAACAGAAATCCATCACCTACCGCCCCCGGAATAGACGCACAACAGGATTTAAAACTTCCTCGATGTACACAGCACCAGTGATTCTTCTCTCTAAAACCAGGAGAGGCATCCGTGTATCCCTCATAATACCACTCCAAACCATAATACTCCCACCTTCAAATGGAACACGTGGTTGGGCTGTTTCTACTAGGGCTTGTCGTCCTGGGGCCCTCCAAACTAGCGTTCTTCGCGAATCAGAAACCAAGCCAATTCTTGATTCATTAGAGAACATCACGTAAATCCAGTTAGGACCATGGTGCAACATTTCTTGAGTCCATTGCAACCTTACAATTTTTTGTTGATAGGTTAGTTTGGGAACACGTAGAGGTCTTCTGCGATACAAATTTACCGCATTAATTTAATCTTCGTGTAATTATTGTTTGCCTTGAGATATTCAGTCCTTCTCTGGATATGCCACTTGTAGATTCCTGTCGATTTCTTCGAGCTATCAATGTTATCTGCCAGTCTTGTGCTGCTGTTGTACATCGACTTCTGCCACTTCTGGAACGATTCTTCACATCATTTGTGTCTTGTAATTTGTTTTTAATTTTTAATACAGTACCCTGAGTAACACCAACAATATTCGCGATATCACTTTGACTAAAGCCCTGTTGTAACAAAGCAATTACTCTAGACCTATTAAAATATGACATCATGTCTCTGGGCATTTTTAAACAGCTCAAATGAAATTTAAACAAGAATTGGAATAATGTGAAAGCACCCAAATCAATTAAATATGATCAAATTAATACAAAAACAAATCAAATTTAGTATTATTTTGATTTAAAAACGCTTTAACATAAATATCAATAAGAGTTTTTAAAAAACCATAGGCGTAGATAGGTATATTATTTCTAAATATTCCAAACTTTTGGACATATGTGTATATAATATATAAGTAGCCGCACCCATTTTTTTCAACAATAAAGTTTTTTCCGTTTTTTCGATTCAAATAACCAAATTTGAACTTAGATTAAAAAGTGAAGTTACGATTTTTCAAGATTGAATCATAAAATAATGAATTACCTATGTTGTCTGATTCGTTGTTTAAAAGCAGCATAAATGCAGTAAATCAATTTACAATTACAAGGTAATATATTTAATTTTTAAATTTTGTTTGCAATTTTATAAATAATTTAAAGTGACCTCTTTTTTGCTCGGTAATGTATGAAAATAATATCTCTATAGTAAAACTTGTATTGTTAATTTTCATTAAACTTTTCTGAATAAAACCACAATCAAAGTTTCGTTATTTAACATTAAGACTCAAAGTTTTATAAATATATACAGTGTGGAAAAGCCAAATGGAATAAATTCATTATTTCGATTACTATACATATTTATAGAAAATCCCTAAACACGCTATAAATTGACATTCTTTAAAGTGAAAATTTTATCCCTTCCTTCAAACCCCTTTGGGTTAGGTACCTAACCTAACCTAACCCCTAATTTTTAAATCGGAAGTATGGACTTGTGATATATCGTTTGAAAGGTCTCTTCATCCCCTATCCAAAATTTTAAATTTATTACAAAAATTAACATAAAAAAAATAAAATCATCTTATTTGCCGAAATTTGCTAGAGTACATACACTACTAATTTATTTCCCGTTTCAGTCTTTATAATAAGAAGCAAAAACTGTATCAGTGTTCTTTTTAATATCAATTTTAAAATATTAGAAAACGTTGTTTTCTGATGAGTGTAAAATTGCCGCTACTGGTGAACGGAAAATCCTCACTGGATACGAGGCCCCAACAAACACAAAGTTACAAGAAAGATATTAAAACTTCAAAAAACGTTGTCAAGACTTATACATAAGTAACTTATTAAAACTAATAACTAGAGTGTCTTTTAAAACTTTATTTAGTTTTAAAAACCATTTTATATAATGCTTAAATGTAATACATTTATAATTAGTCCTAAACACGTCTTAATAAGGTTTTATGTTTGAAATTTAAAACTGTTATAATTTTACGATTTAGTGATGACTATAAGACTACTTTTAGACTTTAATTATGTTGGTTGTTAAACTATATAATTTTTATAAATTATATATAATAATTGTACCAATTATGACTGTCGTGAAAGAGTCAACTGTTTGTTTTATTCAATAGAGTTTTATATGGTAAAAATTGTGTTGTTGCTTTTGTGGTTAAGTTTACATTTTTTTAAAGTTTGTTTTATACTTAATATAACTATATGATTTAATATTATGTCCAAAAAATTGGAAATAAATAAGAACAAAAATCCTTACAAATATAGATAGGTTTCAGTTTTGTAGGCAGTTAAAAAATTATGTTAACCAACCAGTTAAAACACAAAACATTGTTTTAAAAACCCACTCAGCTGCATCATTGGTGCATCAGCCTCAGCAGCAGTTAGTAAATGATATCAATCAATCTGATTTAAATTCCTTCTCAACAGTGCATCAATCCTCATGCAGTCAGCCACCCGATCCTAATGGTGCAATAAGTCAATTTCTTTTAGCTTCAGAAAAGAGCACCATCATCGATGATGTGATTTTACAAGATTTTGAAGAAACAAAAAAGTGTGATGAAAAATTGAGCGAAAGCTCTTTCCGTGATAATTTAAGATTATGGGATTTCCATCCTCGACAGTTTTTACAACAGATTACATATACAGTTATTTGTTATACCAAGTACCTATTACTACCTATCAATTTGTTTATTTTATTTTAAGGTTATGAGTGACTGACATTTCAATAGCTGCGTTCCTGAGTGACAATTAAAAAGTTTTAATATTGTCATTACAACTGAAATGAGACCATTAAATACATCATCCTTAAATGGGTTATACTGTAGTATTTTGCAACCTTTTAATAACTGTATAATTCTAACAATTGTATAATTACAAAAAATATTACGCAATCTCCTATAATTTGTAATTTCAATTTTCGTATATGTCTACTTTAGTAGTTGCTATAGTATATTTTGTAGGGTATTGCAACTTAACATTTTAAGACAATATGGATGCCTTCTACAGATTTAGCCATTAAAATGATGTCCGCCATTATTACACAAAATTATATTTTGGGTTACAGTATCCTTATTTATAGTAAAGACATGTTCAAATCATATTGAAATTGTTGCAAAATGTGTTTTTTTTCATTTGAAGATTAATTAAAGTGAAATCAAAATATGAATATTTTAATTATTAATTATTTTTTTTCTTAATATGCTTTAATTATGTGGGGTATCACTTTTTCATTAGGTAGAATCAACACATTTACAGTAAAAAGTTAATGGCTTTCTAAATTTGTGTATGCAAAAGGTTATAATTCCTATTTTTAGTATGCGGTATCTATGCATTATTAAAAGTATAAGTTCTTTAAACATATTATTCCAATGTTGTTCTTTTTTGTTTTTATATAATATTATTTATAATAAAAAATATATTACAAAAAATTGTTATGTTAAAAGGTCTGCACATAAGGTTTTATTGCCGTCATAATAATTATCGTAGTAGAAATAACCCGACAGTTATATTAGACTATAGTATATAGTTGTATATACACTTATACATCGTTTTTAACAATTACAAATTTTTCCCCAAATTGGTGGTTTTAAACGTAGTGCTGTAGTGATTTACCACGTTTATACATAAGTTAGCCAGTTTTAAACAAAGTTATATATACATTACTGCAACTAATATGTAACTGGTCTGTGTTTCTTGGGGGGGACCATACCCAATACCCTCAAAAGGTTAAAGTTTGGGCAGAGATTTTTGAAATCATGTGATGCTAAGTTTGCCAATTTATTTCCTGCTCCAGGAAAACCTCAAGTTCCAGCAAATACCATACGGTTCCAAGATGGAGCACCTTCACAAAACGAACTCAATGTTCGCTAGTACCTCAACTTAACATTTCCAATTCGCTGGATAGGGAGGCGAAGATCAATAGAATGGACAGCAAGATCACCTGATCTTACCCTATAGTACTTTTTTTATGGGGCTATGTCAAAAATATTGTTTACAAAACTAAATCACATGATTTAGATGACTTAAGGAACGAATAACGCTTGCGATTAGATCGATCACGCCTGATATGTAAACGTTAGAAGACATTTTTATTTAAAATTACGATGTTACCAAGACCACCGAACATTAACAAAGACTAGAATTCCAACTCTAGGACACGCCCATAAACGTTCCTTCCTTACCCCGTCGCCGATTTCGGTGACTGTCGGGCCCTCAGCTTATGTACGTAAATAGGAGACACGTGCTTGTTTTCGTACGATAGCGGCTTTACTTTGAAGCATCGACATCAAAGTACCGAAGGGTGAGTTGTTCTACTAGTCTTGTTTATGTACGGTGCCAAGACGTTCGGAGTGAGCATTTTGAACATCGTTTTCATTGACATTAATATTTTTATGTTATGAACAATTACAATACTATTACACTTCAGATTTTTTTTTTGTTAATTTTGGAAATAAATTTAAAAACATTAACATTTTTGGATAGTAAATGTATAGACCTTTCAAACGATATATCACAAGGCCATACTTCCCCATTTAAATTGGGAGTTGTAACTGTCACTCAAAAGGGGGTTGAATGCAGGGATCAAATTTTCGCTTTAAAGAATGTTAATTTCGGGATTTTTTTATAAAGATGTACAGTAACCGAAATAATTTATTCCATTTGGCTTTTGCACACTGTATGTTAAATACGTTTTTTAGTCAAATCTGTTAATTTTATGTTTTAATGTAACAATTATTTTGTCGAATTGATATTTATCAACACTTCAGATGTAGTTGTTTTTAATTAACAGTCAACACATTCAATAATATAGTAATTATCACACCTTTCATAAAGAAATACACAAAACGCACACACCCTACACGAAAAAACATCTATGTAGGTTCAAAAGAAATTTATTAATTTGTTTAATTTGTGTTCAATTTTGTATCATTGTTCCAATTAGCCAGCTTAAAATATAGCGTGATATATTTGTGTTTCAAATTTCCGTTCCGTTTGAATAGAAAAGAACAGAACTTAAAATCTTATGTTACTGATCGATCAAAATGGGAATACTAATTTTATTTACTAATACAATGTACATAATAAATTGTATTCAAACATTACACGCACATTTACTTCACTACATTTTAGTTGACACATTATGTTTTTCTTTTATTAGGAACAAGAAGGTCGCATTTTAAGTAACTTCTTTAAAGCTATTCAGGATGCAGGTAAAGAAGGACAAAAATTGTTAACAACATTAGACAAAGGCCACGAAATAACTCTATTCGCTCCGTGTAATAAAGCCATGGAAGGGGATTTGATTTTGAAGAAACTTTTAACCAATCCAGACAAATTAATAGAAATACTTAAAATGCACGTAATTGTAGACAGCAGATTATACCTCGAAAAGATTTTTCTCGAAGGGCAAGTGAGGGTAGGTCAACCACAAGTATTTCTAACGTTTTATAATTAATTTTTATTTAATATTGTTTTAGCCTTTCAAGTTTAATACTTTGAATACTGGGCAAACTCTTTATTTTAACGTTATCTCCTCTGACACCAATAGAACTTTATCTGTAGAAGGAGGAGGAGTAAATGCTACCGTTATCCAGCCCGACCTGGCTGCAACTAATGGCATTATACATATCATAGACCGAGTACTCGGTGTACCTTACAATACAGTATTGGACAAGTTAAGAATGGATCCAATGCTTCGGTAAGTGTTGCCACTATCCTTATCATCAACGCCAGCTTTTACCAACCCCAAATTTATTGCTGTTTGTTGATACTAGTTACTAAAAATGAAATGTCCCATTCCCCCACATTTAGCTTTTTAACATCCTATTCCACTGCTATCAATTTTCTTGTGGGCCTTCCTCTTCGTCTGCTTCCTGCCTTCCAACCTCTAATTATTTTATTTATCATTGTCTTTGAACATGATCTAGCCATCTGATTGTCTGTGACATAATTTTCGCTGTAATAGAAGAAGTATTGTACATTTCCATTATTTCTTTGTTAGATTTCTAATTTTTGTTCTTAAATTATTTTTTTTTGTTTGATCTTATGCAAATTCAAATTATTTCCTTCTTATATTTTGTGTGGAATTTTTCTTTCCCAAATTTCTAATTTTTGTGATTATATTGTGTTTAATGTTCACATCTCATATCCATAGAGCATTACTGGTCTTATGACTGTTTTGTGCAATCTCTCCTTTGTTATTCTTCATCAACGTTTTATCACTTTTATTTCTTTTATTCTTTCTCTTCTTTATTTCTATTATTTATGTTTACCCCTAGATATACAAATTCTTCTCTGTTTTTAAAACGATATGTTTTCCCCTCTAAACAATTATTTATTGTTAAATCTTCTTCGACTCCATCAGTACTACGCATTATTTAGCTTTCTCTTCATTAATTTCTAATCCATACCGTTTTCCCTTATTCACCAGTGTTCGTGTTATCAATTTTTTCGTTGATGGAAACTCAAATATATCAAATAGAATTCTACAAGGAAATTCTCGACAGCACTCTCTCCAATGAATATACCGTCTTTATGCCAGCCATCAACATAACACTTCTGAGTTCGATGGCTCCTATTAATATTTTTCAAAATCAAAAATGTACCAAAACAATAATAATAATAAATAATTTGGTTAATTAATCGATTTTGAAATAGGACTACAGTAATTTTTTGATTATTTTATTATTATTTATTTATATATTGATTTATTATTATTTATTAACATTTGTTGTTTGCGCTTATAACAAGAAAATTTAAATTTATTATTGGTTAAAAATTCTAACTGGATTTAAACAAATGAACCCTTCTCTATTTATATTGGGGGTTCCTGACCTCGGCAACGGCCTAATAAGGTCACTTTAGGCCAAAACCCATTTTGCAAAAAATCTATTTTTTTGCTGATTTGTAATTAAATTATTATTAAATTTATAAACATTATTTGTGGGGTGGTTACAACCCGTTACAAAACGCAGGATATTTGCATTTGACTGTAAACCATAGTGAAAATTTTGTTGATCCAAATACACGCGCTAATACGCAGAAGATTGAATCCCAGTGGAGGCCATTACGCCATCGTTTATCGGAAATGGGTGGCCATCACAACAATCTTGGTGACTATCTATGTGAATTCCTTTGGCGCAATAATGAATACTTAAAATTTCATTTGCAACCTATTATTACCAACATTTTAGCTCAAATAAGAATAAAAAAATTTAAAACTGTCTTACAATGGAATACATGATTCCATAGAATGCGAAGGAGAATGCCCCATTTGTAAACTGCACCTATCAGAGTCATTAGAACATATAATATTAATAATTGGTCTTTTAAATAATTCTCAATAAATTTTAGATTTACATATGATTTGGGTAATCTTCAGAACTTCAACTCTCAATTAAACGATACTAACAAGCGATTCACCTACTTTGTACCAAGAAATAAAGCGTGGAAAGATGCTGAAGTAGACTTACCATCTGCTATTAAGAAGATATTTATGAAAGAATACGCTTTTCACGTAAGTTTGCATTTTATCACTATCGTTTTTAGAACAAACTATGTGAGGCTGATAGGTTTTCGGGATTTGGGACTCTCCATATCTCTGATATCCTAATATCCCTGCTTTAGGCAATTCCTACTAATCCTTACGATTTGTAGCAGTAGTTCCTCTTACCCTTTCTGGGGAAAGATGCCATCGACGCCAGGTGTTTTAAAAAGTTGAAATATGTTGAGGGCCTATTTCAGCCTTTCATTGTTGCCTGTCCTGTCCATTCCAGTGATTTCTCTTGACCTAATCAACTGTAGGGATTTTTTAAAATATTTTTTACATTGAATTATGGTTTGGTTTTAGTATTAATTTTTTCGGCTTGTGGCAGCCTCCAAAAGTTTTAAGAGTCACTGAAGGATGTTTAAAAAGCATTTTAATTATTTTTGATATAAGTAAAATTTATATAATGTGTTAAAAATTATATTTTTAGGCTACCGCAACTTTAGAACGTCATTTAGTTATTTCCAATGAATCGTATACCATGGATAGGATCAAGCAATTATCCAATGATACCAACACTTATGGTACGTTCGGAACGAGACGTGATGTTAGTTTACCAACCACCAGAGGTTCGCTGGCTCTTTACATTGAAGAAAAGCAAGACAACAGTAAGTATCATAAGAAGGAATATTCTTGATCTAGAGGACACCATCCTTGTATCCAAAGTTTAAAACGAAATCCTAATTTTATTTCATTTCTTTTATCTCAAAAATTTGCAAATACAGAATATGAATATATTAAAAAAATATTGCAAACAAGAGCTGGAATAGTTATTTTTACTTTTTTTATTAATTTACGTTTTGTTAATTTTCTTGTAGCTGATGATCCAGAATCCGAAAATACATGTAAGTTTACCATCGATGAATCTATATGACTTTGTTGTTGGTATCGCTAGAAGCATTCAATAAAATGTGTGTGTTTTAATAAAGGTCGTAATTGAAAAACTGAAGTTTGTTTAGGATGGAGTTGTTTTATCTTTGCATGTTTGTTATAAGGGAACTTTTTAGTAAAAATTAAGTTTAATATTCTATTTGACTTTCTTCTGATCATATATGATTCTTTAGTATTCAACTTTTATTATACTTGGATTGAAATAAATGAAACCGTTTGCAATTTACTCGGTTGGTTGGAAGGTAGTTAGTACAAGGATGCATTTTTCTTATATGTGTTTTTTTTTGTTTTTTTATTTGATAGGTAGATAATAATACACTGCCGGGTATTAAATTGGGCTTACCTCTTAATTTCAAATTATTTTAAGAGGCGTGTATCGTTTTCCGATTAATCAAGATTCTGTCTTACGGATTCAGATAGATGTGTAAGAGTATGGCGATGATCAGGCGAGAGATATGCTCAAGCGTGTATGGCTGAGCGACTGAGACATGAAGAGCAGAATTTCATCAAGCATTTAGTCCAGAAAACAAAAACCAATTTAATTTATGTTTATAGTTAATGAATTTTATCATTTCTGTTTGCTAACACGTAGGGATGTTTGATACGATACCAAAACCTAGCTTCTGAAAATATTAGGTAATTTTCTCTGATTTTTTTTACTTTTTCAAAATCGATTTAACTTTTTCCGAAAGTCCAAAGTGGACTTAAGTCTATTCGGTTGCCAAAATAATGAAAAACGCCTATAAAAATTTAGTTCCACCGTCATCATTTTCGCACTCACAATAATTTACCCTCGATATAGTCGGCGTCGTCATCAGGGAGGTCCTTGTTATGAGGAACAGCAGCTGTAACAATTGGGCTCAGCCACATTAAGTCAGGGTCTTCTCACCAGTTTTCCGAACTCAGCTGAGTAAGCAAGTTGTTCAAACTGGCAGTCTATTTTTGCTTAACCTCATGGACCACATAAACACATTAATATTCAAAACAAGAACAACAGCGAGAAAAAATAGTTCTAAAAGTATTTTTAGTTGGCAAATGTATATATTTTGTTTTATTTTTGTATTATTGACGGGGTGCGTTCCACTTCTCAGTGTTAAGATATGGTCGTAAACCATTTTACTACTCACATGCAGAAATCTTAAATAAATGTTTGCCCTGAAGGTGTCGAAATAAATCGCCGAAAAGTTGGCCAAACTTTGATTGGTTTCTTTATATGCCTGTCCTCATACCCGTTAAAAAGAACTAAATATTATTTAAAGTAGTATTTAATTACTCTAAAGTAATAAAAATAAAATGGTACATTTTATTATACATCTCTGCACCTAATCACATGCAAAAGCTTTAAAACACAATTTACCAAGCACATCAAAGAGTCAACACATATTTTTTATTAACATCTCTAACAGGCTAACACAAAATTATAATTTATTATTTAACTTTTTCTATATATTTAATCCATTGTTTTAGTAATTACTTCTGACTTTTCCCACATTCACGTTCTGGCCCATGTTTCGAGCACTGTGTCGTGGTGTGGAGGCCATGAGTTTAATCTTGCTCACATTCATATTATGTCCTATGCTCTCACATGTAGTAGAGAATATTTCAATCGTTTCTGCGCGCAACTATGTCTACGTTATGTGCGTGTATGCCATTATTTGCATGGATTTGTTATGGATGGTGCCTCTATCTTACAAATTTGCAACTCTGCAAACCAAACCAATGTTAAGGTGTAGATGTAGATGTTAAGATGTATCTTTCTTAGGATATTTTGAGCCCACTATCAATTTGTACTTGCAGCTAGCCATTAGCTTGCTCATTTGCTTAATATTATTAAGGTTTATATGGACCTATCACATCACTCGTTTCTGGTCCTAGAGATGGCTCTGTCCATCTAATTAAATTTTGTTTAAATTTTAGAGATCTACCTTATCAACCAGAATAATTTTGGGTAATAATAAAAGTTTATATCTTTTCTAAAAGAGGCTACTATTGCATTCCCTTAATAGTATTGGAATTTTGATTTCCAAGTTTCCTAATATAATTAAAAATATAACATTTATTTTTTCACTGTTTATATACTGCTGTTACGGATTGACAGGTATGATAGAGACCTTAAAAAGATTGATAATATCATTCAGCTTCATATAGTTGACGCAGAACCGCATCGATCCATCTCTTTTTCTGAAGTCCATCTCAGATGATTTCTTGGAGGGCCTTGTCTGCTTCTTACTTTTTAACTTGAGACAGCCATCGAATCGAAAATGCATCGCTAGTGTCAATCTGCCTCAGTGTCGTCTCAACGGAAACCACATGCATTACGTTCATACCGAAGATTGCATCTTCATCGATATCAGCCACTTGTATCTTCTGAGAATGAGAACTTGAACCAAACTGTAGGGTCACTTTAACCTCCTCGTGGACTGTGGCAGCATTCTTAGTCTCCATCTGGCGGGCGACATCTTCCTTGCCATGAGAACTGTGGCAGCACGTTATAGCTCTTTCCGTCAATAAGGCCGTTCACATATAAGCTGCTTGCTTGGTTTTTTAAAATTGCTACCTTAACCGTAGATTTGGGGTAGATCTAGTCGACTCTTTCTAGTTTTCCTGTCGTGGGGAGACGGCAGTAGAAATCTCCTTTTGTGGGCAGGACTTTCTCACGTGACGCAGTTCTCCATAATTCCAGCATCTTAAGGAGCGCCGTCTTCTTGTGGGTAATAATTTAATTACCCTTTCCACTATCCCATGTACGTCGCTGCCTAGAGATATCGTGTTATTGGTTAACACGTCAACAAGATCTTTGTAATTTCTGGTGCCTAAGGCCATCAGTAAATATATGTACTGCCAGACATTCCAGAAACTAATTCTCTGCAGCTGGATCATAGGCGCAACTAGGGGGGGGCTAGGGGGGGCTTAGCCCCCCCTAGCTCACCATTAGCCCCCCTTGAAATTTTAAATTTTTTGACCAAATTGTACAGCTAAATATTGTGTTGAAATCATTTTAAAAATATAAAATTAAACTTTAGAATAGAAATCAAGCAGTATCATCCGCCAATATCTGATACTACGAAATTGCTACCAGATATTGGCGCCACAATGTACTGAAATTTGGACATTTCTATCAGCCGGCCATCCCGCGACTTCAGCGCTGGCACGGCGCGGCGCTTACATACACTATCACCGGCACGATTGCTAAATCTATGTGAATATCGGTGTCGCAGTTTTAATAATTTGATTTTCCAATCTGGCTATGTTGTATATTGAAAGAGACATTTGTTTAGATTTAGTTGTAGACGACTTTTCAAAGAAACAAAGAAAGTTAAAGTTAACTTTAAATTAAAAAAAATACATGTATTCGAGTCCCCCTGAATAAAATTTGTTCAATTTTGCACTGATAACTAGTCTTATTTTTTGTTAAAATATTGATTAAAACAAATTTAGTTTCGAAATTTTTTTATTGGGGTGATTCGCAATGAAACGGGACAAAGTGCCATGTCTAGACTCTTATTATTTTTATTAATTAACTTAATATAATAATTACACTATGTAATCCTTTACTAAAAATGTAACATGCATGTCATTGGTATTTTTTTTTTCAAAACTCTACTAAGATCTGAGATTAGTATGGTGGCTGGTTAGACGTAGTGGGTGACAATGTTTTTTATACGAAAAGCTATGTGGTTAATTTTTTTAGTGATTTTGGGGTAGTTTGGGCGTGGCACCTAAACAAAAATTTGCCACCTGAAAAAATGGCGGGCTGTTTGGGTTCTATTTTTATTCCATATATAGCCTTGGGGCTTAAGCCCCCCCAAAAAATCGACTCTAGTTGCGCCTATGAGCTGGATAGATTCTCCGACTTTCTGTTCGCGGTTTTTCAGTTGTGTCCTGTACTATGTGGGTCTGACCATATGCATTTCCTTACACGTCACATTACTAATATATTAGCTTTGTTCGTGTTTCGCAAGTTATCGTTTTCAAACTATCCTAAACTGTCAGAAGCCTGCGCACAAGGAAATCCGAACACATAATTTCTTAGTACGCATATATACAAGAACGATAAACATTTACCAGGATTGCTTAATCCCATAAGACGTACATTCGCCAAAAAATCGATCGCACGTGGTGGCCTGTGACGTCACTGCAGTCCTCGGCCGTATTATTCCTATCTTGACAATGCATTTTAGGTCGTTTTCAATCGTCGTTTTTAGATTTATTGTAAAAATATTCAAAATTTTGACTGGTAGATATTGTGGATACATTAGTGTACGTTGCATTTTTGTGTAAAATTTTTTAAAAACTGTTCTTTTAAACTCCAGTTCGGACTTTTAAATTTCATGTGTTACACTGCTTGGCTGGACATTGCTTGGTTAGTATCGTTGAGTGTCAACGTTAATATTTAATAGTGAATACCTTTTTTATTTTACGTTTTTAGATAGAGATAGAGATATGCCTGGGATGAGATGTGCTATACAGGGTGGTGATTGGTCGGACGCACCATAGGAAATCCAATGGAAAATCATAAACTCTTAAATTCCTGCTTCCCAAATCATTTTAGGTGAAAACTCAATAGGAAATTTTCTTTAAAGAATTAAATACTGCATCAGATGAGACTATTAAAAATATTTTTCAGCTTTTGGTAGTTGACAAAATTGACCAATTTATTTACCATTCTTATACAGCATCAAGACAGCAATAAAATGTCAAAATGACTAAAATATTTAGATGTCAAATCATTCAAATAGTCAAAAAATAGAAAACAAAGTTATTTATTGTTAAATAAATACAAACGCTAAATAAATTACAATAAATGCTCAAATAAACCACCGTTTTGGGCTAAACAATATCCTAATCTATCATAAAACTCTCGTCGAACATTTGCTAGAATGCGAGGCGTTATTTTTGCACATTCTTCTCGGATGCCTGTCTTTAATGCCTCTAAATCTGGAAACCTTACCGTGCCGTAAATTTTGGATTTTACATCTCCCCAGAGATAAAAGTCATTTGGGGCAAGATCTCCAGATCTTGGGGGCCATTTAATAAGACAATTTGGTCCTATCACACAGTTATTAAAACAATTATTGACCAATTCTTTCACTTCACGGCTGTTGTGAGCAGGACAACCGTCCATTTGAAACCAAATTTCTTCTTCTTCGGGAGCTACTTCTGCGAGTGCTGGTAAAATTTCTTCTTGAAGCAAATCCAAAAACCTTCCTGAGTCTAGATTTTCCTCGTAGAAAAAGGTCCAATAAGATGATGCCCCAGTATTCCTGCCCAAACATTGATTTTTTGGTGATATTGAGTACGAGTTTCCACAACAATTTCAGGCCTTTTAGTTGACCAAATTCTACAGTTTTGCACGTTGGGTTCATTGTTTAACGTAAACGTACACTCGTCTGTAAAACAATCATTTTTTAAAAATTTTCGGTCTGCATTCGCCCTCTCCAGCATCTCATAACAAAACTCTGCTCTTCTCTCATAATCTCCCTCAAGCAACTCTTGATGACATTGAACTTTATAAGAATGGAAGTTATTCTTTTTTAATATTTTTAATGCAGTTGAATTATGCATGTCGAACTGCTGTGCGATTTCTCGAGAACTTATTCTGGGATTTTCAATAACTGCAGATAATACATTTGTGGTATTTTCATTTTCAAACACATTTATTTGAATGTTTTGGTCATTTTTGTTACACTTGCATAAAGGAAGCAATGTGCCAGTGTTTTCAAATTTTGTGATTATTCTTCCAATTGTAGTATGGCTTGGAATCGGGCGGTTTGGATATTTCGCGCTAAATAAAGCACTTACCGTGCGCGTACTATTGCCGGAATAAAACATTTTTACAATTTCTACTCGTTCTGAAACGGTGTACGACATTTTTTACGTTTATTGTTGTCACTAATTGAATAATAGAATGACAATCTTGATAATAGCTTTTAAAGGTAACGTCATCCTGACATATCATTGCTGTCTTGATGCTGTACAAGAATGGTAAATAAATTGGTCAATTTTTTCAACTACCAAAAGCTGAAAAATATTTTTAATAGTCTCATCTGATGCAGTATTTAATTCTTTAAAGAAAAGTTCCTATTGAGTTTTCACCTAAAATGATTTGGGAAGCAGGAATTTAAGAGTTTATGATTTTCCATTGGATTTCCTATGGTGCGTCCGACCATTCACCACCCGGTATATGTTATTTTGATGACAAAGGAAGTATTGCATTTCATCGCTTTCCTAAAGGAAACGATCTTGTCTCTAAAACTATTCGGAATGAGTGGATAGCTCGATGTAAAAGAGAGGACAAGTTTAATGTAGATACTAGTTATGTCTGTTCAGTTCATTTTACTGAAAATGACTATGAAAGAGACTTTAAGAATGAGTTATTAGGTAATTTTTAAATTGTAATTGTAAATCTGTCACTTAAATGGGACATCCTGTATATATTTTTTTATAATACAATACTAAAAAAAATTTTTTAGTATGTATTTTTTTTTGTTAATTTTAAATTTGTAATTAAAAATTCTTTATAGAATACATATTATGTCGCTCCATAAAAGATTCACGGATTGTACTACTAATATGCTGCAAATTGTTTATTGTTTCTTTGTTTGTCAAAAAACACTAGTTTTAGGCATGATTTTGTGTAATAATAAATTTATTTGAATGTATTTTTAAAATAAAAATAGAACTAAATAGTGTTTTTTTTACTCTACCTATTTCCCAAATAATATTCAATAAATTAATTAAATATAAGTATTAAAACGATTTTATGGGATTATTTATTATAAATTATAAGTGTTTAATATTAAAAATCCAAATAGTCGTACGTTAGTATTTCAGAAATCATAAAAATACTGTCTAATTCCTATTATTTCCATGCATTTATATGGTAAACGTTATAATGAAGGACTGCAGTGACGTCACACAGCTGGCGGACAAATCAGGCCGATTAGGCAATCCTGGTAAATGTTTATCGTTCTTGGCATATATATAGGCTTCTGACGGTCTGAGGACGGTTATTCGAGAACTATAACTGGCGAAACCCGTACAAAGCTAATACTGAGTATTTATATCTTTATTTTATGTGTACGTAAAAAATAAATAAATTGCATTCTGTCTTTATTTAACACGATCATGTCTCAGCTTCTTTCATTATTTTTAAATTGTACACTTTCAAAATCTGACAACAAAAAAATAAAATATATTATATAAGAAAGTAGCAAAAGCCTTGCCCACTCAAAGTATTTATAAATAAAGATGTTGAAAGGTATATTTAAATATTGTATTTATTTTCAGCATTCACAATCGTTTGGAAAGGCCGAAAGATACCAGTATTCAGACCAAACGTCGAATGCACCAACGGCATTATTCACGTAATTGATCTTCCTATGATTCGAGATGAGGATATTGTAGTTAGTTCTGCTTTTACCTTTGTTCCTCAAGTGACTTTGTTTGTAATATTTATAATAATGTTAATATAAATTGTAAACTATGTCGATACAGGGTTTTTGTAAAGAATTACAATAATAATCCATTTATATACCTATGTACCTACCTTAATTTTCTTTCGTTATATAATATTAAATTGTTTTATAAATAATTATTGTAGAGTAAAATATGTCCAATTAAAGAAAAAACCTATGATTATGTTACTGCATTGAAAATTTAAGCAAATTTTGCTGTATTGATTATAGGAAATTTTATCCAACTACAGTGGACCCCCGATGATCCAACCCCTGTCTAATACGGTGCCCCCTGTAATCCGACATACATATGTATGTGCATTGATGCTTAATTTTATAATAAAACGTAAGTAAAATCTTATCATTGGATAAAAAATTCCGGACTATAGGGGGTCTTAGGCAGTGCTCTATAATCCGACAAATTCGATAGTCCGACACTGCCCTACATAATGTTTGTCGGATTACCGCCGGAGGTCCACTGTATATGTATAAATATTAATTTTTTTTATGTTTATCCCTGCAAATAGCTTACTAAGTATATTTTAAGTGCAATGTGGCGTATTTTACAAAATTACATAGGTACATTAATAACATAATTCAAACATTACAAAAACTCTGCACTTATTTCAACAAACTCCTAAAAGGTTGACTGCCACGTGCACGCTGTCATTTTTAAAGCTTTATTTTACATGACACATTTGGATCAGTCCTTTAGGAAATGGAAAATTTATATTTTACTTTTTTTTCATGCTGCAGTATCATATGATTTTTTGCTTTCAGTACACTACCAAAAATTAAAATAATCCTTCAATAAAATACTATTAAATTTATATTGGTCAAAATATGTGTTTAATAAGTTTTCCTAAAATAAATCTAAAGGACTTGCACTTGCACCTATTATACACCAATATATTAAAATTAATCAGGCAGTCAATTTGTTGAAAGTGAGAGATCAAATTATAAATCAAAAATTCTCTTTTAGAAACTGGTCTTCAGAATTTTTGTAGATGGGTGCGTTTAACATTTAACAGTATTACAGTAGCTGTACTAGGAAGAATAATTTTTTGATAATGAATAACCAAGGTATAGAAAACTAACATGGAAATGTTAAAGACACTACTATATGTGTATTTGTTTCATTTATTATTTGCAAAAACGGCAATAAGTTTAAGTTTTTCATTTTTCCGTATGCGAATTTTCCTTAGTTATAAATTTCTAAAAAATATTTAAAAACTACACCCACTACAAATATTTCACTTCTACTACTCATTTATTTTGAAAATAATGTAATGGATAATATTTACTGCCCTATATTTTAATGCAATTGTCATGTAAAATGAAAATAAATATATTTATCGTATTAGAAAACTACAAAAGACTTAACAAAGTAATAAAAAGGTAGATTATAAGATTTTCCGAAACACGAAGTGTTATTATTAAGATGAGTTTGTCATTCAAATTAAGTAAATACCAAAGTTTATTTATTTTACAGATATCTTCATTGCAAACAATTTAAAAGAGTTAAGGAATAAGGTTAATATTAACAATGTTAAATATGAATATTGATTTGCTTATTGACAAAATTAAAAATTGATTTTGATTTTTCACCAGCGATTGAAATTTTCTTTATTATTTAACTAAATTAGGTACTGTAACTATAACGGATTTGTATAAAAGTTGAAATTTTTTTAACCCAGTTCAGACACACTAGTTTACAAAAAATATTCTAAATTCAGCCACAAAAATGACAAAACGTGTTAATTGTTGTAAAATTAATTCACGAAATGTAGGTATCTATTATTGTAACAAAACGTAAAATCGATAGATAGATATTAAAATTTGTATTTCATTACTTTATCCCAGACAACAATTTTACATTATTTGCACATAATAAGAACATTCTTCTTGGAACAAGGATGTTCTATTAACATGCGTAAATACCGTTCAGTACATGATCAGAATGTGATAGTCACCTCAAAAGGCCGTACCAAATTACTTGATATGTATATGCAACGAATGTTCTGAAGTATGTAAAGATCAAATTCTCAGCATTAGATGGTAATATTCTATTTTAGTCCAAACAAGAACGTTCTTAGAATATGTCTTGATACTACTCATTGCATGATAAGGATATTATATTCAGGTGATGAAAATGTTCTGGTAGTACGTACATAGCATATTCTCAGTATTACCATATATTTTTACTGTACACAGTTTAGACTACTACTGTACAAACATACACTTTTTTACTGTCTATCGTGAGTTTCGATAACCAAGTTATATTCTTCAAATATCAAAAGTAATCTTGTAACTTGCTCATCCAAACAAAAGGAATGAATATCGCACATTATATTCACGTCCCCAACAGAATATTCCTTTCATTGTTTGTACAACATATTCTTATCATATCATCATATCACTTTCAGTGGAATGATTGTTGGGTATTTAAAAATTACATGATACGAACATGTTAAGAATGTACCATAAAGAACATACAAATTTACAAGAAAAGGAACGTGAAATGGAGTTGTTTAGCATATACTTTTCAGAATGTTCGAAAACGTAATTCATGGGCATATTTTTAGAATGTGAATGTACCATTAGTGTTATGTGGGTATAGAAGGCCTAGTTGTTTGTAGGAGTATTTTATACCTAGAAATAAATGGGCTGGTGAATTCAAAAACAACCTAGCTGAAGCCAACAATTAGGATTTGAGGAAAACGCAAAACCTATTCAAACTCTAGACATGCGTTGTTTTTACGAAAGGGAAGTTGGTAAAACAACTTTTCAAATAGAAGAATTTGCCATATTTTATCTGTGAATTAGTTGTGCTGGGTAGGTACAACTAGCACAATTTATTAGTCTATCTTACAAAGAATATTAAAAATAGAACTATCATTTCCAGCTTATTTTGGGTTCATTTTTATTTTCCTTGACTTTTCCAGGTTCTCCAGCCAAGTCCCTACCCTGTGGAAATTGACACAGAATTTAATATATTCATAGGCGCAACTAGAGTCGATTTTTTGGGGGGGCTTAAGCCCCAAGGCTATATATGGAATAAAAATAGAACCCAAACAGCCCGCCATTTTTTCAGGTGGCAAATTTTTGTTTAGGTGCCACGCCCAAACTACCCCAAAATCACTAAAAAAATTAACCACATAGCTTTTCGTATAAAAAACATTGTCACCCACTACGTCTAACCAGCCACCATACTAATCTCAGATCTTAGTAGAGTTTTGAAAAAAAAAATACCAATGACATGCATGTTACATTTTTAGTAAAGGATTACATAGTGTAATTATTATATTAAGTTAATTAATAAAAATAATAAGAGTCTAGACATGGCACTTTGTCCCGTTTCATTGCGAATCACCCCAATAAAAAAATTTCGAAACTAAATTTGTTTTAATCAATATTTTAACAAAAAATAAGACTAGTTATCAGTGCAAAATTGAACAAATTTTATTCAGGGGGACTCGAATACATGTATTTTTTTTAATTTAAAGTTAACTTTAACTTTCTTTGTTTCTTTGAAAAGTCGTCTACAACTAAATCTAAACAAATGTCTCTTTCAATATACAACATAGCCAGATTGGAAAATCAATTAAAACTGCGACACCGATATTCACATAGATTTAGCAATCGTGCCGGTGATAGTGTATGTAAGCGCCGCGCCGTGCCAGCGCTGAAGTCGCGGGATGGCCGGCTGATAGAAATGTCCAAATTTCAGTACATTGTGGCGCCAATATCTGGTAGCAATTTCGTAGTATCAGATATTGGCGGATGATACTGCTTGATTTCTATTCTAAAGTTTAATTTTATATTTTTAAAATGATTTCAACACAATATTTAGCTGTACAATTTGGTCAAAAAATTTAAAATTTCAAGGGGGGCTAATGGTGAGCTAGGGGGGGCTAAGCCCCCCCTAGCCCCCCCCTAGTTGCGCCTATGAATATATTGTTTAGAAAACAAAATAAATTATTTTCATAGGTACCTACATAATTTGTCAACATATTGGCCTATTTATTATTGTTAATTCCTATAACCGCAAATATTCCTAATTTTTTTTGTAACTACTATAGTAATTTACGTAACAATTACGGAAAATACTGTATTTTTTTGGACGAGTAGACACATTTCTGTAAATCTGCGAGTCCAAAAAAAACTGCGTTTTCAGTCGTGTTGCATACACTATTTTTTCGGCAACCGTCCAGGAAGTACCCACTTCTCGTAAGATTTTTCTTTATTGAGAAAGTAGCATTTTTCCGGCCTAGTCCGGGAAGTATTTACTTCCCAGCCGGTTGAAGAAAAAATATATATATAGGTTATTGTAAAACAATACATTATTACGGTGTAATTTATTCAATTCGAATAACACAAATGTAAATCTGTCAGCTGAAGTAAAGCAATTAAAAACACATTTTATATTTCAGCTGATTGAATCCCATTTGTAAAACATAATCGAACATTTTATATAATGCCGAGCGTTAGAAACAATGCTTTTCGCTTTTTTTATTTGTATATAAGATATATTGTAACTTAAATGTAATTTTCTAAGTAACTGCAAATTTATTTATGTCGAAATTTAACGTTATTTCTTTTAAAAGAAATACGAACTATCGGAAAGAATACTCTAAGAGGCACTTTACAGTTCCTTATACATTCTAAAAGGATATTCTAATCCATAAGGTTAAAAAATGCTGTGGATTTTCTAATCACACAATTTTCAGTTGTATATGTATTTTTTTAGAAAAATGAAAGTCAAAATTATTTAAAACATGTCGATTCAGATAGAGCTTGCAATTACCGACGGTTTTGGTTAACGGAAACAGTTCCCTAATCAATTTTAGTTAATGGATTTCCCGGTAATAAGATTAGGGGTGTGTTCGGGGAGCACGCTATTTGCGCCATTTGGCGCTATCTAGTACGATTCCTCGTTTGGTTTATAAGGCTCTTGGCGCTACATAGCTCGAAAGCGTGCTCCCCGAACACACCCAAAGTGTTACGTTCCGCCTGATCCAGCAAGCGAGAGAGCGGAACAAGCGATATAGAGATTCGATCGGCCCAAGCGTCGGCTTGAATAAAATAAAAACAAACTATCTAAATTAAATTTTCAAAAACTTTTATAAATATATCAAATTATTGATAGATAATATTAATAATTATAAACAAGCAATTCATTCAAAAAGCGGTATTGCATGCCCTAGTTTCAGTATTATTAAATAACATAAAATTAAAAAATTGTTATATGTTAAAATAATTTTTATTTTAGTAACTTGTGTAACTAGATATTCCGACTGTATTTTTAATTAAATTTAAGCTTTTGTATAATTGAAGTGTGAATTGAGTTGTAAATATTTATATTTTCAATATAGCACTCTGTGCTCTAATCAGTCTTTTATTTGGGTTTCCTCATGCGTGGACGAGAAACGAAAGTTTCTCGTCCAAATATTTTTTTAACCTTTCTTCCTTATCGGTGTAAATAAACCTTTAAACAATACCTACTTAGTAAAATATGAGGGGAATGCACAAACAGAATAGAAACAAAAACATATAAATGAGAATAAAGACCCCAATGAAAAACTATTCCTTACATAATCTTCAGATAAAATTCAGAACGTGGAAAATTTTTTGATCTAAAGAGCGTGATAGACATAAAAGGAGGAACAGAAAACAATATAAAGCAGACTAAAGGATAAAACACAATTAAAAACTTAGGATTTAAGGAATAAGATATATAATTTAAGAGATAGGTTTTAAGGCATGGACCAGAGTGCTTTCTAATGCGGCTAAACACAATAAAAATTTATGTTATAAGGAATAAGAAACCGACTTGTTAGTTTTAAGATTTTAGGAATAAGAATTCAACCAATCGGAGTTGACATTTAAAACTAGAAAATGGAAAATTTTCATATGTATGCTGCTGCTAAAATTTATGGTCGTGAATTTGATGTTGATTTCAATTACAATTCACTCTGTTAATACTCGTGCTACACCATTTCATTGATCAATACACATATGAATTAAAAATCTTTTATTTCAAAATAAACAATAACAGAATAGAATAAGTTAGATTAGAAATTTGATTAGAAAAACGAAAAACTGCAAAAACCGCAGAACGTTTAAGCTACGCCTTTGTAGTAAAATATGACTGGTGAAATTTTATATTCCAAACTTTAATTCTATCTTGTTACTTTTATTTCTTATCGTTTAAGTCTTACATCTTATTTTCTATTGTATAAATTTTTCAATTGTGTCAACGCCTTAAGGAATGCCAAGCAGGCATACGGAGTATATTAACAAATGTATGGAAATTTGCTGAAATCGGTAAGAAAATAAAAATTAAGATTTTCAACAGTAACCTAAAATCAGTTTTTCTATGTTGATGAGAAAGACCCTTAGTCAATATTTGCAAACAAATGTTTGAAGACAATTTTGAGAATATACTGAATAAGGAAAATTTCAAACCAAGAACTTGTTATGAGAAAAAACAGCACAGGAACTGATTTTATACTTGGTTAAAAAAGAAAATAGATAGGGCACAGTTTAAGAAACGCTACAAGATTTCCTATATACTCTATACTATATAAATGTTTACCCAGAGGTACACCTGTAGTATGTCAAATACAATTGAAAATACATGAAAAAACTTGGAAATTGGTAGGTTAGGTTCTATGTGAGTGACCCACTGTAACCCGAATATCTATTGTACCTCACCCATAGGTTTCAGTCGTTCTATCAGCCCTATGTCGGTAGATGCGTAAAATATGCTCCGCCATTTCATCATCAATCTGACATAATCTGCAGATATTTTACTCTGGCTACGTTATTCGCCTAAAGTAAAGTTACCTTGTCATTTTACCCTAGATGTTTTAAATCCTGAAAGCATTTAAAAACTAACTTGTAGTCGATTTTATTCCAGTCTCTATTGCAAAATCTTTTTCTTGGAAAATTTTGGATACGTTACCCAAGTTCTGGTTCAGATTTACCCTTGATTTTTTTCCAAACTCCGGATGATTTTCTATCTGCTCGGCCAGTTCTGGCACCACTCTGCCCTGAATCCTAGCATTTCACTAACCTTATATATGCATTACATCGGTGGGAATGGTAGACATAGCTTCTATATGATTAGGCATGCCTGCCGTTGAAGCTCATTCAGCTTCTCTCTGGTCGTCTTCTGCTGACATTTGGCCCATAGAGAGCGGGTATTTGAAGTTTATCCAGTTTAAACTAATAACTGTTGTTTTACTAGGGTTGACCGAGATTTGTTCTTTATCACACCACCTAATAACAATGTTGAGTGCTCGTTGGGAACCTTAGAGATAACCTCGTCTCTTACCAATATCACCAGATCATTTGCGTAGTTTCTATTCCCTGGTGGCCGAGGTCTGAGATCATGTCGTCCACTGTTCTCTAGAATTGGGTAGTGCATTATTAAATGCTCCTCCAGCAAGAAAAGTAGTAAGCGCAATTTCTGCAATAACCTCGTAGTGATTGATCTTGTGGACTACCTCGTTCTGTGCCGTTTGTGTTAGTGGCAGATAAACTAGATGCCAATAAATGATCTATTAACTTTTTGGAGACCCTATGCTTAGAAAGGTAGTTATGGAAATAATATATAAATTAAAATAAAACAAAAACATTTAATTTAATATAAAAAATTTGTAATTGTCAAATTTTTAAAATATAATACTTTTCAATAAATAAATTACACATAGTTGATTCAAGGTACATAAGTTTTTTTTATTAAAAATCTAAGTGTTTTGAAGATGAGACTGCACATCCAAATTGAGAAACATTGTGAGTTTTAGAATCGGAATCATTCTGTATATCTATAAAGGAAAAAAACAGTTAGTATAATACAAATAATATAAATATATATATTTACGGAAAATTTTTATATTTTGAGTAATATTAATGTTAATTATCTTCATTAAAAACAGATTAAAAAAAGAAATCAAATAAATGAGCATTTCTAACTTATAATGAGAATTTTGAATAATAAAACCAAGTTTAAAATCAAAAACAATAAACATTAATAAACTAAAATAAATAAAATTTTCAAAACAAAATAAGTGTTGATTATTATTGTCAAAAGACAATTCACAGTAAAATAAAAATTAATAATTTGGAAAAATGTTTGTAATTTAAATTTTAGCTGTAATTTTAACTTAAATTCTCGTTTTTTCTGAAATGGCTTATATATATCAATTTGTGTTCTACATCGTCAAATATTCTACAAAAAAAACTCACCAGGTGGCAGATGAAGAACATCTATTGAGAATTTTTTTCTTCTCAGTTTAAAACCATATTCCATAGACCCTGGATGTCTAGATGCTAAAGAATTTATAGCCGCTAATTTTGTCAGATAAAAAAATCCATTATAATCAGAGAGGCTTTGATTATTTTCAAGTTCGGTTCCGCTGAAGGCCTGCAATCTCATGGCAATATCACTAGAATGTATACATCTATCCAAAGATACCTAAAAACCAATTTTTTTTATATCAATTGTTTCAAACTCGTCACATATATTGTTAAAGCAGTTACAATATTTCAGCATTTTGCAATATTCCAAGCTCAACAGTAAGACCCTTGCTTAACGAGGCTATTAGGAAGATGGATAGAAAATTAGTTAGGTATCAAACTTATTAATTATGTTTTTTTAATAAAATTAAAACCAAACATTTATTTTTTCACAAATAAAAACAATATAAACTATTATAATTGTAAAAAAATGAAATTCTAAGTCAGTTAGATCATTCAATCGATTCTGTTTCCAGTTTTCTGCTTATTTCTCAAGAAGGCATCTAATGTAGTTTGCGTTTTCCTATAACATACCGTCTGCTTTTGGAACTGCTGACAAGATTTGGATCAACAAATTGGTCCATAATATCAGCTATAGTCATCAAAAGTTTTTTTGCTCTTCTTCAAAATCAGTACTATGTTGGAAATTATTTTTTGTTCATCGATTCTATTTTATTAGTAAATATCAAGGCAAAATTCAAAATTTAACACTGAACATATAAAAACATATGCGAGAGAAATGCGTAATAAGACATAATTTCTAACTATATAATAACTTGAATATTAGGGCCACTGGTAAGATATTTTTTTAAACATTTTTACCAACGACCACCCCTCTAAACCGTCAATAACACACAATCTACAACCTATGTAATGTATCTCTTTACGCACGGTAAAATAAACGCACGTCGTCCCTAGCAACCACTTAGCACCAATAGACGTCGCTATTTTATTCAAAATTTCCTATTTACATATTTGAAGGTGAATTTTATACTACATATAAATGGCACATAACATTTATTAGATATAAGATTGCATTTAATATATATATTTAGAGTTATGTGAAAATATATATTTGATTCGTTTCCATTAACCCTACTTTCTGTCTATATAAATGGATCATAATATAAATGTACTTAATTACATTTCCCAGATTAATTTACGTTATTTTTATGTAATTAAGTTAATTATTTTAAGATTTATAAAATTATTATTACCGAGATACTTTTTAAAAATACTTACTATTATATACTTGGATATTAAATCAAGGTTTAATTAACAAGATAACATTTTTGTTTCAAACGTACAATATTATGACATTACTAAAACTAAATAACAACGGTTGCTAGGTATCAAATACACAACAGTCTCCCCCACAAATTTGGATTAATATAAAATGACATTTGGGCTACTGAGCCTCTCTGGAAGTCTTCTTGGCCGGGGTGGCAATGCTAGAGGGCGGTGTGGCGTGGAAGGTAACATTGGCGGAGTTGTTGGTGGTACTGCATCTGATTCACGTGAACATGAACTAGAATGGGGGCGATGGACAGGACTATGACGCTGCGAAGTTCTGGTGCCATGATGCTGGGGAACTCGAGGAACCTCATATGAGTGTTGAGGCCCGAAGCTGATGGATTTCTTGGGGGGCACATGGGTATCGCGGAGCTGATTTATGTGCCTTTTGAGCGTCTTGCCTGAACTGTCTAATCGAACCAGGTAATGAAGCTGGCCAAACTTCCGGACAACTTCACTGAAGTCCCATGTTGGCTTGTTTCCTTTGTAGAGACGGATTTGTACTCTCTCCCCTACTTACCGTTGGCAAGTGGCGTCGCTCGGTAATGGAATAGGATGTTCCTGACTTTGTCAGTCATAGACAATTTTTCGTCAGACGTAGTCCAGAGCTTGTTTTTCAGTGTTTGGACTTTCGCTCAGCAAGACCATTTGTGGCAGGGTGCCCAGGCGCGATGAATTTCTGAAAAATCCCATTGAAGCGGCAATATTCACGGAATTCCTCACTCTGAAAAATCGTGGCGTTGTCGGAGACAAGTTGTTTAGGAAAACCGTGCGTTGCAAAAATTTTGTTGAGGAGGGCCATTGTTGACGCCGAAGTTGGTGCATCCCTGACAGGCTCAACCTCTGCCCATTTTGATCTGGCATCTATGCATACCAGAAAATGGTGTCCTTGAAAAGGTCCAGCATAATCTATATGCACTCTCTCCCAATTCTCGATTGGTGATTCCCAAGGGTGAACTTCTATTTTCGGTGGATTGGATCGTGTGAAGGCACACTGTTCACAACCCTTGACCAACCGCTCAATTTGGTTATCAATTCCAGGCCAATATACATACTTGCGAGCCAATTGCTTCATTTTCATGATACCAAGGTGAGTCTCGTGTAGCTCAGAGAGAACTTGACTACGGAGGGAAGCGGGGATGACAATCCGGTCCTGACGGAACAACGCACCGTCGTGCACAGTGTATTCTGATACTGTACACTCGTTCATAAGGGAATCGACAAGTTTCCTCACCTCTGGATCCTTATTGGTCTCTTCACGAATTGTCTCAAAGGTTAAATTTCGGCTTGAAATTTGCAGAATTTGCTCGGATAATATGTAGTTGACTTCTTCACCAATTGCTATGTCTGTGGACACGATGTTTTGGGGAATTGGTGCGCGCGAGAGGCAATCAACATTCTTGTTTTCTTCGCCGGCCTTAAATTTTACTGTAAAATCAAATCCGGACAGGAAAGACGCGTAGCGTAGCAGGCGGGCGCTGGTCATTTGAGGCAAATTCTTGTTGTGCTGGAAAATATGCGTTATGGGTTTATTTTCGGTAACCTGGGTGAACGAACGTCCGAACAAGTAATTAAAAAAGTGATTAACCCCAAAAACTATAGCGAGTGCTTCGCTATGCCATTAGGACTGGCATCGCACATGAGTATGATGGGCTGGCTCGGATCGAAAGGTACGAGAACTCGATCGCTACATAGCTCGGTCTTCAATTTCAAAAAGGCGGCTTCACAGTCAGCGGACCATGTGAATTTTTGATTGTTTTTCAGGAGACGTCGTAGCGGAGCTGACATCGACGAGAACTGCGGAATAAAACGTGAATAATATGTGAGAAGCCCAATAAATCGACGAACACCCTCAACGTCGACGGGACGTGGCATTTCGTTTACGGCTTTCACTTTTTCTGGCGATTTTCTGATTTGATTTTGCCCAATGATGTGCCCAAGATATTCGATTTTCGTCTGGAAAAATGAACACTTGTTTATGTTAACATGTAGGTCGAAGTCTGAAAGACGCTTAAGGCATGCACGGAGATTTTGAGCGCATTCTTCTTCGGTTGTACCGTGACAGATTATATCGTCAAAATATGCCTCTGTTTTTGACAATCCTTGAATAACTTGTGAAATAATTCGATTAAATTCAGCCGGAGCTGTCTTGATGCCAAAGCTTAATCGATTCATCTTATACATTCCTCGGTGAGTACCAATTGTCTGAATTAGGGCACTCTCCGGACAGACTTTTAAGTGTAAGTACGCCTTAAAAAGATCGATCTTGCAAAAATACCTGGACCCACGTAGACTGTGTAGGATATCTTCAATACTTCTGATTGGGAAACTTGCAGATACCAGCCTTTGATTCACGCCGGATTTATAGTCGACGCAGAGTCTTACTCCTCCGTCTACCTTGGGAATCACAACAAGCGGCGAACACCAGTCGCTGGTCATGACGGGCGTGATTATTCCTGCGGCCTCGAGAGAATCCAATTCTTTGTCGACGCGTGACCTCAAGGCGTATGGTAGTTGACGCTCTCTCGTGAAACTTGGTTTAACTCCCTGGCGCAACTGGAGCTTAACCTGAAAATTTGGCACGCATCCAATCTTCTCTGAAAAGACAGACGGAAATTCAGCAACAACATCTCTAGGAGTGAATATCGTGTTAATTGTTACTGCTTTAGGGACATGCTTAGAGGTCAGGTCTATTTCTTTGAGTTCTATGTCCAAATCTCGAATCCACTGGCGACCCAGCAAGGCGGTGTGACCTGAGGGAACGATATACAGATCACTTCTTGTTTCTTTGCCATTGTAACTCACGGAGACAGCAACTTTACCTTTTGGGATTATTACATTCCCGGAATAAGATCTGAAAACAGTGTTTGAGGGTTGAAAAGGCACATGTAATTCCAACTTATTAAATTCTTCCTCCCCTAGGAGGGAAAAACGGGCACCTGAATCAACCTCCATGGCTTGAGACTTCCCATTAATGAGAACCGTGATTATATATTTATCCGAATCCGGGAGAACCTCGAAAAGATCAACGACTTCTGTGTCGAGGCGGGAGATACCTTACGAATGCAAGTGTTCGGTATCCTCAACGTGTATGACTGCATTAGTAAATCCCAATCCATTGGACATCAAATTCTTGGATAGCGTCGTGATACAAACACGGCTTACGTGACCTTTGCGGTTACATGAGGAACAATGAACTTTATCGAAACCAACTTTGCAATCGATCACTCGATGATTATTCTTGGCACACCTGGTACAGAGATCTTGTATTCCTAGTGCTCGATAATCTATGCGGCGTCTGGATTGTCAACCATTTCTGGATCCTGTCGATTGAGAACGATTATTCCGGAACCTGTATTTCCGATTATCGTTTGACTGATAACTGGAATCCCGACGTGAACCTCTATGTGATCCTTGGAGGTGGAAAGTATCACTTTGGTTTGAGTTGGACGAATGTTTGGACAGCTCGGTGCTTTCGATACGGGCGGCTTCTAGGGCAACGGCCTTGCTCAAGATCTTGTCAAAACTGCTGACTGAAGAATTTGCTCTCTGATCCAATTGTCGCGCAATCCTCTAATAAACTGTGCTCTCAAGAAAATCTCATTGACAAAAATCACATTTCCGACGGCTTTGCATGCTTCTGCCGGGCACTCAACCCTGAATTCACAATCGGTTATGTCCTTTTGGAGTGCGGCAACGAACTCGGCGATTGTCTGGCCTTCTTTTTGGACAACACTCAAAAAATAGTGCTGAGACACGATTGAGCTTCGTTTTGGCGTGAGCATTTGATCGAAACTTGCTTTGAGCGTTTCGTAATCGAGCTTTGTAATCGACTTATCAGGCCCTATATAAGCAGTAAGAGCGTTGTAGTGCGTACTGCCGATGGAACCACACAACAACTGTGCTTTCTTTGAATCATCAACAAGACCTTTCATGGTGCAATAGTTCGAAAATCGCTCGATGTAGCATGAGAATTTCTCCTTCTTTGGGTCAAAGCTTTCGAAGGGATTTACATGAATCAAACTTTCCTTACCAGGTTTTTCGTCCTTTAATACTGTAATCAAGGACTTCATTTCTTTCATGAATAGCGCAAACTGTTCCTGGTCCATTTTCGTAGTGCTTATTCTCGATCTTGATTGTATTTTTTTCCAAATACGGGAATTGTCTTGATAAGTGAGTGCGAACTTGAGAAACTTGAAGGCAAAAAAAACTTGATACTTTACAACATTCACGGAGTACTTTCACTGAGCTACGATTTTACTCTCGTCGCCAATTATTATATACTTGGATATTCAATTCAGGTTTAATTAACAAGATAACATTTTTGTTTCAAACGTACAATATTATGACATTACTAAAACTAAATAACAACGGTTGCTAGGTATCAAATACACAACACTTACAAAGCTGTTTCAACTTGTGGATACAATCGTAACATATAAAAGACACATTTTACTCGATTTGTGCTATAATTTCACTTCAGTTACTATACGAAACCGTTTTAAATATTAAGAATGCACTAAATGTTAATATTATGCGAGAAACCGATCAGTAACACTAAATTATTCACTCAAAAATGACGAAAATGAGTTTTACTACAATAAGGAGTACATTGAACCGACATATTTAAAAACTTTTACACATTGAGCGTCTGCGCATGCGTCTGACGTATGACCGCATGCGCACACGTTATTATTTATCAAAAAGCTATTATCAAAAAATATCCCATTTTTTATTGTTCTTATAACTTGTTTGTATGCGTGAAGTTTTATACAATTATTAAAAAATGTCAAGTGATAGTGATATGAATTTAGCTCCACCCAATATAACTAATGATAAGTATAATTATTATACAATAAAATGATTAAAAACATCTATTGTTGCTCTTGTTTAATTATTATTAACAAAAAGATTATTAATGCAGGTACAAGTAGGTCGTAGGTAAAGTATGGTACGTAACTATTACAGTAAAGCATTTTACGCACTCGTGCGCAACTATTTCATTCGTGCGTAAAATGCTATTTACCACACCCGTTACGTAATATACTATTATTGTTTGTAGTGCATTATAATTTACAGGAATTTGAGTGTCAGTGGAAGTCTTGGTTCAATAATAAAACAAAACCAATAAAATTTATATTGAGAGATAATGCAAATTGGCCTCTTATTAATCTGTGAGTTCAAGGAAATATCTCATACATAATCTCAAATTCGATTAGGTCTATTAAAAATGGGTTCAATAACAATTGGAAAATCCATAAAAGGCCACTGTTGGTATGCAACAGATCATATCGTGAATAACGAATGGTAGAATGTACCAAATGCTTCTTCAAGCAAACCAATTTCTACACAGGAAGCTACTGTTCCACCAGATAATCAGAATTTTAAAACTGTAGAAGAATTCCAAAATACTATTGTAGGAAAATATATTATCAGCTCATCTGACACACCAACAAATAGTAAAACTGGAGGTAATCAAATCAAATCGGCAACTGGAAATCAGGGTGGTAAAAACGTTAAAATCTGTAAAGTAGCAAAATTTATATTCAATCAAACTTAGGTTACTTATATTTCATTGTGTTTTTGGTAGTGAATTTTATGTATTCTTTTATTTTACTAACTTTTCATTGATATATTAATATTTGATTTTATCCTCACTAAATTTTATCAGTTATTTTGTACCTATGTATTTTAGCTTAGCAAATCAGAATATTTGACACTAGAATTGTTCATATTTTGATAAATTATCATGCGATATCTGTATTTTCCTCCACAATAATGATGACGAATTCAAACAAATTTAATCGTAAAAGAAAACATAAAAATATACTACAAATACTGATAAGATCCGAAAATTTACATATCAAATTAAATTTGCTGATGTTATAAATATTAAATGAATCATCCAATACCTCTGTGAATATACTTATGATAAAAGTATATTCTAATATCTTATATAATATCTCATAAAACAAATAAACACTTACATTAAAAGAAAATTTTTATTGAATTAAGAAAATTTCATACAATCCTGTTTGGAAATAGCAATTAATAAGCTTCAAGGAATTTTTATAATCATAAATGATTGCTTTCATTGGATATATAATCATAAAAATATTCATTTACACGTTTTAAATTTAATGTTTAAAGTTATTTTTTGTGTTTTCCAAAATAGGTGGTAAAGGAAACGAATTGTGAGCCATGTTGAAACTAATACCACAGGGACTTTTCAGTCCTAAAAAAATGTACACCTAATACCTTCTTATCAGTTTCATTACCCATATCAAATTTTAATTATACAAAAAATATTAAGAAGAACGTGTTTTTTCAGTATTTTTGTCAAATTTCTGATGACGAATTTTAACGATTACTCTAAACCAATCCACTTTCGGAAACATTCAGTAAAAAATTATATTTCTGCATAATATATAAGCATATTTTGTCGATTACTTTTTTATAGCATGTGATTCCCTCGATTCCCAAAATTTTTCTGTAAAAAATCCCAATTCATATTTATTATATAAAAATTACCTCATGATATAAGTGTGTAGGAATGGTAACGACTGCTACAGCATATGCCGATCTCACTAACGCCCTCAAACAAAATATGAATTTATCCAGATCCCTAGTACTGTCTATGGAATGTAGTGACTTCATATGTGGCAACCACATTGGTGAACCTAATGAATGGATGCCGATTCTTAGGATTGTCCTTTTTTCGGGAGAATCTTTCAGAAAAAACTTTCCATCTTTGATTTTATTTCTAATTGACTTTAAGAGAGCATTATATGCTGGATTCGAGTAGGTTCTTGAACCTAATAAATTAAAAAAAAACTTTAATACCAAAAGATATCACATATACACATAATAAATTAAAAAAAAAACTTTAATACTAAAAGATATCACATATACACAAAAAAAATAGTATTCAGAGCAGGTGCTTTAATATACTTTTCAAAACTACTTATATACTTCTTTGGCATCAATAAATAATAAATTGAAAAGTTGAATTTTAGTTGATTCAGTTTTTAAATGTTCATTATTTTATTAATTTAATATTAATTTTTTATTTTTGTAGATACTAAATAATATTTAATTTACATTAATAATTCAATTATATTTATTATTAATTATATTACATAATAAAATTGATTTGAATAATACATGTAATAGAGCACTTGGTAAGGTATATAAGCATGATTATTTTGACTAATAATTACAAATAGTAAATAACAATCATCAAGTATGCAAATTAAATCCTTACTGAACATAATTTATCATTTATAATTTTTATGTGGATAAATATTATAAATATAAAAACAGTAATCATAGGCGACGAGCCTGCCAACATGCGCAACTAATAGAGGTTCTATTGTATTTTTCGAGACTTAATGATTTTTTTTAGCAGCCAGCTTCAAACTGTTAATTTTATGTTACAGTGATACAAGCGCATCTTAAAATTTTCCTCTCATAATTTTTTCATAACGCGCCTTAAGAAGTGTAACTTCAAAAACTCAAAAACATATATACAGTCCTTTAATTATATTTACTATTTTTTGTGTTAACCTATGCTTGTTACCTGATTAATTTTAAATTGTTAAAAAAATAACACTCAAAAAATATTTTTAATTGAATTTAAAAAAAAAAGGAAAAGGAAGTTTAAAGACTTACCATTTTCAATTCTTTGGCCAGTCCAATAACATATATCTGAATTTTCAATATTACTAAATAACATATTTTTTGATAAGTCATAGATATGTCCAATTTGTTTCTCATGTTGCCTTGCACTATTGGTAGGTAAATGTTGATATCTGAAAGCTATTTTCATTTTATCACTAGTACCCGAAGATTTTAAAACTTTGTCTGAATCTAAATCACTATCGATCACAGCAGGTAATTCTTTGATCTACAAAAAATTCAAAACGAAACGAGTCACTATTTTAACTGATAAGTGTGATACCAAAAAAAACTTACAATATTGGAAGGATTTACATCTTGACTAGCTATCAATGTTGAATGATTAGAAACAATGCCTTCGGCAAGAAAATACTTAAGTATAATCTTTGAATAAGATCCATGAAAATCTTCTTCTGAAAAATTAAAATATATTTATAAAATCAAATGTAAGACTAGGCATTTTGTTTTAAAATTTACAGGATTAATATTACATCATTTCACAAAATTTACTTCATATATTCATACAATTCCTACAATTAGTAAGCGAAACTAGTAGCGTTATAGTACAATGTATGTATCTAATAAAATTTTGTGACATTGATATTTTCTTTTATTTACCAAGAGTCACATTTGAGAATTATATGATCTGCTTTATAATCAATGAAATTAATTTTTTATGTTAATTGGGGTGTTTATAAAATAGAATTTAGCTTATGGTTTCTAAGTATGGTTCTAATAAATCAGAACCAGTAAATTTATTAAACAAATTATATTAAATAGAATAACACATACAATTTGGTGGTCTAGTATATTTTTAATGTTTTCATAAACTGTATTACTATATTAAACCTTCATAACGCAATATTTCATTCTATAACAATAATAAAAGCGGCTACACACACGCCTGCCGCAGGGGCGATCTAGGGTGCAGGGTGGTTGGGGCAATCTAGGAGGCGTCTCTACACACGTACCTGCCGCCGCCGCCTGCCGACCTGCCGTTCAGTGCGACAGTTGACATGCTGCAAAGCAGATTACACTTGAGTCGTGTCAACACTTTCGAAAAATCAAAAGATTGGCATTACCTTGGCTGCGTCCGTAGAGCTACCGCAGAAAAAAGAAGTACCTACTGGGTGAAGAATTGGCCTCATGTCCCTGTTGAAATAATGTTTTTTTTTTATCCCACATGTGGGGCCGGTCTTTAAAGACTTCTATAACCCGCGTCCAAAAATCACTCTCTTGGTTGTTGTATTCCATGATAACTGTATTCGATCTACCTCAGCGAGCTGCACAATAAAAACAAACATTCCCAACGGCTTTCTCTACAGAACTGAGTTGAAATCGGCCCGATCACCAGATCTAGGAAGCAATGAAGGTCCGGCGTACCCTGCAAATGAGGCGATCTAGGAAATCGCCCCTGCTTACCTACACACGTTACAATCAAGGAGGCGATTTAGGGTCACTCCCATCTTACACCCTAGATCGGCCCTGCGGCAGGCGTGTGTGTAGCCGCTTTAATATTGCATCGTTTTACATCTAGGTTGCAACCCAATAGATGGCGATGTTTCTGTTTGTTAGAATATAAATTTTATTCCTTTAATTCACTTAATATTTAGTTATGTTCATGGCATAGCCCTACTATTCTGATTGTTACTGATATTATAATTATACTGTGTATTATGTTACAATATTATGACCATTGTTAACAGGAAAATTTGTGTACTACTTTGTTAGAGAATTATTAAAGTCTTTGCGCCAAATTTTAGATCTGGCCATGAAATTCTATCGAGTTGCCATCTCTGGTAAAACTCTAAATTGATTCACTGACTGTTGCAAACGGCTGATGTTAGAGACACCATTTTTGGAGGATAGATACCTTTCGTGGTGTAGGTGTGCACTAAGAAATTATTTTTCGAAAGTCTATCCCAAAGTGGGTAAAACAGGGGAAAAATTTGTATGAAACCCCTTTAGAATTCAGATGTGTCACACCGCTAAATGCATTGCGTAGTATTTGGGGAGGGCGGTGGTTCTTGAGGGTTGTGGGATTTTAGGTCAGTGGCGCGATTCAAACTTTTTTAGAGAGCTTACATTTTTATTATTTTCCCTTATTAAGTTAGGTTATGTTATGGATGAGTAGGGAGGGGTAATGGGGTTAGGTTTTTATATTTTCCTTTAGGTCAGCGGCGTAGTTAAAATTTTTTTAGGGAGTTGAAACTCTAAATTGATTCACTTACTGTTTGATTTTTGGCATACGACAATAGCCCAAACAGCTAAAGGTAGGGTAGATAACTTTCATTATGGTGGTGTGCACTAAGGAAGGCTTTTTCGAAATTTCATAGCAAAGTGGATCAAATAGGGAATAACATTTTTGTATGAAACTCCTTCAGAATTCAAATGCGCCATCATCATCAACATTAGCTGTATATTGCATAGTATAAGCCACTCGGACGAAGTCGCGGGTAAGTAAAAGCAATTATTATATATTTTTTTAATTCACGAGAACAATGACAGTTATTTTTTTTTAATTACTGTATTCTGTCCATTTCATTTTTCATATTAAAATGAATGTATTTTTAACCATTGTATCACCACCAAGGTACCCATCAAAGTGTATTTTGTTAAATTACATTTTTTTCTAAAAAAATAGGCTATCGTTTAGCCAACTATCTACAGTTAAAAATGTTTGACATGATAACATCTTATAAATCAATGAACACCAGCTGCACACACAAAAAAGTGTCATGTTCTGCCTGAGCCAATGTCAGCCATTATTTGTTTGAGGTATGTAATTGTTTATGATGGATGAATTTTATTCCAGCAGCTTAAAAAAACCAGAGTTAAATTGATAAAAAATAATGTTCAGATTTTTCAATCTTTTTCTCTTTCTTACATATATTAAGTTAATTAAGCAATATACAAAATTTGACTTTCCCCAAATCATATGTAACTAATCATGACTGCACCAATAACTAATTCAAGTCTGGTTTTAGAAGCAGCTGGAATAAAATTATAATTTTTAATTAATTCCTTCTTTGTATTATAAAAAATAATGATATTTCAGTGATAATACTTCAATTCATAAGAGTATGCAATTTTTCATGAATGTTTCTTTATGACACATTATCACATAAAACTATAGTCAGTAACCTGACTTTACAGACAATTAATAATTTTATTTTATAAAGTATACATAAATACTTATAATCATAAATTATACTTATTTTGATAAAAGATGAAATGTTATTTTTTTATTGGTGAAGATTCCACACTATTCAAATTCAACACATAAATGAGACATTTAGGGAAAAGCAGAACACAAGGGTTAATGTTATCTATATAGGTTTTGTTATTTGCATTTAGTTTTAACTGATTAGTTGGATAAATTATTGTTAAGTAAATACTGATGTTTTCAGATTTGATAACTCATAGGTACATTATCTACAAAATGATAATTTAAATTATTTAGAGCATGCAAACACATTCAAAGATATAGGTGTAATTATTTGTTATTATATTTATATTATGAGTAATTATTGGGTCAATAAAAAAATGTGTGAAATTAAAAGTTTATAAATAAAGAAATGTTCAAGAGAAAACTTACCAAAAATAAATTATTATTATTATATCTTCCAGTTTTCTTAAGTATAATATACAAATGTTCAATGGTTTCAGTGTTTAGTAATTACTGTTAGTTTGGCATTAATTATAGTTGCAAAGAAAAGTATTTTTTATACCTTAATATAATCACAAATAATAAAATAGCACATAAAATTGTAATAGTAATTATATGCAACACCTTCTCTAAGTTGTAGTATGTAAGTAATGATCCATATTGATAAAAACCTTCTTCAATATGCAGCATAACTATTGCATGGCTACTATTTATATCTGAGTTTGATAATAATCTTTTAAAAACGTTGAACATATTTTTTTAACAAAAGTAATTATCATAGGTTATTTATAGTCTTGTTGCAAAGTATTTAAAAATAAATGATGCAACTATGATCACATTTAATATAATGTTATAAATCACAAACATGTTAGTTCAAAAACTAGATATTGACTTTTTCTTAAATCAATAAATAAAAAAAATGCATTTATACAAATGTTATATATGTTTCTATTAATTAGGAAAAGTTTAAACTGAGAAAATATTTTATAACAATTACATTATACTTGTGCATTAACTTACCAATTAATACCACTGTTCCAACTGGCAATCCACCTCCTAAAACAAAAGATAATTTAAATCTCAGTAGAACTGACCTGTCCCTATAATGTACACCAATATTTTAATTAACAGTGCAATATTATTAATTATGAATCCATAGATAAATAAATAATATGAGAAAAATGTTTCACAAAAATAATACAAAATACAGCAAACTATAGTAAAAACGAAATTTTTAACTTTTGCAAAAAGAACAAAGAAAATTAAGTATAACCTATGATTATTACCTAGTAACGTATCTAGGGATTGTATACCCGATGAAATAAGTATATGTCCATTCTGGGCACTGTATGCTGTTCCTGGAATACTTTTTGATATTTTCTTTTCCATGGAAAATAATTTTAATAAATTAAATAAAATATTTCTTTTTGTCTTTTCTAGCACACTTTCCCTTTCCTTGTTAACTCGGAGAACTGTCAGAAAACAGTCGAAAATCGAACACTTCGTTGACATAAGCAGCTGTTATGTTCACAGAACCATAGAACGTTTTTAAGGTACAGAATTTGACACATGGAACATAGTATTATGTTTTTTCCTTATTTCGAATTTGGAAAAGAAGAGAGAAATTAGCTAATTTAAAAATTGGCTAGATTATCTGTGTTGCGGTAAATAATGGCTCTTCAAAAATCAAAGTTTTCTGAAGTTCCTCAAGATGCTATCGTATTAAATGAAAATCAGGCGTTAATATATTTTACCAAAATATTAAATGATTGGCCAAAAAAATCAGAAGTGTAAGAATTAAATAAAAATATCTTATATTTTATAGGGAATAATATGTTCTTCAGAGCTAATTCTTTATAAACTTACATTATTTTAGACAGACACATTTTGCAGACTTGGTTATAAATATGGATCTGCTGTACTTGCTACTGCTAGCGTTATGTCGGGAATGTACATGAATAGCTTCTTTAGAGGAAGGTTTAAACTTCTGAATTATGGACTAATGTCATCATATTTACCCATTTCTGCAGTACCAGCTACTATGTCTTTTTTAACACACCAACAGGTATATTTTGTAATATTAATTTGTTTTTTAACTAATTCAATTCAGTAAATTCAAATATGTATTTAACTGAAAGTATTTATTTGTATATTTCTCTTTTTGTATGAGTATTTTCAATTCTTATGTTTATTGAATATTTCTGATGTTTCATTTTTTAGATGTTATATTTGATACATATGTATACTTTGTAAATCATTTAATCAATTTATGTTTATTAAATATTTCTTTAAATATTTTTTACAGTTTGTATTAAGTTCTGTCATATTAAACATAGATGGATGTCCAATATGTTTGGAGACTAGAGGCTCAGTTTTGCAAGCATTAACTGGTTGTATAATGCCTTTAATATTGGCACCAATAACATCATTAGTGGTATGTACCAATATTTAAAAATACAAAAAAATATTAAATTATGTAAAATACTAAAATGATGTTTTAAATTAGATTAGTTACTTAAAAATGTTTGTAATGCTTTAGCCATTCAAAATGAAATAGGTTTAAATATTAATATATTAAGAGTGCGCTTCTCACACTTGCTTCGGGTATCGCTCCAGGGTAGGGTGGAAGGACGCGGTACAAGAGGGTGGAGACTAGTACATCCCTTCTACTCATCAAAATATTATCTCGAGAATAAATTCGGTCTATTTGATGCATGGACCGTATTGGGAATATCTATTTGATTAAATGGCAGATACGAGTTTTGGTTTTCTCAAATGTGCCAATAAAACACGAAAAACAAAGAACATTTTTTGGTACAACTGTGAATGTAAATTTAAATAATAGATATATTAAAAAATAATTAACGTTTATAATCAGCAGCAACATATCTATAACATCTTCAGAAATTTAAGTTGGAATTAATTCTTTAATTATTAATTCAATAAATAAAACAAAAAATTCCAGTTGACGTAATAATAGAATAATAAACATTGTATGAGAACAGAAGACTACACTTTATCCACAATTACTAAATATTTTTAGTATGCCGAAAAGCAAAAAATATCTGTACCATCTAATATACAGAAAACCATTTTTATTCACTAAAATAAATTTACACTCAGGTACAAAAATATATATTTTATTCAATCATAAATGAAACTAATAACAATAAACAACAGAGGATTCATAATTATTTACAAGAAGGTCTTAAATAATGATGTATAAATAACAATAGGCCACTATAAGGAATTAACTCATAAAACTGAAAAAAAAATTCCTATACCTGATAGGTAGTAAACAGATGATAAGTTGTTATACTTTTTATTATCTAAATAACAAACTATTTCTAATGCCTTTATCCAGTTTATTTTTGGGCAAATGAAATTTTAAAATATCATAAAAACATTTATTTTCTTTGAACTATTAAAATATGATAAGACTAATTTGTAATTTGCAAAACTGATTAATATGATTTTTTTAAATAATGATGTATTTTATATAAGTAGACACAATTTGCATAAAACATGACATTTGATTTAATGTGAATCTATATTTTAAATTTACTATTTTTGATACAGCTATTTAAATTATTATTATTATTGTATATAATATAACGAGTGAAATTATTATTACTTCCACACTTGGTCTAGCCTTAATACTACCTAAACATCAGGTAGGTACCTAGCTACAAACAAACAAAATGTAACTTAAATGTCAATCTGACGATGCTAATCAGCGAAACGGCCGTCATTGAGGTTTAAAAAAGCAATTTTTTTAAATAAATAGTGGAAGTTTTGTTAAAACGAAGAGTTTTTTATTATTCTTAATTTTATCTTCTTCAGTGACTTGTTGTGTTTTTCTGTATTTTACAGCCTTTATTATTGCAACCCGACATCTTAATATACACACTTAATACACACAATCTACAACCTATGTAATGTATCTCTTTACGCACGGTAAAATAAATGCACGGCTTCCCTAGCAACCACTTAGCAACAATAGACGTCGCTATTTTATTCAAAATTTCCTATTTACATATTTGAAGGCTAACTTTATACTACATATAAATGGCAGATAACATTTATTAGATATAAGATTGCATTTAAATATATATTTAGAGCTATTTAAAAATATATATTTAATTCGTTTCCATTAACCCTACTTTCTGCCTGTATAAATGGATCATAATATAAATGTACTTAATTACGTTTCCCAGATTAATTTACGTTATTTTTATGTAATTAAGTTAATTATTTTAAAATTTATAAAATGATTATTACCGAGATACTTTTTAAAAATACTTACAAAGCTGTTTCAACTTGTGTATACAATCGTAACATATAAAAGACACCTTTTACTCGTTTTGTGCTATAATTTCACTTCAGTTACTATACAAAACCGTTTTAAATATTAAGAATGCAGTAAATGTTAATATTACGGGAGAAACAGTAACACTAAATTAATCACTCAAAAATGACGAAAATGAGTTTTACTACAATAAGAAATACATTAAACAGACATATTTAAAATCTTTTACACATTGAGCGTCTGCGCATGCGTCTGACGTCTGACCGCATGCGCACACGTTATTATTTATCAAAAAACGATTATCAAAAAACATCTCATTTTTTATTGTTCTTATAAGTTGTTTGTATGCTTGAAGTTTTATACAATTATTAAAAAATGTCAAGTGATGTTGAAATAAATGTTAAGTATTTAATTATTATACAATAAAATGATTAAAAACATCTATTGTTGCTCTTGTTCAATTATTATTAACAAAAAGATTATTAATGCAGGTACAAGTAGGTCGTAGGTAAAGTATAGTACGTAACTATTGCTCGCCGCAACGCGGCATCGTGCGCAACTATTCCATTCGTGCGTAAAATGCTATTTACCACACACGTATCTATTGTTGCTCTTGTTCAATTATTATTAACAAAAAGATTATTAATGCAGGTACAAGTAGGTCGTAGGTAAAGTATAGTACGTAACTATTGCTCGCCGCAACGCGGCATCGTGCGCAACTATTCCATTCGTGCGTAAAATGCTATTTACCACACACGTTACGTAATATACTATTCTGTCAAAATATTTCTTAAAGATCCCGGCACACCTTTTGTTTTAGACGCTTCTTGCAATAATTCCGCAGTAAATGGTTAATACATTCAAATTACTGAACTATTACATTTTTTTAAGGACGAGAATCTAAAATTTTTTTATAGCAGCTACTGTCACCATCGGAATCATTTTATTATAAATTAAATTATGCATATTCATACTCGAACTCCGATCATAGCTGCTTCCATACTCGTTGATGAACCCGTTCAGTTTTTATAACACGTATGTTCTGCAGGAAGCTGATTTAAATTGCTGGCTCGTTGACAGACACAACAATATTTGTTTTTAACACCCATGTATAAAATTTTTTGAGTCTTAGCTCCGGCAATTACCGCTACTCCAGATAAAGAATTATAGTTAGCTCCACTGCGATAGGAACGTTTAGCTCAACTACCGTCACATATTACTGTTATCATGGGAATTCCATACGAATTTACGCTATACCACATTCCACACTAACTATAATTTTTAAAAAAATATAAAACATCTATGAAGTAATACTTTTTTAAAAACCTTTTTATATAATAAGTACCTTTTTACATTTTTATGCGGAATAAATGTGGAATAGCTTGGCATCTGTGATTCATTATTCTGAAGATCTCTAAAACAATATATTTATTTAACAAAAATATAAATAAATTGAAATTTTATATCTATTCCTCTTTTTAGTAAATAATCAAAGATAAAAATGGCCAAATCGTTGTGCACCAATCACAAAATTGAACAAATTGAATTTTGTTGCGTGTTAAGTTTACGAGCTCTAAGTATAAAATTCATATTCGTTAAAAATATTTCGCATTTATATTTATATTAATACTTACTGCCAATATTTTCTTAAGTTATTGGGTCTCTTTTTTCGGACAAAAATAATCGAGTCTTTGCACATTTTCGATAATCATCCATTATTGGAAATAATGTTTTTTATATTAGGTTAACAAACAACTAACTTAAATTTAAATTATAACTAATGCAAAAAAGACAATAAGTACTACTCTCTAACACCAACTATTAACAAAACCGATTAAAACACAAATAAATATTTTAACACCCTTTCTAGACACACAATCATAAAATGCCTATTTATTCCGGATCTGTAATCCGTTTCCCACCACTACTAATCTTGAGAAAAGGAGGTGCCGATATATATAAAATTATAAAATAAATTCAGCCGTTTTAAGATTGCAAGTACTTACAATTCAGCATTTTTTGGCTACTATTTTAGTCATATATAGTATAAAAAATTTTTTTGTATAGTAAATAGATAAAACTATGCTTCTTCAATCGAATTTTCTTTAATTTTGGTCTCTATTTCACGCAATTTAGGTCAAGAAATGCCCATATTTAGTGTATTTTTATCACCATTTTTTTATATGAAGGAAAACAATTTTTTAAAATTTATTCTTCAAGAAGCACGCTTTAAAGCTTGTTTAATCCAATACTTTTTGTTTTAACTTTCTTGATTTAACAGAATTCATAAAAATCGCTGAATTGCAAGTGTTATATTATATACCTTTTTAGCGACAAGCAACGCACTCTTAATAATTTCAGTTCAATGGAGTAGCAAATACAGTAATAAGAACAGTAAACAACTAAATGGTTAAACAAAACTTCCACTATTTATTTGCAAAATACGTTTTTAATTTCAATTACAGCATCATCAGATTGATGATGCTAGTTTTTAGCAAAACAGCTGTAATTGAATTTAAAAACATATTTTGCAAATAAATAGAGGAAGTTTCGTTCAACTGTTTAGTTGTTTACTGTTCTTAGTAAGTTGGACTTTCACAAAGTAAAGGTTACTACAATCAATTTCAATACAGTAATACTTTAATTTACAATGTTAAAAGGTAGGGTCTTCTATTTATTGTAGTTTTGTTTTAACACTACAAAAAACATACATGTTGAACCACTTTTTTAATTCTTATAAAATAAGGAAGGCTATAAAGATGTCTTCCAACACAACAGAAAATTGTGTTGTAATGAAATAATTTTTTTTGTTTGTTTATTAGAAATTTACAATATACTTTAGTTCAAATAAGTAATAAGTAAATTTGATGAGTGTATCGTCTTGAAAGCGGAGTTTAGTGGTGTTGTGGAAGATCTTCAGGATGTTTTATTCAGTCTTCGGATAGCTGGTCCTTCCAGATAGAGGTTTTCTATAAGGTCATTTGGGTGACCCAGTAGTCTCTCTTTGTACTAGGTGGATACAGATTTGATGACGTCAGTTACATAGGGGATTTGTAAGTCTTCGTGTAATCTTTGGTTGCTGACATACCATGGAGCGTTTACTATAGATATGGGGTACTGCCAGACCTCGTTGGTTTGGGTGATTCAGGTAAATCAGCGGTATAGAGAAGAAAGAGAAATGGTCCTAGCACACTGCCCTGGGGAACACCAGCATTAACAGAGTAGTAATCTGATATTTCATCGACATATTTGACGGAGTAGTTTATATCTGATAGATAGGATTTTAATAATAAATAATAGTTGTTATTGAGCGTTCTTTTGATTTTATATAGTAGACCTGCGTGCCATACCTTGTCGAAAGCTTGGGATACATCTAAGAACACACCATTGCAGTATTGTTTACTTTCGAGAGAATTGTTTATAGCATTCACTATTCTATGGGCGGTAATTTCTTGAGAATTTGTGGGGAAATCGTATCCAGGTGCTTTAGTATTATTAAGTTTTCTTATTTCAGCTTTTACTTCCCGATGGACTAATAGATTTTGTAGATGGGGATAATTGACAGGCTTCAACAATAATTTTTAAATTTGCAATTGCCAACAGATATTTTATTTCAAGTTTAACAGTTTTACAATAGAATTTGTTGTTAATTGGAATATATTTTTAGCTTGTTCATAGATACCATACATATGATATGCCATATGTATCCAAGGAGCCTAGAAAAGTATTTCAGATAGTTAGAAAAATGTTTAAACATTTGAAAGGTCCTGCATGGAGTATATTTTTAGGACAAGCATTTATTGGTGCCATAGTGACCTATTTCGAAGCAGATTCAGTTTTAAAAGTTAGACAGGAGCTAATGCAATCAGAGGAGAATGGTGAATTTTCTTCTTAAAAATAATCTGAAGTTTGTAGAAATGTTTGTGATATTTTTAGTAAATTCTTTGTTTGATAACTGTTTTTTTATTACATTATATTCATTTTTGTTTTACCTCATACAATTTTATACACAGAGGTAAAACTTGGTGCAGGGCAAAAAAATAAAGTATTTATAATAATGACTTTCTTAGACCAAGAAAATAATTATATTAATAGTAGAATTAATTTAAATAGCCTACAATCCCATGACTACTTTCATACTATTTGTTTTTCAAATTATTAACCAATCAAATAACTTCACCATTCATCAAACAAATTTACAAAATGGGAGAGCGTTAGATATGTAGACAAAGGGATTGAGTCCCAAAAAGTTCAATTGGTTAAGTAAGTCAAGTCAAGTAAGAAAGTGCTTTTTTTGTATTGGAATATGTGTGCAATTAATCTAAAAAATGTTAGCAGCTGGGTTAAAAAATCTAGTTTGATAGTATGTAGATACATAAAAAATAATATATACAATGTTAATTTAACAAAGTGTACTGTCTGGCTAAATAGCTTTAGGCTCAAACAAAAAAAATGAACAAAGTGAAATTGCACAATCAAGAAGGGAATAATTAAAACTATTTTTTTAACTAAATGTGGAAGTTTTGTTCAAAAGTTTCAATGCTCTTAGTTTTAACATTTATTATCTACTTTGTTTTGGTATTAAATTTTATTAACAACTAGCTAGAATTACATATCAGTAGGTACTGATAATAACCAAGAAAATATAGCTACACAGCTACAGTTCCCAATCAAGGTTCATTATTAGTTTATTATGTACGTTTAAAAAAACCCAATCTCACTTAATGTCTTATGACAAGTTAGTTTTTTTCAATTAATTCTTTTTTTGAGACTCCCATTATGTAGTATTGCAGAGGAGGGAGACCCTTCTAGGGCTGTCGTGGGGCACGTTGCCGTTGCCCCTGTTATCTCAGAATAAGACAGCCATTGAACTTTCTGTTATAGGATAGCGAAGTGACCATGAGCTTAATAACTAATCGTTTGGTGGGACAAGAGGATTATTTTCAAACTCCAAAATATCCCTTGGTACGATTTTTTCTATGTGATTGTAACAGATTTACTACTGAATATTTGATCTCTTTGGTTAATTTCTGGTCTGCAATTGTTCACTGTTGGAGTACTCAAAGTGATATAACTTCTCCTAGAATAAGTTTGGGTTGACCTTAAGGGTCCCATACACTTACAGTCCGCCTGCAGTCTCTGGTCTTAACAGGCGGCCAAGGTCCAATTAGATCTGCATAGCTCACACACTATAGCGATTATTGCCTGCCGGCAATGATCGACCAACGGCTCTGTCAGTCTACACACCAGCAGGCGGCAGTTTCACACCGCAATGCCGCGTGCCGGCAATTGCCTGTACCGTACACACTCACACGACAGTCAGCAGTTCGATTCAGCCAGCTGTGCATAGTTGTTGATACGTAAAAATGTTACTACGTAAAAAACGATGTGCTATCTTAATATTTCGTGTATTATCATTATCAGAAAGAAGATATTGGATGGAAAAGTGGTTGCGTGGAAAAGAATCAAAATCTCATATGACGTTAGACGTGAATTGAGGCAATCGCATCAAGAAGATCTATTTAATTACCTGCGAATGTCTTCAGAGACCTTTAACATGTTATTGACCATGGTTAAACCATTCAATAAAATGAATACAAAAATGCGTCAGTCTATAAGCGCAGAAGAGAGATTAATAGCCATTTCACGGTATTTGGCAACAGGACAAAGCTTTGAGGATTTAAAATTTCCTACAAGAATTTCAATCCCTGGGTGTAATTATCCCGGAAACATCCAAATACATTTGTTTAGTGCTAAAGGATTTATATATGAAGGTAAGCAAACAATATTTAGAAATTATTTATCACTTTATTGAGAAAAAAAAACAATAATAAGTAATATCTTTTCCTCGTTTTTGTTAACCCATATAGCACACGACGTACTGGGGACGTACATATTAGGTCCGATTTGGGTCTTTACGTCCCCGGACCAGAGGGGACGTTCTGAGTACGTACATATCTGGACTTACTTGGTACGTCCGCAAATGGACGTTTTCAGTACGTACATATTGGGTCCATTTCAGATATTTATTCCTAAAGCCAATCGGATACGTTCTGAGTACGTACCTTTCTGGACGTACCTAGTTCGTACTAAAATGTACGTACCTAGTACGTACGTTTCTGGACGTATTCAGTACGCACCTAAATAGACGTAGTTATTACAATGATTTCAATGTTTGTAAACATGTTTGTTACAGAAAAAGTGTAAATACTAAACAGTACAAAAGAAAAACCAATCCTAACCGTGTTAATCAGCAGACCTAACTGTTTAGCTAGAGAAAAAGCGCCTATAATGTTTTTAAATTACGCGCCAAAGTTTGGGTTGGGTTTTGACAAAATAGGTTTGTTCCAACCAAGCAAAGAACCGTTCTAGAACGGTAATATTACCACTCACGAGACCAAATTAGTGCAGTGCGCAACTCACTACACCACTGCGCACAATAATTACTATTTTAGAACGGTTCTCTGCTTGGTTGGAACCAAGAACGATAAACATTTACCAGGATTGCCTAATCGGCCTGATTTGTCCGCCAGCTGTGTGACGTCATTGCAGTCCTTCATTATAACGTTTACCATATAAATGCATGGAAATAATAGGAATTAGAATTAGACAGTATTTTTATGATTTCTGAAATACTAACGTACCACTATTTGGATTTTTAAGATTAAACACTTATAATTTATAATAAATAATCCCATAAAATCGTTTTAATACTTATATTTAATTAATTTATTGAATATTATTTGGGAAATAGGTAGAGTAAAGAAAACACTATTTAGTTCTATTTTTATTTTAAAAAATACATTGAAATAAATTTATTATTACACAAAATCATACCTAAAACTAGTGTTTTTTGACAAACATAATAAACAATTTGCAGCATATAGGGTAATTGCGCCAGTTCGCCGGCCACTTCCAGTTGTCGGCCACTTTTGCAGTTTTCATGGAATAATAAGAAAAATAATAACTCTTTACTTTCGAAATACCCGCCAAACTTTCGGCCACAGTTTTCCCTCCATATTCCGTTAGATTTGCCTGTACTGCCAATACAATTATTTACACCCTCTCATTTCAATTAACGGTGGTCGTAATGACCCTTGCTCGGGCGTTGCGCAGTTGAAATAAAATAGTGGGGAACCACTTTTTCAACGGTAATTTTCAGCTTAATTTTGTTAGATCAACAATAAAATTTTGATGTAGGAGGTATCTGAACATGTTAAACTGCAGTTTTGATGCAAGAACATTGAAAATAAATGATTTTTTCGTTTTATTAAGTGGTGGCCGGTGCTCTGGAGTCTCAAAACCACGATTTTCCGAGAACTGGAATAATAAGTTGTCTATTCATGCTCCTTTTTTTCCAATGTCAAACGCTATGGACACTTACCGTTATATGCTTTTTGACGGTTCTACAGAAGTTAATATTGTAACCAGTTTCCGGCCACCAAAATGTTAAATATTGAGTAATTATGATGGATTGCGTTTTATGTGGCCGAGAATAGGTTTAATTTGAGCTAGTTGTCGGCCAGCACATATTTCTATAGGATACAGGCGGTCGAGAACTAGCTTCGAAAACGCTTGTTCTCGGCCTGTACTATTGATGGACCTGTTGATAGAAATTACAATACATATTTTACTTTTTTTAATTGATTACAAGCAATTTGTACTTCATACATCAAAGAAATTCAGAATGGAAAAAAATATATAATTTTCCAGATTTATTTGGAAAAAAGAGTAATCAAGATCAAAATTTCAATTTGATATCGATCTGTGAAAACGTCTCCAATATTTCTGACCAGTTGCGAAGTGATCAAATTGCACCCTGTACGCCAATATGATTTAGATACTTGTTTGCAGGTAAATCATAGTTCGGAAACCACACTTGTTCACCAAACCTGAGATGTTTCATAGAAATCTAATTCAGTTTGCTCCCTTTCCAAACGTCATCCTTTAGTTCCTATTCAGTCAATTGATCCATTCGATAAACATCTTCAATTCCCTGAATTTAAAGCAGATTCTTATAAGAAACGTTCTGATACACTTAAATTTCCTATGGCCATCTCCTCTGAGAAATGGCGTAAAAACTTGGCGCTCAAAGAAGAGCAAAAATCAAAAAAAGCTAAGGATATGAAAAGAAGACGCAAGATGCGGGCATCTTTGAAAGCAGAAAGGGAAGCAAAACTGCACGAAAATAGGCTAACCGGACGAAATAAAATTACTGAACGACAAGCAAAAATGAAATCAAAAGAAAAACCTGAAAAGCCAAAAACTAGGCCGAAACAGAAATGCTCATTATGTGAAGAAGAACTGATTAGCGATGTAGGGACCAGGGGGAGAAAAATATAGGCTGTGACAACTGCATAAGATGGTACCACCTGTAGTGTAGCAACCTTTCTAATCTATTTTATATTGAAACTACCGAAAAGGATTATACCAGCAAAAATGTGAGTGATCACAAACACAAATTTCAGGACTTCGGACTTTTTTAGTTACTTAACTAGTTCCTTATTTCCTGTGATACAGTTTTTAATTTTTTTAAGGATAAACTATTCTTTTTGTCGTTTTCGTATTTTATTTTTGGGTTTTTGTTTATATTTTATCTTTTTTATTAAAATTTTGAATAAACTCATTGTTATTTTGATTGCTCATTGGAGTATTACTAATATCGACCTTATTAATAGGAAACATAAGATTGATGGCCGAGAAAAGGCGTTAACTGGGATACAACTGGGATAGTGGCCGAGAACTGGCGCTTTAGAAGGTCGAGAATTGGGACCTTGTGGCCGAGAACTGGGAAAAGTGTAATTTTTGATAATATTTTTTTAATTAAAACGTGGAATATTTATGAATTTCTAATATGCTTATTTATGATTCTAATGACTTGTTCTATTCTACATAATTTTTTTATTTGCTTATGTGTGAATATCCAACTATAGGGCCATGTCAAACCTATAAAATACTCTTAAGGGGCCGACTACTGGCGCAATCACCCTATTACTAGTACAATCCGTGAATCTTTTATGGAGCGACATAATATGTATTCTATAGAGAATTTTTAATTAACAAATTTAAAATTAACAAAAAATACTACATATTAAAAAAATAGTAAGTAAGTAAACTATCTCACTAAAAACGTAAAATAAAAAATGTATTCACTATTAAATATTAACGTTGACACTCAACGATACTAACCAAGCAATGTCCAGCCAAGCAGTGTAACACATGAAATTTAAAAGTCCGAACTGGAGTTTAAAAGAACAGTTTTTTAAAAATTTTACACAAAAATGCAACGTACACTAATGTATCCACAATATCTACCAGTCAAAATTTTGAATATTTTTATAATAAATCTAAAAACGACGATTGAAAACGATCTAAAATGCACTGTCAAGATAGGAAAAATACGGCCGAGGACTGCAGTGACGTCACAGGCCACCACGTGCAATCGATTTTTTGGCGAATGTACGTCTTATGGGATTAAGCAATCCTGGTAAATGTTTATCGTTCTTGGGTTGGAACAGACCTTGGGTGTGTTCGGGGAGCACGCTATTTGCGCCATTTGGCGCTATCTAGTACTATTCCTCGTTTGCGTTATATGGCTCTTGGCGCTACATAGCTCGAAAGCGTGCTCCCCGAACACACCCCATATGTTATTCTAACACAAGAACGATAAACATTTACCAGGATTGCTTAATCCCATAAGACGTACATTCGCCAAAAAATCGATCGCACGTGGTGGCCTGTGACGTCACTGCAGTCCTCGGTCGTATTATTCCTATCTTGACAATGCATTTTAGGTCGTTTTTAATCGTCGTTTTTAGATTTATTGTAAAAATATTCAAAATTTTGACTGGTAGATATTGTGGATACATTAGTGTACGTTGCATTTTTGTGTAAAATTTTAAAAAAACTGTTCTTTTAAACTCCAGTTCGGACTTTTAAATTACATGTGTTACACTGCTTGGCTAGACATTGCTTGGTTAGTATCGTTGAGTGTGAACGTTAATATTTAATAGTGAATACATTTTTTATTTTACGTTTTTAGTGAGATAGTTTACGTACTATTTTTTTAGTATGTAGTATTTTTTGTTAATTTTAAATTTGTAATTAAAAATTCTTTATAGAATACATATTATGTCGCTCCATAAAAGATTCACGGATTGTACTAGTAATATGCTGCAAATTGTTTATTGTTTCTTTGTTTGTCAAAAAAACACTAGTTTTAGGCATTATTTTGTGTAATAATGAATTTATTTGAATGTATTTTTTAAAATAAAAATAGAACTAAATAGTGTTTTCTTTACTCTACCTATTTCCCAAATAATATTCAATAAATTAATTAAATATAAGTATTAAAACGATTTTATGGGATTATTTATTATAAATTATAAGTGTTTAATCTTAAAAATCCAAATAGTGGTACGTTAGTATTTCAGAAATCATAAAAATACTGTCTAATTCCTATTATTTCCATGCATCTATATGGTAAACGTTATAATGAAGGACTGCAGTGACGTCACACAGCTGGCGGACAAATCAGGCCGATTAGGCAATCCTGGTAAATGTTTATCGTTCTTGATTCTAACATAGATATTATAACCTAAAATGGATGTGCCTTAGAAAGAGATAGTATGGGACCATACACATACTTAAAAACAATATACCGCGCAAGAGAGAGGTCCGACAGCCGGAATATAGGGCGCCGCCATACTAGACTACCTTTAAGTACCGGCTTGCCCCAGAAGGATCTAAATTAAAATTTTTATGTTTAAATTTTTAATTCCAAAAAATAGCGAAAAAATATTTATTAATTAAAGAGGAAAATAATAGGGAACCACAAAATTTAATTACATGTAGTATAAAATTAATTACACTTACAAAGTGTTTTTTTAAATTATATATTATTTTAAATAAAAAGTACAATTAAAGGAAGGGTTGTATTTAGTGTTTTTAAATAATTTAAATTAATACCCAAAAGAATTAAATCCCAATCCAATGCATAATTAAATAATATATGATTTTACTACCAGTTAATTGATTAATGAGTGTTAGAAAAATTGTTAATAAAAACGGAATAGGTAACTTAATCAACATGTATGCTTTTTAAAAGTTTATTAAACTTCAAATATATTAACATCAAATAAATTAATACAAAATACAAACTTCCACAGTATATTGACAAAATTTAATATTTTTAAGGTAATGACAGCTGTTTCAATCTAATCTATGGTTTCAATCAAAATCATCGTCAGATTGACATATTAAAGTTACATTTTGTTTTGATTTTTTAAATAGTGTCAAGACTAGACCAACTATTGAAATAATAATGTAAATTATTGATAAATGTTAATAATATCAATAATACAGCATCGGCATAAATAAACAGTACCACATATAAAAAAAGATTTGTGAATTAATTTTTAAAGTGTTTCACCTTGTGAAGAAAGAAGTAATTGACTTTTTGAAGGCGTAGGAATCAAAGCATTAAAAAAAAACACTTTAATGCTAAGATTTTAGACAAAATCTTGTACATTAAAATGCTTGGAACACACGTACTTAACACCAAGTACTTCTTCAGTCTCTAATGCAGACAGCCACTTATTTCAACGGTCTTTATCTTTGGGCAACCTAAATTGTACAGTAATTATAATCAAGTCATATACTTTATACCTAACTAACTACCTATGAAATGTTATTCCTGAATTTTCTTTTGTCATCCGGCTTTTAGTACTCTTACACTGTTTCACTAAACAACTCATTACCGTACCTAATCTCTGTCACTAAAATTAAAACACAACACAAACCGAATTTTCGCAATAAGTTCAAAATCACTGTAAGCTGCTAGGTATATAAGCATATTATATATATATATATATAAGCACGATGGTCAATGATCACCATGGCATAAGCCGGTCCTGAACCTAGATAAATTGTCACAATTACTACTTTGTTTGAGGTTAAACCCCAGAACGAGTTTGCTAAATTATCATTGGCTGACACAGGCGAGAGTGTTATACAAATTACTCTGATCTACACTAAAAAACAAACTAGTCGCGTTGTCTATCTGCTTTTATTCCATGTGCAGTATAATGCGCAGTAGGACTTTACTCGGTATATTGTTTTTAAGTATGTGGGACCATAGCAACCAGACAAAGATAGATAGAGAACAGTGGCAAAAGGAGCGCGAAAGCATTGTAAGTAGTGGGCTTATTTGTGTTTTTTTAAATTTTTAACGTGCTATTCCGTAAATATTACTAAATATTTTCACATCGCGAATACGTAGACTTATTAATTATATACGTGTGTTGAATTAAAAAAGAAAAAATGGTGAAATCATGTTCAGCTTACAACTGCACGACTAGATTTACTAAGGGAACTGATATAAAGTTTCACCTGTAAGTACATAACTGTTTGTAAAATTTGAGAATATATTTTGAAATTGTATTATTTTGATGCCTTATCAAAAATATGTCACCATTTTTAGTTTTCCTAAAGATCCGAATCATCGCAAAAAGTGGATTTTGGCTTTACGAAGAAAAAACTTTAAAGCAAGCGATTCAGCTGTTCTTTGTAGTAAACATTTTCTTCAAAGTGATTACTACCAAACTGTTATGGAAAGCTTTCGATTGAAAAAAGACGCTGTTCCAACTATTTTTGATTTTCCCGTTCATTTAAAGAAAAAGGAAAGAACGCGAAGACCTTTAAAAAGTGTAACCACTAGTGTAAATGGTGGGTAATAGGTGCCTTTTTTATTTCATTTTCAAATAATTTCTTTTTGCTTTTTACATTAGTAGAAGTCTCCCCTAGTTGTAGAGTTATACAGGAAATACCTGCTGAGCCTTCAACTTCGGTTGTACCTGTACCTGATAATATTAGAAAAAGGTCAGTGTATTAAATTAATATTAGTAAGGCAATATTAATTTTAATTTGTGTTTCTATTTTAGAAAGCGAGATCCTATTTTAGTAGGAGATTTTACCGAAAAGGATTTAGAAAATCCATCAAATAGGCATAGATATTGGATACTTTCCCAATCATTAATAAAAAGACAGAAAGTACTTAACAGAAATTTTAGAAGGCAGAACTTACGTTTAAAACTTAAGTACTTTACTCTTCTCTTGTGTTTTGATGTATCAATTAGTAATAATGTTGATTTATCATTACAATATATTGTATTTTCTTATGATTTGCTTTGTATAATTAAAATTTTTTTAAAAAAGTTATTAGAGAACTTAAACAATATTATCATTTTGGCTGCATGTTTTATATTTCTATGCGGTGATCTCTTTGGAGATTTTCATATGTATTAACATAATTTAATGTTGTCTATTTTATGAGTTGTAAGTTGATAATTCATCTACAACTATTTTACTGCGTAGTCTTGATTTTTGTTTCCATCACATTAGTCTTACTACCGTCTTTCAATTGACATTGTATTGTATTTTTAGCCTGATGATGGTCCTGTGGACCGAAACTAGTTGCAAGTAACTTTCATTATTAAATTAAAATTGTGGGATCGTTTTTCTTTGAACCCTTAATTTTTTATAATTTAATTGTGGAATTTCTACATTTATTTATGTTGAGAAAATGCAAAAATAAATATTTACGCTTGGAAAAGTTATTTTAATTCATTTCCAAACCAAACTTCCTAATAACTTTATAGTGGACAAAATTAATTTGAATTTTGTATTTATTTTACATTGCCAGCTCGCGTATTTTGCCACCGTTCTATCTCCATCTCTCTCGCACTGCTAGTGCGACACATGGTAGTATACGCTGTGTATTGACAGGGCACATCCATTTTAGGTTCTAATATCTATGTATTCTAACCTATATTCTATGAGTGTGTGTGTGATATGTAAAAGGAGGAATATTTGCTTTGGCACTAAAATAATACATACCTACACAGACAATACAGATTACCATACCATATTTGTGATTGATAGTGAACTGTTAATAGTGAAATTGTAGAAGGTAAGCTATCTTTTAATATTATAATGAATCGATCAAATATAAGTAAACATCTAAAGTATGCCCGGCAAAGAGTTCCATTATTCGAGCGATTGCTAGTAGTTGATGGTTCACATAATAGTGACAGGGATAGCGTTGATGGATTTAATAGATAGTTAATAGATGCTATTTGATTAAAGATGCTGCTGATGAAGGAAAGTCGTCTGGTTCGTTCAGAGAGACAGAACTAGCTCTCAAATCATGGCTAAAGAGGGCGAAGGAAAGGTCCATGAAACAAGCATTAAAGCTTTTATTTTATTTAATTGAAGATCAAGGAAGTATTATTTAGGTATTTTTTAACAGAATTCTTTATTACTTTTGATTTTATGATTTTTATTTTATTTTGTTATTACCTATTACCTAGTTTTATTTTAAATTTTATAAATCATTGTGAAATAAAAATGGTTATTAAAAATTGTTTTATTTAATTAAAATATTGAGATTATTTTTCACCTATTTCCTGGATACGTCCCAGAACTGTCCACAGTTTGAGCCAAAAGAGTACGTACCAAGGACGTCCATTTGCGAAAAATTTGGACGTACCAGGTACGTCCCAGATTTGTCCACATTAGGCACAGTTTGGACCAAAAGTGTACGTACCTGGGACGTCCATTTACGCGGAATCAGGACGTACCCGGTACGTCCATAGGACGTACACTGTCCCTAATCCGTACGTCCCCAGGACGAACGGTACGTCCGTTTCGTACGTCCCCAGTACGTCCGTAGGTCGTACATGTGCTATATGGGAAAAAGCACATACTTCGACAGGTCATCAATGTCTTCACGTACATTGTAGATACTCACTAATCATAATCATCTCGGAAGTTCCAACTCCCACTGGAGATAGTTGTATTATTAACTAAGACATTGGTTGACGCTGTAAAATAGTTCCAGTAGATGTTGAAGCTACCTGCTGTGTTAAATGCGGCGAACGTGTAATTTGCGACTGTGTGGGCACAAGACCAGAAAGACTTGTTTGTTCTTGCAGTCTATGTTTCATTCCGTATTACCTACTTTATTAATCAATAATTCTGCATACAACCTTTGCTCTTCGTGCATACGTCGCAACTTACAAGCTATATACATTCAGTCCAATGCCATCATAGGTACTCATCATCGTCTTCTTTCAAGACTTTGTATGCTTCACTAAGTAATACACTTTTTTCTTTTATTTGCTGACGAACTTTTGGATTGACATGTAGACGTTGATTGTCGTGATTGTATCGTAATGTCGGAAGGCTGATACGGCGAGTTTGGTAGCAGCAGTGATTATGATGATGAATACGGCGAGGGCATGAGGTTATGAAAGTCGATGGCATTTTCCTAATTGTGGAGGTGCTATTGACGGCAAGCACATCAGAAATCGAAAACCAGCAAACAGTGGATCTTACTATAAACTATAACTATATAACTATAAACATTATTTTAGTTTGTACTAATGGCAGTTGTATAAATATGCAAACTACGAATTTATATATGTTGATATCGGAAGAGTATCCGATGGAGGTGTTATTGAGTATACCTACTAGTTTTTATAACAAGTTGCAAAATAAGCAATTGAGTTTACCTCCTAATAATATGAATAAAAACAATATGAACTTTGTATTTGTAGCCGATGATGCTTTTGCATTACATGAAAATGTTATTTAACCTTACCCACAAAGTAATTTAACTCGTGAAGAGCCTATCCCTATACATTTTCGCAATGTCGAAAAACAAAGAACTGACGGCGGTTAACAGCCACATGGTTATGACCGAAAGGCCGCCGGCCGACTACTTGCACTTGCTAGTGCGTATATTCGATATTCGATTCCGCCTTGAAATCACGGACTGTCCGGTCGATACCTGTCGACGCAGGCCGTGACGGCAACTGGCCACATACTTTGGGTTCGCATTGACTGTCGATTAAAATCGTCAAAGAAACTGTGTGTTTGTGGTCTTTTCCGGATAACAGACTGGCTGATACCCTCCGGCGAACTGTTAATGTGTTGGGGCTCCTTTACCCTTTGTAGTGACGACAAAGTCATGTGCGTTACCTTTGATCGTCAAACCGGAGTCATGAGGCTTTCATAGGTCATCAACGACTAAGGGCCACAGCAGAGACATTATGTCTTAAGGATACCGATCGGTTTTTATTAAAAGTTGGTATTTAATATAATAATCTATTATTTCTCGCTTAATATCATCTATGGGTACTAAAAGTACCTATGTATAAACATTATTCTTGGTGTCGGAGAATATTGCGACAGAAAAGTTCAGAGATTAAGATTTACAGTTATAATACCGACTTTTTATGTACACACGAAAGTGTGTAAGTTATATATTAAAATGCAGAGAAGATATACATTGTCGTAGCTGATATTCCGCGTAACGTATGCAACACCTTGTATCTTAATTAACATGGTAATCATTAGAATGATACAGAATCAGGTTCATAGTAATGAAGGTGACAGTAGATTTATTTTAATTATTCGTTAGAAAGTGTTTATATACCGCTACACGTGAGTAGTCTCGTCTTCTTTTACCACTTGAAATTCATGTCACATGCGTAAGTGAAATTAAGTTAAGTCCTTACCGGTATAGTAGAATATCATGTTTTAAGGATATGCATTATAACAATTCAATTTTAAAACTAAAATCTACAATCGTACGCCATAAATCCTCATAGAGTTGAATCTGATCAATCAGATCATAAATAAAGCTTCAGTTTTTAAAACAATAATGCATTCACATAAACAATTTATAAACTGTGGAAATAATTCCGATGCAGATAGCACAGCGCGTAACAACACAAGCAAACAAAAAATATTTATTAAAGTTTAAAATATTTTTTGATAATAATAATTTTCGTGATAAATTCTAAGGATGCTCTAGTGGTATGACGAATAACCTCTTTCCGTTGAAACCATTGGGTATTAAAATAAATTGATGGATTGGAAGAATTATCTGTTTTTTTTCTCTTTCGTTTTTCACAATGACACCTGTCGTACCAAAGCCACATGACTTATTGTTTTTATTTATAAGAATTATAGGATACCCCTACTAACTTATATAGAGCTAGGAGATGTATATTGTATATTTTTATTCAAACATTTTTTGCCCTTTGAAGTCCATCAGCGGATGTTTTGACTGTTTCAGATTGTTCTATAAAAAAGTAGGTCTCCATTAAACTGCTTCTTTAGTATGCATAACTTAGTGGTGAGTGGACTTGCCGCAGTATATTTGGTAAGACTTGGGGCATAAAACCGAAAACGATCTTCTGTAGGTCTATTCTCGAATGTCAAACAAAATATATCGCATTCGACATTTGTCGAATAGGAGGAGCTGGCAACACCGATTTAACGATTCTCAAAAATGTTCTATGCCATTTGTGAGAGTGAAAGGTACGTTTTATAGTTTGCCTGTGGTAGATTTGTGTTTTTTTGAACCTTGCGTTGATTTTTTTTATTGCTTTGCTGTTTATTATATTGTTTAGAATACGTAAAAAACTTATGTTATGGCAGTGGAAGTAAAAAAAGTTATTGTACACAATCCCCCTCTATTAATGGTTCTAGAATTATTATTAACTCTCTAACTAATTCTTTAGTTAATCTGAACGTTTTAATAAACTTTCTGTCAGATAAAATTGTAAAAGCACTTCTCTCTCGAGGCCGTTGATACATTTCTTGATTTCCTAAATTTTCTATAGCAATTAATAAAGCTGCCATATTCTCACTGCAAAAATGTCTGAAAAAATAAAATTGAACAATTTTTTGAGTGTTTTGACTTTTGACATGTAAAACGATAACCTATACACCTCGAAAGTTAAGAAATTCTCGCATTCGACATAAATTGTCGACTACCTTTGACCATTCTACAATTTGTCTACCGCGAAGGCGACATTTGAGAATAAGGATATTCATATTTTCTTCGACAAAGTGGATTTCTCGCATGCGACAAATGTCACGGTTTGAGAATAGGGTCCCTGGTCATACCAAACGATTATCAAGAGCATGGCGATCTATGTACGCATCCCTTGTGTGGTGTCAAAAAATTAAACAATGTGGGGTCTACCATTGAATACCATGCCAGTCAGGTTTAACTTTGAGATGCCGTTTGAAGTGTCCAAGATAGTTGAATGAGCTGGAATGGGAATAAGAGGGCCGAATTTTCGTTTATCCAAATCCCTTGGTAACGCTCCAACTATCCTCAGACGAAGATACACGCTATAAACGTTAGTATCTAGGAGTCCCTCCTTAGCTTAGAGGCACTCGGAGAACAAAAATTTATATCCTTATTCAGTCAGGCAACTTTAAAGGCTCTGAGTTCTTTTATTTATGAGTCAAACCCTTTTGTGGTCTCCCAAAAAACCACAACATAAAGGAACTCCGAACTGGATCGGCTACGATCTTACTGGATGAAAACACCTGAAAGGGTAAATATATTGCATTTCTATAAAGATTTAAAAAATTATACTAATGATGATATAAGGAGAGAAAAAAGAGTTTATTTCCTCCATCAATTTAAACACTCTAATACTAAAGATGTTTGAAAAACTTTCAAATATAATAAAATTTCTAAAAAGTCAAATAACTCACCCCTTAATTTACGTAAACCTAATGAAATAAATACTTTTTGAGTTAACTCGGTGGCGAATATTACTCCCAATGATAAACTTCTGAATTGGTATGGCAATAACAATCTTGTTTACAATAACTTTAAATTTAAAACTATAGATAATTATTTTGTGTATAAAACTTTATGTAATATTAAAATTAATGCTATTGGTTGCGATGCATTAAGCACAAAACTTATTGCACTATGCTGTCCACATATTAGTGAATACATTACGAATATGTCTTATTAATAGTGAAATATCCACCTGCTGGAAAACGGCAGTAGTTACTGTTTTACCAAAAATCCTAAGGAATACAAAAATTTAAGTGGTATACGTGTTTTACCAACTATTTCTTAGAATCAGCTATTGAGGTTCAAATTAGTGAATATATAAACACGTTTTCTCTAATTCCTTTAATTCAGTCAGGTTTTCGAAGGGATTATAGTTGTACAACTGCTCTTCTTAATGTTTTGGATGACACTGTATCATCAACTGATCAGCATTAATTTTATTGGACTTTAGTTGTACATTTGATACGACTAAATATTCTACATTATTTACCTAGGCTTTTCTGAAGCTGCTGTTCTATTAATACAAAACTATTTGTCCAATAGACGATAAAAGGTAAATTTAAATGGAATTAATTCTGATTATTTGCATTTAAAATCTGGCTTTCCACAGGGATCCATCCTTGGCCCTTTGTTGTTTTCTATTTATACATCTACTCTTTAAAAATCCCTAAAACATTGTAAGGTACACCTTTATGCAGATGATATACAAATTTATTATAGTTTTCCACCTGTTGAAGTTAAAAATCCTAATTGTTTGACTAATATTTATTTAGCTGCATTTATAAAGTCTGCAACAGATCATTGTTTATTAATTAATCCCGCCAAATCAAATATACTGCTCTTTGGGTCCACGAGTAATTGTAATAAAATTAAAAATAAGTTAAATATTAACGTCAATAATCATCCTTTAGAAATTGTTTCTGAAGTCAAAAATATGTGAGTTCTGTTAGACTCTAATTTAAGGTTTGAAAAACACGTTAATAAATTACTACAGCGAGCATACACATCAATAAAAATAAGATATGGCATTAGACACTTGTTTCCACTGCATGTCAAAATAACTTTATGTCAATCCTTGGTACTTTCCACATTTGACTAAGCTAATCCTCATTGGTGAGTATAAAAAAAACAGAAGGTACAAAATTCGTGTTTAGGACTAATATATGGTGTGAAAGAATATCTCACAAATTAGCTGATACTGCGTGGCTGAGGATGGAACATAGGCGATTACAACAATCAGCTGTTCTCTTTTACAATATAATTATTACAACGGTTCCTGAATATCTATATGTATAAAAAGATAACGTTTAGAACAGATGTACACATATTAAATTTAAGTAATAAAGGCATAATATCGTTACCTAAATTTAGAACTGATCTTTTTGGAAGATCCTTCAAAAAACAAATATTTTATATACACAACTCTATTCCTGAAACGTTAAAAGGCTTAAATCCTATAAAATTTAAAACCAAATTTAAAAAATATCTTCTCGGCCAACAATGGCTATTTCTTCTCGTTCAAAATCTCAAATTTCTATATCACATTTTTTTATTTATTTAATAAATTTTTAATCTAACACAAAATATCAACATAGGTCAATAATAGGGTTGAGTGGCAGAACAGCTTCGGGATAGAAATATTTCTATTTTTATTTAGTTTTACTTATTTATTTTTGTTCGCAGAAGTTGAACTTCGCCCTTTATTTTCACTTTTAGAATATAAAAATTTCATACACAAATGTAATACAAATTGTGGGAATAATAAAAACGTTTATTAATATTATTATTAAAGTGACTTTTCGATACAAGCACAAAAGACATCTGATCAAAATAATCTTTTATTTTTTTACCAAGTGTTTACTTCAAGCTTTTTTAAGAATAAGTCAAATTAAAATCCTAATACCTGCAATCAATATACCAATATAAATTATGTACATACATAGTCCTTTATTTTTAATAGTAATTTGCATTAATCTTAAATATATCTTGAGATTGAAGATTTTTGGCTTGTAAAAAGATTTTTGCAGACAATTTACGTTATCCGTATTTTCAAAGATCTAGATAAATACATTTTTTTACTGAAAGTTCTAATGTGATTAAAATAACCGAAATTTGTTCATGGATCAATGTGATTGCACCCCGTACAAGTGCGAATAAAATCTACCTCAAAACCCAGTTCTTTAAAGGAAGCGGTTGTACCATCACTAGTAATCACACAGAGACCCATGGTCAGTCGATGATGATAGGACTTTTCTTTTAGTCTTTGTTTCACGCGTAAAATCATCATCTAGTCTAAATCGTTAATTTAATTTTCTTATATAACAAAATTAATATTGAATTTAAGATGAATATTTTCTTATTTTTATTTTGTACTGTTATGAGTTTTGTGTTTTGTGCTGAAATTTTTTCAAGACAAGTAAGTATTTTATTACTATTTTAGAATATTGGTCAAACTACCTATTCAAATTTATTTAAAATATTTTATGTTAATCGAAAATTACAAAAAAATTCTTATAAATAAATATTTTATTATTTTAAAGAAGATAAATTGTCTTAATAATTGGGGTAGGTATATTTATTTTGTACAGTTAACAGATGCGCTTTTTTGTGATTATAATAATAATTTAACAAAAATAGTAACATTTATAACATTCATAATTAAATATGGATATGAAAAACAAAGCAAGATATTTCAAATAACAATTATTCACAATAAATATATTTTTTTTCTCAAATAACTAGTGAAAGCAATTTTATAAAATTAGGAATTGCTGTACCAAAAAAGTGCAAACACGATGCGCCAAATATACTAGGAAGGTACTTACACAAGCTGTTGCAAAATTTGTGGCAAAGTGCTGAACAAAATAAAAATGAACCATGTTTATTTTGAAGTATAGTCTCAAAAGCTAATGTATCAATATTTTATTCTAGTCTGGTTTTAATGTGTCAGTTTATATATTGTAAATTTTATAATTTTTTTTTCATCTCATCCATTAACTAGGTATATATTATGCTAGTAATTTTTTCCGAATTCGAATTTGTAGTAAAACAAAACAATAAAAATCTTTTTACACATATATTAGTTAAAAATATGGCAAATAAAATATTTTAAACTTTTTTACATTTGTCTAAATTTATTCATCCAAGTATTAATGTCATTGTCCTGTGCAAAGAAAAAACTAACTGGCGTGTTTCCTTTTTATAATTATCCACAATTTTATTAGAACATCTTGAAGTCTATCACGTCGCAGAAGTCAACAAGTAGCTAGGTAATGTTACTACATTTTTATAAACCGTGCGGGATGTGAATCTAATGAAAGAAATCAGAGTTAAAACCTAATGTGACCTTCACAAGATCACGGCTCTTATATAGCCGTTTATGAATTAGTGTTAATTATTTATTTACATAACCTGAAGAAACTAATAACAACAAAAAATAATGGCATGAATGAAAATAAATTATTAAATTTACCAAAAAATAAAAAAATATAGCCGCAATTTAAAAAAATTATGTTCTTGCAGACAGGCCATGTTTCAGATAAATAAGTGGTTGTAAGAATAAAAATTATAAGGGCATCGTTCTCAAATTTAATCATGCAGAAAAGATTAAAACAATTTACAGACACAAAAACGGTTAAAAAATGAACTTATCGTTTTTTAAACAACTACCTGTACCACGAAATAATTATATGCGAGGAAAAGTTAACCTTTCATGCTCCATTATTTAGAGTAGAGAGATTTGGCCCACCCGTGATTCCCAAAATGTTTCACAGCCATTTTAAACTACCGTGAAGTAAATTTAATAAACTGAAATTAATGGTACGGCATGCTTAACCGAAACGGGTATTTTATACTCATATAGGAGAGGTAGATGAAATTGAATTTGTTTTCTTTTCAATAAAAATCATTCTAAATTAAAGAAGAGCTCGTGGAAATACAAATTGTGGCACATGAAAACACCTTCAGGTGTTCGAAAGCGTTGGGATTCAACCAACTAGTAGAAATTTTTGATAACCTAAGAGATGAAACGAGGATTACCTAGATAACTTAGGGCTGAAAGGGATTTCGATAATTACAAGTAAACTGATAACTTTAAGATGCATGAGACTTTGATCGGCAGACCTCTAGGTGGATATAAAAAATGGTAGACCCCTGGTAGAAGCAGTATAAAAAATCTCACGGTTTGCCAAAAAATCTACTATAAACTGACTAATTGCTAATCGGCAATTAATTAATATAAAAGAATATAAAAAAGTAAAATGATAAGCTTCAACTTAAGTTTGAATACATAATTTGATTGATTATGGGTAATAGCAACCGAATGATAATAGAAAATAGAATAGGTACTTACAAGGAACCAGGAATAAACAAAAAGTACTTGGTAAATTAAGGCCTTATAAATAATGAGAACAGTGTGGTCAAAGAAAATATCGTTATCTTTGCTGATGACATGAGGAAAATTAAATTCAGGTTCAGATAAATTAATAACCTTTATTTAGCTTGTAAAGGTCCATATACAGAAAATAATGGTTAAAAAGGAGATATTTGCACATTTTAAAAAATTATCAACACCTTGTAAGTAGTAGAACACGTGAACATAAAAACTATAATGGCGATAGGGATGTACTTACGTACGGTACAACAGTAGAAACACAAAGCGTTACTCGACAGAGAACAGATGTCAAAATAATTTAAAAGTTTGGAAATTAATTTTAAATGACTCAGATAATTTTTCATTTACATAAAAAATCACAAAATAATAAAAAGCTCCCAAATAAACTGTAAGTACCTACTCCTTTTTGTACCGCTACTGGAAGCCTGGAGTAACGAACTACAAATTGCTTGAGTGCCCAAAATCGAAAAACTAGTTTTTAATAAAAATAATTATTATTTAGCAGCATCCAATTTGAACGTAAAGAAAATAACAGTTGTACATTTTTTATGCTCAACAACAGACAAAATAATTATGTTTAATAAGCGGTCAACTGCGAATACAAAAACGTAGATTGAATAATATTATCATAATAGCAATAAAATGGCAAAAAAAAGTATACAGAAAAAGATATGATTCATGTATGTATGTGAGTATATATAAATAAAGTATAGAACATTTCAATAGATAACAATCATATTTATTATAAAGAATGACAATAAAAATGAGTTACTATTTTTACGCTTGTTTTTATCTTATGTGATGCCCACAAATCGGTAAAAAAAGAGTATTCAACAGCTCGTTCTTGCAAAAGTCAACGGCATTTTAAGGATACCAATAGTCAATAAAAATATCATCAGTATTTCAAAAATCTATCAATTATTATTTTGATATTATTTATTATTCAAATTTATTGTACCTACTTATTGATTGTTATTAGCCCTAAAGGGATTGACCTGGATATATTTCCCTCTAAAATCAGTATAACTTTGCAGTGATAACCAAGGTAGAAAAATACAGGGACTACTTGATTAGAACTAAATCTTAATCCTTTTGATAGAATGTGAGGTTAACTGAAGCAAAGTCAAAATGACAAAATTATGTTTTCTTACTTATTTTATAGTTCACCTACATATTCAAAAATGAAAATCAATTGACATGCCTGTATTTTCAAAGCGATTTTTACAACACAATACATCAAAACGAAAATTATTAGATATGTTATTGATTGCCTTATCATTGTCAAGTCATGTGAAACGGAAGTGACTGGTGACCCGTCCAAAAATTTTATTAGTTCTAGAATCTAATCTTGAAACAATAGGATGCAAGTAGTGAAAAAAGTGTATTATTGTCGGGGATCCATTAAAGACCTCGACGCATCTCTGTCTTTAATGGACCTTTTTTTGGGCTGAGATGGGAAACTCGTGTTCAATGGGTTCTTATCCAGAACCCAACAGTGTTGGACTCATCCCCGAGAGGATGCCTACTAACCAAACCCCCCTGAAAACTAGCATACTTCAAGACGGGTGGCGGTCCCTAGCGTTCATACCATTCACGTCATAAAGAATGTCCCCTTCCGCTAATCATACTCTCAACATTATCTCCACCATCTTCTCCCCATACAGTGCCTCTCCAAGTTTCCTCTCCAACTGATTTAACACTTCTTCGTTCTTCCAACATCTAAACACGTGCCTCTCATCATCCTTCACCTTACACATATCGCACACTCCAGTCTCTCTCTTCCCAATCTTATGTAGACACCCCACGCCAGTAGTTCACCTTCCCAGACTTTTAGTCCATCCACTCACTCCTACTTCTAATTGCAATATTTAACGCACCTTCATACCCCTCCCACCTCCTCGCCATTTCCTTCTTCTTCATCCAATCCTGAACTTCCTTTCTTGTCGCGCCCTTCCACAGTGGTTTCTTTGCTCTAGCTAAGTCCAATGGGTATGACCTCAACAGCATAGCTGCTGCTATGCACCACCCTCAACAGAATCCCTTTCTGCACTTGCAGTAGGGGCTTTATCCTCGCACGGATCCCCGCTCTTTCAGTCCACACTTCCGCTCCGTACAGCATACTCTGCTCAATCGTCCTACCAATCTTTAATGGTCCTCGACAATATAACACAGTTTTCTAGCTTGGAGCATGATTACCATTGTAATTAAATATTTTGTCACATTTATTTGCCATCGGAAGAACTTCATTTTGAATACCTATATACTTTGTTAAATTTATTGTACTAACCCTTAATCTCTAAAACATCATTTATAGAACTGACGAAACAGCTGTCAGTTCTTTATTGAATGTTCTTAATATACTTTATTATCAAAAGTAAAATAATTTTGATTAATGCATGCGTAGGTACATTAAGTAAATCAATTATATCTGAAATTACACCTGGATAAGTATTTCTTTCATTTAAAAGCTTTAAACTAGGACTATACATTCTTTAGGAGGAATTTTTGAGTTATATAAAGTGCTACTAATTTAATATTACTTTAATTACATTTATTCAATTTATTTGTCAAATCTTATTTGTTAATAAGGTAAGATACTACATGCTTATAATTGGTTTTGAAACTTTATGTAATTTAATAGTTCAATATCGAGGATTTTTGTTTACTAGACGATAGTATATCGAATGTAACGTATAATGTTCTTAACAATATATTGAATAAAAAATTCTACTTTATTTTGTTTTGCAGAATTTTCATGAGGATAAATTTCGCTACCAGAATCCTAGATTAATTTCTAAGAAAATTGAAGACGAACAATCCACTTTTGACAAAGATAAAACCCGTAAAGGTTATAATGCTATCCAAAAACCCTTTCATGTGTTTAAAAATACAATATTGAGGGGACCCCCAAAAAACGTCGATGATACCGTCAGTAACTTGGTAACGGAAAACATAATTGAGTCTAAATCATTGGTGATTGTTAAAAACATTACCAACTCTCATGAGTTTAATAACAAGCCGAATAATGCTAAAGTTGTTGATTGGTTTTTGGGATTAGTTGGAATTAAACCTCCAGAAACCAGTGGACCTCAAGTGGAACCTTCTAAAAATTGTCCAAGTTGTGGTAAGATAAAAATGATACAGAATATTTTATACATTGTCGTTTTTTAACTTTTTTTTTGAAGAATGTGGAAGAACCTTCAAAAATGTAAGAATAGTAGGAGGTATTGAAACGATGGTTAACGAATACCCCTGGATGACTGCACTTTTATATAACAACAGATTTTATTGCGGAGCTTCTTTAATAAATAACAAATACTGTCTTACGGCTGCTCATTGCGTTAACGGGTAAGTTTCCATGATAAATGGTAAATTTTACAGGATATAGATGTTTCCAGTGTTAAGATAGAATAATTTTCACATCCGTCATGGGCGAAAAATTAGTGGTCAGGGTTGAGTGGGTTTGCCCATAGTGAATGAATCCCTTTTTTGTGGAATCTTGTCATAAACTAATTAATCATGGCTCTTGACAGAAAGCTACAGGATATGCAGATGATTTAATAATCATCATTTGCATCATTGGGTAGCATTTTATATTAAATTATATTGACGTAGGTTATACAAGCTAGTTAGACTTCTCTGTACTTCGATCTAAACTAACATAACCTAACATAAAAGAGTTTTTGTGCATACCTTAGTCTACTTAAACCCTATAACGCCAATACTTCTAGTGAAGCCAAGCAGTTTTCTAGAGTGCATGTCCTAATTTGATAAGAAGGCAGACAAATCCTTCTAGGAACTTGATCCGTTTGCAGACCAATGCTACGCAAAGAAAATTCTATCTATTTGCCCATTATTTTGAGGTGATACCTCAAGGGGCAGTGTTCAGTGAGTAGACCTGCGATCAATTTTATATCTCTTTTGCCCTTGCCTCAGTCCTGGAGTATTCATCCAGGAAGATCATAATCGATCCATTTCCTAGGAACGGAGTTTCTTTTTGGCGTGGTTGGTATGATTTTTTAAGAGATCACAAAAGGACCACGGAACAAGGAAAAGTATTCGCTCCAGCTTAACCTGCTATCCCTCTGTAATCTAGCACCCTCATCAGGGCGACGTTGTTGTTTCTTGCCAGTTTCTTAAGTACCCCCCCCAACCCCCTCATCTATCTGTATACCACACTAGTAAGTCTTCTTGGTAGCATTTTAACAACCCTGTCGAAGAAATAATTGAACAGCAGATGCAACAACACATTGATATGTTTGAAAGATCACCTGTGCACTAATCATGTTTCAGAAAAAATCGCTTACTATAGTAGTGGATGACATCTTGGATGCTACAGATAACAGCAAACTTCCACTTTTAATTATGCCTGATAACTTATTGCTCAATTTTAAACTCTATGCAATTCTCAAACAGCGCAAGAAATATTTTGTATACTACTCTTTATATATTGTTGATTTTCCTTCCATATTTTTGTATTTCCCACTTTATGATTTAGCTGATAACAACCAATATTATTAAATAGACTTATTATATCTAGAAGAAGCCTCACCGTAGCAGCTGTAAATTATGAATTAAGCAACACTTTAGAAACGTCACTGGAACACTGCTACAAAGTTACTCCAAATGTTTAGAACACGCCAAGTAAAAACTTATAAGTCCCTGCTTGAAGCAAATAGATTCTACAAGAATACAGCATGTGCAGAATACATGCTTATGGTTTATCCATGGAATAAGAAAGTATGAATCAATTTCATTCACACTAAAAAATTAGTAAGTGGATATGTATAAACGTCGAGATTTATACAGTGCAACTCTGTTTTTCTTTTAATTAAATTATCACAACTAAAGTCCCCAAATAATGTTTTGCTAAATCATATTGTAGATTATTGGTGCATACTTTAAATCTTCGGTTCAAGAAAATTTCGACACCTTCTAAACGATGATTTTCTTACCAAATTTACTCGGTTATTGACAAGCTTCCAGGTGCTAATGCTAACAAAGAATAGTGTACAGGGATTTTCTTACTGAAAGAACAGTCATTTTATATTTGTTTCATCAAAATCTTTACAGTCAGACAATCCTTCTTGCATTAACAAACTCAAAGGTAACCTAACGGTTAGAGTACAAATTCCAAACATAGTAAGAACCTGTGGCAAAACACAACAAAGTGTGGGGGTAATCATTAGCATTGTTAATCCAAAACTAGTAAGTTGAGCAAGAGAAATAACAATGAACACACCATTTACTGGAAATCACAGATGCCTTGGAAATATGCAAATTTTGGAGCCATGCAGCATACAAACCAAGGAAATGCTTACAGTGAGTAAATTTCAACTAAAGAAAGTGGTAGGTCTCCTAATAGACGTTTGGCCTGAAAGGACATCTGATAATCATGGAACTATCCAATGAAGATTAGTGACTATGAATTAGCTGTTTTGCTAAAGTTAAAATCCGATTTATTTTTGGAAGACAATCTAATCAATAGCAGAGACACTATTAATAATTTTATTTTATTATTTTCATTTAACATGACCCTTCATTTTTTTCATTTTGATTTAGGTTTGCCATGGATAAGATTGCCGCAGTATTTTTAGACCACGACAGGTCCAATTCATTTGAAACAAATACGATATCAAGAAAAATAAAAAATATATTCAGACATCGCGGATATGGAAGTGGTGGAACATACAATAACGATATCGCTATTCTTGAATTGGACCAAGAAGTACCGTTGACAGGTTTACTAAAACCTGTATGTTTACCACCGACTGGAAAAAGTTTCACAGGTTCACAAGGTAAACCATTATTAGATACATTGCTGATACAGAGGGCTATTATGAGTGGTTGAAATATGAATTCATCAATAAATAATATTTTCTTTGAAAAAACGTTCAAAATGTAGATATAATTAACCGTGGAATAACATCCTATGCAGTTCGATTATTCGCAGTTTGATTTAAAAATAGAAGCAATTTGTTATTATTTTCTATTCATTCGTAATAAATTTAGATAAATACATAATTATCTATTGTTAATGCAAACAATGTTTTAGGAATTATACGGTATCCGCCAAAATAAACAGTACAGAAATTAACAGGGTTGTGAAATTTCGCATGCAAGTTGCATTCATCACATTTGGTATACTTATTAGTTGTCAACTTGACATTATACCGAAAAAAAAGTTTTTTTAGTGGTTTTTATTTCTACTCATATGGATTTGGACTGAATAATGGCCCATGTTTAAAACAAGTGTCAGAAAGATATCAACAACAATTTAACAAAGCGACTCCTAGCAAAGCTGTAATGCTAGCGGTTGTTGTATTATGTCAACGTAAAGGCTCTTCAGGTCGTCGAAGAATAGTTTGTACCAACGCTAATGAAGGGCACGTGTTTAACCGAATCATCTAATCTGGACTGGGCTTAGTGTATGAAGATACCTATTTTAAGAAACGTATGGTTTTCTGACGAAAGTCACTTTCACCTCAACGGTTACAAACAATTCGATTCCTTGGGTTTGAAAGTTCTGATGCGATTGTAGGAAAGCCTCTTCATAGTGCTGGAGTAACCATGGTCTGGTCATGGAATAATTGGTGCTTATTTTGTTGAAGACGACAATAAGCAGCCAGTTACTGTCAATCAAAAGCTGTTCAGACATACCATTGTGACACGTTTGGTCGGGGATTTAAAAATTTTTAGTCGTGCGCGTAATTTAAGAATCCGTAAGCAATGTGTACCAGGATGGCACAACAAGCCATTCAGTCGAACGTTCCAGAAATTTGCTGCGTGATCATTTCGGTAACAGAATAATTTCGCGTTGCACATATTTCGAGTATCCACCTCATTCAACGGATTTAACACCACCTGATGCCTACATTATGGGTATAAAATCCGCCGTAAACTACGGCAAACAATAATAACTTATTTTCAATCTTTGCAGTAACCACTTTTATTAAATATTTTGAATGATCTGAAACGTTTATAAAGTTTGTTTGCAATGACATGGTATTTATTATAACAATTGATTAATAAAAATATGTTTTTATATCTTCTGTATGTTCCTTGTGGTGTATCCATTTTATTTTATTTGTGAAAATTATACCACAATCTTTTTTATGTATTTATTTCAACGCTATTTAGAACAAGTTTTCCGTGTCATATAGGGATCAAAACATTTAAAAACTAAATTGTTCTTGAAACTTTGAAATAAAAACATAAAAGATAGGTATAATTTTCCCAAGTATATAAACAAAATAATATGTTTTTATATTATACAGGGTGAGTCATAACTATTGGGACATAGATTAAGGACAGGTTATTTGGAACAAAATATGGCTATTGGGCCAAATATGCCTTAATATAATGTTGCTGAGAAAAAAGATACAGGGTGTTAAAGTTAATTTTTGTTTTTCGTTTTTTGCTAATAGTTTCCCTGTATATTTATAAATTGATATCAAAATTGGCACAGAGGCATAATCTTAGACATTTTATTTACAATTCAACTATCAAATACCAAACTAATAAACAAAGTTGCAACTAACGTAAGGTTTCCGTTTTGACGATAAATCAAAACTAAACACACTTTAACTTAAAAGAACTCACAAAAACTCAAACTAAATGTTCTACATGGTCTCCTCCGATTTCTATGCTTTTTCTAATTTTTTTTATAAAGGATTTTCGGACGTTAAAAAAAATGTTATTCTGTCCCCTTATAAGATTAGCTGCATTTTGAATGTATCTCCAAAGTTCGTCTCGTGTATTAATTTCATTGGCATAAACTAAGGACTTCATATGTCCCCAAAAATAAAAATCTACCGGGTTGTACTCAGGACTTCTTGGTGGCCAACAATTATCTGACAGTCCAAAGCATACTTTTCATAAATGAATTAATATTTGAAATCCTTTTTTAAGACTCTAAGCAGTTCGACTGCGTTTTTATCGAAAACGGTTGAAATTATAATGTTTAAACAAGAGTACCAATTTTACGTAAAAATGATGTTTACGTCATATTTTATAATAAAAATTACTAAAAAATTTCATCAGAAAAAGTTTAGACTCAATTTGATCATTAGGAATGATCCACGTGGCGCCCTCTATGACAAAACGTAAAATTGTAAATAAAATACTATTTCTTGTCTAAGATTATGCCTCTGTGCCAATTTTGATATCAATTTATAAATATACAGGGAAACTATTAGCAAAAAACGAAAAACAAAAATTAACTTTAACACCCTGTATCTTTTTTCTCAGCAACATTATATTAAGGCATATTTGGCCCAATAGCCATATTTTGTTCCAAATAACCTGTCCTTAGTCTATGTCCCAATAGTTATGACTCACCCTGTATACTGTTTATTTTTGAGGATGCTGTAGGTACATTTCTATCTCTTTTTAGGGATATTTAATTTTTACTTGACAGATTATTTAATTTTTTTCTTTGGTTAACTAAAATAATTCAATTTAGGAATCTTTAATTTTTTTATTTAATTATTATTTATTGATAGGATTAGCAAATTAATAAACAAAATAATCTGAAATTTCGTTTATTAAAGAATTTGGTCTTAAAATTATTCTAAAGATTTACACGCTAAAATTGTAATATTATAAATGGCATAATATGTATTATCTATTGGTCAATTGACTATATTTTTTGATGCGAAACATCAAAATATTATAGCATTAGGAATATTTATTTCAATAAAATTATTTGTAGTAACCCTTAATTTATGGAAGTGGATCAAGAACATGAAAGAAACAACTTTGTAACAAAACTTTCACTACCTTATTTATCTGAATGACATTTTTTATAACTTACACAAAACAATTTAAATGTTTTACATCTGCCATTTTTGCTATTTTCCTAAAATATTTTACTAGGAGAAGGTTTTTAATTTTTGTAAAAATAGCCCTTTTGGTAAAGTTATACATTATAGTGGACTATTAATTTAAATTAGTGAATTTTTTAAAATGGAACGTGTTCTTTGAATGATGTAAAAATGTTTGGTTATAATTTTCCATTTTTGGTAGGAAATTTTTAAAATTTGATATACTTACATTTTAAGTTTATGGTTGTTCATTTTTTAAGGGCTATATTTCAAATATTGATTAAAATTTGCATTTTTTGGTAACTATTTTCAATATTTTTTGAGAAAACTTTGATGGACAATTATCAATTGTTGGAGAGACATTTTTAATTTTTGATGAAAAATGTCAATTTTGGTTGATATAAAACAATTTTCTGTTTTTAGCGGACATTTTTAATTTTTGGTAAAAAAACCTTTTTGTTTAATTTCTAGTTATTATTTTTCAATTTTGGAATAAAGTTTTCAAATTTTTGGTGGAAATGTTTAAATTTTATTAAGGTCTTTCATTTTACTGAATTAAATTTACTAAATTTTAAATTCATTTATGAAAGTTTTAAATTTTTGTAAACTATGATATTTTTTGGGTAAATTTTTAAATTTTACTAGAATACTATCGTTTTTTTTTTCAATTTCCACGTTAGCACAATATGATAAAAAGTTAGTGTACCAGCTCAGTTAAAGGTTAAAGAATAAACAAGTGGGTTCACAACTTCACAACTTTTAATAAAAATTCTTTGTTAAACTGAATGTCCTATTTTAGGAATAGCTACAGGTTGGGGTGCCACTAAACAAAATGGACAAACTTCAAATAAACTGCGAGAAGTTAAAGTTCCCATTATGTCGAATATTGATTGTCGAAAAACAGGGTATGGAAACAAAATAACAGATAACATGATATGTGCTGGATATCAAGGAGGTCTTAAAGATTCTTGTCAGGTATGTATGTTTGAAAACAAAAGACCGTAAACTAAGGAAGGTTTCTATAAAATTAAATTATATTGTAATTTACTTAACAGCTTAGAAATTAATAGAATTACAATATTATAAACGAATAATATTTTTAGGGTGATAGTGGTGGTCCTCTTCATACAAAAAATGGATCATTTCATCAAATCGTGGGTAAGTAAATTTTAGGCAGGTGCTTTATTAACAACAGTGAATACAATTATAACTGCAGGATCATTGAAAAGTATTTGTCCTTATATAGATAGTATTTTGATAATTTTGATCCCTATCATATTTTTCATCTTTTTCCTTCAAGGTACTGTCTTTAATTTCCAGCACTTTTTGGGTGGCTTCATCCTTACAATTACAAATAATAATTGTATGACATCCAAATAATATTTGGAATTTCCTTGAGCATAACCTTTCCCTTTTGTATAATTGGCATTCCCAATGTTTCTAGAATTTAGTATTTAATAGAGTACTTATAATTTTCTTTCTAGTTCTCCCTCTTTTTATCAAATTTTCCGATGTCATATCGTTCCAAGTTTTTGGTGGTCTTCTTCTGTTTCCATGAGTCAAAGTTGTTTTGTATACAATCATTTTTGTTTTCCTTGATATTTCCTTTTTCCTTATGAATGTTCTGTTTAATGTGTGGTGTAGGGTTGTAGTGCTTTCTGATCTACTATCTCCACCAACTCGTCCCAGCCTGGAATTTTGTCTACTCGTCAAAAAAAACAGTATTTTCCAGACTTTTTACGTAAATTACTATTTTGGCCCAATCCTTGAACACCCGTATAATAGTATATTATTCAATGATGGCTATTATTCATGAGGTGAAGTTTACGGCCAAGAGCCGTAGAGAGAAATAGCTTTGTAGAAGTTTTATTTCCAAAATTTTGGTTACATTAAATAGGTACATGTTTTTGAAAACACTACGATTTTATTGTAACAAATATTTGATACAATACGTTATTGCTCATCTGCAACGTAGTTTAAAAAATTTCACAATAAAATTTTAAAACCGATGATTTATAGCAAAACAATGTAATATTAAAGCTAAATCAATAAAGCACCTGACAGCCGCGATTAATGAGGCATTAATCACTGCTGTAATTAATGGGTACTACAAAGGTAGAGAAAACAGACGTATTATGAGTTGATTATGTATTAGTCGTGGATAAATATATTAATGTTCCTATTTTTGGACTGTTGTTGTAAGTACTCTTTATAAGCTACAAAATTGAACATTCCATCAATGTTATAAAACAAAGAGCATAAGAGTGAAACTGCATTAAAAGCTCAAAGTTTAATTATTGTATTAGGTTATTGAAAGATAGTGATTATGGAAAGATTTTTAAATATGTTAATATGATTCCACAACTGTGTTTTATACAAATACCTTTCAAAAATTATATTCAGGAACAGAAATAGTGACTAAACAGATGTTTTAATTAATTAAATTTTACTGTATGTATAAATATATCAAGTGCTTGTCAGCTCTGACATAACAAAAAATTCCTTGTTTTTCTCGTATATTTTGTTTACTGACAATCATGTTTCTTGTGTTGCAGGAATTGTATCGTGGGGCGAAGGCTGTGCAAAACCAAATTACCCAGGTGTATATACACGTGTCAACAGATATATTTCATGGATAAAATCAAACACAAAAGACGCTTGTTATTGTAACAGTTAAATTAAATATATTTTAGCATTTTTTTAATTATAATTATATTTATTCTAATCTATGAGTTTTGTTTAAGAAATCCTGTAGTACAAGTAGGTACGTACTGTTCTAAATTACTTTTTCTAAGAGCCAATATGTTTGCATGTTGCCTTTTCCCTAAAATAAAAGTAGTCGTTTTAGCAGTTATTTTTATCAGATTAAATTTCTAATATATAAGTAGTTTTTAAAGTAGGACAAAAGATAACAAAACATGCAATACATTTTACAACAAATTTTTTTCATTACTTATACATTTTTTGTTCATATAATGAGCTCAACAGCGGTCTTATGTTGTGTTTTTAAGCATAAGCAATATAATTAAACCAATTAACTGTGTAGGCTTATAGTAGGTTTAAAATAACAATCAGTTTATTTGTGGAAAAATAACTAAAAATAATAATCTGGGTACATCTGTAAATATTTTAATTTCGTTGAAACAATTCTCATTTCCCTGAAAACACATTACCTTTACTTTGACCAATCCGCGACTTTCGATTCTGTATTTTTGTTTAGGTAAGAGTTCCTTTGTATGTTTGGAAATATTAATTTTGCCGGGCTGGAATTAAATAAGAATTCTAATATTAACTAATATTTCTTAACAAACATTTATTTAATAGATCTAGTTTTGTTTACCTCACTTGTGGATTGCATTCTTGAGGCAGTATTAATAGTATCCCCAAAAAAGCAATATCTGGGAAGTTTAATTCCAACAACACCTGCTACAGCTGACCCTGAATGAATTCCTAAAATACTTACCCAATTAATTTTATACGTTTATTGCATTGCACGAAAACTACATACAGTGTGGAAAACCAGATGGAATAAATTCATTATTTCGATTACTTTACGTATTTATAGAAAATCCCGATTTACAAATTGACATTATTTAAAGTGAAAATGTAATCCCTGTTTTCAACCCCCTTTGAGTGACAGTTAATTACAACTCCTAATTTTTTAAATAGGAAGTATAGTCTTGTTATATATCATTTGAAAGATCTCTTCAGTCTCTATCCAAAAAGCATTAATTAACATGAAAAAAGTAAAATCATCTTATTACCGAAATTCGCTAGTATCTAGTAGATGTCTAGAATATCTACACTACTAATTTATTTCGTACATACATTTCAACCTTTATAATAAGCAAAAACCATATCAGTGTTTAAAACGCCTCAACAAATTGGTTTGTAATAATTATAACTGCAGGATGATATTGTCAATATTATAATTGTCGTTTGAATTTCGTTGACTGCAATTCATAAAAATTGTTAGATCAACAGAAATGCATAAAAGAACAGTTTTACAGATGATTGGTTACAAAGCTAACATAACATGGAAGTTACTCGCTTATTTCATGAAATTGCCGCGTATATCCCAAGGTACAATTGGTAAAATAGAGAAGCAATTTCGCGAATTTGGACATGTACAGCAGATGGAAAAAACATATGCTCCAAATACAAATACAAAAACCGACATACATTGAGTAGACAAGCATCTGCGACATTTAATGTCAGCCAGATACTATATGGTCCGGCTACACAGTATGTTTTACCTGAGAGCATGCCTGCAGAGACTTTTTGCGCAGGTAAGGGCGTGCATATAGACGGTAAGAAGGTATCGCGCGTCTTGTAAACATCGCGCGTCTATAAAAAATTGCGGGTTGTAACTTTCACTCAAAGGGGGTTGAATTTTCATTTTAACGAATGTCAATTTATCATGTCCAGTAACCGAAATAATTAATTTATTCCATTTGGCTTTTCCACACTGTTCAGGTGAATATAGAAAATTCTAAATAATACAACTTATTCATATTTTGTTTGACTAATTATAGACCAGGGTCGATAATTTTTGAAACCAAAAAAAATTACAGTTGGATGAAACCCATTGAAAAAAGAGGGAAATATGATCAAAATGAAAGGAAAAATAAATTACGGTCGATCAGAGTTCGGGAAGTGGGAGGGGGTGAGTTTTTAAGGGTAAAAAATTGTTTATCTTGATTTCCGCCTAAACTACACGTCCTATGCAAAAAACCTAAATAGTAAAGTTGTAGGTAATAGAAAGATCTACAACTTTTGTGTTTGCAATTGTTTCACATAACCTCAAAATTTGGGTGAAAAATTCAAAAAACCATGTTTTTGGTTTTTTAATTATATCTTTTTCAAAAAAAATTTTTTTTCTACGAATTTTGGTAAAAACTTACCTTATTATGTTCCAAATACACTGTAATTTATTTGATTTAAAATATTTATTTTTTCGCCTTATTTTAACATAATATCAAAAAAAGCACCCTAATTTCCAATCGAAAATTCTGACGTCAAAATATAAGCTTTTTTCAAAAAGGTGGGAGCTTTTTGTTCGTTGAAATATCTTTTTTCTGATGGTGTAAAAATATATACATTACTATAGGAAATGTTCTTAGAAAATGCAAAAAATTGAAAAAACCCAAATTCGAAAAATTTTTTTTATCATTATGTACAATTTCATCAAAAAAATGTGATTGCTCCAATTGTTTTAATTTGGAAAGTTTGTTTATTTAATTCGAATTACATTCATGTCATAGAAAATCTTATACAATATAAATATACATAGCCTAATTTTTAGCCTAATTTGTACAAGCCCGAAGCGAAGGGTTCATATCCAGTCTTTAGCATATCGACTCCCGCGCCCCTTTTCCAACCACCCCCGGTCCTCCTGGTACCGGTCTGAACAAATTTCAGTTCTTCGGTTCAAAGAACAGACTTGTTGTCTTGTCCGTTGAACCAGTTTGATGCTAGGCATCTTTTACTGGTGTCCTCTTGTTGTTGTCTCTCTCGGTTTGGCAGGCTTCATTGGTCATCTCGTGTTATCCGATTATATCGGCCTCGTCTTTTTCTTTGGGTCATCTTTTTCTTGGAGTACCTGTAACATACTTAAATTGTGGTTAGTGTGGTAGAAGCTGGTGCTTCGGTCTAACGTACTTCCACTGCCCATCGCCCGGGTCGTAATCTAGCAGGTACCTGAGTTCCGCATTTGGATGGTCTTCAAGTCTGGCAAAACCTATCTCCGCTTTATCGTTCATAAGATCTAGAATTGTTTCCAATTCCAGATCTCTGAAGATGTCTTGGTTAAATATACATATAAATTGTACTAATGAATTTAGATACTTAATTCTGATTACGTTATTCATTTTATTTTATTTTTCAAAAACGTTAATCTTGTTATTTATAAAAACTTTTCTGAAATTTAAATCAGTTATTCATTAGTTTTTGTCTCTCTGAAAGCATTACTTCATCGTTAGATTCGACAAACTTTTCCAACTCTAGTTGATAGTAGAAATAATAAATAATAAAGACCATCATCTTCGTTTCCAATGTAATTTCCAGTCTGCATTGGTTCTTCATCTACAATTTCATCTGAATCATTTACTGCCTCGTAGACTTTTTCATCCTTATTGGAGCAACTTTAACCCTGACAATTAGTGCATAAATTTGTGCATTTTAAACAATGTTTTCGGCAACCACATTTTAAACTGTTACATCCAGTTTCGCAGCTGCAGCAAATAGTTTTGAGCAATATTTCCGGAATTAAATCCTTTTCTGTAAATTTGGGCATAATGCCACGCTGATGTTGCTTCCAGCCCCAATCTGTTGCTATCAACTCGTTACCCAACCAAATTTGAAGCTGATAATATGCTCTGTATAACAATGTTGTTCTGCTGCTCCTTCTGTGGGTGGGAGGTTTGCCAAAATGAAGGATGATTTAATTTTTGCCAATTAATATTTTTTAAACCTTAATTAATTTAGCAGGTCTGTAGTAAGGCCCAGACCCTCCTAGGACCGTCCCCACTTCTCTATGAAATAACTTACAATGGGCTAAAATTTACTGAAGGTGACTCAGGTATATAAATTATCTTAAACAGCAATAAATAGACATCTAAAAACATTATTTAAATAAGATTCTACAACTTTTTCAAAATATTGTAGGTGTCTTATTAAATATTCACTTTATTAACTTATTTGTTTGTTAATATTGAAGTATATTCCAATTTGCAATTTTTTCGTTTACTAATAAAACATGAAATGAAATGCATAGGAAGTGTAGTTTAGCCGGAAATCAAGATAAACAATTTTTTACCCGTAAAAACTCACCCCCTCCCATTTCCCGAACTCTGATCGACCGTAATTTATTTTTCCTTTCATTTTGATCATATTTCCTTCTTTTTTCAATGGGTTTCATTCTACTGTAATTTTTTTCATTTTTTACCATTTTTAAAGGCTTTGGCCCTGGTCTATTACTAAATTTTCAATTAAGTAATATTTTAGGGAAAATTTTTAGATTTAATATTGGTTAACACGTTACAAGCTTACCAATTTTAACATTTACTTCCCAAGATTCAGTCATAATCATTTTTGCTATTGTTTTTAACATGTCTATAGCTAAGTCTGCAACATGTTCCGCATGAAATGGAGTTTTCTCAGGAGCTCCACTTGCCACCATATATACTTGTCCAACAGTTTCGACCTATATTAATATATAAATATGCTTTAAATACATAACAAAGTTGTAAAAATTTTATAAAGACAAATAGTTTTTCAGTTTTTATAATATTTTAGAGTATTTTTAGTATACAAATCAATAGGTTTGTTCATAAAGAAAATCCCCGACAAGTTTCCAACATGTTTTGGATATAACAGGTTGGTGACAACTAACTAGATGACTTGTCCCTGATCCTGTCGAAAATTTGTAAATATCCTGTGTGAACATCTATTATAAGTAGAGGTTATTGGTATCACAGAACACAAATTTTGTGTGTATTCTTTTGGTATTTTGACAACATTGACTCTTACTTTAGTCGCCAGCTCATCTAAGGCTTTACGGCATTGTATAGCCGCCTTGGAGGTCAGGTAGACTGAGTTTAGAGACTTAATGACAGCTTGGCTGTCACTTAGAATAGATATTTCATTGGACTCGAATCCGGTTTGAAGTACCCATTTGGCTGTTTCAATAATAGCTACTATTTCTGCCTGGAATACACTGCAGTAGTCCGGCAAACAGAATGATAGGTGAAGGGGTGGGGACTCTGAGAAGACTCCACTTCCTACTCTCCCATCTAGTTTTGAGCCATCTGTATAGAAGAGCGTCCCATTTGGCTTAACTAGGTTCGCCGTCCACTTCTCTTTGGACGGGATGTCCACCGAGAAATTGCGGTCGAACATCGGGGTGGGTTTCGTGTAGTCTGTGTTGTTTAAGATAAGACTGAATTCCTTCAGAATCTTGGAGTGGCCGTAGTTTACCTTAGCCCATGGTGAGACTGCATTGAGTCTGAGAGCAGCGTTGGCCGCGCATTCCTTCCCATATCGGTCTAGTGGAGTCAGAAGTAGGATCATTTCCAGGGCTTTTGTCGGGGTTGTCCTAAGACACCCCGTCATGAGAACGGCAGCTAGTCGCTGTACCTTTCCAACCCTTTTCCGGTTGACCTCCTTACATAGGGCTGGCCACCATACCAATGATCCATACATGAGTGTGGGTCTTACGACCGCCGCGCCGTGTATAACCAATGGACAATACTGGGTCTCAACCCCCATTGTTTGCCAATGGTTCTTCTGCAGATGTATAGCGCAACTGTCGCCTTTTTCACCCTTTCCTCTATATTTTCTCTCCATAACAGCTTTCGGTCAAGGATAAGTCCTAGATATCTAGCTCGTTCTGAGAGTTTTATTTCTTGGCCCCCTATATTGGGAAGGCGAAAGGAGAAGAGAACTAGCTCCGTTTTGCCCGGGTTTATCCCTAGGCCTCATTTATTGCACCAGTGCACGAGTTCGTTTAGAGCCCCCTGTATGACATCCGACAAAGTCTCTGGAAATCTTCCTGAAACCATAATCGCAATATCATCAGCGTAGGCCACAATTTTGATTCCTAGCCTTTCCATTCTCTGGAGAAAGCCGTTGAGGGTAAGGCTCCACAGTAGGGGTGAAAGCACTCCCCCCTGCGGAGTCCCCCTGTTGACCACTCTTCGTATCTGACAGCCAGAGATTTCTGCTGCAGAGCATGTGGTTGACAAACTCGACGATTGGCTTGTCGATTTTCAGATTTTACATTTCCCCTGTAACAGCAATGAGGATTATGTTGTTGAACGCCCCCTAAATGTCTGAGAAGGCTAACAGTGAGTATTCGTTGCAGTTTAAAGACTTTTCAACTTCTAGCACTAGCGTGTGGAGGGCTGTTTCTGAGGACCTCCCCTTGCAGTAGGCATGCTGGGATTGGGAAAGCTTTCCCTCCCCTAATAGTGTGCCTCTTATATACGAATCTACTAACCTTTCTAGCGTTTTTAGTAGAAATGATGATAAGCTTATAGGCCTGCAATCTTTGGGGGTGCTGTGCGATTGTTTACCCCCTTTAGGGATAAAAACAACTCTCATATCCTTCTACTTCTTAGGTACATAAGTTAGGCTTAGGCAGGCCTCGTATATGACCTCTAACTATGGAGTCGCCAGGTTGGAGACTACCTGCAGTTCCGCTGGTATAATATCATCCTTACCAGGCGATTTGTAAGGTTGAAACTGTGCGATAGCCCACTCAATCCTCCTCGAGATTACAATTGATGGGTTAATGATTTGTTTGATATTAGGAGCTACTGGTTCGCATTGCTCGCCTAGTTGTTGGCCAGGAAAGTGTGTGTCCACCAGTAGCTCAACGGTATCTACGTCCGTGGTTGTCCATGTGCCATCAGGTTTGCTGAGATAGCTTGGCGCCACCGGGTCAGATGCGGGATCAAGCTATATCTTTTCAAATATCACGTAGGAGGAGGGGGGATCTTGGCAAATATCACGTAATTATTTTTCTAACAAAAAACGGTGTAAAATTGCGTGAAAACTTATTTATAGAATAAAATATAATCAAATCTGACATGATAGTGTTCAATCAAAAAGTGTAGTCTTTAATATAATTTGTGTTTGTTTTTTTTATTTCCCAATAATCCAACACTCTACAGCAAAAACATAAATTTTTAAGATTCCCACTTGGGATTTAGAAAGAGGACGGCGGAGGAATTTGAAGAAAAACTTAATATATCTTACCAAGGGGGGAGGGGGGTCGAAAAACTTGAAAAAACGCCTCCCGTAAATGCGCCCTAAAAATATCTGTCAATCCGGATAAATAATCTTTAAATAAATAAATAAATAAATAAATAAATAAATAAATAAATAAATAAATAAATAAATAAATAAATAAATAAATAAATAAATAAATAAATAAATAAATAAATAAATAAATAAATATAAATAATGCTACACAATGTTATATATTTGTAATCAGGAAATGCAGGACTACTCAAAACTATATAAAGAATGCTGTCCCATTTAAAATATTGGACACTCCCTTTATACAAAATTTAGTCTGTTGTTACATTTTTGGTGGTACTTTTATTTGAAACTTTATTTTGTATTCTTAAACTTAAGCAAAATAAGTGGGAGTCAAAATATAATGAGAAATCCTGTACATATTACTTATAAATAATCATGCATTGAAATTCTAGTAAATGCCCGTATTTACTTATATTATGATGAAAAGTTATATTGAGGCTAGGTATTTTGTGTTATTACAAACTCATTGCTCATTACAACTTATTAGTTTATGTTAGAAGAAAATAAATTAAAAGTACTACTTACTTTATATACTTGAAATTTATCCATTAGCGAATCGAATTGTGAAAATACGGTATTCATAATTGAAACTACCAACATAGTTTCTTTTACCGTTTGAGAAGTCAAACCAACTAGTTCACAGAACAAAATACTAACTGCATCGAACGCCTAGAAAGTAGCACACAATTAGTATAATTCATCAAAAGAATTTTTGTTTATTTTTTTTACGAGTAACCCCAATTACAAATATAAAGACATTAAAATAAGCATACATATATAACACCCTTAAGGGGTGGGCTGGGGAAATTTTGTCATAGGAAAGATCCATCTAAATTTCCTAATAGCAATCACCTCCTGAAATACAGTGTTTATTATAATTTAATACTGTGGATATTATCGTTTAACCAGGATACTGTAAAAATGATCACATCAACCAGTGGCAGAAACAGATTCTTCAAGGCACAAAGTGTAGTTCTTGAACCTCTAACGTTTTGATAATAAATAGTTTATTCATCATGCATATTCTGAGAGTTATCTTTAAAAATTCGTTTTTTTATGTATTACCATTGCAAAGCAACAAGAAAGCAGTTCATTGTTTTTAACTTTCCAGATAATATAATAGAGTATTCATTAACTAAAAAGAGTAGGCTACAAAAAGATAATAGTCCCTGCTGTTATTAAACAAACAAATAATAGGTACTCACTTCACAAGTTGCTAGTGAAGATTCCGTTGCTCGTAGTTTATCGGCAACCGTTTTGGGCATCATAGAATAAAGAAGTTCATCTCCTCTTTGTTTCCAAGCTTCTAGAAGTTTATAATTTTTATCCAGTTCCTCTGATCGTTGTTCAGCCTTGTCGAACATAACTTCTAGCCTAATTATTCATATTGTACAACACAATACTGTTAAGTGCGTTTTATTAAGTAAATTTTATCTTTGCAGTATACCATAACACTGTTGGTTGTACTTGCAGTTGGTTTTTCTTAGATTTTATAATTTGCTATGAATTATAGCTAAACTCATCTTAATTATGAATTTATTAAAAAATAATAGTACTCGTAGATTAGATTACATTGATATACAATTTACAAGCGAGTAAGACTTCTCTGCACTTCGACCTACTAAGATTTTTTGTGCATACCTTAATCTATTTAAATTCTAGAACGCCAATACTTCTAGCGATGCTAATTCTCTAGAGTTCTCTAGAGGGCACTCCTAGGAGTTCCTAAGACCTTGACTTAACTTCCCACGCGGGATGTGGGAGTGAAGCTAAGAAACAGCTCTGCCTTCCACATAGCAAAGCACAGCGTGAAGGGAGCTTATCCCGCGCAGTGGGCCGGTGAAACTGGATATCAGTCCAGATGCCGGCGTGTGGCGTGAAGTATGTTCTGTCCTTGGAAACCTGCCTGGTACAGACCATATCTAAAAAGTCTTAAGACTTGGATGTGAAGATTTGCCTTATTCAGCCGACCAAGTGTAAGGGAACTACAATAAAAATCCCTCCAACTTCAAGGTGAAAAAGCATGGAATGCATGGTTAGAGGGTATTCTAATTGCTATTATGCGAACTTCCTAATGCTATAGACTAGATTAGATTGTTTTAGTGCGTATAAGCCAGTTAGTCTTCCTTGCACTTCGTTCTACGATCATACCTATCTTAATCTACTAAAAATCTAGAAAACCAATATATCTAGCGAAGTTGAGCAACAGTGGCCATGGGTTTGATAATCCTTTGATATGATCATATCCAGTGACAGGTCTAACTCGCAATTAAGTTTTTTATTATTTTTGCAATATATCAAGCATTAACATAATTGTGAAAGATATATATTGCAGATTAATATTATATTTCGAATGCTATACTATCATAAAAAATGTTAATAAGAATAACAAGATGTAAAGAAAAAAAACAATGATTATATGGTTAAAGTACTTATTTGAAATAAAAACTTACTTTGAATTATGTTGCCATCCTGCTAAAACTAATTCCTTACTAAGGCCATGGGGATTTAAGTCGTTTAGATAAAGTGCCTGATCTGTTAGATCATCTAGGTCATTTATTCTAAAATTATTTAATAACAAAAAATCAACAATTCTTAAAATGATCTAGGATTAAAAGACTTACACTGGCGTACACAAATATATTATAGCATTAATATCTTTAATATATTTCATTTGTCCTTTAAGAAGAATGTTTTTTAACTCCCGCGAAGAAGATGTCTTGGATTTTTCTTGCAAAGTATTATTCTCTTTAGGAGGGTCATTGTAATTAACAATTCCTCTATTGCACTCCATTTCAAACATAACAGATTGTAAATTTAGAGTCTAAAAATGCAAGTCACTCTGTAAAAATATTTTAAATCATTCTGAGTAGTGTAGGGCTAATTAATTTTTATAAATAGGTCTTAGAAGTTAAAAAATTACTATTTATAAAAAAGAACATAAACAAATTTTTTTGTAAGGATATGCTTACATTTTTCCAAGTAAAAGAAATGCCCTTAGGTCTTCTAAGTTTAAAGTAGTTGGTTATAGGTCTATCGTAAAATCGTTCTTCACCCCTCCATACTGTCAACAATCTCTTACCAGACGAAATAATGTTCATCTGTTCATCTAAGATTAAACAAAATGGAAACAAATCTAAGATAATATCGACAGGAAACGTTGCAGGAATACCATGTCCATGTAAAGAATCTTTACGGGATTTGTAAAACATCTAAAAAAATCCCTTACAAAGTCCCCAAATAAGAAAATAATTAATTAATTTCTACGTTTATTAGATATCAATAAAACTAAACGCACATCTTTTAAAAATTAGCAAACAATGAGTTTCAGGTATTAGTAAAAAGACCTTTGGTTTTTGGAAATATCTAATTTACTCCATACCTTGCGAACAATTCTAATAATTTGTTTAATTTTATAGGGTTTAAATTTAAGTTTTATAAAATGTTTAAAAAGGCAAAATACTTACATACTCCCTATTGTCAAAATTAAGTCTAAAGGTGACTAATACATGACTTCTTGTTCCACTGGCTGAAGAAGCTTTATCCAGAACATTTACTTTCAGAGATATATTAAAAAAATCCTTAGCTACTTGTATCAATTGTCCTAAATATAAAGGTTATTTAATTTTTAAAATTCATAGTATTTACTAATGAAAATATTAAAATTTTTACCAATAAAAAAATATTTTTAAATTGGTGCATTACTGTTGCCTATTATCCTCTATAAGATATAATACTATGTTTTTCGTTTAATATCAAATGTTTATAGTATCATTGTTAAACAATATAAAATACGTACCCATTATGTACTGAGTAAACCCATGCCTACCGCTTCTGTAAACCAAAACACAACCATTAGCATCTATATCTGTTAAATAAATAGAAGGACTCTGCATTTTTGGATAAGTAAAACGAAACTGGGAATGAATGTTATCCACACTTTCTAAAAAGTCAGTAAAATATCTTCCAGTTGCTTTAACAGTAACATCATATCTACAAAAGGTCGGTAAGTTCAAATTGCCTTGGTAATATATTTATCAGATCTCACCCCATATGACAAAAAAATCTGACGAAACATCTACCGAAAAAGTTCATAAAACTGTCGTAAGACGCTCCCAAAACTGTAGCAGCGCCGACCGCAAGATTACTTATTAAATTATCTGGATATACTTGATGGGTATTGAAGACTTGATACTCGCAATTAGAAGCTTTCTTGATAGCTGTCCAAACGTCCTCGCCATACTCCATCTGGAATTTCAATAAACAAAAAAATTATTAGAAAATGGTGCAGACTCGGCTGCAAACTAAGGACTCAACACAAAAAGAGTCACTTCTAGAGATATAATTTTCTATATTGAGTTATTTATTCTTTTAAAAGTGTTTCAGTGTTAATATCTTATCCATTTACAGGAATTTTCATTTATATTCATCCTCAAATACAAAGTTTACACATGATATATTTCTTTAAATTTCAAACCACTGAAGTCAATAGGTAATATTAAATAAAACATGCTAGAATTTAGATTTTTCATGAAAAAAAAACAAATAACTTTCTAATAGTATTAAGATTCCCCATTGTGCCATTTCCACTGTTATTCCTAGACAAGTCAGCCGTTGTACTTTTTGCAACTTGTACGTGCCGTTGATTGTTGAATGTTTGTGCCACCACACAAGTGATGGATAGTGAACATGAATTTGATATGACAAGAGAAAATTAATATTTTGGAAAAGATAGCATTTGTCAAACAATTTAGAAAGCAATAAAATGTTTTTAATCAATCAGTAATAGCAGTTTTAGAAATAAGACAAAAAGAATTTCTGAAATTATTTATACGTTCAATACAAATTATTTAGGACTTAATTTATTACATTTAATAATCATTAGAATAAACCAATTAATTGGTTCACAAATTATGTAGGATTTAAAATGTTTGTTATGTGTATATAAAGAAGCTTCAGATGAAAACATAAAATAGATACGGAACGTAGGCTTATTGTTAGTAACTCACATAAACCCCCACCATGATCGCTTGTGTTTACTTCTTTGACAATTTGGTTCCTAGCAGTAATTGACGTGTTTGAATAGAACCGGGAATTTAATGACATATTACTGGCTCAGATGAACTAGCCAAAAAGATTGTGGAACCAAAACGTCAAACATTGATATGGAAAAGTACATACATACAGCAACCATTATCGTCACATTTTTTTCCTAAGAAATACATTATTTTTCATAGATTCCTACCAGAATTGTTTGTGGTAAATGCAAAAAAATAATATTTCTTTTTTTTTAGGAATGTATACATTGTGTTGAGATAAAAAAACAGTAAAATTATTTTAAGCTATAAAACCAAATTACCAGTAAATTTGTATTATGATACTGACAATAGAGAAGAAGCACATAAGGGGAGATCTCACAAGGATGAGACAACCCATCAACTACAAAAGGTCTAAGGCTCTAAATTTAAATAAAACTAATCTAAGAATTTATACAGGGATTTTAATCAGGAGATTACATATTCTGTGGGAAAGAAACACCTACTGACTGCATGTATAGCGGTAGCAGAAAGCTGTGCTAGATATCTCGGACACTATGAAGGTGCAGAAGATGATCTACTATCTCTGGAACCGCCTTTAGCCTTTATCAAGACCATAGGACTGTGAGACCAGCATCTATATATTTATCTAACAGGTCGTAGTGCAGTTTCACCCTTCTCTATTCTAATGTAAGTGTATGTAGTGTGTCTGTCTGTGTGAAATTAAAGGACTTATTTTTCTAATTCTCTTGGAAATTAAAAAAAATTACCTGTATAAAGTGAGCTACACTTTCCAATAGCATACCATACATACTTAAATCAGCTAAAAATATTAATGTTTGATTCCGGACAAACCAAATGATCTATGTAAAATATGATGCCGTTTCAGAATTGATGAAAGGAACCACTTGCAATAATTATAACTAAATGTAATTATCAGAATTGTACTTATAAACGACAAAACAATTCCACCAAGAATTTGCGATCTCAGTTTACGTTAATTTCAGAAGATATAATATATGTAGGGAAAGAAGGTGGTTATAAAATGGAATGAAATTTTGCTTCCTTAATATTCAATTTAAAAAAAAACATAACATATTATTTTTTCCAAGATATTTTCACAAAATAAATAAAAAAATTTGTTTAATAGAAAAAAATGTGCATATAGGTAATGGAGAAGTCTGTAAATGTATCGAATATAGTAAAAAAGTAAACAAAATGTGTCTATACAGCGTTAAGAATATTAAAAATAAAACTTTCTACAAAACTTCTACCTTTTATTCAAAAAATTTTTTAGCTAAATGACTACTGTTTCGATAAAAACTAGCACCGTCAGCTAATTTTAAATTTTGAAAATTATTGTCAATTATGTCTAGATATCATGATCACAAATCTTAAAAAGAACAGTGGATAGATAATGTTGCCAGTTCGGATTTCTGTAATTCGTTACTGTTTTTGCAAATAATTTAATATGTTTATGTAGACAACAAAATTAAGGTAACTAAAAGAAAATAAACACTATTAAAAACGCCGCTAAAATTATAACCAGATCACAGAACGTAGTATCACCTTCTCTCCCTAGACCGTTTAGACATAAGCTTTCAAATGGTAAGTGAAACACACTTTTATTTAGTTGAAGATAATAAAATAACCTTTACAGTTTAAAGTAAAAATATCCATTGTAAAATAGAATTAAAAAATATTGAAAAAGTGCTATATCTTGAATAAAATTCGCGATTTTTAAAGTAATTAGTGAATGATTCAGCAAATATTTTTTTTCAATCTACTGTATTAAAGGTAAGCTATCAAACAAATTTATAATTAACATTCGTTGGTCGCAAAGTACAACTTAACCAAATCCTGTTCTGTGATATGGATGGATCATCTTCAGTTAATTCGTGACAGAAGTGAAATTTATATGATTTTAATTTCTCGGATTTGTTTAATGTATTTTACACTCAACATCAATATTATAATCAATGACATATAATGATGCATGTTAAGGTGAGTTTGTAAGAATAAATTGGTAATGCCAACAATTGTATAACTTATTTGTTTCAAATTTCTAGCTTGAGAATGTTTAAAGGTTATTTAAAATTAGATAGAATATCTCATATTTTTATAAATTGTATAGTAAAAACATTAAACGAAGAAGTTTGTTTAATTACATGTTTTAGAACAAAATAAAAATGAAATTTATAGTAAATTTTCTCTGAGTACAGGAGTGCGTTATTATTTACTACGAAGTTTAAGTGGAATGTTATGAGGGTAAATAGATAGAAGCTTTAACAAGATAACTTTATTAAAAATTGTCACGCAGGCCTAATTGATGTAACTTGCTTATATCGTGGTTTCATTAATAACGTTTAGGAAATAATAAAAAGATAATAAAATATGTATTATTATAACTAGCTGGACAAACTTATAAAAGTACAGTTTTGACATAAGGTTTTTATTTTCTTAAATAAATTAGAAATAATGAAACTGGATAGCAATGTAATCCTGATATGATTGCTGTATCTACATATGTACTTGTTTAAATAGCTATAAAAACTCTTATTAAAACTATTTAAAAAAAATAGAAAGGTTAATGTTAGTTCTTAATATTTATCGCATAGACCAACCCTTACTTTGTGGAAATCTATTCTATTAGGAAAACTAAACAACTGACAAACCAAATATATAGAATTTTAAGGTGGTTATATCTGCCTCCGTGGCGATGTTGGAATTTTGCCGACAATCAATCGGTAATTCCAGTTGAAGCCACAAATGTGCGGTTGGCCCTTGTGTTGACTCCGTTTGTGTTGATTTATATTTGTTTTCCATCATTCAGTGTTTTTTTGGTATTATTCTCCTTAGCTATGCCGTACTGATGAAGTCTAAGGAGACAGAAACACGTGTCTACGACTGCATTAGCGGGCTTAACCCAATATCTTCATTTTTTTAATTTAATTTATTCCCGCAAAAAAAATATATACTACCATTTGTAATATATTATACATAATATATTATATATAATATAATATATACAGGGTGTACCAACCTTACGACAAAGTTCGGTATATGGGTTGTTTTAAAAGATTTCAAAAAATGTTATTAACAAAAATAGTAGATCTCTTTAGGGCCCATATTTTTAAATTACCTTAAACTATACAGAGTGTTGTATAACTCCGTTACAAACCAAACATGATTTTTTAAATGGGAACCCCTGTATATAATACCGAATTCGGACTGCTCACATTTTTTTGAAGCTTTTGATATGGTTTTGATACGTTATACAGAGTCCTTCAGAAGTTATGGACAGGTTTATGTAAAAATCGTAGGTAAATCAACGCTCTGTATATTATTGTACGTTGAAAAAAAAGTAATTTGCCTAACAGAGTTTCGTAATATGATACAATATCACCGTATTCTATTAAATATTAATTATTTTCCCTTTTGTATATAGGGTGGACGAGAACTCATACCTTTAATTTTCTCTCTTCTTTCAAATGGAACACCCTGTACCTATTTTATATCATAAATAGAATATCCAATTATGTAACTTTAATTTTTGTTAAGCATTCCCTATACCCAAAGTTTATGAAAACAAAGTTATTTTGTAATATTTATTGTAAACCATAATTATTACCTATTATGTAACAAACAATCCTTAAAAATAATAAATTTTAATAAACAATTTATTATAAATAAAACGAGTCTCCAAAAGTATAATCCTAACTATAATATTAAACTAAATGTTCAAAGTGTTCACCGTTAACATTATATCAATACAGAATTTCATAACAGATGAATTGGAAGAGAATTTGTATTTATTTTTTTTGGGTTTTGTAAAAAATGGGGTTTATAAACTCCTGACTACTAGACACGACATGAAAGAGAGAATCACAGCGACATTTCAATCTGTTAAGGTTGATATGCTGAAAAATGTCAATTATTTGAACTTAGATTGCAGTATTGCATTGATGTTAACGGTGAACACTTTTAACATTTAGTCTAATATTATGGTTAGAATTATACTTTTGGTGACTTGTTTGATTTAGAATAAGGATTCTTTGTTACATTCAACGTTTATTCCTTTCACATAATAGGTTAATAAATAATATTACAAATATATTGAGACGAAGTTTTATTATCATAAAAAAATTTATTCATTAAAGAAAATATTAATTTCAATAAGAATGTGTATTATGATGATTAAATCAAAAACAAAATCGTTAAGTCAATTAAAAGCAAAAATAAATAATAAAAAAGTAATCACATTACATAAAAAAATCAAAATCACCATTAAAAAAATAAATAATAATGAAAATATAATTCTAAATGTAAAATAAAACAAACGAACAAATTATAAATTTTTGTAAAATATTTTTCTGTTAAATATATAAAAGGATTTTCAAAGATCTACAAAAGTGTATAAAAAGTTCTTCTACGAATAACACTTGTGCATATGTGTGACGTAAAATTATCAGAACTACGACTGCTAACATCGCGTGTTTGAAAAAAAGTTTCCATGAATTCCAAAACTTTAGAAGTGCACCTGTGCCTGTGTGACGTCAAATTATCAGAACTACGAGTGCTTGTACACACCATCGCGTGTTTGAAATATTTTAGTTTCCTCGAACTCCAAGAGCTTAGAATAGCAGGTGCACGTTGTGACGTATGAGTTACTCGGAAGTATATCGGTCGAATTTATGACTTCAAGCCTCAGTAAATATAATTTGAGAGCTTTTCCGACCATAATAAATTATATAAAAATTATTGAACATTAAAAATGATTATTGTATATATTATGTAAAAAAATTGTTTGTAAAATATAAGTAGTTAGTTAGAAATAAGCAAATTAAGAAATAGTTCCTTCTGATTGGTTCTCGTGGAGTTTTTACATGAAGCATTTTTATTGGTCAGAGAATAATGAGAGAGGGATCTCAGTTTTACGTAAAAGAACCAGTCAGAAAGAATAAAAAAGGATTCAAGCCAAATTTTAAGAGAGTCAAGACCCTTTATACAAATATTCAAGTCTCGTTTTAAACTTTCAACAAACATTTAATATTTAATTTTAAAAAACAACTTTCACAACTCAACACTCAAGTTTAATTTTAAAAAGATTCAAGACTCATTTTCAAAACATTCAACAACAGTTATAAAAATATTCAACTCGTAATTTACATTTTTAAAAAAGACTTTGATTAATCATAAATTTTATTAACTTTATAAGTTAACAGTATTCGACTTTGAATAGAAAATAAGTTTGTTGAATCAAGCAGAATCATTTTATAATATAATAGTTCCAAATGTAATTTTAATGATACAAAAGTTAGTATCAAATTAATATAAGAAGCTTGACTTACCTTATATCAGAAATAATCCTAGTATAAAACTTTGTAACACACCACTTGTAAAAAGGGAGTCTTATCAACCAGTAAATTGTATAAAAAAAAATCCACAAGTAAACAATAATAAATTCTACATCGTAAGAGTTTCTGTCTTTAATTAAACCATTGGAAGTTCTACATCCCACGTGCTCACCAGTAGAGAAGATAGACCACCAGTTCCAGCGACACCTACATGTGAATGGCGAACACTCGAGAGACAAAGTTCAAAAAGGTACCGTTATTTAATTTGTATGAAGTGTGCGTATAAACTGTTTTAAAGCGATAATATTTATTAGTCGCTAGAGAACATTTATACTACTTTATTGTAAAGATTTTTGAATTTCATTTTGATAGAAAATTTATAATTTGTTTGAGCGTAAATCTGTGGTGAAACCTGTACGACCTGAGATATAATTTTTCGATTAACGATAGTATTTATTTTCAATTTAAACAAACGAGCGTAGAAACATTCAATTTTATTTAAGCTAGTCATCATTATACATATTATTTAAGGGGCTAAAAAAAAAAAACATTATTATTGTAGTAAAAAACTTCAACAATTACTTCAAATCAAATAAAAACAAACCACTAATAATATCATGTCACAATTAACGTGAATTTACTAAAATAACATTCAATCATCAGAAAAAATTAAAATAATAAAAAAAAAAGAAAACATAAGAACCCAACAACAATAAAATAATAAAATCTTAATAACTTGGCGACCAACGTATCGGGCTCGATTAAAATCACAGATTTTAATAGTTTAATAACAAAAAATAAATCAATAAACATTACATTAAAATTTATTTAAAAATAAAAATACTAATACATTATTGTAACTATAATTAACCTATAAAATAAATATTTCTAACATTTTATTATAAATATAAAAAGTCGAAACATAATGTCTGATAAAGAGGAAGTTAATTTTGACACCTGGAAAGTTGAAGAACTCAGGCAAGAACTTAGAAACAGGAATTTGGATGATAAAGGAACCAAACAAATTCTAATTAACAGATTAAAAAGCCAAGAACAAATAGACATAGACTACAATGCTGAAGAACCAGAAGAAAGGGGAACAAGAAGACGAACCTCAACAAAAAGATGGTACTTCTTCACAAACTGGAGGAAATGTCACATTGGCAGATTTGATGAGCATCATCCTAGCCAATTCAGAACAAATAGCGAAAAAAACTAGAAGCCAACTCTGAAGAAATGAAAAAACAAAATAGACAAAATTCTGAGGAAATAACGAGAAAATTGAATGAAATAACGGAAAAATTGGACAAGAAAGTAGAAAATCAAGAGAAAAAGATTAAAGTAATTGAGGAAAAACAAGAATTTTTAAATAAACAAGTACAAAATATAGACAAAAGAACAAGCGAAAACAATTTGAAATTAAACTCAAGAATATCAGAAATCGAAGATAACGTGAAAAGAGGAATACAAATAAATTTGGACATAGCCGAACAGGAAAACAGAAAAACAGAGAGACAATTAAGAAAAGAAATAGAAGAAAAATTAAATACAAATATAAACGTGGGAAACAGTGAAGAAATCAAGAAATTAAAGGAGGAACTCGAAAATAAAATAAAACAAGTGAATCAAAATATTTCTGAATTATCAGACAATCGCGTAACACCTGACTTGGGTTTTCAAATTTTAAATATAGGGGGAAGTTTGAATACAGTTCGAAATTTTGTGGGGATTATAGGAAGATACATCCTATAAATTATTTACATTCAATTAAAAATAAATACTATAAAATTAAAAATTTGCAAGATTTTAAAGAATTTATCAGATCAAGTTTAACAGGCAATGCACTATTATGGTGGAATTGCAAAGAAATGTTTGTAGATTCATTTGAAACCTTTGAAAAGGTATTTCTAGATACTTTCTGGTCAGAATTACAACAGAGTAAAGTCAGGGAAAGATTGTATTTTGGCAAATTTGATAATACAAAGAATAATCTATCCAACTATGTTTTACAACTCTATGCTACTTGTCAATATTTAACTCCTCCTATACCAGAAGCAGAAATTGTAATGTTTTTATCAAGACATTTCAAACCTGAAATATCTGAGATAATTGCAGTACAAAATATTAATAAATTTGATCATTTAATAACATATTTGCAGAGAATTGAAAGAAATTTAAGTAATAGTATCAACAATCAGAATAGAGATAATGTAAGAAACTTTAATAACAATGATAGAAGTTTTAATAGGCAAAGTAACGGTAACAATTTTAACAGACAAAATAATAATAATAATTTTAACAATAACTACTATAATCAAAACAGAAATCAAAATAATGAAAATAGGAACAATTTCAATAATAATAGAAATTACAATAATAATCAGAACACTAGAAATTTTAACAATAATTATAATAATAGAAATTTTAATAGATTTGAACAAAATAACAATAATCGAGCAAATACAAACAATAATAATAGACAAGTAAACGCAATTAATACGAGTAACAGTAATGAGGGGATAAATGAGACAAATAATACACCGAGAGACATTGCACGTTCAGGTAGTAGAACTCCTAGGGCCAGATCTCCAGTAGATGATGCCCAAACCACAAATTTTCAATAGGGGTGCACAATGTAAATAGCGCTAGATGTGACTTTGTACACCCACGTGAATTTTTAATGGACAAGGATAATCTGCATCTAGAAAATAAAGAAATAGAATTAGTATTAATAAAAGCAAATATTGATAACAATTTATTAAACATTATAATAGATACAGGGTCTACAGTTTCTTTAATATCAGAAAATACAGTAAATAAAATCTCAATGTTAAAAAACAATATAATCAATATTCCAAAAGTAAATTTTACAGGGATAAATGATAAAAGTTTAGGATATTCTAATAAAACAGTTTTTGCTTCTTTGAATATAAATAATGTAAAATTAAATGTTCAGTTATTGATAGTCAATAAATTAAAATATGATATATTATTGGGTAACGATGAATTATCAAAGAATAAAATTATAATAAATTATATCAAAAATGCAGTAATATTTGGGGATAATGAAATAGAATTTGAGGTAATAAATGATTTAAAATTAACTAGTAATTATAATATAATTAGTATATTCGACGAGTCATTAGAAAATAGTAATAAAAATTTCTGCCAAGAAAAAATAAGTGAAATTTGTGAATCTAGTTGCAATTTAATGGTACAAGGGTGCCGAAATATATTTAATAATGTGGCCATAGATGCCGAATTAAATTTAAATAAAAATGGAAATGATAATCATTTAGAAAGGGTCTTAGATACCAAAAATAAATTAAATTATGATTATGATGAAAGGGCAATTGATGCCGATGATAGGGTTAATGAAAAGAATTTAGAGGTGGTGATAAATTGCAATAAAGGATGGAAAAACGAAGTTATAAAATTGGTAGAAAGATATAAAAGTTTAATTAATGATGAATCTAGAGTAGCTAAAAATTATTCACATAGTATAAAAGTTAAAAATATAGAGAGTTTTCAGTCAAAAAGTTATCCAATTCCCTATAAATATCAAGAAGCGGTAGATAAACATTTAAAGAAACTGTTGGCAGATAGAACTATAAGTTATAGTATTAATCCTATAGTAGTGGGTAAGAAAAAGATGATACGATGCGCTTATGTTTTAAAAAAGTAGAAAATAAATTCTAATGTTTCCTAACTCAAAAATTTCACGTGGTGTGTTTCATGTAAGTTCACTCAAGAAATATATTTAGTAGTTAAGTGTAAATAAATATGTAAATAAAATAAAATAGGATATAGTTGAAGTTAAAATAGAAAATGGAAACTTATAAAAATTTATCCGTCGATAAATTTATTACAAGTTTGGGGGGAAGTTGAGACGAAGTTTTATTATCATAAAAAAATTTATTCATTAAAGAAAATATTAATTTCAATAAGAATGTGTATTATGATGATTAAATCAAAAACAAAATCGTTAAGTCAATTAAAAGCAAAAATAAATAATAAAAAGTAATCACATTACATAAAAATAATCAAAATCACCATTAAAAAAATAAATAATAATGAAAATATAATTCTAAATGTAAAATAAAACAAACGAACAAATTATAAATTTTTGTAAAATATTTTTCTGTTAAATATATAAAAGGATTTTCAAAGATCTACAAAAGTGTATAAAAAGTTCTTCTACGAATAACACTTGTGCATATGTGTGACGTAAAATTATCAGAACTACGACTGCTAACATCGCGTGTTTGAAAAGTTAAAAAAGTTTCCATGAATTCCAAAACTTTAGAAGTGCACCTGTGCCTGTGTGACGTCAAATTATCAGAACTACGAGTGCTTGTACACACCATCGCGTGTTTGAAATATTTTAGTTTCCTCGAACTCCAAGAGCTTAGAATAGCAGGTGCACGTTGTGACGTATGAGTTACTCGGAAGTATATCGGTCGAATTTATGACTTCAAGCCTCAGTAAATATAATTTGAGAGCTTTTCCGACCATAATAAATTATATAAAAATTATTGAACATTAAAAATGATTATTGTATATATTATGTAAAAAAATTGTTTGTAAAATATAAGTAGTTAGTTAGAAATAAGCAAATTAAGAAATAGTTCCTTCTGATTGGTTCTCGTGGAGTTTTTACATGAAGCATTTTTATTGGTCAGAGAATAATGAGAGAGGGATCTCAGTTTTACGTAAAAGAACCAGTCAGAAAGAATAAAGAGGATTCAAGCCAAATTTTAAGAGAGTCAAGACCCTTTATACAAATATTCAAGTCTCGTTTTAAACTTTCAACAAACATTTAATATTTAATTTTAAAAAACAACTTTCACAACTCAACACTCAAGTTTAATTTTAAAAAGATTCAAGACTCATTTTCAAAACATTCAACAACAGTTATAAAAATATTCAACTCGTAATTTACATTTTTAAAAAAGACTTTGATTAATCATAAATTTTATTAACTTTATAAGTTAACAGTATTCGACTTTGAATAGAAAATAAGTTTGTTGAATCAAGCAGAATCATTTTATAATATAATAGTTCCAAATGTAATTTTAATGATACAAAAGTTAGTATCAAATTAATATAAGAAGCTTGACTTACCTTATATCAGAAATAATCCTAGTATAAAACTTTGTAACACACCACTTGTAAAAAGGGAGTCTTATCAACCAGTAAATTGTATAAAAAAAAAATCCACAAGTAAACAATAATAAATTCTACATCGTAAGAGTTTCTGTCTTTAATTAAACCATTGGAAGTTCTACATCCCACGTGCTCACCAGTAGAGAAGATAGACCACCAGTTCCAGCGACACCTACATGTGAATGGCGAACACTCGAGAGACAAAGTTCAAAAAGGTACCGTTATTTAATTTGTATGAAGTGTGCGTATAAACTGTTTTAAAGCGATAATATTTATTAGTCGCTAGAGAACATTTATACTACTTTATTGTAAAGATTTTTGAATTTCATTTTGATAGAAAATTTATAATTTGTTTGAGCGTAAATCTGTGGTGAAACCTGTACGACCTGAGATATAATTTTTCGATTAACGATAGTATTTATTTTCAATTTAAACAAACGAGCGTAGAAACATTCAATTTTATTTAAGCTAGTCATCATTATACATATTATTTAAGGGGCTAAAAAAAAAAACATTATTATTGTAGTAAAAAACTTCAACAATTACTTCAAATCAAATAAAAACAAACCACTAATAATATCATGTCACAATTAACGTGAATTTACTAAAATAACATTCAATCATCAGAAAAAATTAAAATAATAAAAAAAAAAAGAAAACATAAGAACCCAACAACAATAAAATAATAAAATCTTAATAACTTGGCGACCAACGTATCGGGCTCGATTAAAATCACAGATTTTAATAGTTTAATAACAAAAAATAAATCAATAAACATTACATTAAAATTTATTTAAAAATAAAAATACTAATACATTATTGTAACTATAATTAACCTATAAAATAAATATTTCTAACATTTTATTATAAATATAAAAAGTCGAAACATAATGTCTGATAAAGAGGAAGTTAATTTTGACACCTGGAAAGTTGAAGAACTCAGGCAAGAACTTAGAAACAGGAATTTGGATGATAAAGGAACCAAACAAATTCTAATTAACAGATTAAAAAGCCAAGAACAAATAGACATAGACTACAATGCTGAAGAACCAGAAGAAAGGGGGGAACAAGAAGACGAACCTCAACAAAAAGATGGTACTTCTTCACAAACTGGAGGAAATGTCACATTGGCAGATTTGATGAGCATCATCCTAGCCAATTCAGAACAAATAGCGAAAAACTAGAAGCCAACTCTGAAGAAATGAAAAAACAAAATAGACAAAATTCTGAGGAAATAACGAGAAAATTGAATGAAATAACGGAAAAATTGGACAAGAAAGTAGAAAATCAAGAGAAAAAGATTAAAGTAATTGAGGAAAAACAAGAATTTTTAAATAAACAAGTACAAAATATAGACAAAAGAACAAGCGAAAACAATTTGAAATTAAACTCAAGAATATCAGAAATCGAAGATAACGTGAAAAGAGGAATACAAATAAATTTGGACATAGCCGAACAGGAAAACAGAAAAACAGAGAGACAATTAAGAAAAGAAATAGAAGAAAAATTAAATACAAATATAAACGTGGGAAACAGTGAAGAAATCAAGAAATTAAAGGAGGAACTCGAAAATAAAATAAAACAAGTGAATCAAAATATTTCTGAATTATCAGACAATCGCGTAACACCTGACTTGGGTTTTCAAATTTTAAATATAGGGGGAAGTTTGAAGAAAGTTCGAAATTTTGTGGGGATTATAGGAAGATACATCCTATAAATTATTTACATTCAATTAAAAATAAATACTATAAAATTAAAAATTTGCAAGATTTTAAAGAATTTATCAGATCAAGTTTAACAGGCAATGCACTATTATGGTGGAATTGCAAAGAAATGTTTGTAGATTCATTTGAAACCTTTGAAAAGGTATTTCTAGATACTTTCTGGTCAGAATTACAACAGAGTAAAGTCAGGGAAAGATTGTATTTTTGCAAATTTGATAATACAAAGAATAATCTATCCAACTATGTTTTACAACTCTATGCTACTTGTCAATATTTAACTCCTCCTATACCAGAAGCAGAAATTGTAATGTTTTTATCAAGACATTTCAAACCTGAAATATCTGAGATAATTGCAGTACAAAATATTAATAAATTTGATCATTTAATAACATATTTGCAGAGAATTGAAAGAAATTTAAGTAATAGTATCAACAATCAGAATAGAGATAATGTAAGAAACTTTAATAACAATGATAGAAGTTTTAATAGGCAAAGTAACGGTAACAATTTTAACAGACAAAATAATAATAATAATTTTAACAATAACTACTATAATCAAAACAGAAATCAAAATAATGAAAATAGGAACAATTTCAATAATAATAGAAATTACAATAATAATCAGAACACTAGAAATTTTAACAATAATTATAATAATAGAAATTTTAATAGATTTGAACAAAATAACAATAATCGAGCAAATACAAACAATAATAATAGACAAGTAAACGCAATTAATACGAGTAACAGTAATGAGGGGATAAATGAGACAAATAATACACCGAGAGACATTGCACGTTCAGGTAGTAGAACTCCTAGGGCCAGATCTCCAGTAGATGATGCCCAAACCACAAATTTTCAATAGGGGTGCACAATGTAAATAGCGCTAGATGTGACTTTGTACACCCACGTGAATTTTTAATGGACAAGGATAATCTGCATCTAGAAAATAAAGAAATAGAATTAGTATTAATAAAAGCAAATATTGATAACAATTTATTAAACATTATAATAGATACAGGGTCTACAGTTTCTTTAATATCAGAAAATACAGTAAATAAAATCTCAATGTTAAAAAACAATATAATCAATATTCCAAAAGTAAATTTTACAGGGATAAATGATAAAAGTTTAGGATATTCTAATAAAACAGTTTTTGCTTCTTTGAATATAAATAATGTAAAATTAAATGTTCAGTTATTGATAGTCAATAAATTAAAATATGATATATTATTGGGTAACGATGAATTATCAAAGAATAAAATTATAATAAATTATATCAAAAATGCAGTAATATTTGGGGATAATGAAATAGAATTTGAGGTAATAAATGATTTAAAATTAACTAGTAATTATAATATAATTAGTATATTCGACGAGTCATTAGAAAATAGTAATAAAAATTTCTGCCAAGAAAAAATAAGTGAAATTTGTGAATCTAGTTGCAATTTAATGGTACAAGGGTGCCGAAATATATTTAATAATGTGGCCATAGATGCCGAATTAAATTTAAATAAAAATGGAAATGATAATCATTTAGAAAGGGTCTTAGATACCAAAAATAAATTAAATTATGATTATGATGAAAGGGCAATTGATGCCGATGATAGGGTTAATGAAAAGAATTTAGAGGTGGTGATAAATTGCAATAAAGGATGGAAAAACGAAGTTATAAAATTGGTAGAAAGATATAAAAGTTTAATTAATGATGAATCTAGAGTAGCTAAAAATTATTCACATAGTATAAAAGTTAAAAATATAGAGAGTTTTCAGTCAAAAAGTTATCCAATTCCCTATAAATATCAAGAAGCGGTAGATAAACATTTAAAGAAACTGTTGGCAGATAGAACTATAAGTTATAGTATTAATCCTATAGTAGTGGGTAAGAAAAAGATGATACGATGCGCTTATGTTTTAAAAAAAGTAGAAAATAAATTCTAATGTTTCCTAACTCAAAAATTTCACGTGGTGTGTTTCATGTAAGTTCACTCAAGAAATATATTTAGTAGTTAAGTGTAAATAAATATGTAAATAAAATAAAATAGGATATAGTTGAAGTTAAAATAGAAAATGGAAACTTATAAAAATTTATCCGTCGATAAATTTATTACAAGTTTGGGGGGAAGTTGAGACGAAGTTTTATTATCATAAAAAAATTTATTCATTAAAGAAAATATTAATTTCAATAAGAATGTGTATTATGATGATTAAATCAAAAACAAAATCGTTAAGTCAATTAAAAGCAAAAATAAATAATAAAAAAGTAATCACATTACATAAAAATAATCAAAATCACCATTAAAAAAAATAAATAATAATGAAAATATAATTCTAAATGTAAAATAAAACAAACGAACAAATTATAAATTTTTGTAAAATATTTTTCTGTTAAATATATAAAAGGATTTTCAAAGATCTACAAAAGTGTATAAAAAGTTCTTCTACGAATAACACTTGTGCATATGTGTGACGTAAAATTATCAGAACTACGACTGCTAACATCGCGTGTTTGAAAAGTTAAAAAAGTTTCCATGAATTCCAAAACTTTAGAAGTGCACCTGTGCCTGTGTGACGTCAAATTATCAGAACTACGAGTGCTTGTACACACCATCGCGTGTTTGAAATATTTTAGTTTCCTCGAACTCCAAGAGCTTAGAATAGCAGGTGCACGTTGTGACGTATGAGTTACTCGGAAGTATATCGGTCGAATTTATGACTTCAAGCCTCAGTAAATATAATTTGAGAGCTTTTCCGACCATAATAAATTATATAAAAATTATTGAACATTAAAAATGATTATTGTATATATTATGTAAAAAAATTGTTTGTAAAATATAAGTAGTTAGTTAGAAATAAGCAAATTAAGAAATAGTTCCTTCTGATTGGTTCTCGTGGAGTTTTTACATGAAGCATTTTTATTGGTCAGAGAATAATGAGAGAGGGATCTCAGTTTTACGTAAAAGAACCAGTCAGAAAGAATAAAAAAGGATTCAAGCCAAATTTTAAGAGAGTCAAGACCCTTTATACAAATATTCAAGTCTCGTTTTAAACTTTCAACAAACATTTAATATTTAATTTTAAAAAACAACTTTCACAACTCAACACTCAAGTTTAATTTTAAAAAGATTCAAGACTCATTTTCAAAACATTCAACAACAGTTATAAAAATATTCAACTCGTAATTTACATTTTTAAAAAAGACTTTGATTAATCATAAATTTTATTAACTTTATAAGTTAACAGTATTCGACTTTGAATAGAAAATAAGTTTGTTGAATCAAGCAGAATCATTTTTATAATATAATAGTTCCAAATGTAATTTTAATGATACAAAAGTTAGTATCAAATTAATATAAGAAGCTTGACTTACCTTATATCAGAAATAATCCTAGTATAAAACTTTGTAACACACCACTTGTAAAAAGGGAGTCTTATCAACCAGTAAATTGTATAAAAAAAATCCACAAGTAAACAATAATAAATTCTACATCGTAAGAGTTTCTGTCTTTAATTAAACCATTGGAAGTTCTACATCCCACGTGCTCACCAGTAGAGAAGATAGACCACCAGTTCCAGCGACACCTACATGTGAATGGCGAACACTCGAGAGACAAAGTTCAAAAAGGTACCGTTATTTAATTTGTATGAAGTGTGCGTATAAACTGTTTTAAAGCGATAATATTTATTAGTCGCTAGAGAACATTTATACTACTTTATTGTAAAGATTTTTGAATTTCATTTTGATAGAAAATTTATAATTTGTTTGAGCGTAAATCTGTGGTGAAACCTGTACGACCTGAGATATAATTTTTCGATTAACGATAGTATTTATTTTCAATTTAAACAAACGAGCGTAGAAACATTCAATTTTATTTAAGCTAGTCATCATTATACATATTATTTAAGGGGCTAAAAAAAAAAAACATTATTATTGTAGTAAAAAACTTCAACAATTACTTCAAATCAAATAAAAACAAACCACTAATAATATCATGTCACAATTAACGTGAATTTACTAAAATAACATTCAATCATCAGAAAAAATTAAAATAATAAAAAAAAAAAGAAAACATAAGAACCCAACAACAATAAAATAATAAAATCATAATAATATATAATATATTGAGATAGATCGCAATTGTCGGCCCTAAGATCAACTAATTCAGGTGACCAGGATTTTTTTTAATAAAAAGGTTGATTGTCATGATATAAAAATGTCAGATTATTAATATTTGTCAGATTGTTATTTAAAAAGTTTAAATCATTAATTAAATATTTATGATATGGAGTAAGGAGCATTATTTCTCAAAGAAAGAAAAGTAATAGTTAATAACAAGAGAAAAATATAAATAATTCTAGAAGTTTTAAAAGTAAATACAGCAAAATATTTCATAGGGTAATTCCGAAATTAAAATTCTGTTTGGCGACAACAAATTAGAAAACCCATTAGAAATTCTAAATTAAATACCAGAGAGGAGACAGTAGTCCAAGCCAAGTACAAAAGAATTCCCAAAGGAAGGAAATAAAGTGAAGATAGAAGGAAGCGACCGCTAGTACAGAAGCATTCCAATAAACTCAAGAAGAAGATAAATAATAGTGAATTTTGTATATTCATGTATATATATAATTTGTTTTAGGTAACCTTCAACTGAGTCCACCCTGAGTTTGTATTTAGTTTGATAGTGGGGTCGACGAGTGGGCATCTTCGACGGCCCATATCAACGTGGCGCCCAAACGTGTGAGGCTTTTTCCTGGAGAAGGATCTGAAAACTTGTAATTGGTGTCGACGGTGGTAAGAAGGGAATTCAAATTTGTAAGGTAGTACCATTGATCTTTGTACTGATAACACATAAAGTATACAAAAAATTCTAAAAAAATTAGTCAAAAATTCAATACGAGCAAATTCTTACAAAATTTAATAAGGTAGAAAAGTTTAACAAATAAATTAGAATTAAAATTTGGTACATCATTCAAAAAAATTTCAATTAGTACATGATATTGAGGGGTGGAAAAAATTTAACTGACAAAATGACAGAAAGAGGTAACAATTCGGGAGACAATAACTCACAAGGGGATAATGTAAATTCAATTCTGGAAATGTTGAAAAATATGGAAACAAGAATGTTGGGAGAAGTAAAATCAAATGGAGAGCAAATGGAAGCAAGGATGATAGCAGAAATGAAGTCAAATGGAGAAAGAATAGAAGCCAAAATGGATGGGTTGCAACAAAAATGCGATAGAAATATGGAGGAGATGAAACATGGACAACAAATGATGAGAGAAGACATAGGGGAAATTAGTGCAAGGGTGAATCAAATGAATAATGAGTTGAAGGAAGAAATGCAGTTTAAAATGGAATGTATGGTAAAAAAAGTAGAAGAAACAAAACAAGACATTAGAAAAGAGATGATAGGAAGAATAACAGAAGTTGAGCAGGTGAATGAGAAGACAAAAATGGAGATGAGAGTAGAATTGATAACCAGAGTAACGGAATTTGAAGAGTTACAAGATGTGAAAATTAAGGCAAAAGTTGATGAAAAATGGAAAGAGGGAATGGAAAATATGGAGTTCCACACCACAGAGAAATTGAACAGATTAGAAGAAAAAGTTGAAGAAATCAAAACCGAGCAAGAAAGGGTAATAGGAAACAGCGAAAGTCAAAATTTTTATAGAGGGCAAAATTTTATAGGAGAAACAAAATTAGAATACAAATTTAACGGAAATATTAATAAGTTGCATCCAAAAGTATTTACTAATATTATCAGAAATAAATTAAGATATTGTAGAAATGAAAATGAATTAAGAGAGTATTTACGGAACATGTTTGATGGACAGGCTTTAGTGTGGTTCGCTAGTAAAGAATTAATGATAAAATCTTTTGATGACTTTAAGAAAGAATTTTTAAACTATTTTTGGGGAGATTTCATACAGGGAAAGGTTCGAGAAAAATTATATTTTGGAAAATTTAATGAAAAAGAAAATAATTACTGTCAGTATACGTTTCAATTATTCAGTGTTGCTCAACATTTAGAACCTCAATTGAAAGAACAGGAAATAGTTCATTATATAGCGCGACATTTCAAATATAATATTTCTGAAACAATAGCTATCCAAAATATCTGTAATATTAATAATCTTATAAGTTACTTACAAATAATTGAACATAATAGAGAGTCAGAGAATAGAAATATGTATCAAAATTTAAATAGAAATCAGAACGGTTATGATAGAAATCAAAATGAATATGGGTATGATAGGAATTTAAAATAGGTATGGGTACAACCGAAATCGGTATGGAAATGGAAATGATGGCAATCGATATAGTAGAAATCAGTATGGTAATGGGAATAATGGTAATGGATATAATGGTAATAGATATGATAGTAATCAGAATGGTAATGGAAGGTATGAAAATGGGAGGAATCAAAGAAATGGTAATAGAGTCGAGAGTGATAGAGGATTGCCAGAAATAGGTAATGTAAACCAACGAAGAAATGAAGAAGACATAAACAGGAGGGTGAACAACATTCAAGAAATAAGGGAAACGAATGAGGAAAGTTTTGAAATAGTGAATGAAGAGGGCGATCAAAATTTTTAATTCCGCACTTACCAAATACAGTTAATATTTGTTGTTATGAACATCCCAGGGAATTTATTAATTTAGGGGAAGATCAAAATTTCAATTCATAAGGTCAGTTGATATATGTAAAAGGAAAAATTGGGGATAAAGATTTAAAAATATTGATAGATACCGGTTCAGATGCTTCAATTATTCATAGAAAGTTTATAGAAAAAGATGATAACATAATAAAAATTCCAAAAGTAAATTTGGTAGGTGCAAATGGAAAAAAATTATTTGAAATTAATAAAACAGTTATAAAATCAGTAAATTTAAATGATAGGAAACAAGTAGATGCACAATTATTGATAATAGAAACTTTAGGAATAGATATGATATTAGGAACAGATATGTTAGGAAAATATAATGCTAAGATTGATTACGAAAACAGGTTAATAAGAATAGATGATGAGAATATTGAGTGGATTGAGAGTGTGTGTGATGAAGGAGTAGGAAAATTAGAAAATATAAATAGAGTAGAAACAGATGAGAATAAAGGTGATTTAGAATCAAAGATAATATGTGATGAACGATTTAGACATGAGATTTGTAGTATCCTATATAAACATAAGAAATTGATAATGAAAGAAATGAGGGTTGCTAGTAATTATATCCATAAATTAGAGGTCAAAGAAATCGAGCATTTTAAAGTAAAGACTTATCCAATTCCATATCGATATAGAGATGATGTAAGAAAAGAAATTGATAAATTAGTTAATGAAGGTATCATTGAAAGATGTAATACTCGGTTTATAAATCCAATCGTAGTGGTAAAGAAGAGTAATGGGGAGTTAAGATTATGTTTAGACGCTAGAAATATAAATAGATTTTCAGTTCCACAATATGAATCACCCGTGAACGTAGAGGGAATTTTCGGGAGAATTAGTGAGTCATGTTATTTTTCCAAAATTGATCTAAAACATAGTTTTTGGCTAATTCCATTAGAAAAACAAAGTCGAGATTATACTGGGTTTTCAATAGATGGGGTGATATATCGGTTCTGTGTTGTTCCATTTGGGTTACAAAGCGCCTGTGCAGCACTGGTAAGGGCTTTACATAAAATTTTAGATAAATATGAACAGTTTGTGTTACATTACGTTGATGACATTTTGATATTTTCTAAAACAGAAAGAGAGCATTTAATATATGTTGAAAGGGTTTTAAATGAGCTTGACATAGCAGGATTAAAAATTAATATAGAGAAATGCAAGTTTTTTCAGAAATAAGTTATATTTTTGGGTTATAAGATTAATGAAACGGGAATGGAAATGGATGAAAATAGAATAGAGATTATCAAACAGTATAAAAGACCAGTAAATCTAAAAACATTAAGGGGATTTCTAGGAATTTTGAATTATTATAAAAGGTTGATACCAGATTTAAGCAGAAAAGAACAAAAATTGATAGAGTTATTAAGGAAAAATGATAAATGGGTGTGGACGAAAGAAAGAAATGATGCATTTGAAAGTTTAAAAAAAGAATTTACAAAAAATTTGAAAGTGTACCATCCAAATTATAATGAAAAATTTATTTTAAGGACAGATGCATCAAAAGATCGGTTTGCAGGTGTGTTAATACAGTATCAAAAAGGGATAGAAGTACCAATTTGCTTTGTTTCAAGGATTACCAAGAAATATGAGAAAAATTATAGTGTGTCAGAATTAGAATTAGGGAGTATCATTTTTTGTGTGACTAAATTAAGATTTTATTTATTAGGGGGAAAATTTGATATAGAAACAGACCATTTGGCATTAACAACTATTTTAAAAAATAGATTTGGAAATAGTAGAATTCATCGGTGGGCATTGATTTTACAAGAATATAATTTTGAGATTAAGTATATCGCAGGGAGTTTAAATCATGTTGTAGATGCATTAACAAGGGAAGAAAATTTAGACAATAAAAGGGTAATCAAAATTGGTTTGAATATTATGAAAGATAAAGAGGGTATATTTGCTTTGAAAACGATTTTGGATGATCAGAAATTATTGACAGAGAAAGAAAAATTTGGGACAACTCGAAAAGAAGGAATTATTATAAAAAGTTACGAAGGAGAAGAAAAATATGTAGTTACTGAAAATTTGGGTATAAATATCTTAAAGAAATTACACACAGAATATTGTCATATCGGTGCAAGGAAAACTTGGCTCTTATTTAGGGAAAACTATATTTGTAAAGGGGATTATAAGTTATAAGCAAAATTAATTACAAGAACCTGTAAAGTATGTCAGCTGGGAAAAGAAAAGAATAAGAAAAATTTTAATGTAGTAAAAACAGTGCAAGCAAGTGAATGTTTGGAAATAGTTGCAATAGATTTTATCAGTAATTTGATTGAAAATGAAGAAGGAAATTCAAATATATTAGTATTAGTAGATGTGTTTTCAAAATTTATAAAGTTGTATCAAACAAAAAGTATGAAAACAAAAGTTATTATTAAAATTTTAAATCAATACTTTCAGGAAGTGGGAAAACCAAAAACATTAATTTTAGATAATGCAACATATTTTAATAATAAAAAGTTTAAAGAATTTTGTAGAAAGGCAGGAATTCAATGTAACAGTATTAGTATTCGACATCCTGCAGCTAATCCAGCTGAAAGGTATATCAAAGAAGTTAATAAATTTTTAAGAATTTTGAATAATGAAAACCATAAGTCATGGGGTAATAAAGTTGAAATGATTGAGGATTTTTTGAATAATGTACCACACACAGTTACTTAAGAATGTCCGAGATATATTCTGAAAGGGATACACCCAGAGAGAAAATGGGAAAATTTGGAAGGGAAAAGGTATCAAGAAATTTTAGATAGAGTCAGAATACGTTTAAATCAGAATGCTAAAAAATTCATTGAAAAACAGAACCGGAACATAAAGGGGAGAGTAAAATTTAAAAAAGGGGATTTGGTTATAGTGAAAGCTTTAAGAGTTTCGAATAAAAGGAAAAATCTTTGTGCTAAATTACAATTTCCGTTTGAAGGTCCATACGAAATAGTTACAGAAAATGGGGAGAACAGTTATAAATTAAAATATATCGACAGTGAAGAAATTAGGGGGATATTTAATATTCAAGACGTGTATAAATTTCAAATGTAAGATATGTGTTATTAGTAACAGGGAATGATGGTGATATGCTATAAATTTGTTTTCCATTCGGTAACCAGCCAAGGCAAGTTACCAAATGTTCATCAAATTTAGGGGAATTGAGATAGATCGCAATTGTCGGCCCTAAGATCAACTAATCCAGGTGACCAGGATTTTTTTTTTAAAGAAAAGGTTGATTGTCATGATATAAAAATGTCAGATTATTAATATTTGTCAGATTGTTATTTAAAAAGTTTAAATCATTAATTAAATATTTATGATATGGAGTAAGGAGCATTATTTCTCAAAGAAAGAAAAGTAATAGTTAATAACAAGAGAAAAATATAAATAATTCTAGAAGTTTTAAAAGTAAATACAGTAAAATATTTCATAGGGTAATTCCGAAATTAAAATTCTGTTTGGCGACAACAAATTAGAAAACCCATTAGAAATTCTAAATTAAATACCAGAGAGGAGACAGTAGTCCAAGCCAAGTACAAAAGAATTCCCAAAGGAAGGAAATAAAGTGAAGATAGAAGGAAGCGACCGCTAGTACAGAAGCATTCCAATAAACTCAAGAAGAAGATAAATAATAGTGAATTTTGTATATTCAATTTGTTTTAGGTAACCTTCAACTGAGTCCACCCTGAGTTTGTATTTAGTTTGATAGTGGGGTCGACGAGTGCGCATCTTCGACGGCCCATATCAATATATATTACAATGATTTAATTTTGCTTTAATTTTATTATTTGATTTATTATGGTTTATTTTATCAATATCCCACGTTGGTATTGTCAATTTATTATGATTTAAATTTAATGATTATTATTATATGATTGTTTGTAGTTAATTTATCAATATCCCGACTTAGTTCTATTAATTTGATGATGTTTTAATTGATTTTAATGATTAAATACTATTTAATTTTATATTGAGTTTACTTTTTTTTCTGTAGTTCTATGGTTGAGCGCCTTTAAAATTTTAAACTATTTCAATTTACTTTTTATCAAATTGAAATTTAGAATTTTGACTCTTATCAGGGTAGGATTGAAATTAAAATATTATTTAATTATTGTAATACAATGAATTTAATTTCAAATGTGTCTAAAATAAATTATACAAATAAATTAAAACAAACACTATTAATTGGTTTTCATATGCTTATTACACTTAAATGGATGAATAACCTGGTATGAAAAGAATGAAGATGATATACAAAAATAAATCAATTTACAGATACAACAAAATAAAAACACAAATATAAAACCTTAACTATCGGACGTACCTTGTATCACAAAGTCTTTTGAATATTGTCCTGGTCATGCGCAACGTAACAAACACTGAGATCGGCTTCTACTTCGTTTACTATCGGAACGGGAACAGCGTACCAAAATGCCAATATGTCTACCACACTTGGATGTATCAATGATGCTTGAATTTAAACTCATAAATTCTATTGGAATCTTGATATGTTTTGTACAATTTATTACTTTGGTAAGTAATTTAATAATAGTTGATTACTTTACTGCATGTATTTTTAATGTTACATGTATTAATTTAACATAAACAGCTTTTAATTAATGCAAAAAATTTTCTTCTAGTTAGTACTCAATTAATACATACGATGTTAACTGCTCTGTTACCATAAGAGAGTGAATCGATGTTGATTGCTCTACTACCAAAATCAAAAGAGAGAGAATCATCAAATTTCTGGCCTTTTTATAGGCTTCCAGAAAAATGACATAAAAAAACGGATATCAAATGTTTTAACATACAAAATTTTGCAACATTCTGGAAAATCAAGGTAATTAAATTACAAATCTAATAATATCCTTTATAACTTACAGTGAACTCTCATCTTTATATTTAGTAAAATTCTCTTAATATAATTTTTAATGGACTTTTTGCTATGAAATTTTGGATTTGAAAGAGACAAGTTTCTCAAGCTGTCATTTTTTAAAGACTTTCAAAATTTGGATTAAAACTATCATTTATATTTAAAATTACTATAAATCCTTTAAACTAATCCTAATTTAACTAAAAATTACTATTTTTAAACCCTAACAACTCAAATTTAAACTTTTAAAAGATTTTGTTATTTGTATCTCTTACATATTATATAAGATAAAAGTCTCTGTGTTAATAAAGGTTAACATTTTAAAATTTATATAAACAACTTACTCACTTATCTTACATACATTTTGTTATATAAAATGTCTTTGTTAGTGTTTGTACACTAAATTTTTCAATAGTTATTTTACTATGCACTATTATTAAAGTGTTCTATAAAAAAAAAATTATGTGACCATGTCCAACACTATTGATATGAGAACTAGTTTACTATGTTTCACCACACCTGCTACATGTTTTTAATTGTTCTTGTGTCTTTTTTAGGTACTCATGATCTATTGTTATACTTGTTTGTACAATATCGAAGACCACAATTTGTCTTTTTATGATTTTGTAAGTACTTCCTTTTTATAATATTAATTTAAATACTTTACTAACTAAAATTACATGTTGATTTCTTAAACATGTGAAAACCATTAATACTTTTGCTTTTTATTATTTTCTTTTTGTTGTTTCAGATTAAACTTAGAATTTTAAAAGAGAACTAAGACAAAGATGAATTGTTATGTGAACATGTACTTATTATGGATTGGAAATATTTAATTGTTATGGAATAGCAAAATATGGATTCTATTCAATATAAAATGCCCATTACATTCTTTGTTTATATTAAATGTATGTGTTATGAAAATTAAGAACTTGGAAACTTTAGAAGTACAAAAGAAAAAGTAAATGCTGATTCTATAAAACTTATTAATATATCCTTCTATTGTAAATTATAAGGTAAGTTCTACTTATTAAATTATTAACTATTAGATATCTATCTCAATATATAATATATTGTAATAAATTACAATGATATAAATGTAATGATTGAATAGATATAGTTTATAATTGATTACAATTATTAAATTATTGTTTTTATAATTTTAAATTTTTATTTTTAAAGTTTTGTGGGGCTATATTTATGTTTATTTATGTTTCAATTTTATTGAGTCTTTATTTAACTCAAACACCTCAAAATTTCTTTATTTTGTTGCTATTTTATTAAAAAAAATTTATTCTCAAACTCAAAATATGTAATTTTATTATTATAATTTTAGATTTGATCTACTTAAATTGATTTTCAAAGCACGTAAAACTCTTATCAACAGAAGTCGGTTCTAATAAATTAAAATCCAACGATATAACTATTTATTTTAATTTTTCACTTTAAAATTTTTAATACACCCTATACCTACTGAATGATGCGGCTATGGTATTTTCGTGCGCATCTACGCTTATAATCACGTGATATTTTACCGTTACATCTACCCCTAAATCGACGTTCGACGTTATTGTATTATGTCGTTGGTTATAGTTACTGTGATAAAATTATTATGTTTGAATCAAATTGTGTTAGAATATTGTTTATAAAAGATATTGAAATATACTACTCACAATATTTTATAGGAGTTATGAAAGTGATATTAATGAATAATGTTAAACACATACCGTATATTCACTCGCTGCTAAGGATGAAAGATGGAAAATCCTCCGTGACGCTCGGCTTCTTACCAGTATATCACCTACAACACGTGCAAGAACTTCCTTGGATAGATACCAAAAGGATTAAAACACTGGATGTGATATCTCCTTAACTTCTTCAGGGTTTCTTTATTATTATGACAGGTTAGTAAAAAAAATATTTATTTTTTTCTTCTTAGGATAAGGTATTTTATTCACCAGTACACAATTTCCATATACAAATTTCCAATATTTTAGTTTTATAATAAATTACATAGTTGATCAGATTAATTTTCAGCCATCTTTATTTTTTAACAATAGTCGGCCATTGATTTATGATAATTTTAAAGAAGACTGACGTGGATTGGCCTTTTGATAAAATTAGAGTGACCTCGATTCTCATTTTCCAAGGGCTTTTATACCTTACCCCCGAAAATCGAAAAATGGCTGCCTTTTTGAACGTGTTTTGTTTTTCCTAACCCCATTTACCTCAAATTTTTAGAAAATTGAATTTTTAATTTAACATTTTCTGACCTTATAATTGTTATAAATCAAATCTGCATAGCTTATTTCATTATAAAATGACCTTCTTAGAATTTTAAAATCGATTATTCCCTATCAAAAATGCTGACTTTATGGAGCATACAATGGCGGACATTTTGACAATAATCAACATTAAATTTAACAATTTTGAGCAAATATCTCTTTTTGGCTATTAATTTTAACAAAAATTAAAATTTACATATTCTAATATGGTCAGATAACCTTTTTTTTATATGACACCGCTTATTTTAGGTTTTATTTACATTTTAAATCTACTGCGTCATAACGATTCAATTACAAATTTTATCGAATAAACGAATTAATAATACATAATATCATCAACAAACCACTTAAATTAATTACCTTACAACAACATACAATTATAACATCAATCAATCATCTAATATTAAGTTTATGTCTTTCCACTACAATCACATCTTTTAAGTTTATAATCAACAGTTTTTGATCACCACTTCACTATTTGCAGTGTTTTTTCATTGAATTTATCAATCATAATGTCCTTAATTAAGCTTTAATTAAACAGTCTTAGCTTGTAGACGAACACATCACTTTCTTACAGTTGTATTCTTACATGTAATAAATTTCAATATCTTTATTTTTAGATTCTGTCTCAAGCATTTCATTTTATCAAAATATGGGATGTACCAGAACATAGGAAGTACTAGGCTTGTACTATTATCCGATACTTTATAATACAGGACTCATCACTTGATGCTTAAATGACTTTGTAAATATTGTTTGGGTAAGTCATATTTATTTATTAAGTTATATTCATTTTCTATGATATTATTTATTTTGCTCTAATAGCAAATATTAGTTTGTTGAGTTTAAATTCTTCTAATTATATTACTAACTGGATACAGTTGAATATTCTCTACCTTAAATAATAATTTTAAATTATCTACACCTACTTGTTCTTATTTTATAACTACCTATTAAAAAAAATATTATTAAACTTATTATTATTGTTAACTTTAATTATAACCTATTTGGATTTTGATCTAACTAACTTAATATAACTAATATAGTTGGTTTCTTCCTAATATTAGATTCCTATAATTCATTATTAACATATTCTAATACTCATCTACTTTTTATTTTTAGCTTAAACAGAAAATAGGATCTTGGACTTTGATTCTTGGATCGACTACTGGTGTTAGTGCTCATTCTTATGAACTCATTTTATCAAGATAGTTTTGTGTTCTTGTGTGAATTAAGATTTATTGGATTGCCTCTAATAAAGAAATTTTTGATGTATTGATCATTTAATGAAAAGATTCGAAAATTACATCCATTTTTAATAATTTATTTCAATTCAAGTTATATATTGGGTAAGTTATATTTATTATTATTTTAAAACATTACAATATATATATATATATATTAAACCAGAATTTTTGGGGTAAACGGCAATGTTTTTTAAGAAAACTCTTTTACTTGTTTTCCAAGCTTTCGAAATACATTTATTTCATTTTCAAGGAATAAGTGTGAGTTAAAACAAAATTGGTGTTAACAACTTGGTAAATATAACATAAAAAAACTATTTTAACTTTAATTTGGAATTTAAAAAAATTTTTAAGTCAAATTATTTATAAAACAAAAAAACCTTGCCGTTTACCCCAAAAATTCTGGTTTAATACCTATTAGTCGGCAAATAACAGAAATTTAATTATATATATATATATATATATATAATATATATATAACATATATACAATATATTATAATGAAATAATAAATATGAGAATTAATCAATAATAATTTAGTTAAAAATAATAATAGTTTGTTAAAAAGAATAATAATTTAAATATAATCAAATAATGATATAATTTAACTCACCAATTTCATTATCAATTTAAAAAAGGATATAATAGTAATTAAAAAAAAAAAAAACGTTATTCATTGATTTACTAATCTTTTAAACATTATGACAAGTAATTAGTGTAGATATTATAATTTAAAAATAATTATCTAGAGTTGGAATCCATATGACATTCTCTCTTTATGATTTTTGATGAATCGTTCCAATAATGTAAAGGTGATTACAAATTTTCATAGTATATTCCATTAAACTCTTCAAACTCAAATCTAAAACAACAAAATATAATAAAATTACTTATAGTGAATTTAAAACAAACAATTGTATAATTTAGTTAGGTTGTTCAAATTAGCATAAGGAAAAACTACTTACTTTTTTTTGAGTGTTGTGTACTAAAGTATACGGACAAAGATACGACTTTGAATTATGCCTCTTGTTAGTACAAATGGGCTCCAAAATCATAATTGCTAGTGAATGCCCAAAAAGACAACTTCAGTGTTGAAAACCCAGAGTGCCTATGGTATTAAAAGACATAGAATTTATCTGTGTGGTGCTCCAAAGAAAGTATAATAATGTACATATAAAGACTAAACGTCAAATCTAAAATTGTATTATTTTAATTAACAAAAGGTTGTATTATAATGTTTTTATTTGTTTTTTTCATACTGTATTCTGATTAAAAATTGTATATAAGGATAATATTTACAGCATTATCAAATTTTTTAAAATATTTATCAAAATTTATATGTCAAAGTACAGATTAATTTTGAAATAAGTATTTTCAATAATTCACATTTTGAGTATCTAAAATAGTATTTAAAAGGATTATTAAATGATCTTAATTAAGTTTTCAATAAAATAAGCACAGAATGACATTTAAAAGCCCTAAAATAATAAAAAGTTGTAACATAAACATTTATGCAAATTAATAAACAAATACACAAAATATCAACTATGGATACATGTGAATATTGATTTTTATAAATAAGAATGATAATTTAAGTAAATATTATTCAAAATATGTCTTAATTTATAAAAAATTATATTATTAATATTATTTTAGTATAGGTTATATTTGTATTGTAGACCAAAATTATTACCTTGCATAGCAACAGTCGTTAGAGATTCAATTGTTTTTGAGAAAGTTATAAATAATCGGTGCACAATCAAAAGCCGCTTCTTGTTTCCTGGTCATCTCTAAAATACGTGCCTCTGTATTGAATAATTGTAAATTGTGCCGGTTAACTAGTCATAAAAGTGTTATATCCAATTATACCTGCAAATATAGTAAAGTTTCACAACTGATACAAGTTTAACAACACTTTATAACCATCACTTACTTGTAAAAGATTTCAACACAGCTAAATCGATGCAAAGTGAAATTATTCCAAGACGATTACAGCAGCGGTCAGCTGGATTCGCCATTTTGTAAAAACTATCTCTGCGCCTAGGACTGCGTCGGATCACGTGAACAATTTCAATGTGACTACTAACTTTATTTTACGAGGCAAATTCAAAAAACTATTTATAACATTTCTCTTAATCAAAGTGACAATTTATATGTATTCACGATTGTGAACAATTTTGTATATTTGTGTAAAGATAATTTCTCTTTGATATACTTTAAAGGTCGATTAAAAGTTTGATTAATAATAAATTCACGATATTGTACAAGTTGTTTTATTATATTTTGTTCAATAATATAGGTTGCTAGAGAAGTATACAGGTAGGATAAATTTAACAAATATAATAAGTTTTTTATATTTCGCACTTATAAAAATCTTCATTATAAAACGCATTTGCGTATCATAATGTAACTTTTACGCACGCAAATTTTTGTTTTAAATGGTTGGCGACATGAGTGAAGTTTCTAAAGGCAAGACTATTGACAATGACATTTGTGGCTAATAGAAATTTATTAATTTTATATTGTTCTTTAAGAAAGTATCTGTGAATATGAATATAATATTTTACTTATATAATATATTATTATTGGTGTATTATTCATTTTAAAATGTTTTAAAAAATTAACATTTGATAATCTAAATGTCACAACTGTCAAATTTTATAAATTACACAGTGCTGCCGACATACTTTTTAAAATAAAAATTTTCGTAATTACATAAAAATAAAAAATTAATTTAAAAAATGGTAAAAAGGGCAAAATATAAAAAATATTATAAACAACTTATTTCATATGGCTGTTGTGACACTCGTTCTTTAAAAAACTCATCGCTTCGCGATTCGTTTTTTAAACTTGAACTCGTGTCATAACAGAATTCCATATGAAATGCGTTGTTTAATATACTATTACATCAAACAAATTAATAATTATAATCAACAAGAATTGACAGCTGAATCCTAACTCTAGGGAAAAGAAGTTTCATGCTCATTATAATCTAAATCATAATATCTAAACTTATAATATTATTTGTATATTAAATTCTAAAACATTATAAAAATTATAAAATAAAATAAAAATTATTTAAAATAAAAGTAATACAGCGCCATCTATTAAGATAAATAAAAATAAAACGTTTTAACGATATTAATAAAGAATATTTCATTTAAATCATTTAATTTAACAATTCATTAATAAGATAAATAATTATAATATTTCTAATTAACATTTATACTGATATTGGTATAAAACAATAATAATTACATTTGAAAGAAGAGAGAAAATGAAAGGTTCGAGTTATCGTCCACCCTGTATACAAAAGGGAAAATAATTAATATTTAATAGAATACGGTAATATTATGAAACTCTATTAGGCAAAATAGTTTTTGTTTTCTTCAACCTACAATAAGATACAGAGCGTTGATTTACCTACGATTTTCACATAAACGTGTCCATAACTTCTGAAGGACTCTGTATAACGTATCAAAACCCTATTTCAAAACCTTAAAAAATGTGAGCAGTCCAAATTCGGTATAATATACAGGGGTTTCCATTTAAAAAATCATATGTTTGGTTTGTAACGGAGTTATACAACACTCTGTATAGTTTAAGGTAATTTAAAAATATGGGCCCTAAAGAGATCTACTATTTTTGTTAATAACATTTTTTGAAATCTTTTAAAATAACCCATATACCGAACTTTGTCGTAAGGTTGGTACACCCTGTATGTATAAAAAAATACCTTCACTATCTTTTAAACTTTGGTTTCTCGACTTTCCATATAAAATCGATAAATTTTAGTTATTATGCTTTGTGATTAGTGTATTTGTGTTACTTCAAGTTTCCAACTGATAGTGAAACGAGAAAAATAGGGTATCTCTTCTAGGCTGGGAACATGATAATTGTGAGATTAAATATGTATGTTCCAATTATTTTAATGCAAGTGATATTATGACTACTAGGAATGGTGTGAAATACTTAGAGGCAGGTGCAAATCCATTACCAAGCCATTCAACATATTAGTTCATATCTGACAGGTAATTTTCTGCGTTCCTTGCTAAACATTCTTGGATAAATATCAGAAAAATTAAAATAATACCATTGGGTTTGCTCATTTTTACCAAGATTACCTTTTTGTTAAAAAAATGAAAGCTTTAAGTCTAACCTAACCTTACCTAAGTTATCTGTAAAACTACTTTACCTTTTATGAAACATCCTGTATACACCTCAAATTTAATCCAATCAAGAAATCAAAGTTACGAAACCTTCAATATAATATTTTAATCTTTTCCTTTTAAAATATTAACAATATGTTTTTAACTTAAAGACTGAGTATTAACTATTCATAAATATATTCTTTACAAAATAACTAAATATTACCCGACAGAGTAATTTTTACCAATTTTTAACAAATAGCACGCCACTGATTACAAGCGTAAGCATAACTTTGAAAAATAATACAGCGTTGCCAGCACGAAGTCGGAACAAAGATAATCGATTGGTATTCTCTATCATACTCATAGACACTCTCCTGTAATCATAAAGACAAAACAAACAAAGTTTTATGAATGGAACGTTGCGTCTTCTCTGATAATAGGTCTATGCTCGGTTAGGTCAATTTCGTTTACCAAAAGTGTAATTTTTTAAAAAGAATTTATTTCCTCCACTTCCTATTCTTGGACAGTGACGTCATTGACCATTTATTTAAGTAGTAACCAATTTTTTTTTATTTTGATATATCTTGCAATTTCCTTAACATATTATTTGCAATATCTTGCATAACAATTTTTTGAAAATCTGATTAAAAATCAGACACAAAAATAGTTGAGCGAAAAGTTTTTGAACAGTGGAGCGACAAGTCGTGCTAAGAATAGAATTGACAAGTTCAACTGATTTCGATTTTTTGGTTCTCTTTGTGGGTTTTTTGATAAATTAAGAGGGACCGGGCTGAGTGGGAGCCATGAAAGTAGAATCGGAAATGTTATCAGGTGAGATAGAAGGCGGGGTTTCCGAAGTGCTGTGGCTATAGCAAGACTTTTTCTGACTGGGTTTAGGCAAAGACATAATATCAACGGTATAAGAAAGTTCTAAACATTGAGCAGAAGAAGTTTGATGAATAGTTTATATGTTTTTAGTGGTTGGAAAGGGGAAGGATTGGGAGTGTTGTATGTTTCAGCCAATTTATTGGTAGATATAAAAATTCTATGAAGCGTATTATCAAATAAAGGAAGTAAAGACGTTTCGAGTGAAAAACCCTCGAAGTCGGAATCATATACTTAAGTGACTCTTGGGAAGCTTATAATATTGAAACACTTGTGAGGATTTTAAACACAATTTATTTACAAATTGTTTGAATACTTCTTGAAATAGTTTGCTTTCAAAATTTCTTCCCTGATCTGCGTGCAGCTCCAACGGTACCCCAAAACGGCTAATGAACTCGTTGATAAGAATATCGGCCAAGGTAGGGGCTTCTTGGTTGGGAATAGGGTAGGCTTCCACCCATTTAGAAAAATAGTCCATCACAACGAAGATGTATTTATTTCCAACCTCACTAGTTGGTAGTGGCCCCAACACATCTACGGCGACTCTTTCGAATGGACTTCCGACAAGGTATTGCTGCATCTCTGCTTTAGGTTTACGATTAGGTCCTTTGCAAGCAGCACACGTCTTGCATTTGCGGCACCAATCATTAACATCGTTGGAGCAGTTAACCCAATAAAATCTATCCCGGATTTTTTGCAGCGTCTTTGTAATACCCAGGTGTCCTCCGGATAAGTCATCATGAAGTTGTTTTAAAATTTTCGGTACCGTACTTCTTGGGACCATAATTTGTTTCTTGATTTCTGAGCCTTCAGGGTTTTCAACTATCCTTTTAAGGAGCCCACCGTCTAGAGTCAAAGAATTCCATTGGGTCTAATAAGATTTTAAGACCGGAGAGGACGATGATACCTCTCGCCATAGGGGACGCTTATCCGTTCTTTTCCATTCCAGGATCTTCCTAATAACGGGATCGTTGTTTTGTTCCTCCTCCATTCTAGAGCACAAGTCGTCTGGCACCACTTTTATTAGAGCGAGCTTCTCGTTTTGGTCGAGCCGAGTGCAATTTGTGCAATTAGGGGGACATGGCCTTCTAGAAAGTGCATCGGCGTTACGGTGCTTAGTTCCAGGTCTATGTTCGATTTCAAAATCGTATTCCTGGAGTTTTTCCAACCATCTTGCTATCTGCCCCTCTGGATTTCTAAAACTCAGTAGCCACTTTAAACTGGCATGGTCTCTTCTAATTAGGAATCTTTTGCCGTATAAGTATTTGTAGAAATGTTCCACAGACTTCACAATTGCGAGGAGTTCACGTCTCATATCGGCCTTGTCTGCTTCTTTCTTTTTAAGTTGAGGCAATCGTCGGGGTACCTGACGAATCGGACGTGCATCGCCAGCCTCAATCTTGTGCTTGACTATGTCGGTCCTTCCCAGTTTACTTCCAGAACCGAAGACAGGTTTATAGCGGTAGAGTAAATGTCTTACCTGCTTTTTTTCTATTCTTGACAAAGATGGGTCTAACCTAGTCATTAATTGTTCTATGTCGTTGGTTCTGTCTGATTTAATAAAGGCTCCTACCTGGTGAATCACGGCCGTTACCGGTTCCAAGGTTCCGATTTCGGTGTTCTTGCGCAGAAGAACTGGATGATCATTCATGTTAATGATTCGGATTGGTACCTATTTGGCTGATCTAACAAGAGATTTTCCGACCAGAAGTCCTGTTTCCAATATCTGATCATGGTTCTTGGGTTTTACCATAGCTGGGGTTCCATCCGGCTCTACTTCCTCTAGTCATGCCGTTACAACACATTCGCACGTCGGTGGAAGATCGATGTCGTCAGATAGTTTCAACGGGGCGATAGGTTCATGTTTTCGATGTAGAAGCAATTCTTCCTTTTCCGTATGAAGTATCCGTCGTCCCAAATCCAAACGGAAACTACAGTTGTGCATTACGTCCATATCCAGGATAGCATCGTCATCGATATCAGCCACCAATATCGAATGAGAAAGACTAGTTGAACCAAACTGTAGAGACACGTTAACTTCTCCGTAGACTTTGGCAGGTTCCCCAGTAGCGGTGCTCAGTCTCCAACTGGTGGGCGACATCTTCCTAGCCACGACAACTGTCGGCCGTACCACAGTTTTTGTAGCTCCAGTATCCACCAGCATGTTGTATCTCTTTCTGTCGATCAGGGCTTCGACGTATAAGCTGCCTGCTTGGTGTTTTAATATTACTACCTTGACCGTGGGAGGGGCTTTGCAATGGTTTGGGGTCGATGTCGCCCTCTAGGAGTCGACCCTTTTTAGTTTTCCTGCTGTTGGGAGACAGTAGCAGAAGACGTCTCCTTGCGTTGACATGAGTTTTTCACGTGCCCTAGTTCTCCACAATTCCAACATCGTATAGGTCGCCGTCTCCTTGTGGGTAATAATTTCATTAGCCTTTCCACTAATCCATCGACGTCGCTGGCGGGTTCTATCACGTTGTTGTCATCAGCATCCCTTATTCGTGCAACTCCCCATGATGCTTCCGTTGCCGCTTCGAATTCAAGTGCAATGGTTAACGCGTCGACAAGGTTTTTTGGTCGGGTCAACCGCACAGCTCTTTGTAACTCCGGGTCCCTAAGGCCATCGGTAAAGGTTTGGACTGCTAGACACTCCAGGAACTCTTCTGCTGTTGTCGGATAAGCAAATCGAACTATTCTAGCTACCTCTGACTCGAACTCCTGGATAGATTCTTCACTCTTCTGTTTACGGTTCTTCAGCTGTGTTCGGTACACGGGTTGTAGATAGGTCTGACCATACCTCATCTCCAGGCGATGTACTAGTAGCTCGAAGTTGTCAGCTTCGTCGGGCTTAAGCGAATGCAAGACATTCAAAGCATCGCCTCACAACGCTATGGTTAGAGATATTGCCTTTTCTCTGGATGACCATCCGTTCACCCTGGCTGCCGCGTCGAATTGCTTGACGTAGTTGGACCACGAAGTTCTTCCATCGAAGATAGGAGGTTTCATTGTTGACCGCATCTATGTAGTATCTCAGCTTCCCCGTCGTTCGACATCCACGCTGAAGGTTTCCATTCTGTCCACATCTCCCTCGCCGCGGTGGACGTAGCGATCTTGCCGAAGGACCTCTATTTCTTTCTGAAGTTGTTGAATCATCGCATTCATTGCGTAGTTCGGCTACTTGCTGGGATTGCTCAGTTCTTAAGGTGGATATTTGTTGTGAAACATAGCTTGACAACTCTTCACGCATTTGATGGACCAGTTCTTCTTGTTTCTTCATCTGTTCTTCTTGCTGGATCTTCATTTGATCTCTCAGCTCTTCTTGTTGACTGGAATTTCTAGTGACAAGCTCTTTTTGTTGACTGGAAATTCTAGTGGCAAGCTCGGCTAATTGTTGTGCTTGGTCTTCTTGCCGGTTTGTCATCCGGTTGGTAAGTTCTTGCTGGCTCGTAATTCTATTTGTAAGATCGGCTAGTTGCTGAGCTTGGTTCTCTTGTTGACCCTTTATCTGACTGGATAGCTCGGACATTGCTTTGTGCATAGGATCTTCGAATTCCACCGAGTCAGGGTCAATATTTATTCTTAAATAGTACTCACGTAATCTGTTGATTAAAACAGTTTTTCCTCCGGTGGTATCCAAATCCAATTCTTCCAACTCTCTTCTGAGCTCAGCCACCAACAGTTCACGTAACTTCTTTCCAGGCATTGTTGTTTCTTCACCCCACACCTGACACCAATTTGAAACACTTGTGAGGACTTTAAACACAATTTATTTACAAATTATTTGAATACAAGAATTCAGCTGGTTACAAATTACTAACTGTCACTTTTGACTTTTAAACTTCACAAAAGCTGAACGAACACCATAGAATAAGGTTTAAACTCCACAAAAAGGAGTAATTGATAACGCGAAACACTTGTATAACAAATTTTCAAATGGTGTGAAATGATATCAGTTGTCAGTGTTGATATTATACGTGATTCTAATCATATATAACTAATTTTATGATATTAAAATTATTGACAGACTTTTATATTTATTAATTGTCATTCATATAACATACTACATAATCATCAATATAACCTTGATAAACTATAAAATGAACATTAAGGAGACTAGAAAAAACACTAGCTCCAACACCTTCCCTCATTTGATAGTTTGACTAATCCCATACTATCTCGAAGCTTTTCTAAACGTGGTCTAAATATAGGTTTCGTCAAAGCATCAGCAACTTGCAATTTAGTGGATATCTTCTTGATATCTAGCATCTCATTACACACCATTTCTCGCACGAAGAAGTGTCTCGTTCTAATGTGCTTTGTTCTTCGATGGAATTCTAGATTCTGAGCTAGCTTGATGGCGGCTTCATTATCTACCATCACTGAAGGAATCTCATTTAGCTCGAGAACTTCTTCAAAGAGTCTCCTTAACCACACAACTTCTTTTGCGGCTTCGCTCGCAGCGACTATCTCAGCTTCAGTTGTTGATATGGCTACAGAAGGTTGACGTTGACTTATCCAAGATACAGCAGAAGAAGCATACATGCAGATAACTCCAGTAGCAGAACGACCGGTTGTTAAATCACCAGCATGATCTGCATCACTATAGGCTTCCAAAACTCTTCCAGTCCCTGCCACATACTTCAGTCCAAAATGTAGGGTTCCTTTAATGTATCGGAAAATCCTTTTAACTCTGATAATATCTTCTTTCGTGGGGTTTTCAAGATTTCTTGAAGCTTTGCCTACTGCATAAGCCAAGTCGGGTCTGGTTCCTGTCATTAGGCATAGAAGAGCACCAACTGCTTCCCTGTATGGAAAATTTTCAGTTGATATTTGTTCGCCTTCCTTCCCTAACTGGATATTTTCCTTTATGATTGGAGTAGAGACAGGTTTGCAGTTTTCCATGTTAAATCTTTCAAGCAGCTTGGCTGCATATCTTACTTGACCAACACATACTGAACCATCTTTCTCTTGATCGATTTCCAATCCCAAAAAATAACTTGCAGGATTTACAGAAATTTTGAATTCTTGTCCTAAAGCTTCAAGAAAATGTTTTACTATTTTCTTGTCATTTGATGCGATAAGAACGTCGTCTACGACGGTCTTATCGCATTTTGATGAAAAAACAAGAATCTGCTTCACTTCTTGTAAACCCATATTTTAGGATAAAGTCTACAATCCGCTTGTTCCAGCACCTTGGTGCTTGCTTGAGTCCATACAGGCTTCTTTGAAGACAACACACACGATTGGTGCTATCGCTGAAGCCTTCAGGTTGTTTCATAAAGACTTCCTCTTTCAATTCTCCGTAAAGAAAAGCCGTTGTGACATCAAATTGCGTTAGTTGTAGATTTTCACTTCCAGCAACGCTCAAAAGAGCTCTAATCGTACCAGATTTTGCCACGGGACTGAAGGTTTCATTATAATCTTCTCCTTTCTTCTGTGAAAATCCTTGAACTACTAGCCTTGCTTTAAATTTATCGATTGAACCGTCTCTATTTCTTTTTACTTTGTAGACCCATTTGCACGAAATTGCTTTCTTTCCTTTCGGTAGATTTTCTAGTGACCAAGTTTTGTTTTCTTCCAGAGAATTTATTTCACTTTTCATTGCTTCTAACCAGTCTTGCTTATATTCACTGTTGATTGCTTCTTGAAAACTCTGTGGTTCTTGAAAATCTTCTACACTTGTTGCTGCACTCATTACGTAATCGTCTAGTCGTTTTGGTTTGTTGATATTAGTTATGTTTCTTAAAATTCTTGATTCTACTTCTTCATTGCTTACATCATCATTTTCTTCTGTATCGATACCTTCTCTAATATTCTCAATAACAACTTCTTCGCCTTGCTCTTCACCTTCAGAATCCTGGTCTTCTTCTTCAACTTCTCTAACATTTTCAATAACAACTTCTTTACCTTGCTCTTCACCTTCAGAATCCTGGTCTTCTTCTTCAACTTCTCTAACTTTCTCAATAACAACTTCTTCGCCTTGCTCTTCATCTTCAAAATTCTGTTCTTCTTCTTCAAATTTGGTAAAACGATTGTGTCTTAGTACTGGTTGAGATTGATCTGGTTGATTTTTAGGCAATAATACTAGTTCATTTGAAACTCGTGGTCTTTCTTGAATAATAATATCACGCATGATACGTATGAGTCTTCTAGTTTCTCGTGACCAGATACGATATCCGTCTTCATTTTCGTAACCGACTAAAATACCTCTTGTCGCTTTTCTGTCCATTTTCTTCCTGTTTGCTCTGGGTATATGGGCGTAACATATAGATCTTATTATTCTCAAGTGCTTTAAGCCTGGCTTCTTGTTCATCTAAACCTCGTACGGACTCTTGTCTACAACACTTGACTTCCCCGATCTATTTAATATGTATACTGCGGTATTAACCATTTCAGCCCATAAACTTTGAGGAAGAGTTTCAACTGATGAATGAAACATGGTTCTTGCTGTTTCAACGATTGTCCGATTATCACGTTCCGCACAGCCATTTTGTTCCGGAGTGTATGGCATGGTAAGTCTTTGAATTACTCCAAATTCTGCCAGTATATTTTTGACCTGCTGATTGTGAAATTCACCACCGTTGTCGCTTAGGAATGCCTTTACAACATGACCAATAGTTCTTGCTTCTCTTAATGCAATCTTCAACTTTTCAGGTACCTCCGATTTTTCTTTCAAGAAATAGACAAAACGATATTTGCTGTAATCGTCTTTAAACAGGACAAAATACTTGAATCCTGATTCTGATTTCTCGAATGGTTCACAAACGTCAGCATGCCATAGTTCGCCTGGTTGACTAGCTCTCTCTCTTGTACCGAATTTTAACCTGTGTGCTTTACCAAAGATGCATCCTTCACATATCTCGTTGTTCAAAGGAACGTTAATATCAAATTCTCTAGATAAAAGGTCTTTTACATGCCTTTTATTTTGATGTCCGAATCTTTCGTGGTAAAGCTGTAAAGTATTTTCATTCGACGTGTTTATATTTACTTCTTTGCCGTTGATTGGGTTTACATTCTTCACACAAAGCTTGAACAACCCCCCAAAGCGTTGTCTATATCCTGTGATGAAAACTCGTCCATTGATTTTTAACTGACATTGTCCAGTAGTAGATGTGAATTCACTCTCTGGATTCTTATCTTGCGTTGACAGTACTGAAAACAAGTTTTTCTTGATATCTGGCACGTACCAAACATCGGTGAGAGTTACTTCTTCCGTTTTTCTTCCAACAATTGCAGTCAGAGATATTGTGCCCTTTCCTACGGCTTTGATCGAATCACCATTGGCAGTGTGTTTCACCGAAAAATTTTCAAAAGTCTCGAACAGGTCGCTTCTGTTGGTAATGTGGTTTGTGTTAAGTTACGAATAACAAACTCGCAAACTGTTATAACTTTATTCTCAAGTTATTAAAAAGAACATTCAAAAAATATATATCAGTTATCTGCCAAATTAGCGACAACCTTTCAAAAATGACCTTTCTAAAAATCTAACAACTATCAACTATATCTAATATATGTCTAACATAACATCTCCCCCTTTTTGAAGGTAATCTGGAATATAAAAAAAAATTATAAGTTAAGAAATATAATCCTTCAAATAGGACGGACGTTTCACATTTCTAGTAGGTCTATCCTTAGCTATCGCATTGAAGGTGGATGCTGGTGAATCACAGATTCGCTCGCTCGCAGCTTCATTGCAAGCGACACCTTCGCGCACTTCTTGTTTATTTGCACTTGTGTGAGAATTAAGAGAGCTCTCAAGAGGCACTGTGGCTCCAATGGGGGTTACCACTTCTCCACTATGGGCGGGAGTTTGGAAATTGCTCTCAGGTAGTGGAGTTAATACCGGTTGAAATTTAGGCAAACAATGATACGGAGCGGGGACAAGATGCCACCTATTTCTACGGAAAATCCCGTTTTCGGTTTCAATTAAAAATGAATGAGGCTGGGGAAGTATTTCAATTACTTTTCCATATAGCCTGAGATCAATTTTCCAAACACTATCACCTATCTCTAGATCTGACAACTTTTTCACGCCATGTCTTTTGTTGTAACTAATTGCGGATTTCTCTTTGGATTTAACTTCTCTTTTAAAATACGTTTCAGTGTTCACTGAATTATTCAACAAGCTGGGAAGAAGAGGTAAATTAGAACGCAGCTTACGATTCATAAGCAGCTCAGATGGACTAAATCCGCAATCTAATGGTGTAGTGCGATATGCTAAAAGTGCTTCATATATATCTTCATTCTTTTTAAGCAAGCTCTTGGCAGTTTTGACTGCAGCTTCGACACATCCATTAGACTGAGGAAAATAAGGACTGGAATTGAGGTCCATTGTCTGATCTCACTATTTCAGGAATACCATACCTAGAGAATAACTCCTTGAGTCTGTATATAACGGCGTTTTCAGTGAGGCTAGTTAATTTAAATATTTCAAAAAAACGTGAATAATAATCGGTCACTATTAAATACTAATGGTCATACTTAAAGAGGTCTACTGCGATCTTTTACCAAGGGCGGTCTGGAAGTTTGTCTATAATAATCGGCTCTTTAGAATTGATTTTGTGTTCTACGCATTTAGGACAATTTCGGATGAGGTTTTCAATTTGGGTGGAGAGTCCTAGCCACCATATACTACTTTTTGCACGCGCTCTACATTTCACAATTCCCAAATGACCTTGATGGACAAAATTTAAGCATTTTTCTTGCAGGGAAGAAGGTATAATAATTCTCGAACCTCGAAGAAGATATCCATCACAAAAAGAAATATCAAGACGGTATTGATAATAAGGGATGACAAGGTTGGATATTTTGTTCTTATTTGGCCAACCTGTAAAATAATATTCTTTGAGCAGTTGACAAACGGGATCTTTATTTTGCTCTTGTTTGATTATTTCAAGAAAATTCGGTTTTGCTTCAAAGTGATTGGTTATGAGATTGACATGCGCCTCAGCCTCATTAGAAAGCTCCTGCTCTTGAGGAGGAGACTCATTTTTAGAAAAATGTCTGGATAAAGCGTCAGCGACCAGTAATTCTTTACCAGGAGAATAGTAAATTTGATAGTCATACCTCATAAGGCGGAGTCGAAATCTCTGTAATCTAGGAGTCAATTCGTCGATAGGTTTGGTTTGTAAAACCTGAATAAGTGGCTTGTGATCGCTCTCCAGAAATACCTCTACACCTGTAATATATTCGTTGAATTTATCACATGCCCAAGCGAGAGCCAGAGCCTCTCGTTCTATTTGAGCATAACGTTGCTTCTGTAGTTGAGAGCAGTCGGGACGCGTAACTGACGACTTCCTTGGTGCCAAGTGAGTTGTATTGGAAAAGACAAGCTCCTAGCCCAAAGGAGCTAGCGTCAGCTGAAATAGCTATTTTTTTATTGGGGTCAAAGTAGGCTAAACAAGGACTTGTTTTAAGAATATTCTTTATTTCTTCGAAAGATTTCGTCTGGGAAACATCCCAAACGAATGGGATATTTTTCTTTAGAAGTGACGTGAGAGGTTCTAGGATTTGAGAGCGATTAGGAACAAACCGAGAAGAGAAGTTGACCATACCCAAAAAGCGTAAGAGCTCAGTTTTATTAGATGGCTCAGGAAATTTTTCTATAGCAATAATCCGATCAGAATCGACAGAAACACCCTTATCTGAAAGAATGTGTCCCAAATAAGTTAGTGTAGTCACACCAAAAACACACTTATCTTTGTTTAGGGTAATACCTTGAGCTTGAAGTCGTTCAAGCACTAGTATCAAGATTTTATCATGGTTTTCGATACTTTCAGCATGCACCAGTACATCATCAATATGAATTTCTACCCCTTCAATATCCCCTAATATATTATATAGTTCGCATTGAAAGTATTCTGGCGCACAGTTTATACCAAAAGGTAATCTTTTGAAAATAAATCTGCCGAAAGGGGTTATAAAGCAAGTATAATTATAGCTTTCCTTTTTCAAACGTATTTGATAAAACCCTGATATCGCCTCTAGCTTGGTAAAATATTTAGAATTTTTTATTTTAGACAAAGTTGTCTCTACCTTACTTATAGGAAAATGTGACCTTAATACAGCCTTATTCAATTTAGTATAGTCGACACACAACCTTATTTTATCTCCCTTCCTAACCACTACTATTGGGCTGACCCAAGCAGTAGGGTAGTTGTTATATATTTAGAGTGCGTTGGAAGCTGTCAGATACGTCATTGAAAAGTAGTAAAAATTAGTATTGTCATTGTGATAAGATTTGATAGTAAAGATATTAGAAGACTCCCTTGTTTAATTTGAATGTTATCCCGCTCATAACATTTCACTGGCGCAGTCAGAGAGACTTTCAAAAAAAGAACCAAGAGGGAGGAAATTAAAGCAATAAAAAAGATGACGTCGCTTGGAAGCATTGAACCGTTCAATATCAGTGACCCAACTAAATGGACAATTTACAAGGAAAGATTTGAATTCTTTCTTACAGCAAACGGAATAAAAGATGATGCTAAGAAAAAGGCTGTTTTTTTAAGTATTTGTGGGCCAGCCACATATGAAATAATTCATTCTTTGTTAGCACCGAAAACAGTTTCCAGTGAAACACTCCAAACCATTTTTGATAAACTGACCGCACATTTCCTGCCTCGAACTTCTATAATAGTGGGCCGATTTAAGTTTCATAGAAGGGACCAGTTACCTGATGAAGTAATTACAGCATATATCAAAGAACTCAGACGACTTGCTCAAGATTGTAAATTTGAAGCCAATCACCTAGAAGACATGCTTCGAGACCGTATAGTTTGTGGAGTACTGGATGAAAACTTACAAAGAAAATTACTTGCAGAAGAGGATCTTACTTTTGCAAAGGCTGAATCTATTTGTCTAGCTTTTGAAACAGCTGCTAAAAGTGTGACTACACTGAGAGAAGTTCCTCCACAAATTAATGCAATTAGGCATACTCCTCACAAGAAAAAATGTTTTAGATGTGACAATCCACATTCACCAGATGAGTGTCACTTCAAAGAGGCGACTTGTAGGCACTGCAATAAGGTAGGACACATAGAAAGAGCATGTTTGTCTAAGAAAAGAGAGATAAAGAGCAGGAAAAACAAGAAAGGAAACCAACAGCAAATAAATGCTTCTCCAAAAGATGACTCTGATCAAGAAGACAATTGTCAACTGACTTATGATATTTATTCAGTTCAAGAAACTAAAACTTTAAGTGACTTTGCAGTGGATGTACATATAGAGGGTGCTCAGTTAAAGCTACAAATAGACAGCGGAGCAGCTTACACGGTTATTGGCAAGAGCTCATTTGATTTCATATTTCCAAAGAATAAACCACGGTTAGAGTTTCCTACATTTACATTGAGAGATTATCAAAAAAGGAAAATTGAAACATTAGGAGTTTGTGATGTAAATGTGAAATTAGGCACCATTGAGACCACTCTTCCTTTAGTGGTGGCAAAAGCAAATACTGCAAATTTGCTTGGAAGAAACTGGTTTAATCCATTACAAATTGCAATGGTTAGCACAAATGCAGTGAGTGCTCAAAATGTGACATTTTCTGATCTGGTTCAAAAGTATGCAGGAATTTTTGAAGAAGGGTTAGGACATTTTAAGGGACCTCCCATAAGTTTAGGTATAGACGTTAATTTTCAACCGATCTTAATGAAAGCACGTAAAGTACCTTTTGCATTAAAACCTGCCATTGAACGAGAACTAGAAGAGCTACAACTTCAAGGCATTTTAGAACCAGTTAGTCATCCAAAATGGTCCACACCGATTGTTCCCGTGATCAAACCTAACAATAAGGTTAGAATATGTGCAGATTATAGCCAGACATTAAATCTAGCTGTTCGAAAAGACATTTATCCTGTCCCATGTGTGCAAGATGTGTTGGCAACATTGGCTGGTGGTCGCGTTTTTGCCAAACTCGATTTATCCCAGGCCTACCAACAGCTGAGCGTTGACAGTGAAAGTGCAGAGGCCCAGACTATTATAACACATAAGGGTGCATTCAGAGTAAAACGTCTGCAATTTGGAATTTCAACAGCACCTCAGATTTTTCAAAGGTTTATTGAAACCCGATTGGCAGGCATACCAGGTGTTCTACCATATTATGATGATATATTAGTAGTAGCAACTTCTGAAACTGAGCTTAAAGAGAAACTCTGCTCCATTTTATTTAATGAGCTTAAAAAATTACTGTCGTCCGATCGATGCCTAGCTCATTATGATGAAAAGAAAGACCTAATCTTAACAGTAGATGCTAGTCCATATGGAGTCGGTGCAGTGTTGAGCCAAAGAAATAGCAATGGCAGGGAAGTGCCGATAGCATACCATAGCCGCACTCTTTCAGCATCAGAGAGGAATTTTGCTCAGATAGACAGAGAGGCACTCGCTTGTATAGTAGGAGTACGCAAGTTCCACAATTATATTTACGGCCGTTTCATAGAAATTCGTAAAGATCACAAGCCATTATTAGGATTATTAGCTTCAAATAAGCAAATTCCAGAAGTAGTATCGCCACGCATGCTTCGATGGAAATTAATACTTAATGCATATGATTATAAATTAGTATATGTTCCAGGGAAAAATATTCCACATGCAGATGCACTAAGTAGACTTCCCCTGGAAATTCCAGAAAGCACAGTTCCTCCAGCCAAGGATGTTCTTATGTTAGAGAACATTCCAGAACCATTATTTACTGCTCAAGAAATAGCTAAACAAACAACAAAAGATCCTACGTTAGCAAAGGTTCTGACATGGTCTTTAAGAGGATGGCCAGCCAGTAGTCATCAAATTCCACCAGATTGCAAGACATTCTGGCAGCACAGACTTGAAATTTCGACATACAAGGACTGTCTCCTCTGGGGTACAAGGGTAATAATTCCTCCAGGAGGGAGGGAACAGATTCTTAATATTCTACACAATGCTCACCCAGGAATAGTTAAGATGAAGGCTTTGGCAAGATCTTATGTTTGGTGGCCAGGTCTAGATGCGGACATTGAAAATTTCGTGGCCCGATGCAACATTTGCCAGCAGACAAGACACATGCCGAGCAAGAGTACCGTTCACCCTTGGGAATGGTCAGGCACACCATGGTCCCGAATACATATTGACCATGCTGGACCGATAAATGGACACATTTTCCTGATTATAGTAGATTCTTTCCCAAAATGGTTAGAAGTTCGAAAAGTCCCATCTACATCGTCACAAGCTACCATTAAGATTTTGAGAGAACTTTTTGCAACACATGGTATTTGTGATGTTATTGTATCGGATAATGCCCCAAGTTTTGTATCCGAAGAATTCCAAACATTCGTTAAGCGTAATTCAATTAGACACGCAAGAATAGCTCCATACAATCCAGCATCTAATGGACAAGCAGAGCGTATGGTCCAAACAACCAAAGAAGCGCTTAAGAAAATAACTTCAGGAGATATTCACACAAACCTAGTAAGATTCTTACTTCATCAGCACACGACACCTCATTGTACAACTGGTAGAAGTCCTGCAGAGTTGCTCATGAATCGTAGGTTGGGTACCATTCTGGATAAGTTGCATCCGAACATAATTAATGAGATGAAAACCAAACAAGAGAAGATGAGTGAAAATTCTAGAATGCCCAGAATATTTGAACCTGGTGAACCAGTGTTTGCTCGTAATTTTGCTACAGGGCCAAAATGGACACCAGCCGTGATAGAATCGTTATCTGGCCCTGTATCATACAAGGTTAAGTCACCTGAAGGTCAAACTATTCACCGTCATGTTAACCAACTGAGAAGAAGGACATTAGAGAGCAACAGTAACAACAGCAAGTCTACTGAACATGAAGAGCTAAATCCTGAAGTCAGCGACAGTAACAACAGTAAGTCTATTGAACATGAAGAGCTAAGTCCCGAAGTCCAACCTAGACCAACAGTTCAACCAACCGTAGCATTAGGTGAGAAGGTTAAAGATCCAGTTTGTCCAGCAAGAAGTAAGGAAGTACTACCGATACCCATTACACCATTGAACCGTCCGGTTCGAGAACGGAAGCCCCCAAAATACTTGGAGGATTATTCCATCTAAGAGGGAGGGGTGTTATATATTTAGAGTTCTGTGGGATATTATTCCATCTAAGAGGGAGGGGTGTTATATATTTAGAGTGCGTTGGAAGCTGTCAGATACGTCATTGAAAAGTAGTAAAAATTAGTATTGTCATTGTGATAAGATTTGATAGTAAAGATATTAGAAGACTCCCTTGTTTAATTTGAATGTTATCCCGCTCATAACATTTCAGTAGTTCACACGCTCAATGATATTTAAAGTGAGCAAACGATCAAGCTCTTCTTTTAAAGGTTTAAGTAGAGGAATTGGTACAGTTCTGGGAACAGTCTGTACATAAGGTTGGATATCGTCTCTTACTTTAATTTCTAATTCATTTTTGAAGGATCCCACGGTATTGAATGAGTTTGGGAATTTACTCAAAATATATGACTCATCAATAATACGTATATTATTGATACATACCTCACTTCCAAGCTCAAGGAGTTTCAGCCCTAGGATTGCTCCCCTACCTAATATAGGTTTATTTAACCCTTCAATAACAAATATTTCAGAATAATGATTCCTATTGCTACATATTTAATCAGATTTAAAGGTACCTTTAACTTTTAAAGTTTCACCTGATGGGCCAGTAACGTTTTTATTACAAGTAGTCAAATTTGATGTATTTAGAAGATGCGCAGGAAAACAAGTAACATCTGCACCGGAGTCTATAAGAAAATCAAACTTTTTACTTAGACTTCTGATATGTATAGACACAGTCCATGCTTTAACGGTACCCACTTGATTTACTTGTATGGATCCTAGAAACAATTCAGATTTTTCTACTTCACCTGTTTCTTCTTCCTCGATGTTTACTTGTCTTATTTTAGATGAGCGACAAGCTACAGCCCAATGACCTAGCTTGTTACATGCCTTACATATTGATTTATTTGCTGGACATCTCTCTCTGGGGTGACTTTTTAAAAAGCAAAATAGACACTTTCTTTCTTCAGTTCTCTTTCCCTCCCTTTGATAGTGTTGAGATTTAGAAACTGCTTTCAAGCTATGGCCATGAATATTAGGAATATTAAAGCTTCTGGATGCTACTGAAACCGATCGAATGGGTGTAAGGTTACCATAAATTTCTCTATTTTGTGAAGCTTGCATTTCTGCTTGTTTAAATGCGAGGACACAGTCTGCCAACGTTAACTGAGCTTGAAGTTGAAGTCTTTCGCTGGTTTTTTTTATCTGACATCCCAACTACAATTCTGTCTCTTATGAGTTCATCTTTTAATTGACCATAATTACAATGCTCAGCTAGGCTGTGCAGGCTAGTAATGAAGGATTCGATAGACTCCCCAGGCTGTTGTGTTCGTGAGTTGAATTTGAATCTTTCGAATATAATATTTCTACGAGGAATGAAGTGTGCTTCAAAGCTGTCAAGGATTTCCTTATATGTATTTGGAGCATTACGGAATTGGACCATTATTTCTTCTGCTTGTTCTCCCATTACATAGATTAAGATATTTATTTTTTCTTTATCTGTTGAAAATTGATCAATTAGCAGCTTGATCCTATTCCTACTGGAGACTTATTTTTGTTAAAGTTGGTAGTTATGTTTATATAAATGTAATCATATATTTTTTTTTGTATAATTAAGTTGCCAGGTGAAAGTTACCTTGGTGAAACAAATTTTGTAATATAAATATAAAAAATAAAATAACGTGTCAACAAACTGTTATACTTTGGACGTAGTTTATTTCTTTGGTAAAGAAACCCAGATCCACCCCAAAATCTCAACAGGTTATGGGCCCAGGGCAGCTGTAAAAGGGTTTCATTTTGAAGTCAGGACAGGAAAGCGACGGTGAAGTCGAGAAAAGCAGTCCAAAGTGTCAGAGTCAGTCAATTCAACGTATACGCAAGTTGTTTTAAGTCGAAAAACCACCACGGAAGATTGAAAACTCATTTTTTCTTTAAAAGAAAAAACATTGTCAGAAGTCAGTCAAAGTTTAAAAGCAAAATGGATCATATAAAATCTCAGCTAGAGATGCTGAGTGAAGATAGTCAGGGAAATGTCAATTTTTATTTCATGGCGATTTAAATTAAATCTAGCACTTAAGAATAAGGATTTGCACGATATTGTAACTGGTGCAAAACTCAGGCCTGCAGGTGATGCGACAGTAGCTACCGTTTCAGCTTGGATAAAGAAAGATGTCGAAGCCCAAACGTTAATAGGTCTAAATGTGAACATTAAGATTGCGAACAAAATTGCAAATTGCAAAACTGCCAAAGACATGATTGATAAGTTGGTTAGTCTATATGGTACAAAAACTGATGTAACTTTAGAAACGTCGCGAATCAAATTCTTTACTTTTGAGTATGATGAAAGCAAGTCAGCAGTAGAAAATTGTATGGAGATTTTGGATTTAGCTGAAGAAGTCTCAACCGAAAATGATCCTATGAGGGAGAGTTGGATTATGACAAGAATTCTGAGTGTGTTACCATCAAGATTGGCACACTTTAGAACATCCTGGAACAACGTAACTGGAGCTGCAAAGACAATAGAAACTCTCATCGAACGTCTGAGACTTGAGGACGAGCAACTTAGGGAAACGACGACAAATGAAGAAGGCAGCAACAACAAGGCTCTTATGGTAAGACGTGAAAACCAAGGACAGTCATCAAACAACAAGAAAGACAAGACAGCACTCGCATGTTACAAATGCGGAAAGAAAGGTCACGTGATCAAGGAATGCAGAGGCAAGCCATGTCAGAAATATATTGAATACTGCAAGAATAAATATTCATGTAACATCTGTAAGAAGAAAGGACACTTCGCAAAAGACTGTCAATCTCGAGAAGAAGGAAAGTTAGTAAATTGGAAATCATCAAAGAAAGTATTTTTGACTACAGCACTCTCGACGGTGGACAACGATATCTCGAAAGACAACGCAACTACATGGTATCAGGACTGTGGAGCTAGTCAGCACATGACGTCTCATCGAGAATGGTTTGTACAGCTTGTTGAGCTGGACGACCCTATTCCAATTGTGATTGGAGATTCAACCAGGCTAGATGGTGTTGCAGTCGGCAATATCGAGATGGAGGCGTTTGATGGTCAACAGTGGTATCCAGTGGTACTTGAAGATGTCATTTATGTACCAAATATCAACTTTAATCTTTTCTCAGTAAGTCAGATGTTAGACAAGGGACATATACAGAAGGCAAATGGAAAAGAGTCAACATTCTACAATCAGGATGGCAAGGAAATTGTGGCAATAGCAAAGCGCAAAGGAAATCTCTACAAAATGATGCTCAGCAGAGAAGAGACAAGTTTGATAGTACAGTCGATCAAAGTTTGGCACGAGAGACTTGCTCATCAAAACGTAAAGTATGTAAGAGACATATTGAAAAGGAAAGGAATTAAATATGTTGAGGACTGGAATGACTACGTATGTACAGGGTGCTCATATGGCAAGCAACATCGATCTTCACACCCAATCAACCCCAAGACAGCCCAGCAGCCATTGGATCTCGTACACGTCGACACCGGAGAGATGAACACTTTATCACTAGGAGGCGCAAAGTATTGGCTCATGTTTAAGGATGATTTCACCCACTATCGAAGCTGTTACTTTATGAAGACGAAAGGTGAAGCACCAGAGAAGATTGAAAGCTACTTGAGACTTGTTGAAAATCAGCTAGGGAGGAGAGTGAAAAGTCTGAGATCTGATAACGGCACTGAACTGAAGAATGCAAAAACCAAAGAGATGATGGACAAGTTGGGAATATTTCACACATTTACGAATGTACATACGCCAGAGCAGAACGGAAGGGTTGAACGAGAGATGAGAACCATTGTAGAGGCAGCCAGGGCAGCAATTCATGCAGATGGATTAGACGAGAGACTATGGGCAGAGACAATGAACCATGCGATCTTCACGATCAACCAGACAGGAACCAGCAACGTACCAGGGAAAAGTCCGGCAGAACTTTGGTTCGGAAGAAAAATGAAGATTGAGAAACTGCGACCTTTTGGATGCGAGTGTTATGTGTTGACACAAGCACAGAAGAGAGGCAAGATTGATAGAAAATCAGAAAAGGGAGTTCTGGTGGGATATGATATCGATTCACCATGCTACAGGATTTATCAGAAAGACAAGAGAGAAGTTGTTAGTTCAGAGAATGTAATCTTCGACGAAGAAAAGATAAAACTGAGGCAGGGAATTGAAGTTGAGACACACGCAACAGAGGACATACCTGAGAAGCAAGAGGACAGTAGCAGTGAATCAGAAGAAAAGGAAGAAAACTGGACAATCGGAGAAAGTGAAAATGAGAATGAGACACAACCGCCAGAAGCAGAGCAAGAAGGAAGAGTTCTACGAGATCGTCGAACACTGCAACCACCACCGAGACTGAGAGACTTTGTACCTGATTATAGACGTGGAGGAAAGAACGCAAGAGTAGCCATGATTGGTGAAACGGAAGACATTCCGGTGAGTGAGGCACTTAAAGATGAAAAGTGGAGACAGGCAATGCAGGAGGAGTACGACTCGTTAATGGAAATGGAAACTTGGAAGCTGGTGGACTGTCCAGAAGGAGTGATGCCGATCACTTGTCGTTGGGTACTTCGTGAGAAGGCAGACGGGAGGCTCAAAGCCAGACTTGTGGCAAGAGGATTTGAACAGAAGGAAGGAGTGGACTACGCGGAAACTTTTAGCCCAGTAGCTCGCCATGCATCTATTCGATTACTCCTAAGCCACGCAGCGTCAGAGAAAATGAAGTTGGTATCGTTCGATGTGAAAACGGCATTCTTGTATGGAAAACTGGAACAAATCATTTACATGAATCAGCCTGAAGGATTCGACGACGGATCAGAAAAAGTTTGCAAGCTGGATAAAAGTCTTTACGGGCTCAAACAAGCTCCAAGGATGTGGAACGAGAGGGTCACCACACACTTTGAAAAGAAGATAGGCCTGATCAACACAGATGATGATCCGTGTATCTACTACAACAAGAATAAGACCATAATGCTCTCACTGTTCGTGGATGATGGATTGATAGCTGGAAAAGATGAAGATGAAATATACAAGTTATTAAACGAGATAAGCAAGGAGTTTCAGATCACATTCAGCAAGAAAGCACAGGACAAGTTGACCTATTTGGGCATGGAAATCAAGATCGACCCGGGGGGCATCTTTGTGAACCAACCTCGCTACACTGAGAAGATCTTGAGAAAGATGAAACTCGACCAGTGCAATCCAGTATCGACACCCATTGAGCAAGGAATGATCACCAGGAAGACAGACTTCAAGAACGACCAGGCACTTCCGGTGAACAACAATTATCGTGAGGCGATAGGATGTTTGTTGTACTTAGCTACAATCACTCGACCAGATATCAGTTTCGCCGTGAACTACCTGAGTCGATTTTGCAACAAGCCTATGAAGAGTCATCAGGCGATGGTGAAACGTGTTTTCCAGTATCTAAGAGGAACACCGACAGCAGGAATCTATTTCGGAGGAGGTAAAGAACTTGTCGCATACACCGATTCAGACTTTGGAGGAGATTCTGAGACAGGACAGTCAACGAGTGGAGTGTTGGTGATGCGAGGAGGTCCAGTGATTTGGTACTCACAGAAGCAGCGTCTGGTAGCCACTTCAACTGCAGAAGCCCAGTATCGAGCAGCAGTGTCAGTGATTGACGACGTGTGCTGGATCAAGCGAATCGCACTGGAACTTGGTATTATGGAAGCTGATCAGCCGATCAATTTGAAGGTAGATAACATGTCAGCCATACACATGTTACAGAACGCACACGAAGGAAAAACGATGAGGGGAAAAAAACACATTGAAATACCACGAAAGTACATTCAGCAACATATTGGCAACACTGTGACATTGCAACACGTAGAGAGCTGCAAGCAGATTGCAGACATTCTCACTAAGCCACTTAACAAAAGGATCTTCGAGACGCTTCGCTGTAAATTGATCAAGGAGGAGTGTTGAAAATTGATCAATTAGCAGCTTGATCCTATTCCTACTGGAGACTTATTTTTGTTAAAGTTGGTAGTTATGTTTATATAAATGTAATCATATATTTTTTTTTTGTATAATTAAGTTGCCAGGTGAAAGTTACCTTGGTGAAACAAATTTTGTAATATAAATATAAAAAATAAAATAACGTGTCAACAAACTGTTATACTTTGGACGTAGTTTATTTCTTTGGTAAAGAAACCCAGATCCACCCCAAAATCTCAACATTATCTGACTTCTTATCTTGTCCTGAGACTGATATGAACCTCTCAAAGCGCTTACGCCACTGGGGCCATGATTGGGGCGAATTAAAATTAAATTTGTCTGGTGAAGGCACCTGAATGGGGATGTTATGATTACTAACATTAACGGTTGGAATATCATCTGAATCACTCATTTTAATGCTTTTATATCAGGGATGGTTCTTCCGACACCTGGGCTTTCGTTAAACCGCTGCCACCATGTTAAGTTACGAATAACAAACTCGCAAACTGTTATAACTTTATTCTCAAGTTATTAAAAAGAACATTCAAAAAATATATATCAGTTATCTGCCAAATTAGTGACCTTTCAAAAATGACCTTTCTAAAAATCTAACAACTATCAACTATATCTAATATATGTCTAACATAACAGTTTGTTGCGCCATTATCAACAAACCAGCTTTCTCTATCGCATTCAGTTAAAAGAACTAAGCTGTTTTCGACTGATAGCGTCTGTCTCTGCTCATCCTTTGAAAATTTTGGTTGTGGTTTTGGTGGTCTACCATCTGACTTCCATTTATCACACTGCTTAACCCGATGTCCATATGATTTACAATAATTACAAAACGGTGCCTTTTTCTGATTCTGATAGACTTTCTTGAATCTATGATGTGATTTTCCTGCTACAAGAACTTCATGACTCTCTTCGTTTTTGTTTTGTAGAGCTTTTTCATACGCACATAACTGATTCGTCAAGTTTTCAACAGTTCTTTCAGCTTTTGGCATAAGCATCCAGCTCGATTTGAACGAAAAATATGCTTCTGGTAAGGGATTTAAAATCTTACACACCAGTAGTAGGTTCGGAAGATCACACTTACAGGAATTTCCTTCAGCTAGCTTGTCCTTGGATATTTCCATCTGCAGGTGATTCCAAATGTTCTTGAGTTTTGACATATGTGTAGCTACATCATCTCCATCTTCTCTTTTAAATGAGAAAAACTGAGTGCATAAATCATACGTCTTATTCTCAATACTTCCGTCAAACAATCTGTGCAGTTCTAGCCAAACTTCGTAAGCAGTCGTGTATCTCATCACTTTTGTTAACGTTTCTTCGGTAATATTTGTGGTAAGTATAATTAATACGTTTCTATCCACTTTATTGTATTCAGCCACGCTATCCTCATACCTTTTATTTTCTTCTGCACTAGCACTTTCAGATAAGACTTTGGGTAGAACTAATTTTCCTTCCAACAGCTCTGTCGCTCCTAAAACGCTTCTTAGCAAAATCATTATGCGGTATTTCCAAGTAATCCAATTTGACTTGCCTTCTAAAAGTCCGATTTGTACTTTAAATGCATCAAAACTTGCCATATTTCAGGGATTTTGACTTGGTGTCTTCACTTAAAGTTTTCGAAAATTATAACAGCTTTCAAAACTCCAAATAAGCGGGAAACAATATTGAATATTTATTTAAGCGTGAGGCCCATAACCTGTTGATATTATACGGTGATTCTAATCATATATAACTAATTTTATGATATTAAAATTATTGACAGACTTTTATATTTATTAATTGTCATTCATATAACATACTACATAATTGTTAATAGTTACGTTTGTATTGCCTGTTGTTTTCATTAATGTTTAGTAGTTAAGGTAACGTGTTTTAGATAATGTAGTATAAATGTCATGAAAGTCTGTCATTAAAATTATTTCTACTGAGAAAACGTATATTATTAAACTTGATCCTAACCACCATAAGAGAGAATTTTAACATGGTAGCAGAGCGTGGTTAGATAAAAGAGGTCCTTGGTTAGATATAGAAAGAGGTCTGTGGTTAGATAGAAAGTGGTCAAGTTGTTGATAGGAGGGAAAGTTCTGGAAGAAAAATGGCTAAGAATGAAATTTCAATACCTATTTTTGATGGTGAAGAATATAGCATGTGGAAGAAAAGAATAAGTATGTATTTAAAGATGAAAAAATGTTATTATGTACTGGAATCCGAAAGAACTGAAAGCAATGGGACATCATGGGATGAAGACAATTTGAAGGCGGTAAATTATATATACAGTGCTATCTCAAATAAACAGTTGGAGTTTGTATATGACCAAATTACTGCGTCGAGTATTATTAAGAAATTTGACAATATCTATCTGAAAGCATCAACGGCTTTACAAATTGTGTTTAGGAATAAACTTGAAAAATTAAGATTAAAAGATTATAATAACTCGGCAACCTTTTTCAGTGATTTTGAAAAAGCAGTAAATGATTTGAAAAATGCAGGTGCCAGTGTGACTGAAAAGGAGAAATTAAATTATATGCTAAACACTTTGCCAGAGACTTACAGTTACATTGGAGATTTGATAGATACGCTGAGTACAGAAGATCAAACGGTAGACTATATTAAGAATAAGATTCAAATGAGCGAATTAAAAACTAAAAATGAAGATGGCTTAAGAAAAACAAATGTATTTGTGGCAGAAAAGAGTAAACAAGGACCAGAGAGAAAGTGTTATCAATGTGGTGAGGCAGGACATTTTAAAAGGGATTGTTCACAAAATAGCGGAAATGGAAATAGAATTAGGGGAACTTGGAGGTCAACGAGAGGTCAAAGATTTGGCGGAAGACGAAATTATGGATATTCAGGCAGAGAGCGTAATCCACAACCTGGATCAAGTAATCAAAAAAATGTTGCTTGGATAACAATGGTGGAACCAGAAGCAGAGGCTCATAATGTAGAGGTAAATGATAGGGATAGTAATAACGAGATTAATTGGATTCTAGATAGTGGTTGTACTGATCATATCATAAATAACGATAAATATTTTGAAAATTTTAAAATTTTAGAAAACCCGGTAAATGTTATTTTAGGGAATAATACTATTGTAAAAGCGACAAAGTTAGGAAATGTTGTAAGTTATTTTAATGCGTCTAATAAGAATAATTTAGTAAATATAAAAAATGTTTTCTATGTGAAAGAAATGAAATCAAATTTGTTGAGTTACAGTAAAATTACGGAAAATAATAAAATAGTATCAAAAGGAAATGTGACAAAAATTATAGATTTAAATAATAAAATAACAGCAGTAGCTTCAAAAATTAATGGATTATATTATATGAAAAGTAAGTTACAATATAAAAACACTTATGTCAATATTGCAAATAAGAGTAATAACATAACTGAAAAGGAAAAATGGCATAGAATACTTGGGCATGTAAATTTCAAATATTTAGATTTAATTGTTAAAAATAAATTATTGGATGGTATACCTAATGAATTAGAACATGAATTTTTAAAATGTAGAACGTGTATAGAAAATAAAATGCATAATATTCCATTTAAAAATAAACGAAAAAGAGCGAGAGATATTTTAGAGATTGTACACACTGATGTATGTGGACCATTTAGTACGGAGGGGTTGAAAGGTGAAAGGTATTTTGTAAGTTTCATTGATGATTATAGTAAGATAGCCAGAGTATATGCCATTAAATCAAAATCAGAAGTGTATGACTGTTTGTGTGAGTATGTTAATGAGTGTGAAAATATTACAGATAAAAGAGTAAAATATCTAAGGTGTGATAACGGCAAAGAGTATGTGAATGGAAATATATTCAGATTTGCAAGAGAAAGGGGAATATTTATTAATAATTGTCCATCGTATGTACACGAATTAAACGGTACAGCTGAAAGATTTAATAGAACAATAATGGACATTTCAAGGTGTCTGTTAAATGAAGCTAAGGTAGATAAAAAATATTGGCCTGAGATAGTTTGTGCAGCAACATATTTAAGAAATCGTACATTGGCAAATACGATTGAGAAGAAAACTCCGTTTGAGATATTTTTCAGGAAGAAACCAGATGTGTCAAATCTAAAGTTATATGGAAGTAAGGTATTTGTTAGAAAACCTGAGCAGAAAAGAGAATCTAAATGGGATAAAAAGGCAGATATGGGCATTCTAATTGGATATAGTACGGTAGGTTATAGGGTAATTTTAAATGGAGATGTTGTAGTTGCTAGGCATGTTGATATAGTCGAAGAAAATGTAAAATGTATTGGTTTGAGTTCAAATGAAACTGGTATGGAAGATGTAATGGAGAATGAAAGTGATTATGAATATAGTGAAACAGATCAGAATATAGAAAAAGAAAATGAGGATAATAATGAGATACCTGGAACTTCAACACGATTACAAAGACCTAAACGTGTACGGAATCCTCCGAAATGGTTAGACGATTATGATGTTTATACAAACAATATTTATGTTAATATGTGTACGACTGATATCCCAAGTACTTTCGAGGAGGCGATGGATAGTAAAGAAAGAAAAGAGTGGAAATTGGCAATGATAAGAGAAATGGATTGTTTGAATGAAAATGAAACGTGGACTATGGTTGAAAACAAAAATGATAAAAATGTTGTGGACGTAAAATGGGTATATACAATAAAGTCTAATGGGTTATATAAAGCAAGGTTAGTAGCAAGAGGTTTTCAACAAAGGGAAGAAATTGAAGATATATATTCACCTGTCGCGAAAATGCAAACGTTAAAAATTTTATTATCAATATGCTGTCAGAAAGAACTGGAAATTCAACAGATGGATGTGGAGTCTGCATTTCTAAATGGAAAAATAAGTTCAGAGGTCTATGTTAATCAACCAAAAGGTTTTGAGGATGGTACAAATAGAATTTGCAAATTAAAAAAGGCTCTATATGGATTGAAAGAGAGTCCACGTGCTTGGTATGAATGTTTAGATGATTGCTTGTATAAATGTGGTTTTGAAAGAAGTAAAGTAGATAGCTGTTTGTACACACTTAAGTGTGAGAGCGATGTTATATACGTGTTAGTTTTTGTTGATGATTTGTTAATTTGTGGAAATAATATAAAAGAGATTAAGAAAATAAAATTATTACTGTCGAATAAATTTAAAATGAAAGATTTGGGAAAAGTTAAAGAATATGTGGGAGTTAAAATAGAATATGAAATTGGTAAAGAATTGAAAATGAGTCAAACGAAATATATTGAGACATTAATTAAAAGGTATAACTTAGAAAATAGTAAATTGTATCGTACACCGATGGAGGTAAATTTAAAATTAGAAAAGTCTGAATTTTGTGAACAAAATTTAAAATATAGAAATTTAATTGGTGCCCTGTTATACATTAGTTCTGCAACTAGACCAGACATTAGTTTTTGCGTTAATTATTTAAGTAGATTTCAAAATTCCTATGACAATAGTCATTATAAATATGCATTGAGAATATTAAAATATTTATATTTTACGAAGAATTTAAAGTTAACTTTTAAAAAGAGTAATGATTGGAATATCTTAGATTGCTATGTAGATGCCGACTGGGCCGGAGATATTACGGATCGAAAATCTACTACTGGTTTTATTATAAAACTATTTGGTAATGTAATTTATTGGAAGTCAAAGAAACAAAAAACTGTCACTAAAGCTTCCACATTTGCTGAGTATGTAGCACTTTCTGAGGCAGTAAGTGAGTTAAAATTTGTAATAGAATTATTAAAAACATTTAATATTAATTTAGATAAACCAGTAAAAATTTATGAAGATAATAAAAGTGCAATTGATATAGCTTATAATGGAAATTTAACTAAAAATTCAAAACATATTGAGATTCATTACCATTATGTACATGAAAGTGTTAAAGATAAAATAATAGATATTGTTAAAGTAGATAGTAATATGACTATTGCGGATATTTTGACTAAGGCTCTAGGAAAAGAGAAATTTGAATTTTTTAGAAGTAAATTAAATTTATTGTAAACAATACAAATGTAAGGAGGCGTGTTAATAGTTACGTTTGTATTGCCTGTTGTTTTCATTAATGTTTAGTAGTTAAGGTAACGTGTTTTAGATAATGTAGTATAAATGTCATGAAAGTCTGTCATTAAAATTATTTCTACTGAGAAAACGTATATTATTAAACTTGATCCTAACCACCATAAGAGAGAATTTTAACAATAATCATCAATATAACCTTGATAAACTATAAAATGAACATTAAGGAGACTAGAAAAAACACTAGCTCCAACAGTCAGACCGTCAACCAAACCGTCAACTTCTCCCGCATTAGTAGCGCCTCTACCGGAAATGAAATAACTAATTTATAGAACCAAGCTGCATATTTAAAGATCGCGGGGTATGACGAACACTACTACTCCCAACGCGAATGACCCGTTTTATATACCAAAATACTTGACATCTCGATTTTTCTCTAAACTATTTACTAAAATCCAAATAATACTAGAATGTTCCCGAATAACTACCAACCTAAAATAATTATATTTCATGTCAAGTTACTGTCAAAATCTTCTTATTTACGGACTCTACCCTTTATGGCAAGCAGCTACATCAAAATACATGCATTCCTCTCGCATCTGTCACAATCATCCGTCACACATCTGTCACCCGTTGCAATATGAACATAACCGGCTTCAGACGTACCTCACTTGACATAAGCAACCAGCTAGGTGATATTTAGTGCTACATAAAAAACTGCTTGTTTTTGTATAGGAGTAGGTGGTGGTGGAGCCTTTGATAGAGTAGCAGCAGCATATGAGGTGCGTTTCGTAAGCACAGTTTCACCAACAGTTTTAATCCTGATTTAGCACTTAAGTGGAGCTTCTAATCACGATTAACCCATTGAAACGTTTCACCATGCTCAAAAGTGGGATTAAATCGACTGACCACCATTTAAAATAAATTGCCCATTTTGGAGGTAAAGTCCGATTAGTTCAGATTTCATTATTTTATTATCATACCTAGATAAGTAATATATATTTTTTAATATTTGATATATTATTAATTAAACATGATCCAAGAAAAAAATATTATTTCCAAAAATTGGATAATAGATATTTTGAGACAAGATTTTGACTTCAAATTGTGGAATAAATTGAAGACGATATAGAATTTGCAAAGGACAAGTAGGTACCTATAGTTAAGTTCTGTCGAATTGAAACTTGTTTTTTAAAAACAATTATTTCAACTTGAACTAACAAATTTATTTATAACAGAAATTACAAAGAATTAAATTTCAACTTCAAAATTTGAGAGCTAAAAGATTCTACAATCGTTCTAATCTTTCTAGCTATCAACAAACATATTTCTTCTTTATATAATAATTAATAAGTGATATTTACTCATATATCAAATTTCAATTAAAATGCGCAATTAAAGCTTTATAAAACAAACGTAGTAAATAAACAATGAGATATAAGGTTACTGCGTAATTATAAGTATAATATCTTCTTTATCTAATGACTGATGGTTTAGGCATTATCGTTCACTATTAGTTTATTAATATGTACTTTGAAACATTTATTTTTTAAAATCATTAATTCATTATCTGTCTTTTAATTTTCAACTAGATAGGAATATTATTTTATAATATCGACCAATTTATTTTTATCTGTAAAGGTCGTGACGTTCTTTTTTCGGTTTTTGCATATAAGTAATCTTTTATTTACTATTGTTTATTATTTTTCAATGTAAATACAAAATAAAAATTTTATTTAGGGATATGATTACGTTTTCAAATCGCAATGATTGACACAGAACAATACATCTTCACAGAACAATCGTAGTTTTGGACGTTCTACAACGTTGCCAAATTGGTTTACTGATCTAATCGTGATTTAATAAATCGCGATCAACTCGGATGAGTTGATATATGGTGAAACGGGAAATACTGTTAAGTCGGCTCGACTATTAAATAGAACTTAATTAATCCGAGATGAGTCATGATTTGGTGAAACTGGGCCTTAGAGAAGATGTGGTGTTAAGTAGACGTAGATATAAGGTCTGGGGTTTGATGGTGGTAGTTGAATTATTGATAAGAGATGATTAACTGGACATGTTGCGATTCTGGACAGCAAAGTTGCTAACGTGAGTCATTTGTAAAATTGTTACTGTAAATCCGAATACCAATATTCGCTCAAGAAGTGATTACTTACTACTGAACTATAAATATTTATTTTCAGTAATGGAGCAAAAAACACTTGCTAATCGTCTAATCGTTTTTATAAAAAAACTGGCATTGTAAAAATAAACATAATATCGAAGGTTAACTCGTGAATACGTTGAATAATTCATTTAAATTGATTTTGGTAGAAAACCATTATTACAATTAATAAATCACTTTTAATAGGTAGAAAACGTGTCTAAGTTATATTTTTGGTATAAAAAAAGGTGATAATTATTTTTAAGCAATTCAGTTAGATTGCATTTCAGGCTTGTTAAAATGTTTTATTTGTGCAAATAGATAAGTGTATGTAAAAAATAGATTAAATTATAAAGTAAAATGGGTTACGTTATGAAAGATAATTTAATGCTATTCAAATTAATAAAACATGTAACATTTAAAATTTATTTTTGAATACGCAAGAAGATGAACAAAATAAAACTTTAAAGAGTATTTAATTTTTTCAAAAAGGTGTTTAATTATTTAGTAAGTTATATGTTATAAGTTATAAGTTATGTTTAAATATTAACTATAGTTCATTTCATAGAAACACGAACCTAAACAAAACAAGATGCAAATAAAAACGATCCACATGTATAGGGTTAGTTCTGGATTTGTTACAGATCTAGTGATACTTTTATTTACTCCTTACAGTTTATTTTAGCTACATTTTCATTTCGTTTGTTTTTCTATGAAATGAACTATAGAGTGATAAATTAAGCAGGGTACCTACAGATGAATCCATAAATCATAGCTTTTTTCGGTTAAAATCCTATTCACTCAGGCTAGGGAAGCTGAAGCATATATCTATAGGACATTATTTATTCTATTTGCTTAGTAATATTTGCCAATATTTGCTTAGTAATTAGTTTTTATTTCAACAAATTTCACAGAGTAATATGACTGAATCGTCCGCATAGAATATGATTTTTGCCCCAGTTTCCACCTATGGGAGAGTTTATATATAAGTATGTTACAAATAATACCGACCCCTCGAGGCACACTTATTTTAATAATCTTTGGTCACTTACTGCACAGTTAATTTTAACGTATTGTTCTCGATAACTCCTAAGAATACCCAAAATTACGCCACGAAATCAAATCCCTTTGCGAGATTTAGAAAAACTGCTAAATGTTTTTTTATTTTTATCCAAACCTACTGCGATTTCCCTTTATAAGTGAGCACATAGCCCGAAAACCCTGTTGTTTATCTAACATATTATTTAAGGAAAGCGCAAATTCGTGAACATTCTTTAATATTCGCCATAATAGTTTATTTGACAGTTCAAAGAACCCATTATATATATATTTTTTTTCAATTCTGGTGCAAATTTGCTGAAACATATCAAATTAAAAATTCAATATTCAAATAGCATGTTAAAACACTCTTTTGATGATGTGTCACTGAAATAGATTGTGACGTCACTTACTTGCATTCTGATCTGTGGTACATATCACTCACATACATTTTGTGCAAACAAAAACGAAAGTGCGATAAGGATTACATTTTATTAGTGATATATTGTAATGTTTTAAAATAATAATAAATATATCTTACCAAATAAATAACTTGAGTTGAAATAAATTACTAGTCATGGATGTTATTTTCAAAACTTTTCATTAAATGATCAATACACCAAAAATTTCTTTATTTGAGCCAATCCAGTAAATCTTAATTCATACAAGAACACAAAACTATCTTGATAAAATGAGTTCATAAGAATGAGCACTAACACCAGTAGTCAATCCAAGAATCAAAGTCCAAGATACTATTTTGTTTAAGCTAAAAATAAAAAAATAAATAAGTATTAAAATATGTTAATAATGAATCATAAGAATACAATATTAGTAAGATTAAAGTAGTATTAAAGTATTAAAGATTATTAGTAGATTAAAATACAAATAAGTTATAATTAATGTTAAAAATAATAAGTTCAATAATTTTTTTTATAGGTAGCTATAAAATGAGAACAAGTAGGTTTAGGTTATTTAAATTTATCATATAAAATAGAGATTATTCAACTGTATTTAGTTAGTAATAGAAGGTACAAAAATTTAAACCTCAACAAACTAATTTTAGCTGTTAGAGCAAAATAAATAAATCATAGAAAATGATTATAATTTGATAAATAAATTTTACTTACCTGAACAATATTTTCTAATTCAATTAAGCATCAAGTGATGAGTCCTGTATTATAATGTATCGGATGACAGTACAAGTCCAGTAATTCCTATATTCTGGTACATCTCAGTTTTGATAAAATGCAATGCTTGAGACTAAATCTAAAAAATAAAGAAAGATGTTGAAATATATTACATGTAAGAACGCATCTGTAAGAAAGTGATGTTTTTTGTTTACAAGCTAAGACTGTTTAATAAAAGCTTAATCAAGGACATTATGAATGATAAAGTCAATGAAAAACACTGTAAATAGTGAAGTGATGATAAAAAACTTGCGGATTATAAACTTAAAAGATGTGCTTGTAGTGGAAAGACATAAACTTAATATTAGAGGATTAATTGATGATACTATTTGTTATTATTATATGTTGTTGTAAGATAATTAATTTTAGGTTGTTCTTTGATGATTTTGAATGTTATTAATTAGTTTATTTGATAAATTTTGTTTTTGAATCGTTACGACACAGTAAATTTAAAATGTTAATAAAAACTAAAGTAAGCGGTGTCATTAAGAAATAAGGTTATATGATTATATCAGGATAATATATAAATTTTCAGTTTTTGTTAAAATTAATGGCCAAGATGAGATATTAGCTCATAATTGTTAAATTTAATATTGATAATTGTCAAAATGGCCGACATTGTTTACTCCATAAAGTCAGCAATTTTTATAGGGAAGATTCGATTTTAAAATTCTAAAAATGTTATTTTATAATCAAATAAGTGATACAGAATTGATTTGTAACAATTATAAGGTCAGAAAATGTCTAATTAAAAAGTCAATTTTTCAAAAATTTGATGTAAGTGGGGTTATAAAAAACAAAATACGCTCGAAAAGGCGGCCATTATTCGATTTTTTGGGCGAGGGTATATAAGCCCAGGAAAAAGGAAAATCGAGGTCACTCTAAATTCATCAAAAGGCCAATCCACGCCAGTCAATTTTAAAATTATCATAAAAACAATGGCCGATGACTGTTAAAAAAATAAAAGATGGCTGAAAATTAATATGATCAATTATATAATGTATTTTCAAACAAACCTATTGGAAAAATTGTAAATGGAAATTGTGTACCGAATAATAAATATTAAATCCTAAGAAGAAAATTAAATTTTTTGACTAACCTGTAACAATAATAAAAACTGGAAGAAACCAAGGAGAAATAATATCCAGTGGTTATAATCCTGTTTGGTATCCGTCCAAGGAGGCATTTGCACGTGGTGTAAATTATTCACTGGTAAGAAGCTGAGTCTGGGAAGCCGCCACGAAAAGTTTCCATCCTTCACCGTCAGCAACAAGTGATTTAGGGTATGTTTTTGACTTTATTCACTTATATCACTTTCATAACTCCTATAAAACATTGTGAGTAATATATTTCAGTATCGTTAAACAATTTTTATAATCTTGATCTGAGAACATTATATTATTAAGAAACTTTTTAACGACTAATAAACACACGCTTCTCGACATTCTTTACCCCAGAAATAACCGTTAAGGATCACGTGTACCTCTATATATGGGGGTTGATGCGCACGAATTTGCCATAGCCGTATCATTGAATAGGTTAAGGGTATATTAATTCTTTTAGGTAAAGCAAAGTAGATAAATAATAATATTGTTAAATTTTACATTATGAACTGACTACTGAGGTTATGAGTCTCAAATGCTAAGTAATTGATTTAGATATACTAAATTTAATAATAAATAATAAATAAAATTACATATCTTAAGTTTAATAACATAATTTTTTTTACAAGCAGAAAAGGATCAATAAAATAAAGAAATTTTAAGGTGTTTTAAATTGAATAAAGATTAAATAAAAATTGAAATAAATTTAAACATAAATTATAGCCCCACAAAACTTTAAAAAAATAAAAATTTCAAATTATAAAAACAACAAAAACAACAATTATAACAATTTAAACTATATTTATACAATCTTACATTCATATTAATTGTAATTTATTACAATAATGGCGCCCAACGTGGGGCTTTAATAAAAAAACTGTTGGTTATAATAAATTAATTGGCTATAGTAAAAAATTAACTGGTTAAAGTAATTAATTGACTATTAAAACTATATAGAATAAAATTTTATATTTAATATTTGATAAAACATAATAAAACTATTTAAAATGGATAAAATGACACTGCGAGATGGTAAACAAGTGGGAGAGAAGACAGCAGAAGAAGTAGGTACTCAGGTAGATGAAGAAAGAAATCAGGGATCTGGAGATCATGGAGTGCAGGATGGGAGAAACGAAGATGGACAAGAAGAACAAGAACAACAAAAAATGCAGGAAACAAGAAGAGTGGAAGGAAAAGAGGATCAGAGTGAAGTGATGAAGATGTTGATAAATTTAGCCAAAATGAATGAAGACTTAAAGAAGGATCTGAACAGAACATTAGATAAGAAATTTGAGGAAAATAATAAGAAAATGGATCAAACTAATGAAGATTTAAGAAGAGATATGAAAGAGATGGATAAGAAATTAGATAAGAAGTTTCAAGAAACTAAAGAAGATTTAAGCCATACATTTAATAAGAAATTTGAGGAGATAAAGGAAGAAATGGGGGAACAAAATAAAAAATTACAGGAAGAAATAAGAAGTACCAAACAAGAAGTTAGAGAAGAAATGATTGGAAGGATTATGGAAGTAGAAGAGAATCATTTAAAACAAATAAATGAAATTAAGAAAAATGGAAAAGTTTTAAAAGAAGAAGTAAAAGAAAATAACAAGAAGATTGACCGAGAAGTTATGAAAATAAATAAAAATATACAAGGAATGCAGGAAGACTTAAGTAAGGAGATAAAATTGAACTTCAAAATTGCAGAAGAAGAAAACAACAAAACTAAGAAAGAACTTAAATTGGAAATCAAAAATATACAAGAAGAAGTAGAACAAATGGAAAACAAAGAATATAAACAAAAACTAATAGAAATGGAACACAATTTAAATAAAATGAAGAGAGAACAGGAAGAAAAGGTTTCAAACATGAAAAGAGAGATGATGAAGATGTCTGGAGAAACAAGGATAATCAATTGTGGAAATAATATCAACATGAAGTTCGATGGAGATTATAAGAAAATACATCCAGTGGTTTTTATGAAGATGATCAAAAATAAAATAAGATGGGAACAAGAACCGGAAATTTTAAGGGAGATTATTCGAGAGCATATGGAAAAACATGCACTGATATGGTTCATAAGCAAAGAGGAAGAGATAAAAACAATGGAGCAGTTCGAGTCCAAATTCCTAGAGTATTTTTGGGGGAATAATGCACAATCACGGATTAGAGAAAGGTTGTACTTTGGAAAATATGACGATAACAGGGGAAATTTTCCGAATACATATGCTTTGCAGTTGTATTCCTTGGTCATGCACTTAAGTCCAAAATTATCTGAAGAAGATATTGTGTTATATTTGGCCAGACATTTTAAAGAACAAGTAACAGAAACGATTGCAATACAAAACATAAAAACAATGGACAATTTGTGTCAATATTTACAAAGATTAGAAAGAAAAAGTGGAGAGAGAACCGAAAACACAACAAGACAACAGGGAAATTACAATAGACAACAAAGAACAGATAATGAAAATTTTAACAACAATAGGAACAGGACAAATAATATAAATGAAGGTAACTGGGGACGTAATTATAATTATAATTCAAATATAAATAATAATAACAGTAACTGGAGAAACAATAATAATAATAATTACAATAACAATAATTATAACAATAACAATAATCAAAATAGGAATGGGAACAATAACAATAGAAGTAATAATAACAATCAATTTCATAACAATAATGGATTCCAGAGAAGGGTAAATCATACAAGAAGAGAAAGGAATGAAGAAAATAGGACAAGAAGTCTGGAAAGAAGTAATGGTAGACATAACGATGGAAATAATGGAAGACGAAGAAGCTTGGACAGAGAGCCAAGGAGTCAGGTTGGACAAGAAATTATAGTAGAGCGAGTAAGGAACACTGGTAGAGAAAGTGTTACTAATCAGCAGGATTTTTAAAATGTTGCTTTCTATATCAAAGTTTTGCGTTATGCCACCCCAGTGAATTCATTAACTTAAATGAAAAACTAGATAAATTACATTATAATGGGTTATTGTATATTCAGGGTAAAATTAATGACAAAACAGTTCAAATTTTAATTGATACAGGAAGCGAAACCTCTTTAATAGATTTAAAATTAATATCAAAATTAAATAATATAAAAGAAAAAGAAATGAAAATTCAAAAGGTAGTATTAACCGGTATTAACAACAAAAAGTTGTGTGAAGTAAATAAACTCTATGACATTAAAATAAATTTAAATAAAATCATTGTAAATTGTCAATTACTAGCTGTACCTAATTTAGATTGTGATGTAATAATTGGAAATGATATACTAGAAAAATTAGAAACTATAATCAATTATGAAGAAAAGAAAATAAGGTTAGATGGTATATGGATATCAATGAATATGGTAGAAGAGATAGAAGACAATAAGAAGAGTATTAATTGTATTAAAAATGATTATGAAAATGATAAAGAAGAAAATTATAAATATGAAGAGTTCATTTTGCATTATATTGATGATATTTTAATTTTTTCTAATAATGAACAAGAACACATTAAACATTTACAAATTGCATTAAAAAGTTTAGATGAAGCAGGTTTAAAGTTAAATAGGGATAAATGTCAATTTTTCAAAACAAACATAATTTATTTGGGTTATAAAATAGATGATAAGGGTATAGAAATGGATCCAGACAGAATAAAATTAATTAGAGAATTCAAATCGCCAAACAATTTAAAAACATTAAGAGGGTTTCTTGGGACAATAAATTATTTCAAAAGATTAGTACCTAATATTAGTGAGTTAGAGTTACCGTTAATAAATTTGTTAAAGAAAGGGGTATCATGGAAATGGGATGAAGAAAAGGAAAATGCTTTTAATAAAATTAAAAATGTTTTTGAAAATAAGTTAAAAATTTACTATCCAGATTACAATTTGCCATTCATATTAAAAACAGACGCTTCAATAAATAGATATGCTGGGGTTTTAATACAAAGACAGGGAGATATAGAGGTACCTATTGGGTTCATTTCAAGAACTACTAAAAAACATGAGAAAAATTATAGTGTGAGTGAGTTAGAACTAGGGAGTATCATTTTTTGTGCTACTAAATTTAGATTTTACTTATTAGGAAATAAATTTACAATAGAAACTGATAATCAATCGTTAACATCAATTTTAAATAATAAATTTGGCAACAATAGAATTCATAGATGGGCTTTATTATTACAAGAATATTCTTTTGAAATTAAATATGTAACTGGGAAGTCAAATATAGTAGCAGATTATTTAAGTAGAATGGATGGGGAAGATAAAAGAAGTAAAAATTTAATTAAAGTAGGTTTAAATATTTTAAAACAACAAGAAGGTATATTTTCATTAGAAGAGATAAAGAAGAATCAAATTAGTTTGTCAGATAAAGAGAAAAAGAGGGCATTGAAAAAGGATGGTATTTACTACAAGAGACTACAAGAAAATGAATTATACATCATTACAAAGGAATTGACAAAACAAATAATAACTGAGATTCATCAATCATATGGACATTGTGGAGTTAGGAAAACATGGTTGATATGGAGGGAAAACTATATTTGCAAGAAAGATCTAGCAATAACAAAAGAAGTAATCAAATTATGCGGAATATGTCAATTAAGCAAAGAAAAGAATTTTCACAATGAGAATATACCAAAAACAATAAATTCAGAAAAACCATTAGAAGTAATATCAATAGATTTCATGTCAAACTTAATTAAAAGCTATCAGGGAAATAAAAACATTTTAGTTATTGTAGACAATTTTTCAAAATTTATTTATATTAAACCTACTAGTAAAACAAATACTAAAGTAATTTGTGAAATAATGTTAAGGTATTTTGAAGAAGTAGGTAAACCAAAAAGATGTATTTTAGATAACGCTACTTATTTTAATAATAAAAGGTTTAAAAATTTTATGAATAAAAATAATATTATTCTAACATTCACAAGTATTAGGCACCCTGCATCTAATCCTACAGAGAGATATATAAAAGAAATAATAAAGTATCTTAGAATTTTGACACATAACGAGCATAGAAATTGGGAAAATAATATTAAAGACATAGAATACTTTATAAATAATACACCAAGTACAGCAACACAAGAAACACCCATAAAATTAATGAAAAATATTGAACCAGACAGACCATGGATCATAGAAAACAAAGAACAATACAATAGTTTAATTGAGAAGGTTAACATTAAATTAAAAAGAAATGCAGACAGGTATATAAAAAGGAGATACAAAAATTTAAAGAAACCAACGGTATTCAAAGAAGGGGATTGGGTAATTGAAAGGTCACTACAGGTAGCTAACAAAAGAAATAATGAGTGTGCAAAATTGAAATTACCGTTTATAGGACCATTTATAATCGAAAAAGCTTACGAAAACAGTTATATTTTAAGAAATCCACATAACAATTTACTAAGGGGAAAGGTAAACGTTAAAACTTATATGCATACCACCAATAGACCAACATTTTAAAAATCTAGCTAAATTTAGAATATAAGATAGTTTAAGATTTAGGTATTAGAATAAGTGAATATTATATTGTATTTAGGATTAGGAATTAAAGTATGAATTATAAATAAATAGTTAGTGGTTATATACAACAAAATGAATTTGAATTTATATTAAATATTATTGAAGATTATTTGTAAGGTACAATTAAGGTATGTGTTAAAAATTAAAAAAATAACAAAATAGAATTTAATTTGTAATAAATTTAGATAAAATAAAATGGAATTAAATTTTAAAAATTATTACCGAGTAACAATTTGTTAAAATTAAATTGGGGGAAATTTGTAATGTTTTAAAATAACAATAAATATAACTTACCAAATAAATAACTTGAGTTGAAATAAATTACTAGTCATGGATGTTATTTTCAAAACTTTTCATTAAATGATCAATACACCAAAAATTTCTTTATTTGAGCCAATCCAGTAAATCTTAATTCATACAAGAACACAAAACTATCTTGATAAAATGAGTTCATAAGAATGAGCACTAACACCAGTAGTCAATCCAAGAATCAAAGTCCAAGATACTATTTTGTTTAAGCTAAAAATAAAAAAATAAATAAGTATTAAAATATGTTAATAATGAATCATAAGAATACAATATTAGTAAGATTAAAGTAGTATTAAAGTATTAAAGATTATTAGTAGATTAAAATACAAATAAGTTATAATTAATGTTAAAAATAATAAGTTCAATAATTTTTTTATAGGTAGCTATAAAATGAGAACAAGTAGGTTTAGGTTATTTAAATTTATCATATAAAATAGAGATTATTCAACTGTATTTAGTTAGTAATAGAAGGTACAAAAATTTAAACCTCAACAAACTAATTTTAGCTGTTAGAGCAAAATAAATAAATCATAGAAAATGATTATAATTTGATAAATAAATTTTACTTACCTGAACAATATTTTCTAATTCAATTAAGCATCAAGTGATGAGTCCTGTATTATAATGTATCGGATGACAGTACAAGTCCAGTAATTCCTATATTCTGGTACATCTCAGTTTTGATAAAATGCAATGCTTGAGACTAAATCTAAAAAATAAAGAAAGATGTTGAAATATATTACATGTAAGAACGCATCTGTAAGAAAGTGATGTTTTTTGTTTACAAGCTAAGACTGTTTAATAAAAGCTTAATCAAGGACATTGTGAATGATAAAGTCAATGAAAAACACTGTAAATAGTGAAGTGATGATAAAAAACTTGCGGATTATAAACTTAAAAGATGTGCTTGTAGTGGAAAGACATAAACTTAATATTAGAGGATTAATTGATGATACTATTTGTTATTATTATATGTTGTTGTAAGATAATTAATTTTAGGTTGTTCTTTGATGATTTTGAATGTTATTAATTAGTTTATTTGATAAATTTTGTTTTTGAATCGTTACGACACAGTAAATTTAAAATGTTAATAAAAACTAAAATAAGCGGTGTCATTAAGAAATAAGGTTATATGATTATATCAGGATATATAAATTTTCAGTTTTTGTTAAAATTAATGGCCAAGATGAGATATTAGCTCATAATTGTTAAATTTAATATTGATAATTGTCAAAATGGCCGACATTGTTTACTCCATAAAGTCAGCAATTTTTATAGGGAAGATTCGATTTTAAAATTCTAAAAATGTTATTTTATAATCAAATAAGTGATACAGAATTGATTTGTAACAATTATAAGGTCAGAAAATGTCTAATTAAAAAGTCAATTTTTCAAAAATTTGATGTAAGTGGGGTTATAAAAAACAAAATACGCTCGAAAAGGCGGCCATTATTCGATTTTTTGGGCGAGGGTATATAAGCCCAGGAAAAAGGAAAATCGAGGTCACTCTAAATTCATCAAAAGGCCAATCCACGCCAGTCAATTTTAAAATTATCATAAAAACAATGGCCGATGACTGTTAAAAAAATAAAAGATGGCTGAAAATTAATATGATCAATTATATAATGTATTTTCAAACAAACCTATTGGAAAAATTGTAAATGGAAATTGTGTACCGAATAATAAATATTAAATCCTAAGAAGAAAATTAAATTTTTTGACTAACCTGTAACAATAATAAAAACTGGAAGAAACCAAGGAGAAATAATATCCAGTGGTTATAATCCTGTTTGGTATCCGTCCAAGGAGGCATTTGCACGTGGTGTAAATTATTCACTGGTAAGAAGCTGAGTCTGGGAAGCCGCCACGAAAAGTTTCCATCCTTCACCGTCAGCAACAAGTGATTTAGGGTATGTTTTTGACTTTATTCACTTATATCACTTTCATAACTCCTATAAAACATTGTGAGTAATATATTTCAGTATCGTTAAACAATTTTTATAATCTTGATCTGAGAACATTATATTATTAAGAAACTTTTTAACGACTAATAAACACACGCTTCTCGACATTCTTTACCCCAGAAATAACCGTTAAGGATCACGTGTACCTCTATATGGGGGTTGATGCGCACGAATTTGCCATAGCCGTATCATTGAATAGGTTAAGGGTATATTAATTCTTTTAGGTAAAGCAAAGTAGATAAATAATAATATTGTTAAATTTTACATTATGAACTGACTACTGAGGTTATGAGTCTCAAATGCTAAGTAATTGATTTAGATATACTAAATTTAATAATAAATAATAAATAAAATTACATATCTTAAGTTTAATAACATAATTTTTTTTACAAGCAGAAAAGGATCAATAAAATAAAGAAATTTTAAGGTGTTTTAAATTGAATAAAGATTAAATAAAAATTGAAATAAATTTAAACATAAATTATAGCCCCACAAAACTTTAAAAAAATAAAAATTTCAAATTATAAAAACAACAAAAACAACAATTATAACAATTTAAACTATATTTATACAATCTTACATTCATATTAATTGTAATTTATTACAATATATAACAAAATGGGTTACAAAAGGATAACAGATTTAATATGTACAAATAAGTAAGTAAGTAAGTAAGTAACTAAACTGGCGAAACCCAAACAAAGCTGATTAAATGATACAACCAAGTGATGTCATCAAAAACTGGACCAATAAGAAGCATTTTATGTCACGTGACTAACACTTTTAATAATACGTTTTTATTTTCGGATTTTTAAATAAATTAATTATTATTTTTAACTTACCATAACAAATAATCAATTCTAAAATCTTAATTTATACTAATGACAGTAATTAACAATTTATGAAAAAAAAATTAAGAAAAAGCAAAAATATTCAAAGATAAAATAGGTACTGGATAATATTTGATATCAGATATCAACAATGGAATATAGAGTGGGGAGTCTGCAGGAAACGACTGTTTAGCTGCTGAGTCTGCGCACTTTCATAAACACACAGTCTGATTAGAACTCGGCCGATAGTTGTCCAACTTTGCAATTGAATCAAAATTGGGAAGCCTATCCAACTTGTTTCTCATTTTTCAGTGGGCCGACTGGATTCGCTTAGCTATGCAGTCTGACATTACAATTCTATAGGCGATTTACATTAACGTTGGCGCGCCACCGGCATAACCATTATGGCGGACGTTGCAAGTATTTTGTCGAATGCCTTACTTGTACAAATATATTAAATAGAAATACAAATACATGTACTACTATATTAAATATAATAGGTTAAATGTTAAATGAAACGGCGGGTGCTAACCATTAAACACGATTGTTTACTTATGGTATACTTGCACTGGTAGTTACAAAAGCAGCGATGACGTGTCACTTCAGTTAATGTAAATCTTCTATACCAATAAGCATCCAACTAAACTAGTGGCCGATAAAAAGTCTGTATTGTGCGCTTGCGTTTATCTGTCCATTTTTTGACATTTCGTACTAAAGAAATATTTGATAACGATATTTACCTCATAAAAGTAACCTTGACTTTTATAGATTAATATACAATTATTGTCATGTTGATTTAGTTATTAATAACTCTGAATTAATAATGTTTGGGTTATATAATGAAAAATATAAATATTTGGTATTTTGCTTTAGACTTACAAAAACTAAAGGATGCTAATGCACAGTATAATTTGGAAATATATTAAAAGCCAGTACTTTCTGTCACGGGAATGTTAATATATCTAATTTTCGTTTTTTACTAGCTAATTTTATTTTACTACCTAATTTTGGTAAACAAAATGACAAACAATTATTTTGTTTGTGTTAGTCTAAATCAGTTTTCGAACACCACCAACAAAATAAAATACTACGTAAATGTGTACATTTTACAATTTTTTACTATTTATTAAATTAGTAATTTATGATAATGTAATATGTTCCTTATTTATTTATACAGTTTTTTTGGATGGGATAAATTATACACACTATGGATAACTACTATCTATTTATTTTATAAGATACATACTTAATGTTTACTTAATTTATATACACTCGGTATATCATTCCTAATTTATGAATACCACTCCGATATAACATTATTTATTTGTAGTTATTTCACTGTTCACTTAATTTTCGCGCACTAATTGTTCACTGTTAACTAAGACTGGTCAAGCTGATAACTGAATTTTCTTTAAAAAATAGGAAACAACGGGGTTATTCTAGAAGGAGCCAATATATAAAGTTTTGTATATAGCCGACTTTTGTAGCACAACATAAGTTCGATACAATATACGCTTACACTAAATATGTGCGGTCCATATGTATGGAATACATTCATTTGTAGCGTTATTATGTACTATATGAAAAAAACCTGAAACAGGTCGATTTTTATTCTTAAATTGACAATTTACAGTATGAAAATATTATCCCCCTCCAGCACCCCTTCGGAATTATAAGCACCCCCTCGAAAATTTTAAATTACAAAGGGGGTCGTGTGGCACCTTGTTGGAAAGGGATTTTAGTCCTCTGTTCAGCAATATAAAGTTTTTTAAGTTTGGTGCAATCATAACTGAGAAAATTGATTTTTAAGATGTAAAATTTTGATAATGTCTCTAACACAAAACTTTACGTAGAATGAAGATAATAATGTCACATAATGATTAGAATGTGTTTTTCAATGTATTTGACACTTAAATTAAATGTTCAAAATGACCACCATTCACTTCTTGACAATAACCGAGGCGATATTGGAATTCTCGTACAACCTTTTGTATGACCTTGGGGGTTATTTTGTTAATTTCTTCCGTTATCCTAACTTTTAAATCAGCAATATTGTTTTGTCTATTAAAATATACTTTAGATTTTAAATAACCCCATAAGAAGTAATCGAGAGGAGTCAAATCGGGGGATCTAGCCGGCCATTCGATCGCCCCACGTCTTCCTATCCACCTATTGGAAAAAACCTCGTTTAAATAACAGTACTTGCAAAATGCGGTGGAGCTCCGTCTTGTTGGTAGTAAATAGATCGATCTATCTCATTTGGATGATTAACATCAGGAAAAACTCTTTGTAATGTAGGCACTAAAAAGTTAATCAAAAAATCTAGATAAACCTCACCAGTAACTGTGCCCTCAAAAAAATAAGGGCCAATAATTTTATTGTTAATGATACCAGCCCAAACGTTAACTTTTTTAGAATATTGAGTGTGAGCCTCACACATCCAGTGAGGATTTTCTCTGCTCCAATATCTACAGTTCTGTTTGTTAACCGTTCCGTTTAAATGAAACGTCGCTTCATCAGAAAAAACTATTTTGTTTATGAACTGCAAATCTGCGTTCATTCTATCCATCATCAATTCACAGAATTCTTGCCTTCTATCAGGATCATCTTCATTTAACTCCTGAACCAACTGAACTTTGTAAGGGTGGTATTTTTCTTTATGCAGAACTCTCAAAATAGATGATTTACTTACATCATTGTCGGCGGCAAGTTCTCGAGTTGTCTTATGCGGATTTTCCTCAATCTCTAGAAGTACATCCAACTTTTTTTCATCAGTAAATTGAACATTTCTACCTGGTTTTTCAATATTTTTTACATGTCCAGTTTCACGAAACTTTTTTTCAATTTTGCTAACTGTAGACTGCGAAACGTGTTGACCAGGGTATTTATTATTAAAAATTTCACAAACCTCCTTTTGAGTTCTGGTTTTATTACCACAACCAATCATAATTAAAATGTCTATTCTTTGAGTCTCGGACAAATGAGCCATAATTAAATTTAATACGCGCACAAATATTCTACTGACGTCTTTTAGTAACTTTAAATACCTAAATGACAGCAGCCTACTAGATTTATATCAATTGTTTATTTAGTTTTTTGACTATTATTTTAATATCGTCAAAGTTTTTTCATAATATTTAGCAGAACAGATACGAAAATACCTGATTATTTCTAAAGTTATTTTAATAGACCAAACAATATCGCCTCGGTTATTGTCAAGAAGTGAATGGTGGTCATTTCGAACATTTAATTTAAGTGTCAAATACATTGAAAAACACATTCTAATCATTATGTGACATTATTATCTTCATTCTACGTAAAGTTTTGTGTTAGAGACATTATCAAAATTTTACATCTTAAAAATCAATTTTCTCAGTTATGATTGCACCAAACTTAAAAAACTTTATATTGCTGAACAGAGGACTAAAATCCCTTTCCAACGAAGTGCCACACGACCCCCTTTGTAATTTAAAATTTTCGAGGGGGTGCTTATAATTCCGAAGGGGTGCTGGAGGGGGATAATATTTTCATACTGTAAATTGTCAATTTAAGAATAAAAATCGACCTGTTTCAGGTTTTTTTCATATAGTACATAATAACGCTACAAATGAATTTATTCCATACATATGGACCGCACTGTATATACAAATTAGGAATACATGAATATTATTATTAAATTGAATAATATACAAAAATACAATTTCTTAACACATTAATGGTAATTTTTTGATTATATAAAAAAAGATTTTTTCCAGAGGTGAGTCTATTACATGGTAGAGGTAATGGATTTTGAGATGAGCTATGGCCTTGAAAATAGTTACGTGGTTATGCAAGGCAACAACGCACTAAATTTGTAAAGTGAAAACTAAAAACATCGGTTAGGTTTTATGACATAGTATATTTATAGTCCAGTCAAATTATTTTAAAAATAACAAAATTTTATTGCAAATTATAATATAAAATTTGCACCAATAATATTTAGTTAAAAAAATAAATGAAATAAATACATTGCCTTACACTTCTGATTAATAATTCTTAATATTTATTAATTATTTCTTGAGAAGTATCTATTTAAATATCTAGTTGCCGCCTTTATTAGAATTTTTGTACGTTACAAGTTTAATTATGAATAAAGGAGTATTGTCATAAAATCTAACGGACGTGTATTGTATGATATTTTATTTGTTCCTGTTTTTATGAATTGATTTTAAAATCCTTGAATTTGTTCTTAAAGGTCAAATTACCTAGACACGTTACTGTTATACTAATTCTTATACTGAAGAGAAGACAATTTCTCAAAATCAGAATAATAAAGTACACTTTACCTGTAGGGATGTAATCAATGAATAAGCTAAGATGTCTGCTTATGTTCTGCTGTGATACAATAATTACAAACAAACAAATATAGGTAATCCATTTTACCTACTTTTAATGTTACAGGTATTAAAAAACACAATTTAAGAAAATTAGGAAATTTATAAAACAATATAAACTAAAAACAAAATTTTAATTAAACACATTCCTTACTATCAAGGAAATTAACTCACTAAACAAAATATTTCCACAAATTATTGTCTTTACTACGCTAACTAAACAATTAAAATAATATAATTAATAACTACAAACTATAATTAACTAAAAAAGAAACTAAATTTACTGCACTACTAAAATATTGGGAGCCGATTTCATCTAAATGAAAGACGGTCAAATAATGAAATTTTAGGGCTAACTTTATTAGGATCCTTAGTAAATCCCTTTTCCAACGTAAACTAGTGTTCTGCGACGCTTTCGTTCAAATCTCAAACCTCAAATCCATTACCTCTAAACATGATGAACCCTTAGTAATTAATAAATTTGGAATATCACTCATATCTGCATAAATTTTAATTAGAGATGTATGCAATCATATATATATTTATTTTCAGTACTTTTATTCTACCAGATGGAAACTAATCCATTACAAGAAGAAAATCATTATGAAACGGAAGAATTTGACACGGAAATTAAAAAGCAAAACGACAAAAAACCTGATTCTGCATTTCTATTGGTAATTTTTTTAACAGGTACTTAAAAAGTATAATAAAAATAAAAAAAAGTATAATAATTATTATAATTACTGTATAACCATATTAACATTGATAAGTACCTGTAATTCTAAATTATTATACTATGATCTAGACCATGGGTCGGCAATCTGTGGCTCTTTAATTCCATACACTAAGGGATGGTTTACCAATTGTAGATTTTATCTGTCAGATAATAGTACCTAACTTGCTGGGAAAGGTCAAGTTTGGTTTACTTTTCATTTTTATCCTCTAGTTAATTAACTGACAGGTAAGGAATGTTGGCAATATTGATGAATATATGCAATGGATTTGATTGGTTGTCTATTTTTACATGGTTTTCAGCGACCAATGGGAATTCTGTACACAAACAAGGACATTCCACCACTTTAACCTTTGATTTAGATTTAAAGATTTAACTGCTCTTGCTCTAGGCGTTTTTGATTTTTGTAATAATATGGATTTTTTGGAGAACTCTGTATTGAAAAGCGAAGAGGATATAGATACCTATAGTGGAAGTTTATCAACAAGAATAGGGAAAGAGTGAGCAATTTTGAAAAATGGGAGATTCAAGATGCAGAAACAAACTGTTATCAATATCGGAAATTATTGAAGATTAACCTGGTAAAAATTCTTCCAATTTGCTTCCGAGTTGTATGATCTGTTTTTATTCATTTTCAATAATGTTTTGCTGTTGATACGCAAGTTTTATCATTACATTTCTTTCTTCAGGAGTGAAGCTGTTCCCTCTCTTCATCTTAATCATATTCTTATCCATATCTTTGTCTCTTTGTTGCTATTGTAATATACCTATGAAGATAATAGATGAACTTAAGACCTAATTTGTTAAATAAAGATCTAAGTTTTGATAAAAAGTTTCATTGTTTAATGTATGTTCATAAAAAATACTACTGTAAGGGCTACCGTAGATATTGGAAATTTTATTAAAAGCCATGATAAACCATCTCATTAAAAAATATAATTGAAGAGTGGAAATTAGAAACGGCCCAAGTACCAAAAATAAAGTTCTAAGATAATTAAGAAAACCTGAATTGGACTTAGGATCTTTCTAAGGAAAATGCTCGCGGCATAGCTCACACCGATACAACTACCGACAACTATGAGAGGCTCTTATTTAGGTTAAATTTTATGTTTGACACTTTGAACTTGTCTTAGGATATAATATGTCAAAAATTGAATTTTGGAAAAATGGCACTTTCTAATTTCCTCTCTACAATTTAAGTTTTTATCCTGCTACATATTGATCTTATTTTTTTGGGTTTGTTACATAATACAAAAATTGTCCACATTGATGGTGTCATATTCAATTTTTGATAAAGTTTCATAAATAGTAGTAATTATACGCCAAGGTAGAAAAGTGAGTTTTTATTGTCAAGGTCTCTAATGGATCCGGGAAAATAAAAGCAATTTTATTAAATATTAGTTTTTAAAACAAACAAAAATTTCAGTTCACCAGTCACTCCCGTTTCACATGACATGACAAGGCAATCAATAATATATCCAATAATTTTGAGTAAGTAGTAAGTAGACTCTGTATTTTTCTATCTTGGTTAATAATGAACAACTTTACCAACTTAAAAAAAGTCAATAAAGTTAGGTATAGCGAGGCGATTAGTGAAAAAAAATTAATTTTTATCTTAATCCTAGATAGTAGCTAAAATTTCGTTATATCCCTATATAACTTTTATGGATTATTATATATTATAGGTATTTGAATAATAATTATACAAATACATTTTTCGAATCTTGGTTTTTAGGGTCAATAATTTGTCTAATAAGTGGATTATCATCGGTGTGGCCCTCGACAGCAATACCCAAACTGAAATCTAATGATACAGAAAAAAATCCACTCGGAAGACCCATAACGACTTTCGAATTTTCTATGGTGGCCGGCCTACCAACTTTGGCAATGGTACTGGGGTCTATACTGCATGGTTATTTATCACAAAAAAATGGAAGAAAACGATCCATTCAAATTGCAGGAGTAGGAATATGTATCTCCATCTTAGCCCTTGCATTTAGTACAAATATAATTTGTATAATCATTTTCAGGTGTATTTGGAGTTTATTTTCTAATGGTGGTTTTTTAGTTTTTTTTATTTATGTTACCGAAATTTGTGAAGATCACAACAGAGCTAAATATGGGTGTTTAGCAGGTGCATTTATACCTTTCGGTCAACTGGTAGGTTTTAGTTTTGGAGCATTTTTGAATTTTAGAAATTTTATGTTTGCAGAGTTAAGTCCAATGTTAATATTTTTCATCTTTTTCTTTTTTGCACCTGAATCTCCAATTTATAATTTCTCAAAAGGCAGGGTTGAAAAATGTTCGCGATCTCTTAGGAAATTAAGACGTTATAAAAACGAAATAGAGTTAGAAAAGGACTTACAAAGTATTAGCGATACTATTAATATATCAAAGATGCATAGACAAACTCATTCATCAGTAGTAAAGCTGTTTAATAGTAAAGAGAGAAGATACGCTTTAATGTTAGCGACTGCTCCCCTATTGATAAAAGTATTTGGCGGGATAGGAATTATGTTACCGTTTTTGGAACCCATTTTTATAGCAGCGGAAACAAAATATAACAGTAGTCAAATGCCTATTTTTGTAGCTATATTTAAAATTGCTGGTTATTTTTCAACTTCATTTATAGTAGAAAAATTCGGAAGAAAAATTTTGATGATAATTTCATCAGTTGGATCAGGAGCTTCCATGATTGCATTGGGATGTTTTTTCCATTTAAAATATATTCATTCCCCATTTATTTTTCATTTGCAATGGTTTCCTTTAGCTTGTACAATATGTTATGTTATTTCTTTTTCTCTCGGACTAGGCTCAATACCACTAGCTATTATGGGAGAGTATTTTATTCCAGATTTAAGAGCTGGAGGTGTAACTTTTGTTAGTACTTTGTTTTCTTTTTTTTTATTCTTCTCCTCAACTTCGTATCCGTATATAGTTGAACATTTTGGATTACAATGGTGTTTATGGATATATAGTTTTCTTAGTTTTCTAGGAGCTTGTTTTATTTACGTTGTTATTCCAGAAAATAAAGGTAAAACCATTAAAGAAATACAAGAATATATAAAATCATGCTGTAATAAAAAGTAAACATTCATTTATTATATATATTTCAAATATAAATAAAATGTGATACCTTAATAAAGTAAATAATAGGTATTGCTCAGAGGTTTTTATTTGTGTGAAAGATACCAGTTAAAAAATTAAAGTTTTAATCCTAATGGATACATTTTAATTTCAATTAATTTCATATAGTCTGGGGTTGACATTTTTGGAATATAATTAGTATAATATTACTAAGAACAATAAAAAACTGAACGGTTAAACTAAACTTCCACTATTTATTCGAAAAATTCGCTTTAACATTCAATTACAGCTGTTTCGCTATAACTAGCATCGTCAGATTGACATATTGAAATTACATGTTTGTTTGTAACTAGGTACTTGATGTTGCTAAGTAGTTAAGGCTAGACCAAGTAAGGAAGTAATAAGACATAACAATATTAAAGCCTAGATGTTATTAGCCCTAAGGGATTATCCTGGATGTATTTCCCTCTAAGATCAGTATAACTGTGCAATGATATAGAAAAACCAGGAAAAAACTATATCATGCTGATCTTTACAATAACTTAATATATTTGTGTTATAATAATGTCTTATCTATGTATAAAATGAATACTCAATCAAAGTAAACAGTTTAATAGTGGAGAACTTCCAAGATTTATTTGTTCATTAACTACTTTAAACTGTTGATCTGCTAGATGTCTTTTAATTTCAAGTTCTTCTAGAAAATCTAAATTTTGTTTTTTATCACAAATGTGTAGTATATGAATGTCATTGGTTTGTATAAGTGAGTTTGGATGTTCCAGTAGGTATTTTGCATAGTTCGACTTATCTGGTTGTTGTAATCTATATGCTCTTAAGTGTTCATTAAATCTTACTTCAAAATTTCTTTGTGTTTGACCTATATATACTGCATTACATTTTGGACAATTAATTTTGTAAACACCAGATTTTTTTAATTTCGGTAATTTTGTTTTCACATTTAACAATTTTGTTCCAATATTATTTTGTGTTTTAAATGATATTAATGATGATGTTGCCGAAGATATTATTTTTGAAATTGCATTGGAAATATTTCCACAATATGTAATACTTTTATAGCTTTTAATTTCTTTAGTTTGTTTTGGAAATATTAGTTCTAGTGACACTTTTTGTTCTTTTTTATTAATTAATTTATTTATCAAATGTATTGGATAGCCATTAGATGTAGCTATTTGTTTTATAATCTCAATTTCTTTATTAAAATTAAATTAAAATTATTTTTGTTCATTGGAATTGAAAATGCTCTATGTATCATGGAATTATAAGCTGCTAATTTATGTGATAGTGGATGATTTGAATTATATGGTATGGTTACATCTGTTTGTGTAGGTTTTCTGTATATTGAATAATTTAATGAATTATTAACTTTTTCAATTCCTAAATCTAGAAAATTAATTGAATTATTTTCTTCAACTTCTAAAGTAAAATTAATTTTAGGATGCAAGGTATTAATATAATTAAAAAATATATCTAATTGCCGCTCGCTACCTACAAAACCTGCTAACACATCATCAACATATCTATACCAAAATACAATATTGTTTTTATAACTAGAATTAAAGATTTTGTTTTCTAAATTATCCATAAATATATTTGCTAAAATTGGAGAAATAGGACTTCCCATGGGAAGACCCTCATTTTGAATATAAACTTTGTTATCAAAATTAAAATAATTTTGACTAATGCATACATCAAATAGATCAATTATGTCTGATATTATACCTGGATGGATATTTCTTTCATTTAATAGCTTTTTAACTAGTATTTTTGATATTAGTTACGTCAAACGATACTAATTTAGTATTATTTTGTAAATTACATTTATTCAATTTTTTGATCAAATCTAATGAATTTTTGTACTGAATATTTAGATGTGTAACCATAATTGTTTAGAATACTATTTAATTTTTTAGCTACTTTAGTATTAGGAGTGTTAACATACGAAACTACAGGTCTAATTGGTTTTGACTCTTTATGTAATTTAATTGTTCCATATAATTCTGGACATTGAGGATTTTTATTTACTAGGTATTTTTTATCGAAATCATTAAATAGGTAATTTGAATGATTTACATGTTCTCTTATTTGGTTAGAAAATTTTTGAGTAGGATCGTTTTTTAGAATTTTTACATTACTTGACATTATGAAATCATTTAATTTACATATGGTATATTTAAAATAAAAATTCAAATCACATTAATAAATATAAATAAAAGTAAAAATAAAAATAAACGAAATAGTGATTTCAAGTGCCTTCCTGTTCATAAAAGAGAACATATGCTTCACCACTCACTAGTGATTCGTATGAAATTGGTGAGACGCGGGAATCGTTGTATTCATACCATGTTCGTGAATAAGGATGTCGGCAATAAGCTGTGTAGTGTCCGTCATTCAAAGTACCTCTGTGATTTGTGATGGCATACAGATTATAACGACAGGGGGCGACCTTCGCTGTTGAATAATCACTCATATCTAGAGCTTCCAACGGAAATTCTACGGTGACATTCAGTTTTCCTCTGAAACTTTCCGTTGAAGAAAATCGTTTAAGGTGAATCACTAGTATTTTTCGAATGATAAAATTTTTGTGCACTTCCGCCGTTCTTTACATTTGGAACAAGTTGGTTTCTCATCTCCGTCCAATGTTTCTTCACTTATAAATGAATCTAAGCAATGAAATAGGTTGAGTTGGCAAGTTATTCGTGGGATAGACAAAGAAAGGTCCCAAATTGGATCGAATGTCACAGAACAGTGACCACAATGAGTACATTTCAAAGTGGATTTCAATTGGCCGACAAAGATGTCCACTATTTCGGAATTGTCCATTCTCAGGTACCTGGACCAAGACTCTTGGGCTATCTCATTGTCAGTTAGGTTCTCGTCGATTCCCGTCAGGATTGGCAAGGGCTTCTCGGTAACTCTGTTGACATCTTCGTGCAATATCTCCAGGAGGTATCTCAAAAACTCTTCGGCATCTTGCTGTTCATAACCTATGAAACGGGGAGCGAATCTTTGAATATTGCTTTTCAAAGAGGCTGTATACACCACTCCTGATAAATCCTCAGACCATAATTCCTTTATAACTCTCGCAAAACCTTTAATGAGTGCGCCCTTCATATTGGAATTTTTTGTTTTCAAATCTCTCATAAAGGCATCTTTCCTCAAGTACTCCAAAAGGCATTTAGTGTTAGACAAACACTGAATAATACTGTTCATGAAACATGTATTCCCAATATTCCTCAACCCATTCAGACCTAGTGCATCAACATTGCCTGGTAATGTGAATCTGTTTGAGTTGAAGCTATCGGTATTGTGTTTGTCAATACCATATTCTTCAAAGCAGTCTTGACTATGGTGCGTATCTTTGTTTGATTGATGAAGTTCGTGAGGAGTTATCAAATCAGAGAAAAAACTGTAATTTTGAATAGCAGGTTTCATATAAAATTCATCGAGGGTCTTTGAAGATGGAAAAGTTCAGAGAAAAGAAGCAGCCTTTCCCCTCTGAATGGCTAAACTGATTCTCTGAATGAGGAATGATGTGGCCCTGGGATCATTTGTTTCTTTCTCAATTTTGTTCCCGATTTCTCTAATAAATTTCAATGCATGTGGTCCGAATGTTCCGAAAGTTTCAATTCCAATTGGATAAAAGATAAAGTTATCACGAAGATTAGTGTACTTTCGAATTTTAAGGCATTCTGCAGCATGGGCAGCTGAACCAGGGGTAACTGATGTTTTGGAGACATGTGAGGCTGCCAAAGTGTCTACACATGTAAAGTCCCACATTACAGACCTACCGCGTTGCCATGGAATCAGCGTCATGCCATCCGGTCTTTTGCCATCTTCTCTAAAAATGCCAACAGGCTCTAAAACGGCTGGAATTTTTGCAGTAGCAAGGGAGCGTTTAATCAGATCATTCACTGCTTGATGACGAGAGAAGCGACCGGCACTAAATTTACAGCTCAAACCATGGACGCCTGTGCTATCGACTACAGATCCACAAGTACAAAGGTGTTCTTCACAAACATACGAACCTAATCGAAGTCCAACGGCAATCCTGAATGTTTCGTTATCAAGAAAAGTACCGATAGAAGAAATGGGTAGTGCATTCAACCACGCTCCTGCGTTTTCAGAAGAAACAGCTTTGAGACGTGCCTTTTCTGAAGGCGTTATAGCTGCTTCAAGTAGTTTGTTCGAAGCTATTTTGATCAGAGGAGTGTCCCAAGCATGTTGATGAACTTTCTGATCAGATTTTTATTGGCAATTTGATTCGTTTTTCCATAATTCTTCTCCTTCCTCCAAAAAATGATCAGGTGGAAACGTTAGAGGCAATATTGATTCGATTAGATGAGAAACACTATACATTGATGATAGAAATGCAGGTAATGCAAGAGAGGACGTCGAACGGATACCAAGTCCCCCGTGAGATACTGGAAGGGAAGCCTGAATCCAAGTATTCAAATTCATTGGGTTATTTAATAATACACTGAGAGAGTCACGCATTGCTTCATCAAAAGTATTCAACAGAAACTGATTGCGCCAGGAAGGGCTGCATCTCAACACATACATCAGTTTGGGAATCGCCAAACAATGTTTTAGAAGAAAGAATGCAATGTGAGAGGGAAGTTCAACCAAACGACATGTCATCAAGTCGAACTGTTTCAATTTATCAGCCAAGGTAAGGGAAAGTGCTTCATCCGTCAAAGGTGCTCCGAGGAGAGAGAAATTTGATCTCGTGATGATTTTAATTCCTGGAGCTAGTGTATTAAACTTTTCGAAGATTTCTGGATCATAATTTTCAAGGAAAAACAGTTCACATTTTTGGAAATTTAATTCGAGCCCTATTTCCTTAGATTTAGATATGATAGTCGAAAGGGACTCGAGAACTTCATATGGTTTTCCTCCAAAAGAGCCATCATCCAGATACCAAGCATTGAATTCAGTGAATATATTCTTCACCATGTCATGAATAGTCAAGCAGAAGAGAGCTGGAGCTAAGGGATCTCCTTGTTGAACTCCGCGTTCTGAGCTTATGATATTTTCACCAAATGATAAAAAAGAAGGATAGCGGTAGCAAGAGTTTATAAAAGGATAAAATTCAGGGATTATCTCCAGAACAGTTTGTAGCATTGAGTCACGATATATCATATTGAATGCGTTTTTAAAGTCCAATTTCAAGAAAAATTTCTCTGATTTATCATCATGTTCATGTATGTAACGTCTTGCAGCATGAGCAACTGCTTCACAACCTCCACTAGTACCAAAACCAAATTGAATAGGTCTAAACATATCTCCAAGCTTTTTTTTTAATTTAAAACATACCAATTTTGCAACCAAACGACGGTAAAAAGTCCCAACGGCAATGGGCCTAATTCCCCCACATTTTTTCCTGAGTCCACACAAAGAAGCACCGAAAATTATTGGATAAATATCGATGTTCACTCTACCTGACAGAAATAAATTACATAAATCTGTGATGGACTTCAATAATTTTGCACTTGATGAACCTGCACTGTAACTAGTCATATCTTGAATATGAGACGGCCTCAAAGAATCCAATCCTCCAGATGAACTTGTTCGAAAAGACTTTATTGCACGAGAAACATCTTTTTCCGATACTGTGGGAGTATATGATGATAATGAAGAGTCATTGGGATAATTACTGTGGCAGCCAACCGAAGGATGTTTAGATTGGAGTTCTAGAAATGTTTCCTCATTGAATTTCGCTAATGTGTCATCTGAACATAGAATTTTGACTGCTCCTGACAAATCTCCATCTGTCACTTTGTTTGTGATCCTTTTCAATAAATTAGATTTCGAATTTTGAGATTTTCTATTTACATTTTGCAATTGTAGCTTACGACTGGAATCATTTAGGTTTCTCTTTATCATGGTTGCCAATGAAATCTTAGGATTGAAAACAGAAATATTGAAATATTGAAAGAACCATAAGGGAACATCAACAGATTTTCCGATGAAGAAATAGAGTTATTTCTCACGCAGTCATTGATCAAGCTGGAAAGAGCCGAGGCAGATAAGAATCTTGCAGCTTTTGGTATCCTCTTGATGATTGAGACGTTTTGCCTAAGTGAAGCTAGTCTTAGATGCAGGGGTGTGGATGAATTTTCAAAACGTGATCCAGTTATTTCTTCATCTGCATTGGGTTAATAGTGAACTTTTCCATGATGAACTTTTGCATGGTGAATTTTCAATCCAGTGGTATTTTTGAAATTTTTACTACAAATGGTGCATTGAGATGTTGACACTTCAGCTGTCATATTTTTTTTTTTTTAAATTACTGTTGAGTTACCCTTATCTGATTTTGTTATAATTAGGTTATTTTCATCTACTTTATTTTTGATTGATTTTAAAGCTAAAATGTCATTTTTAATACTTTGACTGTGACTTTTAAATTTGTTAGGTTTTATATCTTTAATGAGATTTGCTATTTGCATTTTTTCATAAATAAAATTATTTGATTTAGTTTTCAAAGCTATTTCAGAATCTGTGGCTAAAATTTCTTTTATATTATTAGTAAATTTAGGAGGTATGCAATATTTTAAACCCTTACCTAAAAATGTATTTTCATTATTTGAAAAAATAGTGTCTGATAGATTTGCGAACCGAGGAGCAAAATGTACTGGTATGTGAGTATTTACTGTGTTATGGTGTTGTGTATAATGTGTTGTGTTGTGTTGTATATTTATTAATTTTTCTAATTTACTTAACTGTTTTTGATATTTATTATGTTTTAAAATGCTAACCTGTTCTCTAATTTTATCATCTAAGCAGTCAAATTCTACTGAATGCATGGAATAAGTTAATTCTGAATGAACAGTTTTGATGTAAATGTATAGAGAATCTCTAATTTTAAACCATTTTCTACTTTCCTCTTTAATCCACATTTTTTGGGCCTTTTTTACTACTTTTTTTGCTTCTTTTGATTGAGTATTACATTTTATATTTACCTAACTGGGTATTAAATCCTTCTTAAGACATTCTTGGTTAAACCAATAGTGGAAGTTTAGTTTAACCGTTCAGTTTTTTATTGTTCTTAGTAAGATGAACTTTCACAAAGTAAAGGTTAACACAATCAATTTCAGTATAATATTAATTACATAAAATTAATAATATTAAAACACTTGTGAGGACTTTAAACACAATTTATTACCAAATTGTAAGAATACAAGAATTCAGCTGGTTACAAATTACTAACTGTCACTTTTTACTTTAAAAGTTCACAAAAGCTGAACGAACACTGACTAACTACCGCGAATGACCCGCTTTATATATCAAAATACTTGACATCTCGATTTTTCTAGAAATAACTATTTACTAAAATCCAAATATTACTAGAATGTTCGCGAATAACTACCAACCTAAAATAATTATAAATCATGTCGAGTTCCTGTCAAAACCTTCTTCCTCATTCACGGACTCTACCCTTCATGGCAAGCAGCCACATCAAAACACATGCATTCCTCTCGCGCATCTGTCACAATCATCCGTCACATTCATCCGTCACACATCTGTCACCCGTTACACTGCCCTCTCCTTAGGTTCATTCCTCCCGGAATGTGATAACTCTCCGGAGTAGACTTCAGGGTCATCTTCGGAACTGGTCGAACCCTCTACCCGAAGTTGCTGTACCTCCCCACTGTGGTCACCCTGATATAACGTCAACCTATCATGATGGACTACGACGGGTTTTCCTTTGGGGACTCTAACAATCCGATAGATCACATCATTGATTCTCTTTTTAATCAAATATGGACCTTCCCACTTCTTTTGAAGTTTCGGACACACACCCCGTTTCCGTCGAGGATTATAGAGCCAGACCAATTCCCCAGGTTCATAAGTGTTTCCTGTTGCTCGTGAGTCGTAGTACCTTTTCATCCGGTCACTGGAGAGTTGTAGTTTGTGGCGCACCAGTTCATGAATATTTTCGATCTTCTTCTGAAGATCTCCGACGTATCCTTCACCGGTTGCTATTTCACCAGGCTTGCTCCCATATATCAAATCGCAAGGTAATCTAGTTTCCCTACCAAAGAGGACTTTCGCAGGTGTCTGACCCGTAGATTCGTTGACAGCCGATCGGATAGCCATTAAAAATAGCGGAATATGTTTATCCCAATCTTTCTGATGTTCTGAGACCACTTTCGATAAATAATTTGCAATGGTTCGGTTCATTCGTTCAACCATTCCATCAGACTGTGGATGCATCGCTGTAGTTCTAGTTTTATGGATACCTAATCGTTTGCAGACTTCTTGAAATAGCTTGCTTTCAAAATTTCTTCCCTGATCTGCGTGCAGCTCCAACGGTACCCCAAAACGGCTAATGAACTCGTTGACCAGAATATCGGCCAAGGTAGGGGCTTCTTGGTTGGGAACAGGGTAGGCTTCCACCCATTTAGAAAAATAGTCCACCACAACGAAGGTGTATTTATTTCCAGCCTCACTAGTTGGTAGTGGCCCCAACACATCTACGGCGATTCTTTCGAATGGACTTCCGACAAGGTATTGCTGCATCTCTGCTTTAGGTTTACGATTAGGTCCATTGCTAGCAGCACACGTCGTGCATTTGCGGCACCAATCTTTAACATCGTTGGAGCAATTAACCCAATAAAATCTATCCCGGACTTTTTGCAGTGTCTTTGTAATACCTAGGTGTCCTCCAGATATGTCATCATGAAGTTGTTTTAAAATTTCCGGCACCGTACTTCTTGGGACCACAATTTGTTTCTTGATTTCTGAGCCTTCAGGGTTTTCAACTAACCTTTTAAGGAGCCCACCGTCTAAAGTCAAAGAATTCCATTGGGCCCAATATGATTTTAAGACCGGAGAGGACGATGATACCTCTCGCCATAGGGGACGCTGATCCGTTCTTTTCCATTCCAGTATCTTCGTAATAACGGGATCGTTGTTTTGTTCCTCCTTCATTCTGGAGCACAAGTCGTCTGGCACCACTTTTATTAGAGCGAGCTTCTCGTTTCGTTCGAGTCGACTGCAATTTGTGCCATTAGGTGGGCATGGCCTTCTAGAAAGTGCATCGGCGTTACGGTGCTTAGTTCCAGGACAGTGTTCGATTTCAGAAGACATCTCCTTGCGTGGACATGAGTTTTTCACGTGCCCTAGTTCTCCACAATTCCAACATCTTATAGGTCGCCGTCTCCTTGTGGGTAATAATTTCATTAGCCTTTCCACTAATCCATCGACGTTGCTGGCGGGTGCTTTCACGTTGTTGTCATCAGCAGTCATCTCCCTCACTTGTGCAAGTCCCCGTGATGCTTCCGTTGCCGCTTCGAATTCAAGTGCAATGGTTAACGCGTCGACAAGGTCTTTTGGTCGGGCCAACCGCACAGCTCTTTGTAACTCCGGGTCCCTAAGGCCATCGGTAAAGGTTTGGACTGCTAGACACTCCAGGAACTCTTCTGCTGCTGTCGGATAAGCAAATCGAACCATTCTAGCTACCTCTGCCTCGAACTCCTGGATAGATTCTCCACTCTTCTGTTTGCGGTTCTTCAGCTGTGTTCGGTACACGGGTTGTAGGTGGGTCTGACCATACCTCATCTCCAGGCGATGTACTAGTAGCTCGAAGTTGTCAGTTTCGTCGGGCTTAAGGGAATGCAAGACATTCAAAGCATCGCCTCGCAACGCTATGGTTAGAGATATTGCCTTTTCCCTGGATGACCATCCGTTCGCCCTGGCCGCCGCGTCGAATTGCTTGACGTAGTTGGACCACGAAGTTGTTCCATCGAAGATAGGAGGTTTCATTGTTGACCGCATCTGTGTAGTGTCTCCGCTTCCCCGTCGTTCGACATCCACGCCGAAGGGTTCCATTCTTTCCGCATCTCCCTCGCCGCGGTGGACGTAGCGATCTTGCCGAAGGACCTCTATTTCTTTCTGAAGTTGTTGAATCATCGCATTCATTTTGGTATCTTCATTGCGTAGTTCGGCTACTAGTTCGGTTACTTGCTGGGATTGCTCACAACGTAGAGTCGATATTTGTTGTAAAACATAGCTTGACAACTCTTCACGCATTTGATGGACCAGTTCTTCTTGTTTCTTCATCTGCTCCTCTTGCTGGATCTTCATTTGATCTTTCAGCTCTTCTTGTTGATTGGAAATTCTAGTGGCAAGCTCGGCTAATTGTTGTGCTTGGTCTTCTTGCTGGTTTGTCATCCGGTTGGTAAGTTCTTCTTGCTGGCTTGTAATTCGGTTGGTAAGCTCTTCTTGCTGGCTTGTAATTCTAGTGGCAAGCTCTTCTTGTTGACTGGAAATTCTAGTGGCAAGCTCCTCTTGTTGGCTTTTTATTTGACCGGATAGCTCGGACATGGCTTCTTGTTGACCCTTTATCTGACTGGACAGCTCGGACATTGCTTTGTGCATAGGATCTTCGAATTCCACCGAGTCAGGGTCAATATTTATACTTAAATAGTACTCACGTAATCTATTGATTAAAATAGTTTTTCCTCCGGTGGTATCCAAATCCAACTCTTCCAACTCTCTTCTGAGCTCAGCCACCAACAGTTCACGTAACTTCTTTCCAGGCATTCTTGCTTCTTCACCCCACACCTGACACCAATTTGAAACACTTGTGAGGACTTTAAACACAATTTATTACCAAATTGTAAGAATACAAGAATTCAGCTGGTTACAAATTACTAACTGTCACTTTTTACTTTAAAAGTTCACAAAAGCTGAACGAACACTGACTAACTACCGCGAATGACCCGCTTTATATATCAAAATACTTGACATCTCGATTTTTCTAGAAATAACTATTTACTAAAATCCAAATATTACTAGAATGTTCGCGAATAACTACCAACCTAAAATAATTATAAATCATGTCGAGTTCCTGTCAAAACCTTCTTCCTCATTCACGGACTCTACCCTTCATGGCAAGCAGCCACATCAAAACACATGCATTCCTCTCGCGCATCTGTCACAATCATCCGTCACATTCATCCGTCACACATCTGTCACCCGTTACAATATTATGTCTGGTACTTGTAAATAAACTACAAGCTTAATTGTAGGTTGTACTATACTTTGTACTTCATATTTCATTGCATCATGCATTTGGGTGGTAATTTACGTAGGTGTGTCCAATACACTCTAAAAAATAAATTAGATTTATTTATTTAGGTTAGGTTAGTCATATTGAAGTCTAAAATAAGAAAAATCATTGACCATTCCACTTTATTCCAATTTTTCCTTAGAACTTATTATTCTTGAGTTCTTTTGTGGAAAATAATGGTAAATTATTGTATTTACTTTAACAATATTTTCATTCTTACCTTTACTAGTCTATCAACGTGTCCAAATCTTTTACAATGTTTAGATAATTATATATTTATTAATTATGTATAAAACTAAATACATATTTCATGATATAGGTGACTTTATACACCCCTTTCTACAGAAACATGCTTAAGTTATTTCTCTTGTCATATTAAATTTAAAAGAAAGTGGCATTATATCAACATAATAAGATACATTTGGGACGAGTCCGTTTTGCACAATACACACAATAGTTCAATCTCATTGAGCGTTGATATAAGTAAGAACTATTTGACGTTTAATTGTAGGTATTCACACTAAGCGAGTGTGACGTGCAGATATATTTTATGGGATATATGAGGGACCTCTCTACTTCGCTATACGAAAAAGCGGTAGAACAACCTTAAATGATTTATCGGCGCTTATAGAGGGGTGCTACCAATAAACATAAAACCTGGGCTGCTACTTTCAAACTCATGTGAGTAAACTCGCATACCAAAATCGTATACGTATTTTTTTCAGATGACAATCCATTTGACATAATGTGAGGTTAACTGAATGAAAGACAAAATGAAAAAATATTTTTCTTTACTTTACGTAGCGATTTTTGCATCAGAAAAAATTATTGGATATGTCAAAAATTTTTATTAGTTTTGGAAACTAATTACAAAATAGAATGCCAGTAGTGAAAAAAATGCTATAAGAGCCACGGTAGCCACTATTTATCAGTCTCAGATTATTTCGAAAAACATATGACGAAGGAGCAAAAAAACATTATAATTTAATTTTTCGAAGCACACCCAGAAGTACAAAGTGGAAAATTCACAAATAATTTTACACTTAAAATGCACAATCTCTTTGGATGAGCTTAACGGATTTATTAAATGCAGCACCAGGAGCTAGAGTCTTATGGTAGGTAAATAAAAACCATGGATACTAGGAAAAACTTTTCACCGATTCACTTAGTTCTAGGCACCCGTTCAATCTTCACGATAAAATCAAATAAAAAACAATGTCAAATGTCAAAATTCCGCATATCAAATTCATATTCCGTTGGTGCGGACGATGTAATGTAAATCGGATAAAATAAATAGCATACGAAAAGTCATTAGAAGACTTAGCTTGAAAATACGGTTTTACTAATTTCGTTCGATTACAATTACAATTACATAATATGTTACATTCGTTTTTGTTTTCATTTGTTACGCCTCTGGCCGTCATACATCGGGTCCAGCCGCTGTGTATTCGAAGCAGCAGCGTGCGCCGCGAGTGTAGTGCTATGCGCTGTAGAACAATTCAATTCGTAACGATTTGTTTTATAACCTAGACACATTTTATTTTGTAATCAGAAACAATAATTTTTTTGTAACTTGTTAACATACAGTCCATATTTATACAACTTATGTAAACTATACACATTATTTACAAACTAAAAATAAAGGCTCAAAAAAGGAGTGTAACAATTTTTCTAACAACGAACCAACAACAAGTTGAAAACTCAACATAATATATAATAATATATTTTAATGATTAAAAATTAAATTAAAATTATCTTACCTTATTTATTAGAACAATCCATGTTTTATAACGAAAAAGAATATATAATAATAATAGTCTTCCTTAAAATAAATTTCAAAGCTTCTTTTATTCTGAATTATACACATTAACTAGGTACAATGAATAAACTTGAGTCCAACAATAATTTGAGTTTGAAAACACTATAATTCAGTAGTCTGGTTGGGTCATCTTTGTCTTAGATGTCGAATCATGCATCAAGTTTAAGTTACCTAAAAACCAATAAAAAAAAAGTAAACATATTAGTTATAACAAGTAATATTTAAGTATCATTATTAGAACAAGTTTTGTTAGAAATATACATAAAATGAAAATAACAAGTTAAGTTTAATATCAACAAAACAAGAAGTGTTGTTATTATAAAGTATGAGTAGTTTATAAGCTATGATTTAGATTTAATAAATAATCCATACAAACAAATAAGCCATACTTAAGTTTGTAATAGAATAATAAAAGTACTTACAGATAGAAATGGTCTATGATTTCAACATCTATGATAGTGGGTATAGCATTGAGAATTTTAGTATTTGAATATACCTAAAAACATTCAATTTATTTAATAACGACATATGTAATATAAACAAACAAACAAACATGTGATTTATAAACTGTGACAGGGTGAAACCCAAATAGAAACAGTGATAGTGCACCCGAATCTATAAAGTGATAGGACACTAGTAATCAAACTATTGGACATAAAAATTATGCTAAACAAGCAATGGAAGTGATAGGACACTGTTAATAAACAATATCTATTAGATATAAAGTATGAAATGTCAAATTGCAATGTGAAAGGACACTGGAGATTATGGTTGCGAAATACAAGAATAGTATAAAATTTGTTATTATTATAATTTGTATAGATTATTAATATGTTTTACACTAAAGTTTTGTATGTTATAGTGTAGAAATGTTTGTTAATCATGTAATTTAATTTTAATTTGTATATAAAAATGGCGGAGATTAAGTAATTTTAAAAGTAATTATAAAAAAGTTATAGAATATTAGCCATAGAAAACAATATCCATAAATATTTCAAACCTTAAGGAATGTAATTATGTAAAAATTTATTAAATGTTTTAGCTCATAATTTTTTTAAAAAATTCATTTTGATTAATAACCGGTAGCTGTCACTTCGCTCCGTTTTAAAGTAAAAATTAATAGGGAAAAAGTGAAATTTAATTATTGTAAGCTGGTTTATTATCAATTATTAAAGTTAAAGTTTAATTATCACCCAACAAAAGAATCATTAAAGTAAGATTAATTAAATAGACATCAGAAAATTATGAAAAAATGCCTTGTAAGACAGTTGAAATTCAATATGTCATTCTGAGAGAAAGGGTATAAATACTGCGGATTTCATTGTTTTTTGGTCAGTCACAATTTATTCAAAGGCCGAACCTATGTCAAAAAAATAGAAACAAAAGACTGGCAGCTTAGTAAGCAGATATAACAAAGAAATCCCCACCATTATTTAAATGCCAATTGGAAAATTGTATATTGTATAATTATTTATGGAACTATTGGAATAAATCAAATCTATTTAGGAAAATTGGAGATGGAATAAATAATTAATCACCTGTATTCTGTTGTATCCTTAAATAATCCAATAAAATTTCCACGTGCCACTATACGACGTTGACAACCAGTAGACAAAGACAACTGACGCCATGACGGGATGCCTGGAACTCGATTCTCGACAATTTGAAGTTTGAAGTGTAAAGCGCAGGTACCAACTTCAATAGAAGAAATCTATACGGTATGTTTTTAAAATAAAGTTAAATTATAATAAACATTATTGATCTCTCAATTATAAAAACTTTAAGTCACATGTTTCAATTATTTTTTTTTGTGAAATAAATTGAATGTTTTTATAACAATATATTCAAACCAATATAAATATAAAATCGAGTTGTTGGAAAGTTGATGTTGAATCGATTAACGATTTCTTTTAAAACATCACATATCACATTTACAGGTTAATTTAATTCTGAATAAAATAAATTTGAACCGACTACTGGGTAATAGAGTTCTCATGTGCATAAATTTTATACCGGCTAGATCATAAAATAATTTTTAAAATTGTAACGAAGTTACTAAAATTTCGTGCCTTTCCGTATATTCCCTCAAATCCGCACGGTATTAGTTATTAAGTTTCGACCGTTCATTTGTTTATATTTTTAAAAGTTTTTGTAACACCGATAAGACTTCGCTAATTAGTCACTTGCTGAAATGATGATACCGTATATAATTGTAAAATTTAAAATATTTTTAATGTATCTCCGTTATTAATGGACCGATTTTTATAATTCTTTTTGGTATCGACTCAGAAAATTACGAGGAAAATCATGCTGTTAATCATTTTCGCGCGAAAACCAGATTTTCAGTAAAATTATTTTTTCCGACAAGTTCCAACCGAAACAGCAGCTGTAATTGTCTGAGTCGTATGATCACGCAGCACCTGTCCCCACTTTAAGTAGGTGGAAGGGCATACCGGTAGGATTTTTGTGTCCCCCCCGCAATCCGTCCCTTACCTATCAAAAATTGTATAAATTAGACGATTTTGGCAATTTTAAGGGAGTACCAGTTACAGTGATAGTAGTGCCTAAACTAGTGAACCAGTGAGGACCCCGAGACCGACCGGAATCAAGGTAAGCACACCAAACTATCTAACTAATGTTTGCCAGAGCAACTTGTTAAGATTTCTCTCTATATGCGCCGCTTACCCGTTATCCTTCTCCTCGCTCAACACCATCATGGGTGGTATACTGGTGGTGCCCCTTTTCCTAAGTTCCCCTCATCATGGGTGGAACCCTGATGAGACTTTCCTTTTTCCTCACTCAACACCATCATGGGTGGTATACTGGTGGTGCACCTTTCCGAAGTTTCCCCCCGTTATGTGTAGGACACTGACGGGCTCTACACCTCTACGCGATAGCGGTCGCGAGTTGTGTTATTATTCCGTTACATTTTTTTTGGTAAGATTTTTCTCTCTATATGCGCCGCTTACCTGTTATCCTTTTCCTCGCTCAACACCATCATGGGTGGTATACTGGTGGTGCCCCTTTTCCTAAGTTCCCCTCATCATGGGTGAAACCCTGATGAGACTTCCTTTTTCCTCACTCAACACCATCATGGGTGGTATACTGGTGGTGCACCTTTCCGAAGTTTCCCCTCGTTATGTGTAGGACACTGACGGGCTCTACCCCTCTACGCAATAGCGGTCGCGCTTTGTTGCGATTTACCGTTGCATTTTTGATATTTTAATTGGATCATCTAAAAATAATTTGGTTGCTCTGGAGATCTCCGTTTTAAATGATATACTTGTGTGTTGGTGTGCTGAAGCTTGAGTTTTACCGCTTTTACCGCTTTTTACCGCTCTTTACCGCTTTTACTGCTTTTCACCGCTTTTATAACCGTAGCTAGTTCACAGTTTTCCGCTTTCCGTAGTAGACGGCTGAATACCGTCGATTTATATTGCATTTTCATGTAAGGCATGGTAAACATAATAATTTTGATTTTCTTTTAGCATTTGCCGAAACCGTTTAACTGCATGCCTAAACAGCCTGTGCTTAGTTGATTTACTGTAAAATATATAGTTTTGTTTGTTTTCATTTATTTTCCTATACTCCTGAAAATGTGTTGCTGGCAAGTCAGCGTTGTAATAAAAAGTAAGTACAAGATCTAGAAACCGAAAATGTATTAACCGTAACTTATTTTGAAAAATTATTTTTGTAGTTACCGAAATTATTTACATGTATAAGTCATTTGTAATGATACGATTAGAATTAGAAATTATTGATTTCTCTTAGTATTTTGTTGCTAGTTAAACTGGTATAATCAGCTTTTGTTTTGTTTCTGAAAATGTTTTTTTTTGTACCAGTAGTTAATTGCTTTTATATTGTACCAGTCTAAATCTACACAAATCCGAATGAGATATTTATTAAATATAACGATATATTACAAGTTGTATTGTACATCATGATATATACTGGATGTCTGTAAATTTTAATTTATTTCGCTTATTGATATATTTGATTGTTTTATATGATTACCGTATCTCTTTTTGTTCAACCGAAATTGTTTCTTTGTGGAACTTGGTACACTGTCCAAAATATGTTTTATTTTTTTTATTTAATCAAACTATATCTATTGGGTTTATTCTGACCGCTTTTTCTATTGTTAACAAATTAAATTTTGTGATACACCGCAATGGTTTATTAATATATTGTTTGATTGTTTTATATGATTACCGTATCTCTTTTGTTTAACCGAAATTGTTTCGTTGTGGAAATTGGCACTGTCCAAAATATGTTTTATTTTTTTTATTTATTCAAACTGTATTCTGACCGCTTTTTCGACTGTTAACAAATTACATTTTGTGATAAACGGCAGTGGTTGGTTAATATATTGTTTTGTTAAGTACTGTCCGAGTTTTATTTATTTCTGGGCTGAACACAATTACCCATTTTGTCTCCACTGTCTAAAGGCTACCTGTCGCATGTGGGCCCTCAACCACTTAAATCCTGAGGGTGGCGCCCGAGATGATATAAACTTTACTAGTTGGAAGACCGTCCCGATCAAAGTTCCGTCCGAACAAGGTAAGTTTGGATCTATCTAGGAAAGCGCCATTACAAATTTGGCGCCCGAGTAGGGACTTCATTTGTGTTGTTACACCAAGGAAGTAGGGACTTTATTTGTGTTTTTTTTACAGCAAAGGAGTAGGGACTTCTATTGTATTATTACAATAACCGTCCAGGGATTGTTTTTTTCTGTTTGATTATATATAGCCAGTAGGGACCTCCGTTCTATTCCAGGTCGAGGGAGAAAGAGACTGCCGTTTCCAAGCGAAGTAAGGACTTGCGCTCCGTAGTAGGTGATTATGGTGACCACCGCCTACCCATATCCTGGCCTGTAATTCTGTACCGTGTATATTGAATTTGGATATTGGTAAATCCGGTTCCCATAAGAGCCCTGTATCGTACCAGCCAGCTGCGCCGTAATCAGAGGAAACCCGTACCAGGATTTGTCCGTCGGGGATATCGAGAGGTAGATGTTTTGGGATAAACTGACCTTTCCATTCTAGACAACGAATTCCACCGTGTATCTCGAGAGGTAGATGTTTTGGTGTTAAACTGGCCTTTCCATTTCAAGGAATTTCGTTCGTCAAGACCCGTCCGCCGTGGATAATGAGATTTGTTTTGTGACTACAGTTTTGACTATTTGTACTGTTGGTAATTTTGATACCACTGAAGTCATCCGTAGCCTTCCTCTGTGATAAAAAAAAGTCCTGTTTGTTTTATGTTACCTTACCAGGATTACCAGTTTTGTCTCGCCTTCCCGTTCTCAACCGTTTCTTTCCATCAAACGTCCCACCAGCTCAGAAATAAGTAACCGTTATATTTTTTTTTATCTGGTTTATGTATTGTAATAACCATTTCCGTATAAATTGGTTTATCTTATGTACTTGTACACGTATCCGTCCGAATGTGGAAGGGGAACCTACGTTTCCAGCATCCCCCCTACCGTAGTAGCATATATAAGTCAACGATTCAATAGCAACCGGGGAGTTGAATATAAACCGCCAGCAAGTGTAGTTCTCAAGAGAGTTGAATATAAACCGCCGGAGAGTTGAATATAAACCGTCAGGGAGTTGAATATAAACCGCCGGGGAGTTAAGTATAAACTGCCAGGGAGTTGAATATAAACCGCCAGCAAGTGTAGTTCTCAAGAGAGAGTTGAATATAAACTGCCGGGGAGTTAAGTATAAACTGCCAGAGAGTTGAATATAAACCGCCAGCAAGTGCAGTTTCAAAGCAGAGTTGAATATAAACCGCCGGAGAGTTGAATATAAACCGTCAGAGAGTTGAATATAAACCGCCGGGGAGTTAAGTATAAACTGCCAGGGAGTTGAATATAAACCGCCAGCAAGTGTAGTTCTCAAGAGGAGTTGAATATAAACCGCCGGGGAGTTAAGTATAAACTGCCAGAGAGTTGAATATAAACCGCCAGCAAGTGCAGTTTCAAAGCAGAGTTGAATATAAACCGCCGGAGAGTTGAATATAAACTGCCGGGGAGTTAAGTATAAACTGCCGGGGAGTTGAATATAAACCGCCAGCAAGAGTAGTTTCAAAGGGGAGTTGAATATAAACCGCCGGGGAGTTAAGTATAAACTGCCAGAGAGTTAAATATAAACCGCCGGAGAGTTGAATAGAAGCCGCCAGAGAGTGCAGTATAAGCTTTCAGAAAGTTCAAGCCGTCAAGGAGTTGAGTCCCAACCGCTAAGAGAGTTCCGTTCCAACCGTCGAAGAAAGAGTAGTGACCTGATTAGTTACATATAAGATGACAACAACAACGAGTAGCAGCCAACAGCCTACAACTACCAGTCCTGCTACGACTGTACTAAGCACCACACCCCTCGCCATTGTATCCGATCCAACCGACGTCCGAATAAGCTGGGTGTACTTATTGAAGAAGGAAGAATTAATTAATGAAGTGACTAAATTTGGATTGGAAAGTTCCGGAACCGTCGAGATATTGAGGAAGCGTTTGGCAAGCTACCTCAAATCCGGAAAAGCTACGCCGGCTCCGAGTGGGCAACCGTTTAGTTTTCCTACATCCGCCTCAGCTAATCCGACCGTTGCCGCTACCGTTACCGCTCCTGTTACCGTTACCGGCCCCATTACCGTTACCGCTCCGCCAAGAATACCGACGCTCACGTTGCAAGCTACCACCCCATATTGTACCAGCTATGGATCTTCCGGACCAGTAACGCCGTTAAAAGTGCATAAATGGAATATACACTTCGATGGCCGCACCGACCCAGTTACTTTTATAGAACGACTTCAGGAAATTTGCACATCACAAGGCATCCTAATTGACCAATTATTACCGCATATGCCCGAACTCCTCCGAGGAGAAGCCGCCCTTTGGTTCCGAAACAACCGACAACACTGGCATAATTGGGCCGAATTTTTCCAGGATTTTCGAAGTTTCTATTTTCCTATTAATTACGCTGCTGATTTGGAGATAGAAATTAGTCGCCGACTACAAAAGATACAGGAACCGGCTCACAGATATATTACCGATATGCAAACACTAATTAGAAGACATGGCAGCATTGCACCTGAGCAAGAATTGCATTGGATATATCGGAATTTGCTACCCGAATACCGGCAGTATATCCGGAAAAGCGATCTCACCGACATTGTCACGCTATCACGAACAATTCGAGAAACCGAACTGTTGTTAGCAGAATTGAGGTCCAGTGCAAACCGAAATCAAACGCCGTTAACGCCTGCACCCAGAATAGCTCCGACAGCTCCAGTAAGATCACCGCCACCCAGACGACCATTCCAGACCCAAAGAACTGGAGAAAGAAACCGAACACCACAGTCGAACCATTCCCGAGCAACTGCTGGATCTGTCCAGAACGTTTGTTGGAGATGTGGTGAACCTGGACACTTCCGAACCAAATGTCAAGGTCGGCCTAAGCTATTCTGCTCACGCTGCGGGAAAACTGGGGTAATGTCCCGAGATTGTCCTTGCGACCGTCCTAATCCAGAGAGGTGCTGTACCAGCCCGAGGTCAGCCCAGCACCGCCCAGAAGAAACCTCGAAAGCAACCCCCAGTGAAGTAAATACCATCCGTTTAACCGACCCAAGACCACACATATGCATCTACATCAAGGAAACTCCGTTACAAGCGTTAATTGATACAGGAGCCGCTACCTCATACCTGGGAGACACCGCCGCCGAGTTATGTCGCAAAAGCAATCTTCCGAAGGTACAACCGTTTATTCGTAATGCTAAGGTAGCTAATGGAGGCTTAATTGACATAACTACCGCATATCAAGTACCGCTAAAAATTGGAGATTCAACCCTAACCGAAACCGTTAGTCATTTCCCTAATCTGACGTCAGAAATCGTACTTGGTATGGATATACTACAACGCCACCGGTTTCGCATTGATTTGAGTACCGGAGAAGTTCTTCTACACGAACAAGTCTTACCGTTGCCCACGTTATGTAGTCCAATTGGGCAAATAAACTCCAAGTCCAGTTTGATCCTCAGTCCGATAGAAGAAAGAAAACTGGATGACTACTTAATACAAGAGTTACCGAAATTTGACCAAATAAGAGGGGCAACTCAACTAGTAGAACACAAAATTTATCTGCCAAATCCAGAACACATTAAACAACGATATCGGCCACAGAATCCGAAAATGCAAGAAGTAATCAACACCGAATCACGACCAGCTTCTTCTCCGACCAATGCCGCCTCTCCGCCGCCGATGAGTACCCCGCCCAGCTCACCACCGCCAGGGACCGAATCCCGACCCGCTTCTTCCCCGACCAATGCCGCTTCTCCACCGCCGATGAGTGCCCAGTCCAGTTCGCCGCCATCAGTAAGCGACTCAACCACCGTAGACCACCAACCACCAACCAGGCCACCGCTACCAGTGACCGCATCTGCCGATGTTCTCCAACCGCCAGCCAGCCCACCGTCACCAGAGACCGAATCAGCCACCGCTATCCTCCAGCCGCCAGTGATTTCCGCACCAGTGCGACCTTCCCCAGTACCCTCACCGAACACCGATAGAGACGACCTGATCTACCTCCCAGTGGAGCGAGACCTATGTTGGCGATGTGGGTACATGGGTCACCACCGAGGGACGTGCCAAGGCAAACCGCTTCTCTTTTGTTCCCGATGCGGTAAGGTGGGAATCATGTCCCGCCATTGTTCCTGTTTCACGGAAGCCCGGCCGAGTTCTCAGTTAAAACGGAGGAGTCCAACCCGGAAACCGATAAACCCGTCCCCGACACCTAGGAATTGCTGCACTACGCCCGACCAGTACCCGCCATTCCCATACTGTGGCTGCCCGAATGGCCGTAGAGTCTAAATGGGGACATTTAGTAAAAAAAAAACTGTAAGAAACATTTTTTTTTAACCAGGAAAGGGGGGTGTGTAACGAAGTTACTAAAATTTCGTGCCTTTCCGTATATTCCCTCAAATCCGCACGGTATTAGTTATTAAGTTTCGACCGTTCATTTGTTTATATTTTTAAAAGTTTTTGTAACACCGATAAGACTTCGCTAATTAGTCACTTGCTGAAATGATGATACCGTATATAATTGTAAAATTTAAAATATTTTTAATGTATCTCCGTTATTAATGGACCGATTTTTATAATTCTTTTTGGTATCGACTCAGAAAATTACGAGGAAAATCATGCTGTTAATCATTTTCGCGCCAAAACCAGATTTTCAGTAAAATTATTTTTTCCGACAAGTTCCAACCGAAACAGCAGCTGTAATTGTCTGAGTCGTATGATCACGCAGCACCTGTCCCCACTTTAAGTAGGTGGAAGGGCATACCGGTAGGATTTTTGTGTCCCCCCCGCAATCCGTCCCTTACCTATCAAAAATTGTATAAATTAGACGATTTTGGCAATTTTAAGGGAGTACCAGTTACAGTGATAGTAGTGCCTAAACTAGTGAACCAGTGAGGACCCCGAGACCGACCGGAATCAAGGTAAGCACACCAAACTATCTAACTAATGTTTGCCAGAGCAACTTGTTAAGATTTCTCTCTATATGCGCCGCTTACCCGTTATCCTTCTCCTCGCTCAACACCATCATGGGTGGTATACTGGTGGTGCCCCTTTTCCTAAGTTCCCCTCATCATGGGTGGAACCCTGATGAGACTTTCCTTTTTCCTCACTCAACACCATCATGGGTGGTATACTGGTGGTGCACCTTTCCGAAGTTTCCCCCCGTTATGTGTAGGACACTGACGGGCTCTACACCTCTACGCGATAGCGGTCGCGAGTTGTGTTATTATTCCGTTACATTTTTTTTGGTAAGATTTTTCTCTCTATATGCGCCGCTTACCTGTTATCCTTTTCCTCGCTCAACACCATCATGGGTGGTATACTGGTGGTGCCCCTTTTCCTAAGTTCCCCTCATCATGGGTGAAACCCTGATGAGACTTCCTTTTTCCTCACTCAACACCATCATGGGTGGTATACTGGTGGTGCACCTTTCCGAAGTTTCCCCTCGTTATGTGTAGGACACTGACGGGCTCTACCCCTCTACGCAATAGCGGTCGCGCTTTGTTGCGATTTACCGTTGCATTTTTGATATTTTAATTGGATCATCTAAAAAATAATTTGGTTGCTCTGGAGATCTCCGTTTTAAATGATATACTTGTGTGTTGGTGTGCTGAAGCTTGAGTTTTACCGCTTTTACCGCTTTTTACCGCTCTTTACCGCTTTTACTGCTTTTCACCGCTTTTATAACCGTAGCTAGTTCACAGTTTTCCGCTTTCCGTAGTAGACGGCTGAATACCGTCGATTTATATTGCATTTTCATGTAAGGCATGGTAAACATAATAATTTTGATTTTCTTTTAGCATTTGCCGAAACCGTTTAACTGCATGCCTAAACAGCCTGTGCTTAGTTGATTTACTGTAAAATATATAGTTTTGTTTGTTTTCATTTATTTTCCTATACTCCTGAAAATGTTTTGCTGGCAAGTCAGCGTTGTAATAAAAAGTAAGTACAAGATCTAGAAACCGAAAATGTATTAACCGTAACTTATTTTGAAAAATTATTTTTGTAGTTACCGAAATTATGTACATGTATAAGTCATTTGTAATGATACGATTAGAATTAGAAATTATCGATTTCTCTTAGTATTTTGTTGCTAGTTAAACTGGTATAATCAGCTTTTGTTTTGTTTCTGAAAATGTTTTTTTTTGTACCAGTAGTTAATTGCTTTTATATTGTACCAGTCTAAATCTACACAAATCCGAATGAGATATTTATTAAATATAACGATATATTACAAGTTGTATTGTACATCATGATATATACTGGATGTCTGTAAATTTTAATTTATTTCGCTTATTGATATATTTGATTGTTTTATATGATTACCGTATCTCTTTTTGTTCAACCGAAATTGTTTCTTTGTGGAACTTGGTACACTGTCCAAAATATGTTTTATTTTTTTTATTTAATCAAACTATATCTATTGGGTTTATTCTGACCGCTTTTTCTATTGTTAACAAATTAAATTTTGTGATACACCGCAATGGTTTATTAATATATTGTTTGATTGTTTTATATGATTACCGTATCTCTTTTGTTTAACCGAAATTGTTTCGTTGTGGAAATTGGCACTGTCCAAAATATGTTTTATTTTTTTTATTTATTCAAACTGTATTCTGACCGCTTTTTCGACTGTTAACAAATTACATTTTGTGATAAACGGCAGTGGTTGGTTAATATATTGTTTTGTTAAGTACTGTCCGAGTTTTATTTATTTCTGGGCTGAACACAATTACCCATTTTGTCTCCACTGTCTAAAGGCTACCTGTCGCATGTGGGCCCTCAACCACTTAAATCCTGAGGGTGGCGCCCGAGATGATATAAACTTTACTAGTTGGAAGACCGTCCCGATCAAAGTTCCGTCCGAACAAGGTAAGTTTGGATCTATCTAGGAAAGCGCCATTACAAAATAAACAAAATGAAATTAAATTAAAAACAAGTAATAAATATTTATAGCCCCACAAATGTTAAAACTTAATAATTAAAATAAAAGAACAAGTAAATTTATTTAAACAGAAGCTTATAATAATTTAAAAAATAATTTATATACAAAAATTTAGTTAATACAATCCATCTAGAAACAAAATACATACTAGATATACCTTTTAATATTTGTATACATTACAATATAAAATAATAATATTAATATAAAAATAGATTAGATAAGTACATAACAGACCCAAAGATGTGTTCTGCGTCGATATGAATAATAGCTCTTTAGAAAATTCATTTCCTTATTGTTTAGGACTTAGGACTGTTTATGACAGTGAATTAATTTAATTACCTAGTATGATCAACTCGCATCAATATATCGTGGGCGCCAGTCATAATGACATTAGTTTGACATAATTAATTCTAACAAAAAGTGTCAAGACGTTACTTTACATATTATTCATTGTATTTTTTTTCATGCAACTGATTAAGTGGTGATTATTGTTTGTACACACTAATAAAGTGTAAAATATGGACAGTTTGGTTTCATTGAAGAAATATAAATCTTAAAAGAAGGCAAATTCCCCAACATTTTGGTAGCAGAGCGTGGTTTTCAAGGTGAATTTGTAATATCATCCCGGTCGAGCATCTATTACGACCCAGTGGAAGAAAAAAGCCTTCAGTGAAACAAACGAAAGAAAATATTTGGTTAGCTGGCGTATAGGATCAACATTGTGAGCAACTTTTATACTTATATTCCTTTATTTTACATATTTTCATACTTTTAACATCTTACCCTTTGACTTTTGCTTGCCTTGATTTGTTGTGAAATAATTACAAATATATACAATATTTCATTAATTAATTCATCTCAATGGCTGATATCAAGAAACGGGGGGTACTCAAAGCCAAATTAAGGTTGTTCACAAAATATTCAGAAAATTTATCCGATAATGTAACAGAATTAGAAATTTTACAATTAAAAGAAAGGCTTGCCGATCTAATATTAGTGAAGGATGATTTTGAGAAAATACAATCACGTATAGAATTGGCAACTGAAAATGAAGAAGCACTTGAGCTGCAGTTGTTAGAAAGAGAAACTTTTGAAACGTCTTTTTAAGTACAGGTATCTAAATCTAAAAAAAAAAAACAAACTTTGAAACCAAAAATATTTCTAATATTAATAGTCAATTACCAACATCTTCAAATATCATATCTACTACTCAAAATTTTGATTCCTTTTCTCAAATAAAACTACCAACAATAAATTTGCCAAAATTCCATGACTCATTTCAAACTGGGAATTTAGGGATACATATAAGTCTCTCATTCACGAGAATAACTCAATAAGTCCTGTGCAAAAACTTCATTATTTAAGGGCATCTTTAGAGGGCGCGGGGCCCAAATAATACAATCGTTGGAAATTTCCGCAGCTAATTATGATGTAGCATGGAATACACTTTCTAAACGTTTTGACAACGATCAACTGCTAATGCATAATCATGTAAAAGCTCTTTTTAATTGCGAGCCTGTTATAAAAGAATCTGCCACAGCCCTTAGAAAATTATATGACAACATATCAAAAAAATCTTAGAGCACTTGAACAGCTGAAACAGCCGGTGAAGGAATGGGATACATTGCTTATTTATTTAGTTTCCACAAAACTTGATTCTACTACACTACGTGAATGGGAAAATTGTAAGCGAGATATTAAAAATCTAACTTTTGATAATTTTATGAACTTTTTAAACTCACGTGCTAATTTGTTAAAAATGGTCTCTGAAACGCATCCCGATAAACGGAAAATGTCCAATACGAATACGCGTGCATTTGTAGTTACAGGGGGAGATCAAAGTTCAAAATGCGCGTTTTGCAAACAAAATCACTACATCCAAAATTGTAGTGAATTCTTGAAACTTAGTATTAAAGATCGCATTAATAAAGTAAAATTCATACGGTTGTGTATAAATTGTTTAAAAGGAGGACACGGTAGTAAAACTTTTCGTCGCGGTAACTGTTTAAAATGCGGATCCAAACATAATACTCTTCTTCATTTAGAGCAACGTAATTTAAGTAATACTCAACCATCTTCCGTCAATAATTCCTTACAAAATGATCCAAATCTAGATAATCCTTCATCGCCTCCAACGGAAGTAGCTCTTTCAGCCTATAGCTCTGTACAACACGTTTTTCTCTCTACTGTACTTGTTCAAATTTTAGATAAAAACGATGAACCTCATGTGGTTAGGGCTTTGCTAGATTCTGGAGCCCAATCAAGTTTTATATCATACGAGTTATCTAAACGACTTCAGTTAAAAGAAACTTCCGTAAACATCATCGTAAGGGGCATAAACGGCATTACATCTAGCATATCTGCTAAATGCGAATTAAATATTCAAGCCATACATAACGCATTCCAAGTTACAAACAGTTTTTTTGTTATAAAAACAATATCTCACAATTTACCGGTAGTTGATATTGACATACGAGAGCTCAAAATACCCAGTCATTTAAAGCTTGCAGACCCTGCATTTGTAAAGCCGGACAAAGTAGAAATGCTCATTGGAGCCGATATGTTCTGGAATCTTATTTGTGTAGGCCAAATTTCATTAGGTCGTAATAAGCCTATTTTACAAAAAACTAGGTTTGGGTGGATCGTAGCTGGACCCGTGGGAACTAGAACTAACAATACAACTTGTAACTTAATTGTTAAAGGTGACGAAATCAATATTAATGAAACTTTATGTCGATTCTGGGAAATCGAGGAAATTTATTCAAATCGACTTTACACGCCAGACGAATCTCAATGCGAGAAACATTTTATTGAACATTTTAAACGTAATTCTAGTGGAAGGTTCATAGTAACTTTACCATTCAAAGATAGTGTTGAAAAGCTGGATATTCTTATGACATTGCTTGCAAACGTTTTTTAAACTTAGAAAGGAAATTGAATTTAAAGCCTGATTTTAAAAGAATGCATGTAGAGTTCATGCAAGAGTATTTGCAATTAGGACATATGCGAAAAGTAGAAAAATTGGAGCCCGCGGATGTATCTTATTACATGCCCCATCGCGGTGTTATTCGACAAGACAGCCTGACTACTAAATTAAGAGTAGTATTTGATACATCATCAGGTTATTCATTAAATAATTTGCAATATGTAGGTCCAAATTTACAACAAGACCTCTTTTCTATATTGCTTCGATTCAGGCAGCACAAATATGTCGTTTCAGCTGATATTGCTAAAATGTACCGACAAGTACTAATTGCACCGGAACAAAGAAAATTGCAACGCATTTTATGGAGGGAAAATTCAAGTGATCCAATAAATGTTTATGAACTCCAAACAGTAACATATGGTACCGCAGCGGCGTCATACTTAGTCATTAGATGCTTGTTTCAATTAGCAACGGAAAATGAATCTCAACATCCGAAGTTATCTAATATAATAAAAACTGATTTTTACGTCGACGATTTTTTAAGCGGTGCGGACACCATCGAAGAAGCAGCATGTGTATGTAGTGGAGTTGCTAATATTTTAAAGAAAGGCGGTTTTGAACTGCGAAAGTTTTATTCCAATAACAATGAGGTTTTAAAATACGTAGAAAATAATAACTTGGATGTCCTTTTTGTGAATTTTGGGGAACATGAAAACGCTAAAACATTGGGTATACATTGGATGCCTAATTCAGATAATTTGGTTTATAAAATTAATAAAAATGCTAATGCTAATGCAAAAATAACAAAACGAACAAGTATTTGATCCCTTAGGTCTTTTAGCACCTTGTATAATTATTGCGAAAGTGTTATTGCAGAAACTTTGGCTCGAAAAATTATTAAGGGATGAATCTGTTCCCGTTCACATCCACACTTTATGGCGTGAATATAAAATGGAGTTACTTGCTCTTAATGATATTCGTCTTCCAAGACATGTCATTTGCGATTATGCTGTTCAAGTAGAAATGCACGGATTCTCAGATGCGTCGGAAACAGCGTACGGTGCGTGCATTTACATTATATCCACAAATAGTAATGGTCAAATTTTTACAAATCTTTTATGTGCAAAATCAAAGGTTGCTCCACTAAAAACCATATCGATCCCAAGACTGGAGCTATCTGCTGCTTTACTTCTGGCAAGATTAGCAAAAAAGGTGAGAACTTCTCTAAGACTAACTTTCGTTCATTGCGTTTTTTGGTCAGACTCCACATTTGTATTGGGTTGGTTGAAGTCACCACCAAACAAATTTAATACTTTTGTAAGTAACCGTGTTGCAGAGATCCAAGAATTAACAAGTTTGGATCATTGGCGTCATGTCAATTCTAATCAAAACCCTGCTGACTTTATTTCAAGAGGTACCAAACCCAAAGTTCTTATGACGAACGACTTGTGGTGGTATGGACCGTCTTGGTTGAAAGAAGGTAGTGCTGCTTGGCCACTAAGAGAAATTTCTAACAAAAAACTACCTGATACTAAAAAGAAGACTCAAAATTTATTACTTACAGTCACATCTGAAGATTCAATTATAAAACGTTTTTCAAGTCTGGACAAATTAAAACGGGTCATAGCATGGGGCTTGAGATTCATAAAAAATTGTAAATTAAAAGATAAATGCTTACGGAACAAAACAAGTTACTTAACCGTTCCTGAAACTGAAGGCGCATTTAACATCCTTATCAAAATGGATCAAATTTTGTTTTTTAACACTGATATCACTGATTTATTGTCGCATAATCAGGTAAATCGTAACAGCATTCTTTTAAATCTAAACCCTTTTATTGATGAGGCTAGTTTTTTAAGGGTAGGTGGTCGATTAAGCAATTCGAAATTCCCATTTGATAAAAAACATCCTTTAATTTTAAATTCCAAATCTCACCTAATGAATTTAATTGCCAGGCAATTTCATATAAATTTATTGCATGCTGGATCACAGCAAATGTTGGCAATGATTCGAGAGCATTTTTGGCCGATTGGTGGTCGAATTCTGGTGAAATCAATTGTTAGAAAGTGTATTCTGTGTTTTAAATTCAAACCTAAGCGAATTGAGCCGATCATGGCCGCTTTACCAAAAGACCGACTTAATCCGCGACATCCTTTTGAAATTATAGGAGTAGATTATGCTGGTCCATTACTAACAAAAAGTCGCTCAGGTCGCGGATGTAAGATTTCCAAAGCATATATTTGTTTGTTTATTTGCGCTGTCACGAAGGCCGTTCACATTGAGTTAGTTAGCGATTTGAGTAAAGAATACTTTTTGTTAGCTTTAAAGCGATTCATTGCTAGACAAGGTATGCCATTTCAAATATTAAGTGACAATGGTTCTAATTTTGTGGCCGCTAAAAATCAACTTCACGAACTAGGTTCATTTTTATGCGAAAACGAGAATATTTTCTGATTATTTTCACAAAAATAATATAAACTGGAAATTCAATCCTCCATACGCTCCACACTTCGGTGAATTGTGGGAAGCGGGGATAAAAAGTATTAAACATCATTTGCGCCGCGTATCGAAAGGACTATCTTTCACTTTTGAACAGCTAACGACATTATTGACACAGATCGAGGCAATATTAAACTCAAGACCTCTTTCTCCTCTTTCTGACTCTCCACATGATATCAATCCACTCACTCCCTCACACTTCTTGATTGGCAAGACGTGCAGTATGGTGCCAGAACCTGACTTATCCACTTCATCCCAAAACCGACTGACCCTGTTCCAGCACTTAGTACAACTTAAGCAGCATTTTTGTGGAATCGCTGGAGCAAAGAATATGTTAGTGAGCTGCAGGCCAGAACCAAATGGAAGCAGAATCACGATTCTCTACAAGAAGGAGCCTTGGTTTTGATTAAGGAAGACAATCTCCCACCTATGAAGTGGAGATTGGGAAGAGTGCAGACTGTTATCAAAGGACCAGACGGAGTTAGTAGAGTCGCCTTGATCAATAACCAACAGGGTCTAATAAAAAGGCCATACACCAAGATTTGTCCACTTCCGATGGAAGCAGCATTGTGAATGGAAAATACATTAGTTTATTGATAAAATTAATGAACGTTAAACGACATGTTTATTTTGGAAATGGTTTTTGTATTCTTTTTGTTAAAAATATTTGAACTCTTTTGAAAGTCGTCCCCTTTCAAGGCGGGGGGCATGTTTAGGACTTAGGACTGTTTATGACAGTGAATTAATTTAATTACCTAGTATGATAAACTCGCATCAATATATCGTGGGCGCCAGTCATAATGACATTAGTTTGACATAATTAATTCTAACAAAAAGTGTCAAGACGTTACTTTACATATTATTCATTGTATTTTTTTTTTCATGCAACTGATTAAGTGTTGATTATTGTTTGTACACACTAATAAAGTGTAAAATATGGACAGTTTCGTTTCATTGAAGAAATATAAATCTTAAAAGAAGGCAAATTCCCCAACACCTTATACATTACTATTTCTTAGTATAATATAATCCTATTTCCATACTCTATGCTTGCAATGTAAATTAGGGGGTACAGGACTTGAAAGATGTAGTCGAAGAAGATTTTTGGCAAATAAAAAAATTTTTGAATCAGAAACTGCTTACTATCAACATAGAAAACACAAAATATTTAACTTACAGTTTCAAATCTTCAACCCAATCTTCTTTTAGTCAATTGAAAGTTTACAGGATTAATACAGAGGTTTTAATCGTTTCATCTGAAACGAAAATTAAATTTTTGGGCATATTACTAGATCCTACCTGTAAAACATCTACAAACATTGTACTACTCATTAGTAGAAAGTCATCTTAGATGGGCGATTGTTGCATGGGGAGCAGTTTTAAAAAGCCATATTTTTGCTTTGGAAGTTACTCAGAGAAGGTTTCTGAAATTGATTTATTCAAAAAAAAGCGAGGCATCCAACTGATGCGTTGTATGAAGAAACTTAAATTCTTGATATAGGACAATTGTTCTTCCTATGCTGTATAGTATTTTTCACAGTAAATGGTATTGGATTATTAACTGCAATATACTACCCGATTTAATCTCATTCTGTAGAAAATCATCAGATAAAAGATGCAAATGTGCTACAGGGTCGAACTTAAGAAATTTGAATTTTGCAGATATAAAAGTAATTTATTTAAATGTTACAATTCTATTCTATATTTAGTTCAGTTGTCGCTATCACTATCCTCATCTAAATTAATTCAAATTGCCGCAATTGATTTTACAGAATGATACGAGTTTTCAACATTTATAACATGACTAACAGAACTTTTCCAACTCTCGGTAGGAATTAATTCTACCACACTACCACTTAAAGTCGAAGGAGTATTTTTTCCGCGCACACATGATTTAAGCTGGTCCCACATATGCTCTATGGGATTGAACACGCAGTAGTAGGGAGGTATAGTATAACTAAAATAAGTTGCTACAAAGGGTACCGCCTAGCGGCAAATTTTGCTTTGTCGAAACATTGTCTCCATAGGCGTATATGTCTGTGTTTATTACAAATATTGTCGATCACATAATCGTTTTTTAAATTAAGCGTTTTTATACTTCGTAGGAATTCTTTCTTTGTCGTTACCTTTTCCGGACTAATGTTTCTCTTTTTTATAAATTCTAAAATATCTGCCTTCTTTGAACTAGAATTTGGAATTTTATTTAATATCCGCGAATTATAGGAAGCATTGTCCTTAACGACTATTGAATTTGGAGGAATGTTAGGAAGAAGCTGCTCTTGAAACCATTTTTCATATAAATCTGCAGTCATATCCTCATGGTAGTCGGCTGTATATTGGTTAATATTTTTCGCAGACAGTAGTAACGCATTTGGTGTAAAATCGTTTTCACTTCCGGCTTAAAGAATTATTATACGCGTTCCTCTCGAACATGGCGCATTTAATCTACACTTTTGAGACTGATCTACCCAGCCGTACTGAACAGTATCATGTGTGTCAAACCAAGTCTCATCTAGGTAAACTATATGGCTTTTTAATTCACGATACTTTCTTATTTTATCTAAATACTCTTCTTATAATTAAAAGCGCATTCTAATAGTATACTGCGTAAAGTTTCTAGGCATTTATAATTATAATCAGGATAATCTCGTAATTTTCTTTTGAACGATTTCTAAAGTCAGTACAATATTTTCTTAATATAAATTATAAATCGTTCGCTTTATAACATCTTTTGTAGCATCGTCAACATTTGCAATTTTTTTTGTTTTTCCGCACCTGCGAATGATCTATAGCGTCACCGCGCTTAATAACCCGAGAAATAGTGTAAATAGAAATTTTAGTTAAGGTATTAATTCGCTTTATTATAACCGCATCTGATTTTTTATTATCTTCATTTTTAAAACACTGATACATATTTAAAATAACCCTCTGACACTGAATGTGTAAATCTTTATTGCAAAATTCGCTACTAACCTCACCTGTTGGCGACATCATATCTTCTGAATTTTAATTTTGATCTGGATTTCCATTTTCTGATTCAAAAGGGCTCCAAAACGCTGCCATAATATATGTAACTAATTTAAGGTTATCAATTAATATGGGCAAAAATTACAATACGTAAACCAATTATTAAAAATGAATTACCCAAACAAAGATATATCTAAAGTTAATACTTAACTACCCCAAATAAAAATCTGGACTCCCGCACTAGACATCGACCTTAGTAAGCGCAAAAAACTAACCCAAGACCCCTACACGCAACAGAATACAGCGGACCAGTCAACAAATCGCGTGCGTACAGTACTTGTTGTCGTGCTGGACAACTACCAGTCTAGATAGAGCTTGGGTTCCGACGATACAAAGAGAATGTTTAACGGGACAAATATGTTGTTTTCATGCCATTCTTTCTACTTTGAAGCCTAGTAAACTAACTCACTCTGTATAATACTTTTAAATCATTTTTAGCAATTAATATCTGCAATCTTGCAATCTTCTGCAATTGTATTACAAACATACGTTTTTTTTTAAGAAAATGACTTCAGCACTTGTAAAAGTTCTTTTTTTGTATAATTTTCCTCAAAATATGAAAAAAAATATGAAATTTTGAATCTCCAATTTCGTATTATTTGAGCCAGGAATTTTTTGCAATTGTCGACTATGATAGCTTGCGTTGTCCATTACTATAACGCCTTGATATTTTTGGCAGAAAGCCACATAGCGTTTGGGCTCCAACCATTTTCTGATCCTGCGTGTAATATTGTGATTCTCTTCCCTTTATTTGATGGTGCTTTTGTTTTACACTTATCAGAGGAATCAGACCATCCTTTGGAAGGGGTGTCATGCGTGTCAAATCACGTCTCATCGAGGTAGAGTATTGACGATTTTTAGACCGGTATTCAGAACGCCAGTTTATTAAACGTGTGGATTCCATTATTAGTTGTATCTTGTCAATTTTGCGATATTTAAAGCCCATTGCAGACAGAGCTCGCCAAAGAGTAGTGAGGCCACAGTTGATGTGAGTTTCGTCATTGATGAGCCCCTGTTTCAGACTTTTGATTGTAGGGACACGCTGCTCATCGTAGTGTAGATTTTTCGCCTTATCAAATCTTTTTCCCAATTGTCTAGACTTTTTGCTGCACCGGAATCTTAAAGATTTTTTCTTGATTCCATGGAATTTTCAACAATTCGTCAAACTGAAGTAAGAGGTACCTTCGTCAAATTACTGGTTTCTCTTGCTGCAGCACCCGCGTTATATCCTTGCTGAAGTAAGGAACTAAACACATTTTTTATAATGATTTTCGCGTCACAAGATAAGTGATTCTTCTTTAACGAACCACTGGAAGAAGCACTATTACTTTTTATCCACGGACGCCACATACTGCCTATTCTGTACAAGAAGTGTAAGCTGTAATCCTCTACAATCCCTCTCTGAGAAACAAAATTACCTGAATCAGGTCCTTTTACATTTATGATGTGCATTTCGGATTTTACAACTTAAGGGTCTAATTGGTTTTATTATAATCTTACTATATTACTAGATATCATTCAAATAAACAAGAGTCAGCTCCCATCACATAAATATAACACTCGTAACAAACATTACTATGTTACACCAAAAATATCGAAAACTACAGCACAAAGATCGCACATGTTTTATTAAACTAAGCTATATAATATCATACCGGAAACTATAAAGCATACTTCTAAAATATCTATTTTCAAAAAAATATTAAATCTTTTCTTTTAACAAATCAGCGCATGTTAATTACGAATTACTTCAATTATTGATCCATTAGTTTATGAATAATATTAATGCTTTTCTTTATATTTATAGATTTTAATCAGGAAATAAGTTTTTATGTAACAGTTGGAAACAATTGTTTATGTGGTGATTTTCTAATTCTATTGTATTTTTAATTTTTTCTTTCTATTAACACAAACAAGTATTTATAATACTTTTATGTCTTTTTCATGTTTATTGGCATACTTTGTATTTTTGTATTTGGTGTTATTACATTGTAACTTTTCTTTTGTAAATAAACATTATTATTACTTATAATGGGTAAAAATCGTGTATAAAATTGTTTATTTGATTTTAAAAATCATGGGAACTGTAACTTCTAAAATATTTTTTGGTAGGTACTGATAAAAGGTGATAATTATTATCAAACAATTTATTCTAATTGTATTCCATGTTAATTTTTTTTATTTATAAGTGAAAAATTGCTTTAAGCACACCGTAAAACGGGTCAAGTTGTATCAGAGAGTTAAAAGACTGTTTAAAATTAGCTTAAATTAACTCTAAAGAGTATTTTATTTTGTTAAAAAGGTGTTAAATTATCCAGTAAGTTATATTTATGTTTAAATGTTAATAGGTAACCAAAATTATAAATTAAATAAATAAAAGAGTATAGGTAAATATAGAAAAACCTATTTTCTACAACCATAGCTTTTCTTTTCTATTAAAAACCCAACCATTACACGTAGTTCCTTACGCAGATCTACATCGGAGAATATATATATATATATATATATTTATTTATTTATTTTATTTACATGTTAAGCCTTGGTAATTTGTTTAAGTAAAGTTTAATGAAAGTTGGTAAAAATTTAACCTTTTTGTTGTTGCTTCTATGCTTAACTGAACATTTTTTATATACATTTTTTATACAGCAATATGACTGATTCGCCCGCACATTATGATATGATATTTGTTACAAATAATACTGACGCAAGGACGGTACCTTCAGGCACACCTCAAACTGCATATAGTTAACTTTAACGTATTGTTCTCTACAATTCTTAAAATTATCCAAAACGCCTTAATCGGATTTAGAAAAACTGCTATACATTTTTTATTTTTATCCAAACTTTCTGTCATATCCGTTATAAATCAGCACATAACCCTTAAACCAAACTATTTTATATGCAATGTATCTCAGTGACCAACTGGTGTTACACCTAGAAGGAATAAATTTTTGACAACAGAATAACTATATTTAAAGAATGCTATCATAATAATATCAATGTTTTATCTGTAATAGTTTTCTTAAAATTAAAATTTTATCTTAAATTTAAAAAAACAGATTTATGAAGACTGGTTGGTAAAGAAATTTTTAGTTATTGTTCTTGTCTAATTGTAGCCAGTGTAACAAAATGCCTCAAGTTCGAATACATCAAAATTACCACCATTTTAGCGATTTTGACAGGGGTAGAATTGTTGCCTACAGAGATATGCGTTTGTCGTATCGCCAAATTGCCTTTTTGGTAAATGTATGGCAATGACGGTAATGAGAGTGTGTAGGGTGTCGACAAACGAAGGTAGAGGAATACGAAGAAGACCAACTGGCCATCCAAGGCGTACCACAGAACGTCAATATAGGCGTATCAGACTACTTGCTCTGCGAGATCGTTTTTCTATTATACGCGTCAAATCGCCGATCAATGATTTGGAGAGGTAAGTAGACCTGTTACTAAGCGTACACTATACTGTCCCATTCGAGCCTTTGGACTGTTTGTATACCTCCCACGACTAGCTAACTTTGACCCAGGACCATTGCCATTAACGTTTGAATTGCTGTGGAGAAGTGTGTTTATTAAGTAGATTCTCCTGTCGATTTTCGTGGAAGTAATCACCCCTATCAAACTTACTAAGTTGACAAAATCGTACAGGTCTCCGTGCTCTAGGCATCGTAACCAATCGTAAAGAATGTCAAGAACGAAAATCCGCAAAATTTGGATCTTTACTACGGCTACAATATTCATTTTTGGATTGTTAGTGGATTTCAAAAAAAGCAGTATAAAAACCGGAATCTTCAACTGATAAGGCTGAAAATTTTATCAATTGTTTATTTAAGTAAAATAAATAAATTCACCAAATTTTATTAAAATAAAATCATTTAAACTAGGTGTTCGGATTTTTATATTCGGCCAGACCTGTAAAAGTACAATTACGTACATCTCCAGCACACATCAACTCGGGAAGTAGGGACTTCCACTCCATGATATTGGTAAAGACCACAGCCTTACACCTGGCTTTGCTACTTCCGAGACAAAGACCAATAAAACAAAAAAAAATAACTAAAGTAAACAAATAAAGTTAAATTATATTTGTGAAGACCGCAGCCTTACACGTGGCTTTGCTACTTCCGAGACAAAGACCAATAAAACAATAAAAATAACTAAAGTAAACAAATAAAGTCAAATTATATTTGTGAAGACCGCAGCCTTACACGTGGCTTTGCTACTTCCGAGACAAAGACCAATAAAACAATAAAAATGACTAAATAAATAAAATCAAATTATATCTGTGAAGACCTCAGCCTTGCACCTGGCTTTGCTACTTCCGAGACAAAGACCAATAAAACAATAAATAAATAAAGTCAAATTATATCTGTGAAGACCTCAGCCTTACACCTGGCTTTGCTACTTCCGAGGCAAAGACCAATAAAACAATAAATAAATAAAGTCAAATTATATCTGTGAAGACCTCAGCCTTACACCTGGCTTTGCTACTTCCGAGACAAAGACCAATAAAACAATAAATAAATAAAGTCAAATTATATCTGTGAAGACCTCAGCCTTACACCTGGCTTTGCTACTTCCGAGACAAAGACCAATAAAACAATAAATAAATAAAGTCAAATTATATCTGTGAAGACCTCAGCCTTACACCTGGCTTTGCTACTTCCGAGACAAAGACCAATAAAACAACATAATTAAAAACAAATGGGAATGAACTGACCTTGATCGAGATTATTTTCATCATCTCTTTCCATAAAATCTAGTATCTCTTGCATATCACAAGACTGGGTCCATTGTAAGGGCCATGGTCTAAGTTGCTCCTTTGCAGCCTTGGTTATAATGTTTGTACCAAGCTTCTTAATTTCATAACGTTCGTTTTCTAGGCATTGCAATATTTCGTATGGTCCCAGAAACTCATATTCGCTTTTGCTAATGTGCATCTGCGAATCTCTGTGCATCAGAACAAAGTCTCCTGGAGAATAGGTAACGTTATCTCTACGCTTATGATTCCTGGTTCCCAAAACGGAGGCTGAAGCAAGCTTCTCGGCTACACGTTGTCTGTCCAAACTGCGATTCCGAACTGGTGTCAGGTCTTTGGACAAGTTATTTAACAAAGCTTGAATTAATGGCGTTGAACGTTGTATTCCCAATAAAAGTTGCAATGGTGTAGTATTGGTAGATTTTTGTGTTGTTGTATTTAGAACCAGCTGTATTTTCCATAACCCATTGGACCATTCTGATTTGATCTGCGTTTCAATTCTAAGCAGGTTTCTGATCGTCCTCATATAACGCTCTGCCTGACCATTTCCCCGGTGAACATCAGGTGTTACGAAATGGTGTTCAATGTTCCACTGTTCCAAATACTTAGGGAACGTTGTATTTTTAAATGATGTACCACAATCCATTATAATTTTCATAGGTGTTCCAAATAACGCTATGACATTCTGCAGTTTCTCGCGTGTTTCTGATATTGTGACCGTTTTTAAGGGTAACAAAAGACAGTACTTTGTAAACGCGTCGACAATAACAAGTATATGTTTAAAACCCTCAGTAGATACGGGTAATGGTCCCAAACAATCCATATGCAAAGTATGGAACGGTTCTTTCGGCTTTTCCACTGGATTTATAAAGCCCTGAAGTGGTCCAGTCCTTGTTTTCTTTACCGCACATACCACACAATGCTTAGTGTATCGTTTAACGAACAGTCGCATGCGAGGAAATCAAAAGTGTTCGGCAATTGAATCATACGTTTTTTGATCGCCAACATGGCATTGTTCGTCATGAAAAATTCGAAGGAGCCCCAAGCGGCTTTGTCTAGGAACAAACCACTGCATGTTTGTTGTTCCATCAGGGTTAGGATGCTTGTGATATAGCATACCGTCTTTCTCAACGTACTGGTTCGAGTCTAGATCACCATTTCTAAGCTGCTCTATTAGGTTTTGTATTTCTTCGCTGCCTTTTTGTTCCATATAAGCCCAATCATGATTGGCAACTCTCCGAACAACGGGATTTCTGCTGAGATAGTCAACATGGGGTAAACTGCTACCTTTACGATAAACTATTTCAAAATTGAAATCTTGCAAATACACCCACCACCGAGCGATGCGGGGTAATAAGTCTTTCTTGGTCATTGTAGCTTTAATGGAATTACAATCGGTTACTATTACGAATTTCACACCAAGCAAGTAAGTACGAAAATGTTTCACTGCCTGAACTATCGCCAAAGTTTCTAGCTCATACGAATGATATTTTGATTCACATTCGGTAGTCCTCTTACTGAAATAAGAAACCACTCTGCATTGACCTTCAAGTTTCTGGATAAGAATTGCACCATAACCCAAACTGCTTGCATCTGTGTGTAATTCCGTTGGAAGCTCTGGGTTGTAAATTGCTAACAATGGCCTGGAAGTTAGATGCTCGATGACATACTGCCGCGCACTCTCTTGTTCTTCGCCCCACCGGAATGGCACATCCTGTTTGGTCAGCCGCGTTATACATGCTGTTTTTCTAGCAAAATCAGGCACAAACTTTCTAAAATATCCTGCAAGGCCCATGAACTGACGGACCTGTTTAACGTTTCCTGGTACCGGCGATTCTATTAGCGCCTCTATCTTTGATTTTCCCGGTCTGACACCATCACCAGAAATTTCTCTTCCAAGATATTCTAAAGTAGGCTGAAGAAATCGACATTTTTGCATGTTCAATGAAAATCCAGCACTACTAAGCGCATCCAGAACAAGGCGTAAATGGAGTATCCCTTCCTCTGCTGTGACACTAGGGATCAAAATGTCATCCATGTAGATTAAAGCGACTGAATCTTTTAATTTCCCAAGAGCATGGTTAACCGCCCTTTGAAATACGGCTGGAGCGTTAGCGAGGCCAAATGGCATTCTTAGGTATTCGTAATGCCCTTCGGGAGTGACAAAAGCCGTTTTCTCAATAGATTCTTCATGGATCGGTATTTGGTGGAACCCTGAAGCCATATTCAACGACGTAAAATATCTGCCTTGTCCTAGCCTGTCCAACTGATCTTCGATAAGAGGTAAAGGGTACCTGTCTTTAATAGTCACTCGATTAAGCTCTCGGAAATCCACACACATACGATAGGCGCCACTTTTTTTTTTAACTAGTAAAATGGGGCTAGCAAATGGGGATTCACTAGGTCGTACAATTTTATTTTCCAATAAATCATCGATTATTACACGAACAGCTTCTTTCTCACTGGCTGACAATCGATATGGAGGTCGATTAATCACAATATTTTTTTCCAGTCGGATCTTTAAAGTGGCATTATTAACTGCACTTACTTTGTTTCCAATTGTAATCATGCCACTGTAGTCATTCAGTACCTCTTCAAGCTTATTTCGAAATTCAGAAGGGACCACAACATCAAGTTTATCCGAAACAAACGTATCCAAAATTCTATTTACTCCAGGCAATTGTCGACGTTCTATTCGAGAACCTCGATGATCGGTGATGGTAACCAGGCTTGGATCTTCGTGAATATCACGACCAATTAAAACGTCATAATCCAGACACGTGTCAGAAACAAAAAAGTATGTTATTGGGATTTCGATTCCACAGATCGTTGTGAATTCTGTGAATTTTTTAGTAGCAGTAATAGTAGCTTTTGCAATTCCTTTAATCACCATGCTACAACAGATGACCTTTTCTCCAAACAGATGAAGAAATTTCTCCGACATTAAGGACAAGTCCGCACCTGTATCAACAAGAGCCCAAAATTGATGACCATTCACAACTATTTCGGTAGCACCAGCAGATTTCCCGGTAGAGCAAAAATTAATACTGCGACGTTTACCTATCGCAGTTTTCAGAAAGCAGTTGGAAACATTATGACCCCGTTTGGCACAAAAATCACAAATCTCGTTATTGCCTTGTGAGGTTGAAGGTAAAACAGTACTAGAAGTTATAGGGTTATTTTCACCTGATGTTTTAGTTCTTTTAGAACGACAATTAGCTTTAACATGCCCTGTTTTTCCACACTGGTAACATTGTTTGTTTATTTTTTGAGAAGTAGAGGTATGATGATTGGTTGTGAGGAGCTTTCTTTTCAGGAAATTATGTTCACCCGTAATCGATTTATTGTGGGCAATATTACTACCGGAAGGTTTAGAAAATGACGAGAGAAATACGAGTAACTCGGAAATAGTTTGACAGTTACTATTCGTGGCTGCATTTCGCACATCTAACTCAGAGATACCATAAATAATAATTAACTCTACTAAATCAGCTTCGGACCAGTGCGCACGTAAATTTTTTAACATATTTGTTTTTTCGTGAACGTAAGTCTCATAAGTATTAACATTAGAACTAGCGAATTTAACTGTGTCTTCCAATAACCGCCCTAGATTTTTTTTTGAAGGAAAAGCTTCTAAAAATTCTTTCCGGAATGTATCCCAGTCCCTACTATCTGGATCCCAACGTTCGAACCATCTTTTAGAATCATTTAACAAAAAGCGACCAATTTTTGATAAAATGTGTACATCAGATAATCCAAGTTCTTTTTTAATATGTTCAACATTACTCACCCATTTCCGGGAATCATTATTTTCAGGTCTAAAGTACGGTAAATCTACCTGGTCACTTGATTTCTGGGATTGCAAAGCTTTCACTAACTCCAACAAAATTGCGTTAGTAGAATTATCACCATCACTAGACGCCATTGTCAATATTTAAACTTTATTAAGTCAATGTTTTAGCACATAAACAAAAGGGTTTTTACCACTCAAAACACCAGTCAACAGTCCACAAATGGTGTTAAGGCACTATCCCACTTCTGATGTTAGAATTAATAAGAAAATCAACTAGATTTCAACTTGTAACTTATATTTCTTTCAATTTTAAAATACAACACCAATACTTCACTCAAGCGGCATGTCAACCCGAGCACCGAGATTATCAGAATGCCGACCATTCCAAATATTATTTATCACCTGGAAACCAAAACATCTGCATCGACACATCCAATAATCCCTTTGACCGGCAGCGGCTTATGTAAACAAATATATTTGAATGAAAAATAATTTTAATTTTTGGTGATTTCTAACACGGTCATACTGACATGGGCGTCGCTCTCGACGTCACTCCTTATCGGCCAGACCTGTAAAAGTACAATTACGTACATCTCCAGCACACATCAACTCGGGAAGTAGGGACTTCCACTCCATGATATTGGTAAAGACCACAGCCTTACACCTGGCTTTGCTACTTCCGAGACAAAGACCAATAAAACAAAAAAAAATAACTAAAGTAAACAAATAAAGTTAAATTATATTTGTGAAGACCGCAGCCTTACACGTGGCTGCGGTCTTAAAATATTACCATACACGTGAAACTGAACTTGGTCACTTGTACTGAGATATAGCAGTAATAAGTCATCGATGGAAACTTTCTAAATTATCTACGGCTTTGCCATGTCTTTGTTCTGATTAGTAGTTGTATGATCGAACTAAGATGAAAGAGCTTAATCAGCTATCAAAAGTAGTGGATTCACAAATTAAGCGTAGTCTTGAGAAAACCAAGGCATTTAATTTGAGGCGATATTGAGACAGATGGACATCCTCAAAATGCAAAATGGTGCTTATTTATCTAAAACAGGTTATATTATGCTGGAATGGATAAATGAATCAGAACTTATTATAGAAAATGTAGTAAAAGGGGTAACTGGTAACAACTGGGCCAAAGTATGGCAGACAACAGAGGTTAGTTAAATATTGTGGAGGAGGTTCACATCCAGAAATGTATGACAAATAGATAAAATTTATGGTTAGGTTGGGTTATTATTATTCAAAAAAATATGCAAAATATTACAAATAATATGTTTGTCTTTATTTACCATTTATTTTTAATTATCTTATGTAAAACATAAATATGGATTATAATACACAATATAAATATTTATTGCATGGGAATATTAATATATCTAATTTTCATATTTAAATGCTTAGTTTTAATAAACAAAAAAGCATAAACAATTATTTTTTTGGTTTAAGTCCCAATCAGTTTTCGCAAGTGTGCACATTGCATTTTTTTTTAAATAATTATTAACCGAATAGTTTACGTAAAATAGACAAAGTAAATAGTTTATGTTAATCTTCTTGTGATCTATTTCTCATCCATTTCTGGATGTAAACCTCCTCCACAATGTTTAACTAACCTTTGTTGTCTGCCATACTTTGGCCCAGTTGTTACCAGTTACCTACTAAATTTATTGTACTAACCCTTACTGTGTGAAAGTTCATCTTATTCAGAACAATAAACAACTAAAAAGTTGAATTAACTTCCACTATTTATTCTTTAAATACTTTAAATGTAATGACAGCCGTTTCGCTATCGAAATAGCATCGTCAGATTGACATATTGAAGTTACATTTTGTTTGTTTGTAGCTATGTACCTGATGTTGATTAGGTAGTATTAAGGCTAGACCAAGTATGGAAGTAATAAGACATAACAGTATTAAAGCCTAGATGGTATTAGCCCTAAGGGATTATCCTGGATGTATTTCCCTCTAAGATCAGTATAACTGATACATAGATAAGACGTAATTATAACATAAATATATTAAGTTATCGTAAAGATCAGCATGATATATTTTTTTTCTGGTTTTTCTATATCATTGCACAGTTATACTGATCTTAGAGGGAAATACATTCAGGATAATCCCTTAGGGCTAATAACATCTAGGCTTAAATATTGTTATGTCTTATTACTTCCATACTTGGTCTAGCCTTAATACTACCTAATCAACATCAGGTACATAGCTACAAACAAACAGAATGTAACTTCAATATGTCAATCTGACGATGCTATTTCGATAGCGAAACGGCTGTCATTACATTTAAAGTATTTAAAGAATAAATGGTGGAAGTTAATTTAACCTTTTAGTTGTTTATTGTTCTGACCTTTTTACTACATTTTTTATAATAAGAAGTTGACTAGTGCAATAGGTACCTCTAAAATTTGCGGGATCATCAGTGGGACCTTTTTTGTGTATCATTTTTAACAAGACATCGTTCCAGTTATCTGATATAAAATGTGTTTCAATTATTTTATTGAATAGGAAAGTAATATCTAGAATCCAATTGTTGGGTAGATTTTTATAATACTCATATGTGATGCCATCACAGCCGGGAGCCCTGTTACTTCGACATTCGTTAAAAACTTGGTAAATTTCATCTAAAGTAGGGTGAGAAGCGTTGAAGTAAAGAGAAGTGTCATCATAAATGTCATCATAAATGTCACCGTAATAAGCCTCCCAAGTTTCCTCTGAATATTTTTATGCAAGACCAAAACGTTTCAGAGTTTTTGGAATTAATAAGAAGAGAATTCAGTTCCTTATAGCTCTTTTTATTTTTAAGCAAATTTTTATACTCACGTCTTTCCATTATGTAAGTTTTACGATAGTGTTCAGAAAAATTATTAGATTTGCAAGTTTTCAGGCATTTGCGGAGGTGGAGCTTAGCTAACTGACAATCGTGATAAAACCACGGCTTATTTACTTAGGCATTTTGTCTTTTTTGTGATATCAAGGTGAAATTTAGATCACTAGCAGCAGTTAGAATTGCTGATATAATATTATTATATGAATCATTAATATTTGTAGATTTGTAGCTAACGCTTTGTGAATGCTGCATAGCCTTTTTAAACGGAAGAGCTAAGTTAGGGCACCATTTAAAAGAAGAGTTTGCTGTGCGTGGTATAACAGGAGTGATGGTTGCTTTTTGTGATGATAAGCCTGAGTTTTTAATGATACAGCTATCGCGAAATGATCCGATAATATAACGTCTATGAGAACGCATAAGTCTGCAATTAAATCTAAGTAACAATTACTAATCCATACCAAGTCAATAACGCTACTCCCAAGACTACCGAAATAAGTAAATTGCCCTGGTATATCTGAAAAAGTTCTGCCATTTAGAAGAGTGAATCCATTTTCGCACAAAAAAGTAACAAGCGCGCGTCCCCTCGTATTTAATGTTTTGTCTAAACTAACGTGATTCTATTAGCTTTGTTCACCCACTCTATTATTAAAATTTCCCCCTATCAGTACAGGTACATTGCTATGAAGTTCTACAATTTCGGATATTGTTATTTGTAGTAACTCCAAAGCTACAGAAAGCTCCAGAAACAAAATTAACCTGTCCGAGCATTTTTTCGAAAAATCAACCATTTCCATTACAATTAACTTATTCTTTTCATATCTTCTATACTGTATATTAATCCATTAAAGTCAATAGTAATTTTATTTGGAAATATCGTCATCAGATCGAGGAAAAGTTAAATATTTCAGTCGAAGAGAGTGATATTGCTTTAATACGAAGTGTCAAAAATTTAAGCTTGAAGATTGATATATAAATATACTCAGAAGGAGTAATTTCTTATAATATTAATTTTTTGCCAACTTGGTAGATTTACATCGAGAATAAAACGATAATGTTTTCATAAATTTTTAATAACGTATAATAAAAAAATAGTAATGTGTTTGGCGACCCCTCTCGTTCCATGCAACTTGAACTTCATGGAGTAACTGTGCCAGAGTTTGTGGAGGATTGTGTAAATTGGACAAACTTCTTCCCATCATATCCCACACATGTTCGATGGGATTTAAATCTGGTGAACGCGGTGGCCACGGCAAAACATTTACTTCAGCTTCTTGAAGAAAGTCTATAGTTCGACGAGCAATATGGGGTCGTGCGTTATCTTGCCAAAAAAGGAAGTGTCGACGGTCGGGTAGATAGGACAGTAAAGTGGTTTATCATCAACGTAACGTGCAGCTCTAATAAACACAAGTGGTGATCGGTTACCATAGGCAATAGCCCTCCAAAACAATACTCTAACTGTCCTGTGTACAAGTCTTTCAAGAACGAACCCGATATCTCGTCGCTCTCCACGGCGGTGTCTTACCCTTCTAGGGTCATCGTGCATGCCTAAACAAAATCGCGATGTGTCGCTGAATGCTATATTATGCCATTCTTCCACCCATTGCTGCCGTTCTCTGCACCAATTCAAGCGTTGGTGGCAATGGTCCTGGTTCAAAGGTAGCACTAGTCGTGGGCAGTATACAAACAATTCACAGGCTGGAATGCGACGGTATAGTGTATGCATATGCAGGTCTACCTTCCTCTCCAAACCATTGATCAGCGATTAGCTGAGCAAGTATTATGACGCGCTTATCTTGACGCTATGTAGTACGCCTTGGTTGGCCAGTTGGTCTTTTTCGTGTTCCTCTTCCTTCGTTTATCCACACACGACACACATGCATAAGAAGAAACAGAGTAAGTTACACTACAAGATCATTAGCATGGATAGCCTCATTATTTTTATCACCGCAAAAAGCCTGTTTTTAGTTACCATTAACAAAAGAAATTTATTTTTTATTTTAGTTAAAATGTACATAGGGATTGTATAATGAAAAATGTAAAAATTTGATGCACGGCAATGTTCTTATATCTAATTTTCATATTTGAAATCCTAAATTTGATAAACAAAAAAGCTTAAACATGTATTATTAGTCCCAATTATTTCTCACTATCGTAAGTGTGCACATTTTATTTTTTATATAACTAACTGAATGGTTTACGTAAAATAGACATTTATATTAATTAATAATGTTTATCTTGTCATCCATTTCTGGATGTGAACCTCCTCCAAAATATTTCACTAACCTCTGTTGTCTGCTATACTTTGATCCAATTGTTACCATTTATGCCGTTTTCTACATTAAGTTCTGATCTCAACATTTATCCATTCCAATATGACTCATAAGATTTTCTGACCTGGACGTTCCAGGAGGAAGATGCTCAAAATTTTTTAGAATATGTTTTTTTCTAGTAGCACAGCATCATATAACCTTTTTCATATAAATAAGCACCATTTTGTGTTTTGAAGATACCCAGCTGTCTCAATCTCGCTTCAAATTAGATTCTTTAGTTCTCTCAAGTATTTTGTAACATTTTCAACAAATTAGTTAAAAATCTTTAATTGCAATTTATTTTTTATCTTGTTAGAAATGTATTTGGACGCGAATTCTAAAAATTAATAGGTAAAACTCCTGTAACAATGAAAGTTTTTGCACTCGGACTAAAAAATCGGTCTTTGTGATATACTTGTTTTACAATATAATATTTCCTAATCATGCTTACTACTTTATTAAAATGCATTCTCTGGTTCTTTCATGACTGTCCATATTTTTGTTATGTTTGGTACTCAATTATACACCCCTGTTTTTAACTGTATCAATAAAAACGATATTATTACTTCAAGAAAAGTAACGATGGTAGGATGTACTTTATGTTTAAAACACGTATAAGCCAGGAATGAGGTACGCTGTTAAATGCCTTACGGTAGTCTATAAAAGCAGTCGAGATGTTGCGACATTGCTTTTGCGCTTGCCTTAGGATCACAGAGTCAATAACAAGTTGTTCTTTGCATCCCTGGTGACCACGTTTACATCCCGTTTGCTCCTCTGCCAAGATGTTATTTTGGTCAACATGCCTGTAAATTCGGTTAGTAATGCAAGATGTTAATATCTTGTAAAGCGTTGGAAGACGTGATTGGTCTATACTGCGAAGGATCCTGTGTGTTAGCTGTTTTGGGAAGCATATGGGTTAAACCATGGGTTAGAAAGGCTGGAATGTCTTCTGGATGTTGAAGAATGTGTGTAAATTTTGATGCCATTACCTCGTGTAAGCTGTCAAATTTTTTGTACCAGAAATTTTGGATATTATCAATTCCTGGAGTTTTCCAAGTATTAGTTTCTCCTACGGCTTGGTTTACTTCAGCTGTTGTTATGTTATTAAACAACATTGGAGTAATATTTAGTTTGTCCGTCTCGGATTCTATCCATGCTGCACCCTCGTTGTGTTTTTGAGGATTGGACCATATTGAAGACCAATAGTCAGTAAGGTCATCCTTACTTGGAAGATTGCGGTAGTTGTTTGTTCCGGCACTACTAAGTTGTCTGTAGAACAGCTTTTAATTGGTGTTAAATAAGTGGTTTTGCTGTTTCTTTTTAGTGCATTTGACGTAACGAGACAATCGTTTGGATTTCGCCTTTAGCTTTTGCCTAAGAAGGTCCATATATGAACATAAGTGTTCCTTATACCTTGGATGTCCCGTGTTGGTTTTAATTTTCTTGAAAATTTTCTTGACTCTATTAGTTAGGCGTCTGGACGGTTTAGCGTTGTTGTTGAATTCTGTAAGTTGCAATTCCTTCCTTATGTCATTAATGGACTTCTCAAGTCGCTGTTGCCACCAAGGTTTATATGGCTTCTGCTTTTCGGTACACTTTTTGTTCGGAAACCGGACTTGTTGATTGTGACTTCGGATAACTGCAACTGCACCATAGTAGATAAGGGTGTGTATCTCTTCCAAAGTATGGCAGTTCTTGGCACGATCATTTAAGAGTAAATTAATGACTGCTAGAATCCTATTGGTGTTCTTATTCGTTTTGAGTTTGGGCAATATTGGTCGGTGTATTGGGCTGCTACCATCAAATTCTAATATTGCTTTAGAGAGTTCGGCAACAAGATTTTCCTGTTCATCAGGTTGTGTGTTACTGTCTCTGTTTGGGTTTTCGTCTTGATCAATGTTTGGTGTCTCATCGCTAGTGTGGTCATCAAGTCTTACATTATCCAGCTGATCATTTGTATGTTGGATTACATTATGATCGTCTTCTGTTTGGAGCTCAAGAAGTACTTCACTTCGTATTTGTTGCATTAGTGGACCAGGTAGTAAATTGTTTTTAATAATTGTTCGACGCTGGTCAGGGCGAATCTGTAAGTTGTTAAATCAGTCTCATTTTTTGTTGTTCTAAAATAGGAGCGTATAATAAATGAATTCATGTCAGTAGTCCACTTTATACGCTTCCTGGGCGTTCCGGATTTTGTGGTCGTAGATGTATCGTCCTGCGATACTCTAGAAACAGCAGAAACCGGTGGAGGAGAATCGGTGATATTTTCCTCTTGGGTTGTCGCAGTAGCCATACTCGATATCACGCTGCGCATGCCGCTAACCGAGGAAGAAGATGCATCATTTTTCGAACAAGCCCTTCTGTCATCAACTTGAACGCGACAAGAGTTGTAGGTGTTGCAATATCGATTCACCTGACGATTCCTGAGTGATAAGGTATCGGTAACAATCGAATTATTGCCCCCCTCAGAATCCGTGGAGCAGACAGCCGACATACCAGGTACACCGGCCGTGTGGGATTGTGAGCGTAACACTCTACCCACCTGAGGTAATATAGTTTTAAAATTCGACATCGTTGAAGTTGCATTTTATACCTACTGCCAGGTACTACCATTTTCCCCTGGTAGCCCAGGTAACTCAGTCCCGTGGGGGCGTCACTCCCCAGGTAGAAAAACTACCCCGTGCGGGGTTATTATTATTATTATTATTATTACTATTATTATTAGCCTCCATACAAACCAGTATGTTTATTTCAAGTGGGGAAGAGGATCCAGAATAGAGATTTTAAAAAAAATAAGCACATATGGTAACTCGGAAATGTCTGGAAGAAACTGGGGAAATTCCATTATCTGGTTGTTTTAGACTCGGGAAGAACATTGAAAAGACATCTTTACCAATTGAGATCAACGCTAGTTCGGAAAAAGACAGTAACCTTTGGACCCACTTATTATTATTATTATTATTATTATTATTATTATCAAAAGACTTATGCACTTACTCAGCTTTCGCTGGTAATATTTACCTATCCCGAGCGTAAACGCAAATGGGATTAGGCTCAAAATTTACATATTTAAAAATTTTCTAACAGTATGACATGTGTTTAAAATTGCCGCTTTTTGCAAGTCAATAAAAGTGTTTTTATAAAGATCGAGTTTTTTAAGACTGTCTTCAAGACTTTTGGGAATGAGTCCAGTTGATGATACGATGATCGGTACCACCTCCACTTTTTCTGCATGCCACATCTGTCCCACTTCTATGGCAAGATCGGTGTACTTTGCCATCTTTTCATTATACTTATCCAAAACGTTATTGTTTGGAACTGCAACATCGACTAACAGCACCGATTTAGCTTTCTTATCCACTACTACAATGTCGGGTCGATTATTCGTCACCTGTCTATCGGTGATAATGGACCTATCGTAGTAGAGTCTAAAATCTGCATTCTCGAGCACTGCCTGTGGATTGTATTTGTAATAGGGTGTATATGTATTTGGCAGTCCATATTTGTTGGCCAGTTTCTGGTGGATAATATTACACAGCTGGTTATGCCTACGTAAATAATCCGTGTTGGCTATGGTTGAACACCCTGATGTGATGTGTTGTATGGTTTCCGAAGTTTGTTGGCACCTTCTACACTTGTCCGATATAATAGTTGGGTCCCTGATAACAAATTTTTTGTAATTGTTAGTACTAATTACTTGATCCTGAATGGCCATCATGAATCCTTCAGTCTCTGGAAACAAGGTACCGTCAGCAAGCCACCTATTTGATGCAATTTTATCAATGTGTGATTGGTTTAGGTCGTGATGATGTCGACCATGTAGAGCTTTTTGGGCCCATTTATTATTATTATTATTATTATTATTATTATTATTATTATTATTATTATTATTATTATTATTATTATTATTATTATTATTATTATTATTATTATTATTATTATTATTATTATTATTATTATTATTATTATTATTATTATTATTATTGTTATTATTATTATTATTATTATTATTATTATTATTATTATTATTAGTATTTCTTATCTGCTCCTATGACAGACTTATGTAAATTAGATGACAGTGATTTTGTAATAAAGAAGTCTCGTAGTCTATTTATCTGATTGTTATGTAGATTTACTATATCGCTTAAAGCTCTTCCTCCCTCCTTTCTCGGTAGTGTTGTTCTAAGCACTGACGATGTTGGATGGTGACATCTGTACTTTGTCATCATAGTTCGGGTTGTTCTCTGAATATCTTCCAATTCGGTTTTTCTCCATTGTAAAATACCGAAAGAATAGGTCAACACAGGTACAGCATATGTACTAATAGCTCGGTTTAGGTTTCCTGCGTTCAGTTCGGATCTTAGTAATGAACTAACCCTTTGTATATACTGATCTTTGATTTTGGACTTGGACCGTTTTTGGTCTAACAATCTGGCTTGTTGAAATCCCAAATATTTATAGGTTTCCCCATTCTGCATGGCAGCGATTATATCTCCATTAGGTAGCGCCACATCTCCATTGACAATTTTTCCCTTTTCGATGTTTAAAGTACGACACTTATCTAAACTAAATTCCATGTGTATATCACTGGAGAATCTTTCAGTTATATCCAGAAGATGTTGAATTTGTTATTGATTGGAAGCAAAAATTTTGATGTCATCCATATAAAGGAGATGGGAAACGGTGCAGTTGGTGTTTCTATTAGTCTTAAGATTGAAGCCATATTTTGTGTCGTTAAGCAAGTGAGAAAGTGGATTCATTGCCAAACAGAACCACAATGGACTAAGTGAGTCACCTTGGAATATTCCTCTGCGAATAGCAATTTCATCGGTTTTAAAATGCTGACCATTTATATTTAACTGAAGGTTTGTTCTCCATTGTTTCATCGATGCTTCAAAAAAAGTAACGATGGTAGGATGTACTTTGTAAATGTTTAAAATACGTATAAGCCAGGAATGAGGTACGCTGTCAAATGCCTTACGGTAGTCTACAAAAGCAGTCGAGATGTTGCGACATTGCTTTTGCGCTTACCTTAGGATCACAGAGTCAATAACAAGTTTTTCTTGGCATCCCTGGTGACCACGTTTACATCCCTTTTGCTCCTCTGCCAAGATGTTGTTTTGGTCAACATGCCTATGCATTCGGTTAGTGATGCAAGATGTTAATATTTTGTAAAGCGTTCGAAGACATGTGATTGGTCTATACTTAGAAGGATCCTGTGTGTTAGCTGTTTTGGGAAGCATATGGGTTAAACCATGAGTGAGAAAGGCTGGAATGTCTTCTGGATGTTGAAGAATGTGTGTAAATTTTGATGCCATTACCTCGTGTAAGCTGTCAAATTTTTTGTACCAAAAATTTTGGATATTATCAATTCCTGGAGCTTTCCAACTATTAGTTTCTCCTACGGCTTGGTTTACTTCAGCTGTTGTTATGTTATTAAACAACATTGGAGCAATATTTAGTTTGTCCGTCTCGTATTCTATCCATGCTGCACCCTCGTTGTGTTTTTGAGGATTGGACCATATTGAAGACCAATAGTCAGTAAGATCATCCTTACTTGGGAGATTGCGGTAGTTGTTTGTTCCGGCACTACTAAGTTGTCTGTAGAACAGCTTTTCATTGGTGTTAAATAAGTGGTTTTGCTGTTTCTTTTTAGTGCATTTGACGTAACGAGATAATCGTTTGGATTTCGCCTTTAGCTTTTGTCTAAGAAGGTCCATATATGAACATAAGTGTTCCTTATACCTTGGATGTCCTGTGTTGGTTTTAATTTTCCTAAGAATTTTCTTGACCCTATTAGTTAGGCGTCTGGACGGTTTGGCGTTGTTGTTAAATTCTGTAAGTTGTCCCAATTCCTTCCTTATGTCATTAATGGACTTCTCAAGTCGCTGTTGCCACCAAGGTTTATATGGCTTTTGCTTTTCGGTACACTTTTTGTTCGGAAACCGGACTTGTTGGTTGTGACTCCGGACAACTGCAACTGCACCACAGTAGATAAGGGTGTGTATCTCTTCCAGAGTACGGTAGTCCTTGGCACGATCCTTTAAGAGTAAATTAATGATTGCTAGAATCCTATTGGTGTTTTTATTCGTTTTGAGTTTGGGCAATATTGGTCGGTGAATTGGGCTGCTACCATCAAATTCTAATATTGCCTTAGCGAGTTCGGCAACAAGATTTTCCTGTTCATCAGGTTGTGTGTTACTGTCTCTGTTTGGGTTTTCGTCTTGATCAATGTTTGGTGTGTCATCGCTAATGTGGTCATCAAGCCTTACATTCTCCAGCTGATCATTTATATGTTGGGTTACATTATGATCGAATTCTGTTTGGAGCTCAAGAAGTACTTCACTTCGTATTTGTTGCATTAGTGGACCAGGTAGTAAATTGTTTTTAAGAATTGTTCGACGCTGATCAGCAATACGTTGCTCCGTAACATGTTGAAACTCCGGATATTGTTCTTTAAATGCTCGATGAAGGGCGAATCTGTAAGTTGTTAGATCTGTCTCAATTTTGGTGATTTTATTATTATTATTATCAAAAGACTTATGCACTTACTCAGCTTTCGCTGGTAATATTTACCTATCCCGAGCGTAAACGCAAATGGGATTAGGCTCAAAATTTACATATTTAAAAATTTCCGAACAGTGTGACATGTGTTTAAAATTGCCGCTTTTTGCAAGTCCATAAAAGTGTTTTTATGAAGATCAAGTTTTTTAAGACTATCTTCAAGACTTTTGGGAATGAGTCCAGTTGATGATACGATGATCGGTACCACCTCCACTTTTTCTGCATGCCACATCTGTCCCACTTCTATGGCAAGATCGGTGTACTTTGCCATCTTTTCATTATACTTATCCAAAACGTTGTTATTGTTTGGAACTGCAACATCGACTAACAGCACCGATTTAGCTTTCTTATCCACTACTACAATGTCGGGTCGATTATTCGTCACCTGTCTATCGATGATAATGGACCTATCGTAGTAGAGTCTAAAATCTGCATTCTCGAGCACTGCCTGTGGATTGTATTTGTAATAGGGTGTATAGGTATTTAGCAGTCCATATTTGTTAGCCAGTTTCTGGTGGATAATATTACACAGCTGGTTGTGCCTGCGTAAATAATCCGTGTTGGCTATGGTTGAACATCCTGATGTGATGTGTTGTATGGTTTCCGATGTTTGTTGGCACCTTCTACACTTGTCCGTTGTAATAGTTGGGTCCCTGATAACAAATTTTTTGTAGTTGTTCGTATTAATTACTTGATCCTGAATGGCCATCATAAATCCTTCAGTCTCTGGGAACAGGGTACCGTCAGCAAGCCACCTATTTGATGCAATTTTATCAATGTGTGGTTGGTTTAGGTCGTGATGATGTCGACCATGTAGAGCTTTTTGGGCCCATTTTACTTGTTTTTCAGCATCTGTTGTTATTTCCAAGTCCATATGAGGGTCTGCTAAATTTAGAGGCGAGTATTTCTTATCTGCTCCTGTGACAGACTTATGTAAATTAGATGACAGTGATTTTGTAATAAAGAAGTCTCGTAATCTATTTATCTGTTTGTTATGTAGATTTACTATATCGCATAAAGCTCTTCCTCCCTCCTTTCTCGGTAGTGTTGTTCTAAGCACTGACGATGTTGGATGGTGACATCTGTACTTTGTCATCATAGTCCGGTATTATTATTATTATTATTATTATTATTATTATTATCAAAAGACTTGTGCACTTACTCAGCTTTCGCTGGTAATATTTACCTATCCCGAGCGTAAACGCAAATGGGATTAGGCTCAAAGATTATACATTTAAAAATTTCCGAACAGTGTGACATGTATTTAAAATTGCCACTTTTTGCAAATCAATGAAAGTATTTTTATGAAGACTGAGTTTTTTAAGACTATCTTCAAGACTTCTCGGGATAAGTCCGGTTGATGATACGATGATCGGTACCACCTCCACTTTTTCTGCATGCCACATCTGCCCTACTTCTATAGCAAGATCGGTGTACTTTGCTATCTTTTCATTATATTTGTCCAAAATATTGTTGTTGTTTGGAACTGCAACATCGACTAGCAGCACTGAATTAGCTTTTTTATCCACCACCACAATGTCGGGTCGATTATTCGTCACCTGTCTATCGGTGATAATGGACCTATCGTAGTAGAGTCTAAAATCTGCATTCTCGAGCACTGCCTGTGGATTGTATTTGTAATAGGGTGTATAGGTATTTAGCAGTCCATATTTGTTAGCCAGTTTCTGGTGGATAATATTACACAGCTGGTTGTGCCTGCGTAAATAATCCGTGTTGGCTATGGTTGAACATCCTGAAGTGATGTGTTGTATGGTTTCCGACGTTTGTTGGCACCGTCTACACTTATCCGATGTAATAGTTGGATCCCTGATAACAAATTTTTTGTAATTGTTAGTATTAATTACTTGATCCTGAATGGCCATCATAAATCCTTCAGTCTCTGGGAACAAGGTACCGTCAGCAAGCCACCTATTTGATGCTAGTTTGTCAATGTGTGGTTGGTTGAGGTCGTGATGATGTCGACCATGTAGAGCTTTTTGGGCCCATTTTACGTGTTTCTCAGCATCCGTTGTTATTTCTAAATCCACATTAGGACCTGCTAAATTTAGAGGGGAATAATTTTTATCTGATCCTACAATAAATTTGTGTAAATTAGATGATGTTGATTTAGTAATAAAGAAGTCTCGTAATTTATTTATCTGCTTGTTGTGTAGATTGATTATGTCGCATAGAGCTCTTCCTCCCTCCTTTCTCGGTAGTGTTGTTCGGAGTACTGACGATGTTGGATGGTGATATCTGTACTTGGTCGTCATAGTCCTTGTTGTTCTCTGAATATCTTCCAATTCGGTTTTTGTCCATCGTAGAATCCCAAACGAATAAGTTAACACAGGTACGGCATATGTATTAATTGCTCGGTTAAGGTTTCCTGCATTCAGTTCGGATTTTAGTAATGAACAAACCCTCTGTGTATACTGATCCTTGATTTTGGACTTGGACTGTTTTTGGTCTAGCAATCTGGCTTGTTGAAATCCCAAGTATTTATAGGTTTCCCCATTCTGCATGGCAGCGATTATATCTCCATTAGGTAGCGCCACATCTCCATTGACAATTTTTCCCTTTTCGATGTTTAAGGTTCTGCACTTATCTAAACCAAATTCCATTCGTATATCACTGGAGAACCTTTCAGTTATATCCAGAAGATGTTGAATTTGTTGTTGATTGGAAGCAAAGATTTTGATGTCATCCATATAAAGGAGATGGGAAACGGTGCAGTTGGTGTTTCTATTAGTCTTAAGATTGAAGCCATATTTTGTGTCGTTAAGCATGTGAGAGAGTGGATTCATTGCCAAACAGAACCACAGTGGACTAAGTGAGTCACCTTGGAATATTCCTCTGCGAATAGCAATTTCATCGGTTTTAAAATGCTGACCATTTATATTTAACTGAAGGTTTGTTCTCCATTGTTTCATCGATGCTTCAAGAAAAGTAACGATGGTTGGATGTACTTTGTAGATGTTTAAAACACGTATAAGCCAGGAATGAGGTACGCTGTCAAATGCCTTACGGTAGTCTACAAAAGCAGTCGAGATGTTGCGACATTGCTTTTGCGCTTGCCTTAGGATCACAGAGTCAATAACAAGTTGTTCTTTGCATCCCTGGTGACCACGTTTACATCCCTTTTGCTCCTCTGCCAAGATGTTGTTTTGGTCAACATGCCTGTAAATTCGGTTAGTAATGCAAGATGTTAATATCTTGTAAAGCGTTGGAAGACATGTGATTGGTCTATACTGTGAAGGATCCTGTGTGTTAGCTGTTTTGGGAAGCATATGGGTTAAACCATGAGTGAGAAAGGCTGGAATGTCTTCTGGATGTTGAAGAATGTGTGTAAATTTTGATACCATTACCTCGTGTAAGCTGTCAAATTTTTTGTACCAGAAATTTTGAATATTATCAATTCCTGGAGCTTTCCAACTATTAGTTTCTCCTACGGCTTGGTTTACTTCAGCTGTTGTTATGTTATCAAACACCATAGCAGCAATGTTTGATTTGTCCGTCTCGGATTCTATCCATGCTGCACCCTCGTTGTGGTTTTGAGGATTGGACCATATTGAAGACCAATAGTCAGTAAGTTCATCCTTACTTGGAAGATTGCGGTAGTTGTTTGTTCCGGCACTACTAATTTGTCTGTAGAACAGCTTTTTATTGGTGTTAAATAAATGGTTTTGCTGTTTCTTTTTAGTACATTTGACGTAACGAGATAATCTTTTGGATTTTGCCTTTAGCTTCTGCCTAAGAAGGTCCATATATGAGCATAAATGTTCCTTATACCGTGGATGACCTGTGTTTGTTTTATTTTTCTTTAAAATTTTCTTGACCTTATTAATTAGGCGTCTGGACGGTTTGGCGTTGTTGTTAAATTCTGTAAGTTGTCCCAATTCCTTCCTTATGTCATTAATGGACTTCTCAAGTCGCTGTTGCCACCAAGGTTTATATGACTTCTGCTTTTCGGTATACTTTTTGTTCGGAACCCGGACTTTTTGGTTGTGACATCGCAGCACTGCAACTGCACCACAGTAGATAAGGGTGTGTATCTTTTCCAGAGTACGGTAGTTATTGGCACGATCATTTAAGAGTAAATTAATGACTGCTAGAATCCTATTGGTGTTCTTATTCGTTTTGAGTTTGGGCAATATTGGTCGGTGAATTGGGCTGCTACCATCAAATTCTAATATTGCTTTATAGAGTTCGGCAACAGCATTTTCATGTTCGTCAGGTTGTGTGTTACTGTCTGTGTTTGGGTTTTCGTCTTGATCAATGTTTATTGTGTCATCGCTAGTGTGGTCATCAAGCCTTACATTATCCAGCTGATCATTTGTATGTTGGATTACATTATGATTGTCTTCTGTTTGGAGCTCAAGAAGTACTTCACTTCGTATTTGTTGCATTAGTGGACCAGGTAGTAAATTGTTTTTAAGAATTGTTCTACGCTGGTCAGCAATACGTTGCTCCGTAACATGTTGAAACTCCGGATATTGTTCTATAAATGCTCGATGAAGGGCGAATCTGTAAGTTGTTAGATCTGTCTCAATTTTGGTGATTTTAAAATAGGATCGTATAATGAATGAATTCATCTCTGTAGTCCACTTCATACGTTTCCTAGGCTTTCTGGCTTTAGTGGTCATGGATGTACCGTCCTGCGATACTCCAGAAACAGCAAAAACCGTTTGAGGAGATTTGGTGTTATTTTCCTCTTGGGTTGTCGCAGTAGCCATACTCGGTGTCACGCTGCGCATGCCGCTAACCGAGGAAGAAGATGCATCATTTTTCGAACAAGCACTTCTGTCATCAACTTGAACGCGACAAGAGTTGTAGGTGTTAAAATGTCGATTCACCTGACGATTCCTGAGTGATAAGGTATCGGTAACAATCGAATTATTGCTCCCCCCAGAATCCGTGGAGCAGATAGCCGACATACCAGGTACACCGGCCGTGTGGGATTGTGAGCGTAATACTCTACCCACCTGGGGTAATTTAGTTTTAAAACTCGACATTTTTATCAAGGCATTTTATACCTACTGCCAGGTACCACCATTTTCCCCTGGTAGCCCAGGTAACTCGGACCCGTGGGGGCGTCACTCCCCAGGTAGAAAAACCACCCCGTGCGGGGTTATTATTATTATTATTATTATTATTATTATTATTATTATTATTATTATTATTATTATTATTATTATTATTATTATTATTATTATTATTATTATTATTATTATTATTATTATTATTATTATTATTATTATTATTATTATTATTATTATTATTATTATTATTATTATTATTATTATTATTATTATTATTATTATCAAAAGACTTATGCACTTACTCAGCTTTCGCTGGTAATATTTACCTATCCCGAGCGTAAACGCAAATGGGATTAGGCTCAAAATTTACATATTTAAAAATTTCCGAACAGTGTGACATGTGTTTAAAATTGCCGCTTTTTGCAAGTCAATAAAAGTGTTTTTATGAAGATCGAGTTTTTTAAGACTGTCTTCAAGACTTTTAGGAATGAGTCCAGTTGATGATACGATGATCGGTACCACCTCCACTTTTTCTGCATGCCACATCTGTCCCACTTCTATGGCAAGATCGGTGTACTTTGCCATTCATTAAACTTATCCAAAACGTTGTTATTGTTTGGAACTGCAACATCGACTAACAGCACCGATTTAGCTTTCTTATCCACTACTACAATGTCGGGTCGATTATTCGTCACCTGTCTATCGGTGATAATGGACCTATCGTAGTAGAGTCTAAAATCTGCATTCTCGAGCACTGCCTGTGGATTGTATTTGTAATAGGGTGTATAGGTATTTAGCAGTCCATATTTGTTAGCCAGTTTCTGGTGGATAATATTACACAGCTGGTTGTGCCTGCGTAAATAATCCGTGTTGGCTATGGTTGAACATCCTGATGTGATGTGTTGTATGGTTTCCGATGTTTGTTGGCACCTTCTACACTTGTCCGTTGTAATAGTTGGGTCCCTGATAACAAATTTTTTGTAGTTGTTCGTATTAATTACTTGATCCTGAATGGCCATCATAAATCCTTCAGTCTCTGGGAACAGGGTACCGTCAGCAAGCCACCTATTTGATGCAATTTTATCAATGTGTGGTTGGTTTAGGTCGTGATGATGTCGACCATGTAGAGCTTTTTGGGCCCATTTTACTTGTTTTTCAGCATCTGTTGTTATTTCCAAGTCCATATGAGGGTCTGCTAAATTTAGAGGCGAGTATTTCTTATCTGCTCCTATGACAGACTTATGTAAATTAGATGACAGTGATTTTGTAATAAAGAAGTCTCGTAATCTATTTATCTGTTTGTTATGTAGATTTACTATATCGCATAAAGCTCTTCCTCCCTCTTTTCTCGGTAGTGTTGTTCTAAGCACTGACGATGTTGGATGGTGACATCTGTACTTTGTCATCATAGTTCGGGTTGTTCTCTGCATATCTTCCAATTCGGTTTTTGTCCATTGTAAAATACCGAACGAGTAGGTCAACACCGGTACGGCATATGTATTAATAGCTCGGTTTAGATTTCCTGCGTTCAACTCAGATTTTAGTAGGGAACTTACCCTTTGTGAAAACTCATCCCTGATTTTAGCCTTGGACTGTTTTTGGTCTAACAATCTGGCTTGTTGAAATTATTATTATTATTATTATTATTATTATTATTATTATTATTATTATTATTATTATTATTATTATTATTATTATTATTATTATTATTATTATTATTATTATTATTATTATTATTATTATTATTATTATTATTATTATTATTATTATTATTATTATCAAAAGACTTATGCACTTACTCAGCAATTGCTGGTAATATTTACCTATCCCGAGCGTAAACGCAAATGGGATTAGGCTCAAAATTTACATATTTAAAAATTTTCTAACAGTATGACATGTGTTTAAAATTGCCGCTTTTTGCAAGTCAATAAAAGTGTTTTTATGCAGATCGAGTTTTTTAAGACTGTCTTCAAGACTTTTGGGAATGAGTCCAGTTGATGATACGATGATCGGTACCACTTCCACTTTTTCTGCATGCTATATCTGTCCCACTTCTATGGCAAGATCGGTGTACTATTATTATTATTATTATTATTATTATTATTATTATTATTATTATTATTATTATTATTATTATTATTATTATTATTATTATTATTATTATTATTATTATTATTATTATTATTAAATATAAAAATAATAATAATAATATCGTTTTTATTGATACAGTTAAAAACAAATTATACAAATAAAGATCCTATGCTGTAATACATATCATTAACTGCAGAGCAAAAGGCAAAGTTTGCTCTCTTTCATCAAGAGATCTTAATGAACGAGTGGCGTTCTTCCACTTAACCATAAATAATTTATACATAAATTAAATTTCCTATATTACTAACTATGCTCTATAACTATAACTCTAATAATAAATTCAATGTATTTATAAACCAAAGCAATAATCTTAGTACCCGAAGAATCATGCCAAAATGTCACAATTGAGAAGCCAAACTATTATCTAAAATCAGTGTTTTTAATCTTTTTTTAAAGTTAATTAAAGATAGGGATTTAATTGTATCAGGTAAAGAATTGTAAATATGGACAACGTTGTAGGAAAATGATGATTAAAAAAAATTGTTTTATGTTTGGGAATGGATAATTTATTTGAATATCTTATACGCAGCAGTGGAGAGAACGTCTTTGTTTTAGAGTGAGCCATCCTATATCACTAAAACATTAGGATATTTTCTGGTGACGACGAACACCACAAATCAACCGAACACACGAATTTTGTATGAGCTGAAGACGTTTACATTCCGTTTGCAACAAAGCTGGACCATATACGATATCAGCAAAATTCAGACGTGATAGTACCAAGGAGTCACAAAGGATCATTTTAGATTTGCGGTTGAGTATTTTCCGATTGCAGTATATCAGTTTTAAAGAATAAATTGATTTTTTTATTAAATTAGCAACGTGATTTTTGTACCTGAAATTGGTGTCAATACACAAACCCAAATTTTTTTCACATGTAGTAAAGTTGAGTAGATCGTTATTGATAAAAAGACGTATTTCTGGTGTGTATTTTTCGCGTGCATATTTATTACCAAAAATTAGAGCTTTTGATTTAGTAGAATTAATTACCAAGTTGTATTTATTGGAGATATTTACCAAGGAGACTAAGTCTTCGTTGATGGTAACAAGGACTTCTGGGATTCTTTCTGGTGTGAAACTTATAAAAAGCTGTGTGTCATCAGCATAAATGTGTGTTTTAATGAGTGATACATCTGAGAGGTGTATAAAGTATATAGATGAGGGCCAAGAATAGAACCTTGAGGCACACCGTTAATTAAACGTTTCTTTGAAGAGAATAATTTATCTATAACAACACTTTGAAGTCTGTTGAATAGATAATTTTTAATAAGTGTCAAAGACGAATGATCAAAGCCGATGTAATGTAATAGTGATACGAGCAAATCGTGAAGAACTCTATCAAAAGCTTTACTGTAATCAATAAGAATAAGAATATACATTCTTTTATCATCGACTGCTCTGTAAGTATCATCAGTGATGTTAGCAAGGGCAGTAGAGCAGCTGTAGCCAGAACGGAAACCTGATTGATTCAAAGGGATAATATTATTGAGGGTAGTAAATATGTTCATTTGATTGTGCATAATTTTTTCGAGACCTTTAGAAAGAGTGCAAAGGATACTGCTGGGACGAAGATCAGATAATTATTCAGGGTTATCTTTTTTAGCTAATGGAATCACCAGTGCTTTCTTCCATAAGTCTGGGAAAACGTTATGTTCAAAGCAGAAGTTATAAATATGCGTGATAATAGGTAAGATATGTGGACAACAGTACAGTAACATTTTAATGTTAATTTTATCTACACCAGTAGCGTTCGATTTAATAGATAATAGTATTTTATACACCTCGCTGTCATAAGTTTGTAAAAATTTAAACTTAGGAGTAGCATTGTCCAATGAGAAATTCCTAAGAAAATTGCTTATTAAGTCTGCATTGGTTGTATAGAAGCTTCTGAAGATGAAAAAGAGATGAAATAGTCGTTGACACTTTCAGATGAAAATAGGTGGGAAGGTAGGCGATTTGATGAAGAAGTGGTTATGTTTAAGTTCTTTAACTCACGCCACATATTTTTTTTATTATTAATTTGAAATTCTAGATACGCTTTTTTCTCTCTTTTGATGGCATGATTAACTTCATTTCTTAGTTCTTGATAAAATTTCCAATCTCTATTACTCTTAGTAGACTTAAATTTATTATGACCATTATCTCTTAGTTTTATCATTCATTTAATTGTATAAGTAAGCTAAGGAGCTTTCTTTCGTGTAACCCGTATAGTTCGGTTTGGTGCGTGAATATTAAATAAAAATAAAACCATATCATTAAGCAATGCTATCTTTGCATTAATATCTTTAGTGTGAATTATATTAGAATAGTTTAAATTAACTAAATCGCATTCGAAAAGATGGCAATTAAATTTACTAAAGTCACGAACAGTAACAAATTTTGGGTATGCGTTTTTATTAACTTTGGTTATTGTGAATTTTGCAAAGGAATGATCAGAAATGTAGCAATCCATTGCAAGTACATTGGTTGTTTTAAGATTAAGAGATGTGATAATAATATCCAAAAGCCTAGTTTTTCGGGTAATAATAAGATGAAATAATATTTTTATGGTTAAAAGAATATCTAAAGAAAATTCCAAGTAAATATTTTAAATAATATTCTGGAATATTCCAAAGAATATTTATAGGATGTTCCAGTAATATACCAAATATTTATGGAATATTCTGAACGAATATTCTAATGACATTCTTAAAACTTATTCTTAGAATGTTCTTCAATAAAATTATTAAAACATTTTATGAATAATATTACTAGAATATAATAATAAGATGAAATGATATTTTTATGTTTTTAAGAATATCTAAAGAAAATTCCAAATAAATATTTTAAATAATATTCTGGAATATTTTTAAAGAATACTTATAGGATGTTCGAGTAATATACCAAATATTCATGGAATATTCTGATGACATTCTTAAAAGTTATTCTTAGAATGTAAGCCAATAATATTTTTAAAATATTTTATGAATAATATTACGAGAATATAATAATAAGATGTGATAATATTTTTATGGTTAAATATCGATTTCTAATTAAATTAAATTTCTAATTAAAAAAAATTTTATTGGTTTTTCCATAATTACACCAAAAAAATACAAAAAACGAAACATAAATTTTCTTCACACAAAATCATAACTTGTAAGAGTCTGTGTCAACTATCAAACGTCAAATGATTAAAGCATCTCTAAAATTGCACGTGAGTGAGTGGTTAGCATAGATAACCTTTTTAATATACTTTGGTTTGGTTATGTTATGTTATGATGTGTAGATGTGCAAGTAAGTACATAATATTATATTTATGTGCATGCAGACTTGAATTCATTAAATCCATTGTAGTTTTGTTAATCTTTATTTTTTTTATATTAAAGTCTAATCCATTCTCATAACTTATCAAAACTAATAAGTATCCAATTATATTTTTATTTGTTTCAGTTTGGTTAATATTATACATATAAATTTAGTTTTCTTTTAGTTATTTGACTATTGAAATATTAAATTTAAATTTCAGTTGAAATTTTATATATAGATAACACAGAATTGTATCACAAATACATTGAGTTATTGAAAAGACTAACTAAGTTATGTCTACTTCAATAATTGATCTATAGTCTTAACACTAATCAACAATAACAAAATGTAACTTTTAGCGTTTTCTTTTGAGATTAGTAGAAAGTGATCTGAGTGCGCCCTCGGTGCGCACTGAAATTGCTCTTGCACTGCCCCAGTTTTTACTGTGCACTGGCAACGGACGTTTTCAGGGCGAACTGTGTGTTTTTGACATTTCAAAAGAATGCATTTGATCTAGTGAACTTTTTTGGTTATTATTAGTACTAGAAAAATTTTTCTGAAATTACCGAAGGCGATTATACGTTGAAAGAGAACTTAAAGTATAGAGCTGTTTTGATAAATATGAGATTACAGGCGTGCTAAAATAAAATAAAATAAAATAAAATAAAGAAGCGTTTTATATATTCTGCACAAACTTTATGTTCTAAGCGTTAAACGCTTGAACCTAACCTATTCGTATTGTCCTGTCCTGTAAATTTGTTGTACCATGGTATTGCCCTGAGTCGAATAGTCAGAGCAGTTTTTGGTGCCCTCTGGGCCCTTATTCTCATCCATAAGTAAAAGTGAGAGAAGGGAACATTCGATCACACGAATAGGGAGTAGTCATATTTCTCTCGATCGGTCCAACTCGTATTCTGAACCAAGAGAAAGTAACTGACTTTGTTGCCAAATTTATCACAGACATTAGAGCTAATTAGTAGTTAATACATATACAAAAAGTAGGCAACTGAAGTATATCCTATTTGCCAAGTTGTTAGAAATACGAAATAAACTCATAAATTGATCATCATTCATTGTTGCAAAAGGGTCGATTACATTGTACATTTATCTTGGTGGATTATTAGCTTCAGCTTGCAACACATCATTATAAATTTGGTTCACAACCATCAATTCCCCTTTATCTAAATCCATTATAATTTATATTGATACTAAGTACGTGTATCTTATAGTAAATACCATAAATGTATTCAAAAATAAGTTAAAATATCAACTGCACTCAAACTGAATAAACACAATTGCAAAAACACCAAAAACCAAAGCTGAACTATATAACAAAATTTAAAAAAAGTTGATAGAAAAATTAAATTTATTGTACTAACCCTTACTTTTTGGAAGAATAATAAAAAACTCTTCGCTTTAACTCAACATTTACACTCACTCATACACACCAATTACATTCAAATACTACATATTTGTGATAAAAAACAAAATTTAGATTTCCTCGAAGAACTTGAAATAAAAAGACATCTAACAGATCAACAATTTAAAGTAGTGAATGAACAAATAAATCTTGGAAGTTCTCCACTATTAAACTGTTTACTTTGATTGAGTTTTCATTTTATACATAGATAAGACATTATTGTAACATAAATATATTAAGTTATTGTAAAGATCAGCATATCATTGCACAGTTATACTGATCTTAGAGGGAAATACATCCAGGATAATCCCTCAGGGCTAATAACATCTAGGCTTTAATATTGTTAGGTATGTCTTTGTAATAATCCAAAAGGAACCCCCCTTCCCAGCCTAGGGTTGATATGAGGATAAAAGTTACAATAATTCAAACAATAAGGCAATAAGTTAAACAACATATCGGAGCTCCCCCGTATCATTAATTCAAAAGAAACTAAGTAACCTTTGCAGGATACTTGTCAGCGAAAAGTTATTTCTCAAGAATGTGTTTGTAAAACAAAGTATAACACGAAACCAAAATAATTTAAATAATTTAAACAAATTGCGGTGCTGAAATACAAAAAAAGTCACGTAGGAGAGCAACGATGTGTGAGCCAAATTTTTGCTGTCTCAGCTCCGGCGACGGACGTACCGAAGCAGTGCCGGTAGCAGGGCAGCTAGCCAATAGGAAAAAGACAAGCGAACAGAATGAGGGAGAAAGGGTAGTCTCATGAGGTACTCGGGGGAAAAAAGACTTTTGCTAGAGACCAAAAAACGAAGAATCAAGGAATTCGATTTGGACGTCTCCAGAGGCTAGATGCCTATCGAATCCTCCGTGTTGAGAACATGGGGGCAATTCGATTTGGAGCGTTCCATAGGCTAGATGCCAATCGAATCAAACGCGTTTAGGGCAAAGTTAAGTGTTTTTTTTGGAAAGTGAGCTAAGTGCTAATTTTCAATAAAATAATTAAAGAATAATAATTTAAATAACCGATCATCGGGCCGCGGAAACGAAGTAATCTTTTGTAATAATAATAATCAGTGAATTTTATCCAAGTGATAAATCACAATATTAATTTTACCGGGGCGATTAAAAAAATAGTGAGTGTGTGAGTGAACCTGAACTCACTACAGGGAAAATTGGTGAGTCAATTTAGATTATACTAACCCTTAACAACTAAGAAATTTTATGGGAGTTTGGATTTGTTCGTTAAACGAATTTGTATCGTCTCAATTGTTCAGGCGGATATTGTATCTTTTATCCTCAACCGGATATATAGAGTTTACCGGGTCTCCACCGTCGGGACGTAGATAATATTCTCCGACAGAGAACTGAGTCCTCCGGGAAAGTTATACGTAACGTAACGATTAAGAATTAAACTGTAACCAAATTCATATCACGCAAGGGTCCATCAGACCATATTTCAATTCATGTTGTTGATTAGTTTTGTTAATGTTAATTTAAAGAAAGTTTTTTTGTTTTTTTCTTTTTTTCTTTGGGAGATGCACATAGCTTTCCGTAAGAGTTTCATCTACGTTTAGACTTGTATCATCAAACTTAGAGTTTAATAAATTTGCTAGATTCTCCCGAGAATATTGTGTATCATTTCTCTATACTCCAGACCTTTTTCAGAGCCCAGCAACAAATCCCGTCCTTCCTAACTGCCGAAGTAAGACCTCCCAACACGAAATACTGCGGAGGCCGAATCCACGAACCCTAACTTTAGCCTAACATCCGCTCGGCTAGGCTAAAGTCTATTAAAAATTAATATTAAAAACAATTTAGTATATCACATCTGGTGACAACAAATAAGAAACTTCTTTTCGGTTATTACATCTTATTACTTCTATACTTGGTCTAGCCTTACCTACACCTTACCTACTTAATCAACATCAGAGCTACAAACAAAAAAAATGTAATTTCAATATGTCAATCTGACGATGCTAGTTTTTTAGCGAAACAGCGAAACAGAGTTTTTTATATTCTTAGTATTATAGAAAAATAATTATAATTATAAAAAACACAGATCCTACGACAATAACGACATATAAAATCTATAAAATTTAAAATTCGGCTTTACACTTAGATAACTGCTTTACGGTTATGAAAGATCAATTGTAATCACTGCGCATGCGATCCACTTGAAAATACCCGATTCTCTTGGTTTATAGTGAGAGAACAAATTCCATCGAAAAGTTGTAGAAAAGGGAGTAGCATTCGAATGACTGAGAATAGGGTTATTGTGATTTCGATAGAAAGATGGCGGACTTTCCTATAGGAGTAATCATATCCACTGGATGAGAATAAGGGCCCAGGACCCCTATTTTCGAACGTGTGATGTGAAGTGAATGTGATGTGAGTAGGGAAGTGATCGATCCCTGACAAAACCTTTCATGGGTCGTATTTTCGATATCACAACGTTGCCTTGTTATATTTATGAACAATGAAAAAATTTTGGCAACGTTTAATAAATTGGGTTTCAGGCAGTTCAAACTGATAACTATATTCTTTTATTTATGATAACTACAACTATATTCTTTTATTTATGAAAGACGCAAGTTTCAAAACAAAACTACGCTAACAACTCTAATAAACATATGATTTTGACAATACGCTGACGCCTGAATAATAATGCGCATGTTTCACTGCTTCGACTGGGTCTGACCAAGCGAAGTGTGATGTGAGCTATCATATAGTCTAAAAATACGGTTCACCGGTTTCTCACCAGTGATCTATCACATCACATATTGGAAAATAGGGGTCCAGGTCACATCGAGAGCGAGCAGTCTATTCAAAAGAACATGCGTGACAGATTGCTCTCCCTAATGACGTTTCAATAGAACACCCAACTCGATCTCAGTGTGCGCTCAGTGCTTGCTCTGGTCTCAAAAGAAAACGCTATTTTTGATGATGTTCTTCATTGGCTTTAAATATTATATTTTTTCAATAAACTGTGGATGTTTACAATTAACATTTATTTGTTTGATGTTATTAATAAACGATTATTGTTACCATATAGTAAAAGTTTAATTTCTCTTATTAAAATATTTCTTAGTTGCAGTAATCCGCATTAAAGGACATACAAGGGCAGATGTAGAATCCAGTATTAAACAGTCGCTCATCAAAGCAACGGAAAGATCAGAAAAGGAAAATAAATAATGATAATAATGATTGTAATTTATTTACATTTTATTATGTAAGAGATGTGTTTTATTTATTGTTTATTTTTATGTTTTTTAAGAGCTGTGATTTGTTTATTTATTTACCTATATGTATTTGTGTTCTGTTTTATTTATAAATTTAAAAATTAATGACATCTTTAGAAAAATAAATTGTTAGTAAAAAGATTTAACCAGTTCTTTTTTCCATGTTGATGATTTTAATACATTTTTGAGAAGTTTGAAAGAATGTTTTATTGGGTTATAGAAATATTGAATGTATAAGGCTCTATAGTAATATTTTGATAGGTTTCAAAAATATAAAATGTCCAAATATATTGTTAATCTTGAACAATCAACACTAAAAGTACGAAATATTTTGAAATTTTATATTTTTGACACATTTGAAAATATTAAAACCTTCAATATTTCCTAACACAATAGAATATTCCTTGAACTTTCTTAAAATATCCCAAAAATATTTTTGGACCATCCTTATAATATTATTAGAGTATTCATAACATATTGTGCTCTGATTCTGAGAATATTCAAAATACATTCTCAGAGTGTTCTATTAATGTTCTAAGATTATTCATGAAACATCCTCATAACATTCAACATGTATTCACAGAATATCTTTAAAACGTGAATAGAATGTGGAGCTTAATCCACTTAGAATGTCCATAGAACGTTCCAATAATATATAAAGTATGATGTGGTAATATTGTAAGAATATTCCTAGCATATTTATGCACAGATTCTGAGAAAATTAAAAACATTGAGAGCATTTGATACACATTCTCATATTATTTGATATTTATTCTCAGAACATTCAATATGTATTTTAGAATGTTCTGTCAGAATATTCCAGGAAAGTTAATAGAATGTGGAAGTCAGTCCACTTTGAATGTTCATAGAACGTTCCAGTAATATATAAAGTATGTTATAATAATAATAATAATAATAATAATAATAATAATAATAATAATAATAATAATAATAATAATAATAATAATAATAATAATAATAATAATAATAATAATAATCTTTATTGTTCATTGGGATTGATTACAATTCCATAACAGTTTGAGTGTAGCAGTCGTGCCGTACACATCGTTTCCTAGTGCTAGTATATATCAACCAGTTATATCAGTGTATATCTGTAAGTAACTTAATTAAGACTTATTATAAATTAATAAAGTTAACTCATACATCTGACAAAACGAAAAAAAAGAAGGAAATAAATTGAAAAAAAACTTACTAAGGAACGTATACAAACTATAAAAACCAATCAAACAAGTACTTTCGATAAATCGAGTACTTTCGAGACAAATCAGTATGGTTATTAATTGTCAAGCTTGTCGAAAATCAATATCGGCGGGGGACGGCAACACATTGAAATGTTCAGTCTGTCAAGCACCTTGGCACGATACATGTGCCCGTCCGAGGCCCATAAATACTTCGCAAGATTCGCTTCAGCTGTGGAAATGCGAAGACTGTATAGGATCAACGATCCCTCTAGTGTCAATGGATATTAGTGCGCACCATTGTAATGCTATTATGGCACAGTTTGCCAATCTAAACACTGCTATAGCATCATGTAATGCTCAAGTCTATGAATAGCATAACCTTGTCACTGCTCAGTCGTCAAAAATAGATACTTGCTACTCCGAAATTGAAATCCTCCGAAAAGAAAACGAGGAACTTAAAATAAAATTAAATAAATTGGAATCCACCCCTATAGAAAATACTTTTGCAGAACTGGAGGAACGGAAAAAAAGGGGAAAAAATATTCTGATAATGGGAATCCCAGAAGATAACAATGAAAACGATGAAAACAAAGCACAAGAAATTTTGAAAAAAATTCTGCCCAATAAAAACCATGAAATTTTATCCCATTTACGATTAAGAAAATCTCGTGACGGTCCCTAAGAGTAACTTTGGCATCAAGAGATGAAGCACTTTCAATCTTTAAAAAAAAGCCGCGCTGCCCCAAAATTCAAAAATTTATATAAAACAAGATATGACACAGTTACAAGTAAACTATCTTAGCGACCTTAGAAATGAACTACACAGCCGCTTAGAAATGGGAGAGAAAGAATTGACAATAAGATATATTAATGGCATACCAAAAATTGTTACCAAACCAAAAAAAAATTATTCAAAACGTCTTAGAGAAGAGGATGGCTCGCCCAAACGCGACATGGGAGTGAAAAACATCAGAACTACTGAATACGATGAAAACTCTACCTCAAAAAAGTAGCAGCTACACCCGAGCAACTACCCAAAGTCTTATTTTGGAACTGCCAAGGTTTCTCTAATTTAAAGTGTTACATAGAAAATGCCAATGATTTTTGTAATATATACGATTTCTTATGTCTCAGTGAAACGTGGCTATGTAAAGAAATACAAAACGTCCCTAACTATTTATCTGAGTATATCGTTATTTCTTCAAATGCGGTCAAGGAAAAGTCATTTGGCAGAGCCAGCGGTGGCCTCTGTATATTTTACAAAAAATTTTATAAAGTTACAGTACTAGATAGCACGCCGTGGTGGCTAGTCTGTTTAGTTTATTTTAAACCAACACTTGAGCTTCCTGTAGCTTTAGATTTATTACAAATAACACTGCTATCATAGCAGTGTGCCTGTACTGATAGGGGGAGATTTTAATAGTAGAGTGGGTGAACAAAGCTTTATTCCAACAGAAATATTGGAAGGTACTAATCTAATAGAATCACGTCAGAGTTTAGACAAAACAGTAAATACGAGGAGACGCGCGCTTGTTACTTTTATGTGCGAAAATGGATTCACTCTTCTAAATGGCAGAACTTTTTCAGATATACCAGGGCAATTTACTTATATCGGTAGTCTTGGAAGTGGCGTCGTTGACTTAATATGGGTCAGTAATTGTTATTTAGATTTAATTGCAGACTTATGCGTTCTCATCGACGTTACACTATCGGATCATTTCGCGATAGCTGTATCATTAAAAACTCAGGACCTATCATCACAAAAAGTAACCATCACTCCTGTTAAACCACGCACAGAAAACTCTTCTTTCAAATGGTGTCCTAACTTAGCTTTTCCATTTAAAATGGCTATGCAGCATTCACAAAGCGTTAGCTACAAATCTACAAATATTAATGATTCATATAATACTATTATATCAGATATTCTAACTACTGCTAGTGATCTAACTTTCCCCTTGATATCACAAAAAAGACAAAATGTCCAAGTAAATAAGCCGTGGTTTTATCACGATTGTCAGTTAGCTAAGCTCCACCTCCGCAAATGACTAAAAACTTGCAAATCTAATAATTTTTCTGAACACTATCTACTACACTATGTAAAACTTACATAATGGCAAGACGTGAATATAAAAATTTGATTAAAATTAAAAAGAGCTTGTACTATAAGGAACTGAATTCTCTTCTTATTAATTCTAAAAACTCTAAAAAATTTTGGTCTTGCATAAAAAGATTCAGAGGAAACTCGTCCCATACTACACTCCCGGTGGAAACATGGGAGACTTATAACGGTGACATTTATCCAGAACCAATAGTTGACAATTCTCTTTACTTCGACGCTTCTCACCCTACTTTAGATTGCACTATAACAACGGATGAAATTTACCAAGTTCTTAATAAATGTCGAAGTAATAGGGCCCCCGGCTGTGATGGCATTAAATATGAGTATTATAAAAATCTACCCAATAATTGGATTCTATATATTACTTGCCTATTCAATAAAATAATTGAAACACACTTTATACCAGATAATTGGAACGATGTCTTGTTAAAAATGATACACAAAAAAGGTCCCACTGATGATCCCGCAAATTTTAGAGGTATTGCACTAGTCAACTCCTTGGAAAAAATTTTAACGAACATTTTACTTAATAGATTAACAGTCTGGTAGGAAGAAGCTGATGTATTGCCTGAATCACAGGCTGGCTTTAGAAAAGCTCGGGGATGTGTTGATAACGTCTTCGTTTTAAGCAGCGCGGTTCAGTTTCAACTTCGATTAAAAAAACGAAAAACATTTGCTGCTTTTGTTGACTATAAGCGAGTCTTTGACTCGGTTGATCAACAGTTATTGTGGCAAAAACTATATTACGCAGGTGTTAGTGCCAAAACAGTCACTCTTCTTAGAAATATCTACAAATCAACTAGAATTAGGATATGTGCTACGGAGGGCTTAACAAAGCCTTTTAATATTACTACTGGGGTACTCCAAGGGGACCCTTTGAGTCCACTGCTATTCATTTTTTTTTTATTTGATATAGAATCGTTTTTCTCACAAAAACAAGCCCAAGGAATTAGTCTTGATAGCAAAAAAGATATAACACTGCTTATGTATGCAGTTGATTTAGTTATTCTCTCGGAGAGTGAAACCGCAGTTAATAAGAACCTAAGAATACTACAACAATTCAATACAATTAATATATTAGTAGTGAATGTAGGGAAAACCAAAATCCTAGTTTTTAATAGAGGTAATTATAAATTAGATTCCTATAGATTTTATTATGATGACCATAGAATTGAAGTTGTAATTGTATATTTGGGAGTAACTTTCATGTCATCGTCATTTTTCAGGGAAATGTCTACTTGTACTAGCGAAAAAGCCAAACAAGCAGCTGGCGTCTTAATATCAGTTATGGCTAACTCAAAAATTAGCTCTTGGACAACAAGAATCCAATTATTTGACTCCCTAGTAACCAGCGTACTAACTAATTGTATACCAGTTTGGGGGCTTAGATATTGTGACATATTGGAGCGCGTACAGATAACTTTTCTAAAACGAGTGTTACTTCTTCCGAAAAACTCTAGAGACTCTGTTATTAGATTAGAGGCGGGGAGAGTTAAATTATCGTACGATTAACTGGCTGATAAAAGTTCTCGACATGGATAATTCTCGTCTTCCGAAAGTCTGCTTTCAACGCCTTGTGAAACTCAGCAGCACAGCGACAGATTCAAGATATAACTGGGCGCTCCAGGTAAAATAACTACTTGAAACAGCAGACTTCAAACTAGCATGGTCTCAAATAACTAGTTGCTGTCTAAAACGAAATAAAAAAAGCATTCTAGCTAACTACCCGCAAAAACTGCGGCAAGAAGATTTAACTATTACTGAGCAATCTAGTTATTTAACCCTATACAGCTACTTGGACATAAAACCAAGCTACCAGGACTACTTACAACTTCAGTTGCCAATCCGGTTTATTCGTACCTACTCTAGCCCAGCTTCGACTCAGTAATAAATATATTATAAAATTCACACTTAAGGGATGCTCCTATATAATAATGAAAACTGTGAACGCAGAATGTCTCAAAGATGTAAATACACTTATAAATGCACTTAACAATATCACTCCCCTCAAAGTTAAAACTATATGTAACCATATATGGAATATTATAAAACTAAAATCTTTCATAATAAACGAATAGTTTTTTTTTAGTACCTTCCCTATGTACGAACTGTAAGATTTATAGGTATTCCTTAATACTTCTTTGTATAGGCACATTGTTATGATGTGTTCCCCAACTTTCTGTCTTTGTGTTAACACTACATATTATTTATTTTTACTTATATTACATTGACTTTTTTTTATTTGTTTCTTAAATTGCATTGTAATTCAAACTCCTTGTTATGGAATTGTAATCAATCCCAATGAACAATAACGATTATTATTATTATATAAATTATGTTGTGGTAATATTATAAGAATATTTAAACGTTCCAGCAGATTCTTCTGGGAGTATTCTAATAATATTCCTGTGCTATCTGGGATTAATTTATCATTTGCAATGGTTTCCTTTAGCTTGTACAATATGTTATGTTATTTCGTTTTCAATCGGACTAGGCTCAATACCGCAAGCTATTATGGGAGAATATTTTATTCCAGATTTAAGAGCAGTGGGTGTAACTTTTGTTACTTCGTTGTTTTCAGTTTTCATATTCGGCTTGTCAACTTCATATCCATATATAGTTGAACATTTGGGATTGCAATGGTGTTTATGGATATATAGTTTTCTTAGTTTACTAGGAGCTTGTTTTATTTACGTAGTTATTCCAGAAAATAAAGGTAAAACCATTAAAGAAATACAAGAATATATAAAATCATGCTGTAATAAAAAGTAAAAATTTGTTAATTATACTTATATCATATTTATGTGTTTTTATTTCTGTAAATTTGGTGGTAAATATGAAATTACAAATGGGGATATATTGAGACGAAGTTTTATTATCATAAAAAATTTATTCATTAAAGAAAATACTAATTTCAATAAGAATGTATTATGATGATTAAATCAAAAACAAAATCGTTAAGTCAATTAAAAGCAAAATAAATAATAAAAAAGTAATCACATTACATAAAAATAATCAAAATCACCATTAAAAAAAATAAATAATAATGAAAATATAATTCTAAATGTAAAATAAAACAAACGAACAAATTATAAATTTTTGTAAAATATTTTTCTGTTAAATATATAAAAGGATTTTCAAAGATCTACAAAAGTGTATAAAAAGTTCTTCTACGAATAACACTTGTGCATATGTGTGACGTAAAATTATCAGAACTACGACTGCTAACATCGCGTGTTTGAAATGTTTAATTTCCATGAACTCCAAAACCTTAGAAACGCACCTGTGCCTGTGTGACGTCAAATTATCAGAACTACGAGTGCTTGTACGCGTTTGAAATGTTTGAAATGGTTAGTTTCCTCGAACTCCAAGAGCTTAGAATAGCAGCTGCACGTTGTGACGTATGAGTTACTCGGAAGTATATCGGTCGAATTTATGACTTCAAGCCTCAGTGTAAATATAATTTGAGAGCTTTTCCGACCATAATAAATTATATAAAAATTATTGAACATTAAAAATGATTATTGTATATATTATGTAAAAAAATTGTTTGTAAAATATAAGTAGTTAGTTAGAAATAAGCAAATTAAGAAATAGCTTCTTCTGATTGGTTCTCGTGGAGTTTTTAAATGAAGCATTTTTATTGGTCAGAGAATAATGAGAGAGGGATCTCAGTCTTTACGTAAAAGAACCAGTCAGAAAGAATAAACGGGGATTCAAGCCTAATTTTAAGAGAGTCAAGACCCTTTATACAAACATTAAAGCTTCGTTTAAAAAAATTTTTCAACAAACATTTAAGATTTAATTTTAAAAAACTTTCACAACTAAATACTCAAGTTTAATTTAAAAAAAAAGATTCAAGACTCATTCTCAAAACATTCAACAAAAGTTATTATAATATTCAACTCGTAATCTACATTTTTAAAAAAGACTTTGATTAGTCATAAATTTTATTAACTTTATAAGTTAACAGTATTCGACTTTGAATCGAAAATAGGTTTGTTGAATCGAGCAGAGTAATCTTATAATATAACAGTTTCAACTGTAATTTTAATGATACAAAAGTTAGTATTAAATTAATATAAGAAGCTTGACTTACCTTATGTCAGAAATAATCCTAGTATAAAACTTTGTAACACACCACTTGTAAAAAGGGAGTCTTATCAACCAGTAAATTGTGTGAACAAATCCACAAATAAACAATAATAAATTCTACATCGTAAGAGTTTCTGTCTTTAATTAAACCATTGGAAGTTTCTGCATACCACGTGTTATCCAGAAGAGAAGATAGACCACCAGTTCCAGCGACACCTACATGTGAATGGCGAACACTCGAGAGACAAAGTTAAAAAAGGTACCGTTATTTGATTTGTATTAAGTGTGCGTATAAACTGTTTTAAAGCGATAATAATTATTAGCCGCTAGAGAACATTTATACTACTTTATTGTAAAGATTTTTGAATTTCATTTTGATAGAAAATTTATAATTTGTTTGAGCGTAAATCTGTGGTGAAACCTGTACGACCTGAGATATAATTTTTCGATTAACGATAGTGTCTATTTTCAAGAAACATTTAATTTTATTTGAGCTAGTCATCATTATACAACATATTATTCAAGGGGCTAAAAAACATTAATATTGTAGTAAAAAACTTCAACAATTACGTCAAATCAAATAAAAACAAACCACTAATAATATCATGTCACAATTAACGTGAATTTACTAAAATAACATTCAATCATCAGAAAAAATTAAAATAATAAAACAAAAAAAGAAAACATAAGAACCCAACAACAATAAAATAATAAAATCATAATAACTTGGCGCCCAACGTGGGGCTCGATTAAAATCACAGATTTTAATAGTTTAAATAACAAAAAAATAAATCAATAAACATTACATTAAAATTTATTTAAAAATAAAAATACTAATAGATTATTGTAACTGTAATTAACATATAAAATAAATATTTCTAACATTTAATTATAAATATAAAAAGTCGAAACATAATGTCTGGTAAAGAAGAAAATAATTTTGATGCATGGAAGGTAGAAGAACTCAGACAAGAATTGAGAAACAGAGATTTGGACGACAGAGGAACCAAACAAAATTTGATAAACAGATTGACAAAAAGTCAAGAATTAATAGACATGTTTGCTAACACAGAAGAGCCAGAAGAAAGGGGGGAACAAGAAGATGAACCTCAACAAAAAGATGGTACTTCTTCACAAACTGGAGGAAATGTCACATTGGCAGATTTGATGAGCATCATCCTAGCCAATTCAGAACAAATAGCGAAAAAACTAGAAGCCAACTCGGAAGAGATGACAAGAAAATTAGAAGCTAACTCTGAAGAAATGAAAAACAAAATAGACAAAATTCTGAGGAAATAACGAGAAAATTGAATGAAATAACGGAAAAATTGGACAAGAAAGTAGAAAATCAAGAGAAAAAGATTAAAGTAATTGAGGAAAAACAAGAATTGTTAAATAAACAAGTACAAAATATAGACAAAAGAACAAGCGAAAACAATCTGAAATTAAACTCAAGAATATCAGAAATGGAAGATAACGTGAAAAGAGGAATACAAATAAATTTGGACATAGCCGAACAGGAAAACAGAAAAACAGAGAGACAATTAAGAAAAGAAATAGAAGAAAAATTAAATGCAAATGTAAACGTGGGAAACAGTGAAGAAATCAAGAAATTAAAGGAGGAACTCGAAAATAAAATAAAACAAGTGAATCAAAATATTTCTGAATTATCAGACAATCGCGTAACACCTGACTTGGGTTTTCAAATTTTAAATATAGGGGGGAAGTTTGAAGAAAGTTCGAAATTTTGTGGGGATTATAGGAAGATACATCCTATTAATTATTTACATTCAATTAAAAATAAGTACTCTAAAATAAGAAATTTACAAGACTTTAAAGAATTTATCAGATCAAGTTTAACAGGCAATGCACTATTATGGTGGAATTGTAAAGAAATGTTTGTAGATTCATTTGAAACCTTTGAAAAAGTATTTCTAGATACTTTCTGGTCAGAATTACAACAGAGTAAAGTCAGGGAAAGATTGTATTTTGGCAAATTTGATAATACAAAGAATAATCTATCCAACTATGTTTTACAACTCTATGCTACTTGTCAATATTTAACTCCTCCTATACCAGAGGCAGAAATTGTAATGTTTTTATCAAGACATTTCAAACCTGAAATATCTGAGATAATTGCAGTACAAAATATTAATAAATTTGATCATTTAATAACATATTTGCAGAGAATTGAAAGAAATTTAAGTAATAGTATCAACAATCAGAATAGAGATAATGTAAGAAACTTTAATAACAATGATAGAAGTTTTAATAGGCAAAGTAACAATAACAATTTTAACAGACAAAATAATAATAATAATTTTAACAATAACTACAATAATCAAAACAGAAATCAAAATAATGAATATAGGAACAATTACAATAATAATAGAAATTACAATAATAATCAGAACACTAGAAATTTTAACAATAATTATAATAATAGAAATTTTAATAGATTTGAACAAAATAACAATAATCGAGCAAATACGAACAATAATAATAGACAAGTAAACGCAATGAATACGAGTAACAGTAATGAGGGGATAAATGAGACAAATAATACACCGAGAGACATTGCACGCTCAGGTAGTAGAACTCCTAGGGCCAGATCTCCAGTAGATGATGCCCAAACCACAAATTTTCAATAGGGGTGCACAATGTAAATAGCGCTAGATGTGACTTTGTACACCCACGTGAATTTTTAATGGACAAGGATAATCAGCATCTAGAAAATAAAGAAATAGAGTTAGTATTAATTAAAGCCAATATTGATAACAATTTATTAAGCATTAATAAAAAGTAAATTTTACAGGGATAAATGATAAAAGTTTAGGATATTCTAATAAAACAGTTTTTGCTTCTTTGAATATAAATAATGTAAAATTAAATGTTCAGTTATTGATAGTCAATAAATTAAAATATGATATATTATTGGGCAACGATGAATTATCAAAGAATAAAATTATAATAAATTATATCAAAAATGCAGTAATATTTGGGGATAATGAAATAAAATTTGAGGTAATAAATGATTTAAAATTAACTAGTAATTATAATATAATTAGTATATTCGACGAGTCATTAGAAAATAGTAATAAAAATTTCTGCCAAGAAAAAATAAGTGAAATTTGTGAATCTAGTTGCAATTTAATGGTACAAGGGTGCCGAAATATATTTAGTAATGTGGCCATAGATGCCGAATTAAATTTAAATAAAAATGGAAATGATAATCATTTAGAAAGGGTCTTAGATACCAAAAATAAATTAAATTATGATTATGATGAAAGGGCAATTGATGCCGATGATAGGGTTAATGAAAAGAATTTAGAGGTGATGATAAATTGCAACAAAGGATGAAAAAAAATGAAGTTATAAAATTGGTAGAAAGATATAAAAGTTTAATTAATGATGAATCTAGAGTAGCTAAAAATTATTCCCAAAGTATTAAAGTTAAAAAAATAGAGAGTTTCAGTCAAAAAGTTATCCAATTCCCTATAAATATCAAGAAGCGGTAGACAAACATTTAAAGAAACTGTTGGCAGATGGAATTATAAGTTATAGTACTACACTCTATATTAATCCTATAGTAGTGGGTAAGAAAAAGATGATACGATGCGTTTATGTTTTAAAAAGTAGAAAATAAATTCTAATGTTTCCTAACACAAAAATTTCACGTGGTGTGTTTCATGTAAGTTCACTCAAGAAATATATTTAGTAGTTAAGTGTAAATAAATATATAAATAAAACAAAATAGGATATAGTTTGAAGTTAAAGTAGAAAATGGAAACTTATAAAAATTTATCCGTCGATAAATTTATTACAAGTTTGGGGGGAAGTTGAGACGAAGTTTTATTATCATAAAAAATTTATTCATTAAAGAAAATACTAATTTCAATAAGAATGTATTATGATGATTAAATCAAAAACAAAATCGTTAAGTCAATTAAAAGCAAAATAAATAATAAAAAAGTAATCACATTACATAAAAATAATCAAAATCACCATTAAAAAAATAAATAATAATGAAAATATAATTCTAAATGTAAAATAAAACAAACGAACAAATTATAAATTTTTGTAAAATATTTTTCTGTTAAATATATAAAAGGATTTTCAAAGATCTACAAAAGTGTATAAAAAGTTCTTCTACGAATAACACTTGTGCATATGTGTGACGTAAAATTATCAGAACTACGACTGCTAACATCGCGTGTTTGAAATGTTTAATTTCCATGAACTCCAAAACCTTAGAAACGCACCTGTGCCTGTGTGACGTCAAATTATCAGAACTACGAGTGCTTGTACACACCATCGCGTGTTTGAAATGGTTAGTTTCCTCGAACTCCAAGAGCTTAGAATAGCAGCTGCACGTTGTGACGTATGAGTTACTCGGAAGTATATCGGTCGAATTTATGACTTCAAGCCTCAGTGTAAATATAATTTGAGAGCTTTTCCGACCATAATAAATTATATAAAAATTATTGAACATTAAAAATGATTATTGTATATATTATGTAAAAAAATTGTTTGTAAAATATAAGTAGTTAGTTAGAAATAAGCAAATTAAGAAATAGCTTCTTCTGATTGGTTCTCGTGGAGTTTTTAAATGAAGCATTTTTATTGGTCAGAGAATAATGAGAGAGGGATCTCAGTCTTTACGTAAAAGAACCAGTCAGAAAGAATAAACGGGGATTCAAGCCTAATTTTAAGAGAGTCAAGACCCTTTATACAAACATTAAAGCTTCGTTTAAAAAAAATTTTTCAACAAACATTTAAGATTTAATTTTAAAAAACTTTCACAACTCAATACTCAAGTTTAATTTAAAAAAAAAGATTCAAGACTCATTCTCAAAACATTCAACAAAAGTTATTATAATATTCAACTCGTAATCTACATTTTTAAAAAAGACTTTGATTAGTCATAAATTTTATTAACTTTATAAGTTAACAGTATTCGACTTTGAATCGAAAATAGGTTTGTTGAATCGAGCAGAGTAATCTTATAATATAACAGTTTCAACTGTAATTTTAATGATACAAAAGTTAGTATTAAATTAATATAAGAAGCTTGACTTACCTTATGTCAGAAATAATCCTAGTATAAAACTTTGTAACACACCACTTGTAAAAAGGGAGTCTTATCAACCAGTAAATTGTGTGAACAAATCCACAAATAAACAATAATAAATTCTACATCGTAAGAGTTTCTGTCTTTAATTAAACCATTGGAAGTTTCTGCATACCACGTGTTATCCAGAAGAGAAGATAGACCACCAGTTCCAGCGACACCTACATGTGAATGGCGAACACTCGAGAGACAAAGTTAAAAAAGGTACCGTTATTTGATTTGTATTAAGTGTGCGTATAAACTGTTTTAAAGCGATAATAATTATTAGCCGCTAGAGAACATTTATACTACTTTATTGTAAAGATTTTTGAATTTCATTTTGATAGAAAATTTATAATTTGTTTGAGCGTAAATCTGTGGTGAAACCTGTACGACCTGAGATATAATTTTTCGATTAACGATAGTGTCTATTTTCAAGAAACATTTAATTTTATTTGAGCTAGTCATCATTATACAACATATTATTCAAGGGGCTAAAAAACATTATTATTGTAGTAAAAAACTTCAACAATTACGTCAAATCAAATAAAAACAAACCACTAATAATATCATGTCACAATTAACGTGAATTTACTAAAATAACATTCAATCATCAGAAAAAATTAAAATAATAAAACAAAAAAAGAAAACATAAGAACCCAACAACAATAAAATAATAAAATCATAATAATATATCCTATTGAGAGTCCTAAATCCAAGAAGAATTCACACAGAATAAATAAAAATAATAATCTAAATATAAAACTAATCAGGGAATGGTGTCACAATGTGACATCCTATTTGCAATCCTTAATAATTTCCCTGTCTCTAAAAACCGATCCATTGTATGTTTTATTGTGTAGGTAGAGTCATAGTATGCGCTCTTTAATTAGCTATTTTAAGATGCTTTTAATGTGCCCCGGCCCGTTAGAGGGAGCAGCATCGTTGACGTCACGTGACAAGATGCCAGACGCCACTAGACCTGATTTTATACGTGGCCTGTCTAGTGTCTGTCTACTGTCGGTTAGAATACTGTTTTTACCAGTCATTTCTCTTTTGATAATCTCTTTTGCGGCTGAGAAAGCAGTGAGCTCTGTCTGAGCTACACTGGCAGTATTAATTAGATCCAGTATTGTATAAACAAATATTAACTGAAGATAATGTATCTGGAGCGTTGTTTTTAATGATTATCTTATAGGGCAAGTGAAAGGCATCTTGGTACAATCGATTCTGTGTTTGCTTGTAGCAGTGGAAGCCCGCCTATGGCAACAAGTTCCATGAGCATAATTAATTATATAACTTGTTACTGAATGATAATAGATGCAAAACTCATTACAAGTAAGTCATTCAGAATAAAAATGTGATGTTAATTTGTATCTTCCATTGTTATAAATGATTTTCGAATCATGTATGTAACAACCGGCAACATTGCTTTCCTAACTTCAGTCCACCACCTCCACTTCAACATACTCGTCATTAAAAACTGTTCCTTATAATATATTTTACTTATAATTACGAGTGAAGTTCAAAACTAATTAAGTAGTGCACATTAACTTTATCTAAACAGGGTTTATTTATGATAATTATAATTTTAATTATAATAATAGCTATAATAATTCTCAAAAAGTTTGTTTTCATATGTTTTAAGTGGCAGTTGAGTATGCTAAGAGTTGAAAGCTTAAAACAAATAACAGGTCTGGATTTTAGTACGTGAATATTAAGTGACAGCAAAGATAAAATACAAACTGAAACGATTTTCTACAGGGTGTAAAAAATAAAACGAAAAGAAAGGTAAAAATAAATTCGTAAGCAGTTTTTTTTTATATTGAGTGAAAAGGCACAATGACACAATGCACACAGGGCACAATGCTTTTTTTACGGGAGATTCAAATGAATCTGCCCAATTTATTAAAACTATAGCTAAAAATTGTGATTACTAATAAATAATAAAAATGATTTAATTATTTAAATTTGTTTATTATTGTATAAAATTTAAAATGTTACCCAGCTAACTGTAAATATATTAAATAATAAACTTTTTTTAATAGTAAAAAAGTACCTATAATTATATCTAAATTGAAGTAAATCATCCATTGTCTCAAATGTGACCGAACCATAGAAAATTAAAAATCCGAGTTAACTTCACACAGTTTTAAGTAGATGTACTATGAGAGTTCCAACCCACTAAAGAAGTCGGTACCTCCGTATATTACAGCATAGGAGTTCTAGAACGGTTCTGAACCGTTCTAGAACTTTGGACCAGTTGTTTATTTCGGATAGTTGTGTTATATTATAATGATTAAATAATTGAACGACTGGAACGAGTTTTATTATAATAATTAGATAATTGAAGGGCTCGAAAGAGTTTTTGTTGGATGTATTGCAGGTTGCCTGGTTTGAAAAATATTGTCCGCGGGTGGGTTTCGAACCTACGGACCGACGATTGAAATATACAATTTAAGCGCCCTTAATCACTGGGCTACGAAACTAAGAATATAGGTATATGTTAAGAATGGATATCAAAAATTTGTAGCGGGGACACGTCGGTGTGCGAAAATGTGCAAATATTGTAAACCTTTGATCATACGTAGAGGGTTATATGTACGGGTTATGTCGCAAATTTAAAAATGTCGTTACATTAATGAGGGTCACAAATTTTAAAAATGTTAATCGTAAGACGTTTTAGGATACAGCCCGCTACGCTAGTAGGGAGCAATAGACCCGCTAGCAGGAAAAAATATAGTTCTAGTAGCAGTTTCTTTTGATCCAGAAATATACCCATTATAGTAGCAGTTCCATTGATGTAGAAATATACCCATTATAGTAGCAGTTCCTATTGATGCAGAAATATACCCATTACAGTAGCAGAAGTGGTAGAACATCAATACCTATTCGAAGCCAAAAAATTGGACGTTGTACTGGCGTTTTAAGAAAATGCTCATACCAGTTCTAGGCAGGTCACACTAGATAATAATGTCCACAAATCAACTGAGTGTAACAGTGCTAAAAAAGGAGAAGTGGCATCCATACAAAGTACATCTGGTCCAGGAGCTATTAGAAGATGACTTTTATAGAAGAATCGAATTCTGCGAAATCGTTATGGAACACAGATCCGGGTTTCATACAAAAGGTACTTTTTTCAGATAAAGCGTCTTTTATGCTGAACGGTCACGTAAACCGCCAAACATGTCGATATTGGGCAAGTGAAAATCCACATTGGATGGAAGAGTATAGGTCCCGAGAAGGTGAATGTTTGGACCGGCATTAAAAACAATCAAAATGTAGGGCCATATTTTTTTGAGGAAAACATAACTGCTGCTAGTTATCTGGAATTTCTTCAAAATTATCTGTTGCCACAGCTGAATCAGCTATTTCCAAATAGAAATAATTTATGGTACCAACAGGCTCCCCCACACTATGGCGTTGAGGTACGAAATTACCTTAATAATGTTTTCTCAGGAAGGTGGATAGGTAGAAGGGGGCCTATCAAATGGCCACCAAGGTCTCCAGATTTGACTCCGTTAGACTTTTTTTGTGGGGATATTTAAAGAGCAGAGTATATCAAAATCGACCAAATAATGTAGAAGAGTTGAAGGAGCGAATCCGAACGGAAATTGTACAAATAATACCCGAAATCCTCGAAAACGTTAGGAAAGAATTTACTGCTCGCCTTTCTCATTGTATCATTGCTGAAGGTCGGCAATTTGAACATTTGTTGTAATTTAATTGTATTTAAGTAAACATTTATTCTTAATTGTATTGATAAATATTGTATTGATAAATTGTATTGATTATTCAAAAAATATTAAATCTTTTCTTTTAACAAATCAGCGCATGTTAATTACGAATTACTTCAATTATTGATCCATTAGTTTATGAATAATATTATTGTTTTTCTTTATATTTATAGATTTTAATCAGGAAATAAGTTTTTATGTAACATTTGGAAAAAATAATTGTTTATGTGGTGATTTTCTAATTCTATTGTATTTTTAATTTTTTCTTTCTATTAACACAAACAAGTATTTAAAATACTTTTATGTCTTTTTCATGTTTATTGGCATACTTTGTATTTTTGTATTTGGTGTTATTACATTGTAACTTTTCTTTTGTAAATAAACATTATTATTACTTATAATGGGTAAAAATCGTGTATAAAATTGTTTATTTGATTTTAAAAATCATGGGAACTGTAACTTCTAAAATATTTTTTGGTAGGTACTGATAAAAGGTGATAATTATTATCAAACAATTTATTCTAATTGTATTCCATGTTAATTTTTTTATTTATAAGTGAAAAATTACTTTAAGCACACCGTAAAACGGGTCAAGTTGTATCAGACAATTAAAAGACTGTTTAAAAAACCTATTTTCTACAACCATGGCTTTTCTTTTCTTTTAAAAACCCAACCATTAAACGTAGTTCCTTACGCAGATCTACATCGAAGAATATATATATATATTTTATTTACATCTTAAGCCTTGGTAATTTGTTTAAGTTTTTAAGTTTAATGAAAGTTGGTAAAAATTTAACCTTTTTTTGTTGCTTCTATGCTTAACTGAACATTTTTTATTTTTTTCCAACAATTATTATACAGCAATATGACTGATTCGCCCGCACATTATGATAAGATATTTGTTAGAAACAATACTGACCCAAGGATGGTACCTTCAGGCACACCTCAATCTGTGAGTCACTAACTGCATATAGTTAACTTTAACGTATTGTTCTTTACAATTCTGCTATACATTTTTTATTTTTATCCAAACTTTCTGTCATATCCGTTATAAATCAGCACATAACCCTTAAACCAAACTATTTTTTATGCAATGTATCTCAGTGACCCCCTAGAAGGAATAAATTTTAACTTTTTGACAACAGAATAACTATATTTAAAGAATGCTATGATAATAATATCAATGTTTTATCTGTAATAGTTTTCTTAAAAATAAAATTTTATCTTAAATTTAAAAAAATAGATTTATGAAGACTGGTTGGTAAAGAAATTTTTAGTTATTGTTCTTGTCTAATTGTAGCCAGTGTAACAAAATGCCTCGAGTTCGAATACATCAAAATTACCACCATTTTAGCGATTTTGACAGGGGTAGAATTGTTGCCTACAGAGATTGCGTTTGTCGTATCGCCAAATTGCCTTTTTGGTAAATGTATGGCAATGACGGTAATGAGAGTGTGTAGGGTGTCGACAAACGATGGTAGAGGAATACGAAGAAGACCAACTGGCCATCCAAGGCGTACCACAGAACGTCAATATAGGCGTTTCAGACTACTTGCTCTGCGAGATCGTTTTTATATTACGCGTCAAATCGCCGATCAATGATTTGGAGAGGTAAGTAGACCTGTTACTAAGCGTACACTATACCGTCCCATTCGAGCCTCTGGACTGTTTGTATACCTCCCACGACTAGCTACCTTTGACCCAGGACCATTGCCATTAACGTTTGAATTGGTGTGGAGAAGTCTGTTTATTAAGTAGATTCTCCTGTCGATTTTCGTGGAAGTAATCACCCCTATCAAACTTACTAAGTTGACAAAATCGTACAGGTCTCCGTACTCTAGGCATCGTAACCAATCATAAAGAATGTCAAGAACGAAAATCCGCAAAATTTGGATCTTTACTACGGCTACAATATTCATTTTTGGATTGTTAGTGGATTTCAAAAAAAGCAGTATAAAAACCGGAATCTTCAACTGATAAGGCTGAAAATTTTATCAATTGTTTATTTAAGTAAAATAAATAAATTCACCAAATTTTATTAAAATAAAATCATTTAAACTGGGTGTTCGGATTTTTATGTCCCTTAGTATAGAAAATAGATATATTAAAATATTACCATACACGTGAAACTGAACTTGGTCACTTGTACTGAGATATAGCAGTAATAAGTCATCGATGGAAACTTTCTAAATTATCTACGGCTTTGCCATGTCTTTGTTCTAATTAGTAGTTGTATGATCGAACTAAGATGAAAGAGCTTAATCAGCTATCAAAAGTAGTGGATTCACAAATTAAGCGTAGTCTTGAGAAAACCAAGGCATTTAATTTGAGGCGATATTGAGACAGATGGACATCCTCAAAATGCAAAATGGTGCTTATTTATCTAAAACAGGTTATATTATGCTGGAATGGATAAATGGATCAGAACTTATTATAGAAAATGTAGTAAAAGGGGTAACTGGTAACAACTGGGCCAAAGTATGGCAGACAACAGAGGTTAGTTAAATATTGTGGAGGAGGTTCACATCCAGAAATGTATGACAAATAGATAAAATTTATGGTTAGGTTAGGTTATTATTATTCAAAAAAATGTTATGCAAAATATTACAAATAATATGTTTGTCTTTATTTACCATTTACAAAAATAATTTATTTTTAATTATCTTATGTAAAACATAAATATGGATTATAATACACAATATAAATATTTATTGCATGGGAGTATTAATATATCTAATTTTCATATTTAAATGCTTAGTTTTAATAAACAAAAAAGCATAAACAATTATTTTTCTGGTTTAAGTCCCAATCAGTTTTCGCAAGTGTGCACATTGCATTTTTTTTTAAATAATTATTAACCGAATAGTTTACGTAAAGTAGACAAAGTAAATAGTTTATGTTAATCTTCTTGTGATCTATTTCTCATCCATTTCTGGATGTAAACCTCCTCCACAATGTTTAACTAACCTTTGTTGTCTGCCTTACTTTGGCCCAGTTGTTACCTTTTTACTAAATTTATTGTACTAACCCTTACTATGTGAAAGTTTATCTTATTCAGAACAATAAACAACTAAAAGGTTGTTATACTTCCACTATTTATTCTTTAAATACTTTAAATGTAATGACAGCCGTTTCGCTATCGAAATAGCATCTCCAGATTGACATATTGAAGTTACATTTTGTTTGTTTGTAGCTATGTACCTGATGTTGATTAGGTAGTATTAAGGCTAGACCAAGTATGGAAGTAATAAGACATAACAATATTTAAGCCTAGATGGTATTAGCCCTAAGGGATTATCCTGGATGTATTTCTCTCTAAGATAAGTATAACTGATACATAGATAAGACGTAATTATAACATAAATATATTAAGTTATTGTAAAGATCAGCATGATATAGTTTTTTCCTGGTTTTTCTATATCATTGCACAGTTATACTGATCTTAGAGGGAAATACATCCAGGATAATCCCTTAGGGCTAATAACATCTAGGCTTTAATATTGTTATGTCTTATTACTTCCATACTTGTTCTAGCCTCAATACTACCTAATCAACATCAGGTACATAGCTACAAACAAACAAAATGTAATTTCAATATGTCAATCTGACGATGCATTTCGATAGCGAAACGGCTGTCATTACATTTAAAGTATTTAAAGAATAAATAGTGGAAGTTAATTGAACCTTTTAGTTGTTTATTGTTCTGACCTTTTTACTACATTTTTTATAATAAGAAGTTGACTGCAATAGGTACCTCTAAAATTTGCGGGATCATCAGTGGGACCTTTTTTGTGTATCATTTTTAACAAGACATCGTTCCAGTTATCTGATATAAAATGTGTTTCAATTATTTTATTGAATAGGAAAGTAATATCTAGAATCCAATTGTTGGGTAGATTTTCATAATACTCATATGTGATGCCATCACAGCCGGGAGCCCTGTTACTTCGACATTTGTTAAGAACTTGGTAAATTTCATCTAAAGTAGGGTGAGAAGCGTTGAAGTAAAGAGAAGTGTCATCATAAATGTCATCATAAATGTCACCGTAATAAGCCTCCCAAGTTTCCTCTGAATATTTTTATGCAAGACCAAAACGTTTCAGAGTTTTTGGAATTAATCAGAAGAGAATTCAGTTCCTTATAGCTCTTTTTATTTTTAAGCAAATTTTTATACTCACGTCTTTCCATTATGTAAGTTTTACGATAGTGTTCAGAAAAATTATTAGATTTGCAAGTTTTCAGGCATTTGCGGAGGTGGAGCTTAGCTAACTGACAATCGTGATAAAACCACGGCTTAGTTACTTAGGCATTTTGTCTTTTTTATGATATCAAGGTGAAATTTAGATCACTAGCAGCAGTTAGAATAGCTGATATAATATTATTATATGAATCATTAATATTTGTAGATTTGTAGCTAACGCTTTGTGAATGCTGCATAGCCTTTTTAAACGAAAGAGCTAAGTTAGGGCACCATTTAAAAGAAGAGTTTGCTGTGCGTGGTGTAACAGGAGTGATGGTTGCTTTTTGTGATGATAAGCCTGTGTTTTTAATGAAACAGATATCGCGAAATAATGTAACGTCGATGAGAACGCATAAGTCTGCAATTAAATCTAAGTAACAATTACTAATCCATACCAAGTCAATGACGCTACTCCCAAGACTACCGAAATAAGTAAATTGCCCTGGTATATCTGAAAAAGTACTGCCATGTAGAAGAGTGAATCCATTTTCGCACATAAAAGTAACAAGCGCGCGTCCCCTCGTATTTAATGTTTTGTCTAAACTCTGACGTAATTCTATTAGCTTTGTTCACCCACTCTATAATTAAAATCTCCCCCTATCAGTACAGGTACATTGCTATGAAGTTTTACAATTTAGGATATTGTTATTTGTAGTAACTCAAAGCTATAGAAAGCTCCAGAAAGAAAATTAACCTGTCCGAGCGTTTTTTCGAAAAATCAACCATTTCCATTACAATTAACTTATTCCTTTCATATCATCCATACTGTATATTAATCCATCAAAGTCAATAGTAATTTTATTTGGAAATATCGTCATCAGATCGAGGAAAAGTTAAATATTTCAGTCGAAGAGAGTGATATTGCTTTAGTACGAAGTGTCAAAAATTTAAGCTTGAAGATTAATATATAAATATACTCAGAAGGAGTAATTTCTTAATATTAATTTTTTGCCAACTTGGTAGATTTACATCGAGAATAAAACATAATTTTTTAATAACGTATAATAAAAAAATAGTAATGTGTTTGGCGACCCCTGAACTGAATACATTCATGTACACGTCTGCTTGTGGTATCTCGTTCCATGCAACTTGAACTTCATGGAGTAACTGTGCCAGAGTTTAGGGAGGATTGTGTAAATTGGACAAACTTCTTCCCATCATATCCCACACATGTTCGATGGGATTTAAATCTGGTGAACGCGGTGGCCACGGCAAAACATTTACTTCAGCTTCTTGAAGAAAGTCTATAGTTCGACGAGCAATATGGGGTCGTGCGTTATCTTGCCAAAAAAGGAAGTGTCGACGGTCGGGTAGATAGGACAGTAAAGTGGTTTATCATCAACGTAACGTGCAGCTCTAATAAACACAAGTGGTGATCGGTTACCATAGGCAATAGCCCTCCAAAACAATACTCTAACTGTCCTGTGTACAAGTCTTTCAAGAACGAACCAGATATCTCGTCGCTCTCCACGGCGGTGTCTTACCCTTCTGGGGTCATCGTGCATGCCTAAACAAAATCGCGATGTGTCGCTGAATGCTATATTATGCCATTCTTCCACCCATTGCTGCCGTTCTCTGCACCAATTCAAACGTTGGTGGCAATGGTCCTGGTTCAAAGGTAGCACTAGTGGGCAGTATACAAACAATCCACAGGCTGGAATGCGACGGTATAGTGTATGCATATGCAGGTCTACCTTCCTCTCCAAACCATTGATCAGCAATTAGCTGAGCAAGTATTATGGCGCGCTTATCTTGACGCTATGTAGTACGCCTTGGTTGGCCAGTTGGTCTTTTTCGTGTTCCTCTTCCTTCGTTTATCCACACACGACACACATGCATAAGAAGAAACAGAGTAAGTTACACTACAAGATCATTAGCATGGATAGCCTCATTATTTTTATCACCGCAAAAAGCCTGTTTTTAGTTACCATTGACAAAAGAAAATTATTTTTTATTTTAGTTAAAATGTAAAAATTTGATGCACGGCAATGTTCTTATATCTAATTTTCATATTTAAAACCCTAAATTTGATAAACAAAAAAGCTTAAACATGTATTATTAGTCGCAATTATTTCTCACTATCGTAAGTGTGCACATTTTATTTTTTATATAACTAACTGAATGGTTTACGTAAAATAGACATTTATATTAATTAATAATGTTTATCTTGTCATCCATTTCTGGATGTGAACCTTCTCCAAAATATTTCACTAACCTCTGTTGTCTGCTATACTTTGATCCAATTGTTACCATTTATGTCGTTTTCTACATTAAGTTCTGATCTCAACATTTATCCATTCCAATATTACTCATAAGATTTTCTGACCTGGACGTTCCAGGAGGAAGATGCTCAAAATTTTTTAGAATATATTTTTTTCTAGTAGCACAGCATCATATAACCTTTTTCATATAAATAAGCACCATTTTGTGTTTTGAAGATACCCAGCTGTCTCAATCTCGCTTCAAATTAGATTCTTTAGTTCTCTCAAGTATTTTGTAAGACAGCTTCATTTGTGGATCTACTACTTTTGATAGCTGAATAAACTCTTCCATCTTAGTTCGACCTTACAACTGCTAATCAGAACAATTACATCGCAAAGCTGAAGGTAATTTCGAAACTCTCCACCGATAATGATACATTGTGAAGAAATCTGAACGTGATAAGCTTTGAAGGAAATCTATTCACTCTGACTGCGATTTCTCAGTACAAATGACCACGTTCAGTTTCACGTGTATGGTAATATTTTATTATATCTATTTTCTATTTCTATTTTAATATAGCAAAATATTGTATTCGGTAAGATATTGTATTCGGCGGTTTGTTCTGTGAAAAGTATGAACATGATCTTTTTCGATACATCCTCCTCAAAACCCTGATAGCTGTACTGGTCGAGAGAAGTCAAACTTGTTTATTTTACCAAGCAGTTAGTATTGGTAATAGCTTACGTACACAATCATATATTTTAAATTTCAGTATACCAAATGGAAGCTAATTCATTACAAGCAGAAAAGCATTATGAAACAGAAGAATTTGACACGGAAATTAAAAGGAAAAAAGTCAAGAAACCAGAGACGTTATTTCTAGTGTTAATTTTTTTAACAGGTAAGTAATTTTCTAGTTAGGGGTGTATAATTGAGTACCAAACATAATAAAAATATGAACAGTCATGAAAAAACCAGAGAATGCTTTTTAATAAAGTAGTAAGCATGATTAAGAAACAAGTATATCACAAAGACGGATTTTTTAGTCCGAGTGCAAAAACTTTCATTGTTACAGGAGTTTTACCTATTAATTTTTAGAATTCGCGTCCAGATACATTTCTAAACAAGATAAAAAATAAATTGCAATTAAAGATTTTTAACTAATTTGTTGGTATTACAAATTTGAATTTGACACCTGAAATTATAAATACGATTTTAACAACCTAACCTAACCTAATCTATATTTTTTGCAGGAATTATTTTTTGTTGTTTGTTCCCTTTATAATCAACATAAGAATTAACTGAAAATGGGAATATTGCTTGTCAATGTCTTTAATGATTGTATTATATTAATTTTTTGATAAGGTTTCATAAATAAAATAAATTTGAATTCTAATCCTATACACTATCTAAAGTTTCGTTATATCTCTAACTATTGTGGATCAAGTATTTAAATTATATTTAGGTCTACATATATATTTTTTTCATCTCTGTTTTTAGGATCAATAGTATGTTTAATGAATGGAGTATCATCAGTGTGGCCCTCAACAGCAATACCCAAACTGAAATCTAATAACACAGAAGAAAATCCACTCGGAAGACCCATAACGACTTTCGAATTTTCAATGCTGGCAGGCCTACCAACTTTGGCAATGGTACTGGGGTCTATGGTGCATGGTTATTTATCACAAAAAAATGGAAGAAAACGATCCATTCAAATTGCAGGAGCAGGAATATGTATCTCCATCTTAGCCCTGGCATTTAGTACAAATGTAATTTGTATAATCATTTTCAGGTGCATTTGGTATTTATTTTGTAATGGTGGTTTAATAGTTTTTTTTATTTATGTAACTGAAATTTGTGAGGATCACAACAGAGCTAAATATGGCTGTTTAGCAGGTGCAATGCTTCCATTTGGTCAAATAGTAGGTTTTGGTTTTGGAGCATTTTTGGATTTTAGAAATTTTACTCTTGCAGAATTAACTCCAATGTTAATATTTTTCATCTTTTTCTTTTTTGCACCTGAATCTCCAGTTTACAATTTCTCAAAAGGCAGGGTTGAAAAATGTTCGCGATCTCTTAGGAAATTAAGACGTTATAAAAACGAAATAGAGTTAGAAAAGGATTTACAAAGTATTAGCGATACTATTAATGTATCAAAGATGCATACACAAACACATTCATCAATTGTAAATCTGTTTAATAGTAAAGAAAAAAGATACGCATTATTTTTAGCATTTGTTCCGCTATTGATAAAAGTATTTGGTGGGATAGGAATTATTTTACCGTTTTTGGAACCCATTTTTATAGCAGCTGAAACAAGATTTAACAGTCGTCAAATGCCTATTTTTGTAGCTATATTCAAATTAGTTGGTTATTGCGTAACTTCATTCATAGTAGAAAAATTCGGAAGGAAAATTTTATTGATTATTTCATCGGTTGGATCAGGAGCTTCCATGTTTGCATTGGGATGTTTTTTCCATTTAAAATATATTAATTCCCCATTAATTTATCATTTGCAATGGTTTCCTTTAGCTTGTACAATATGTTATGTTATTTCGTTTTCAATCGGACTAGGCTCAATACCGCAAGCTATTATGGGAGAATATTTTATTCCAGATTTAAGAGCAGTGGGTGTAACTTTTGTTACTTCTTTGTTTTCAGTTTTCATATTCGGCTCGTCAACTTCGTATCCATATATAGTTGAACATTTGGGATTGCAATGGTGTTTATGGATATATAGTTTTCTTAGTTTACTAGGAGCTTGTTTTATTTACCTAGTTATTCCAGAAAATAAAGGTAAAACCATTAAAGAAATACAAGAATATATAAAATCATGCTGTAATAAAAAGTAAACATTTGTTAATTATACTTATATCATATTTATGTGTTTTTATTTCTGTAAATTTGGTGGTAAATATGAAATTACAAATGGGGAAATATACCCTATTGAGTGTCCTAAATCCAAAAAGAATTCACACAGAATAAATAAAAATAATAATCTTAAATATAAAAATAATCAGGGAATGGTGTCACAATGTGACATCCTATTTGCAATCCTTAATAAATTCCCTGTCTCTAAACACCGATCCATTGTATGTTTTATTGTGTAGGTAGAGTCGTAGCATGCGCTCTTTAATTAGATATTTTAAAATGCTTTTAATGTGCTCCGGCCCGCTAGAGGAAGCAGCATCGTTGACATCACGTGCCAAGATGCCAGACGTCACTAGATCTGATTTTATACGTGGCCTGTCTAATGCCTGTCTAATGTCGGTAAGAATACTGTTTTTACCAGTCATTTCTCTTTTGATAATCTCTTTTGCGGCTGAGAAAGCAGTGAGCTCTGTCTGAGCTACACTGGCAGTATTAATTAGATCCAGTATCGTACCTATAAATAAATATTAACTGAAGATAATGTATCTGGAGCGTTGTTTTTAATGATTATCTTATAGGGCAAGTGAAAGGCATCTTGGTACAATCGATTCTGTGTTTGCTTGTAGCAGTGGAAGCCCGCCTATGGCAACAAGTTCCATGAGCATAATTAATTATATAACTTGTTACTGAATGATAATAGATGCAAAACTCATTACAAGTAAGTCATTCAGAATAAAAATGTGATGTTAATTTGTATCTTCCATTGTTATAAATGATTTTCGAATCATGTATGTAACAACCGGCAACATTGCTTTCCTAACTTCAGTCCACCACCTTCACTTCAACATACCTACTTAAAAACTGTTCCTTATAATATATTTTACTTATAATTACGAGTGAAGTTCAAAACTAATTAAGTAGTGCACATTAACTTTATCTAAACAGGGTTTATTTATGATAATTATAATTTTAATTATAATAATAGATATATGAGAAAAAAAACCAACCGCAAGGATAAAATTTGACGAGCAACATGCAAAAAATACGACAATATTAAATCTTAAAAAATAAAAATCTAAAAATAAAATTAAAGTACATAAATTAATATTTTTAAAGTTATGGTTCCTCGCACTCTGCGTCAGAAGATTCACCATCTGATTCTAGAGAAATTACAATGGGCTCTATAGCAATATCAATTATGTTATCTAGCTCCCACATTTTTTTATCTATTTCTGTAACGTGTCTAATACATTTTTGCCAATTTTCACTTATTACTTCAGATATTGCCTTATTGAAGAGATTTTTAACATCTGATAATTTCAAAGTAGTGTTATTTCTGGCAACATAACCTTTAACTTGAGCCCATATCAATTCTATCGGATTCAGCTCACAATGGTAGGGTGGTAAACGAAGGATTTCAATTACTCGTTTTTTGACTATCTCCTCAATATTATATTTTTTATAATTTTGCTTATGTTTTTTAGCAATAGTTAACAATTCTGCCACAGCATTGTATTGTCAAAGGCTAAATTTTTAGAAGATAACCATTTTGCAATTTCATCCTTTTTCCATTTGGTGGTTGGTAAAGGTTCAAGTAATCTGGAGTGGTAACTTGCATTGTCCATTACAATAACCGATCCTTTTGGTATGAATTGAATCATCTGTTCAAAATATTCCTCAAACACGTCTCCATTCATTTCTTCGTGATAATCAACGGTTTTTTTTATTCAAATAAGAGTAAACCATTCTCAAGAAAACCTTTTCCTTAAGGTTCCTTAAAACCAGTAGTATATCCTTCTAGAAAAGCTTAATGGGATGATTTTATATTTTTGTCTTTCCAAACTCTTCCGACACAATGTCCTTCATTAACACATGTTTCATCTAAATAATAAATGTTTTTATTTTGAGCTTTAACTTGTTGTATTCTTCTGAGGTACTGTCTTCTCCAACATACAATTTCTTCAGAATCAATTAGCATTGAGTGTCTGCCCATTTTTTCAAATTTAAAGTTTAACTCATGTAACGTTTTCCATAGTTTATCCCGGCTTATTGTGGGTAAATCAACATCATTCGTAATGGCTTGCAAAACTTTATCTAAAGTTGGTATTTGCTTGTTTATAAAAAATGAGTGAACAAGCTTACGAATAGCATTTTTAAAAAACTCGTCCACGTTGACTTTTAATAGTTTTTGTCTACCTGGTTTCGGCTTTGGTGAGGTTACTCCACCTGATTTTTCCTCCTTTAGAACTCTATATATTGTAGATTTTCCATATCCCATTGCCTTAGATGTTGTTTCAACTACACTGTCAATAGTGTGTGAGGGATTTTGATGTTTAAAATAGTGGTACACATTCACTACAGCACTCTTTTCATTGAGCGATAAATGGTCTAGTTTTAATTTTTTCACTGGCGTATACTCACAAACTGCTTCCATTTTTAGTCACTACTATTTGTCACGTTTATCGAAAATCAAATAACTGCATTTCTAGAAACTTAAGCACTATCTAAGTCAAAAAATCGGTCATTAGAAGCTGTTGCCATTCGGAGGTCGTTAAATTACAATTATCCCTTTCTAATCTGGTTACGCCTATGACGCACGTTAATCCTCTTAGGCCTACTGTAGTAACAATGAAAGATCATAAAATAATGTGATAGTCCAAGAAATTTAATAAATTTTGTATTGAAATTAACAAAAACAATTTAGAATGCATTACATATATTGAAGTTTTACCGCACGTACTGTACTATAGTTTTGCATACCGAATTAGTTTTTATTCTGGGAATTTACTCTCTCTTGATTTTCAAATACAGTATAATAAATAATTAAAATGATTTATTTATTTAAATTTGTTTATTATTTTATAAAATTTAAAATGTTACCCAGCTAACTGTAAATATATTAAATAATAATCTTTTTTTTAATAGTAAAAAAGTACCTATAATTATATCTAAATTGAAGTAAATCATCCATTGTCTCAAATGTGACCGAACCATAGAAAATTAAAAATCCGAGTTAACTTCACACAGTTTTAAGTAGATGTACTATGAGAGTTCTAACCCACTAAAGAACTGGGGTACCTCCGTATATTACAGCATAGTAGTTCTAGAACGGTTCTGAACCGTTCTAGCACTTTGGACCAGTTGTTTATTTCGGATAGTTGTGTTATATTATAATGATTAAATAATTGAACGACTGGAACGAGTTTTATTATAATGATTAGATAATGGAAGGGTTCGAAAGAGTTTTTGTTGGATGTATTGCGGGTTGCCTGGTTTGAAAAAAATTTTCCGCGGGTGGGTTTCGAACCTACGGACCGACGATTGAAATTTACAATTTAAGCGCCCTTAATCACTGGGCTACGAAACTAAGAATATAGGTATATGTTAAGAATGGATATCAAAAATTTGTCGCGGGGACGCGTCGGTGTGCGAAAATGTGCAAATATTGTAAACCTTTGATCATACGTAGAGGGTCACAAATTTTAAAAATGTTAATCTTAAGACGTTTTAGGATACAGACCGCTACGCTAGTAGGGAGCAATAGACCCGCTAGCAGGAAAAAATATAGTTCTAGTAGCAGTTTCTTTTGATGCAGAAATATACCCATTATAGTAGCAGTTCCATTGATGTAGAAATATAACCATTATAGTAGCAGTTCCTTTTGATGCAGAAATATACCCATTACAGTAGCAGAAGTGGTAGAACATCAATACCTATCCGAAGCCAAAAAATTGGACGTTGTACTGGCGTTTTAAGAAAATCCTCATACCAGTTCTAGGCAGGTCACACTAGATAATAATGTCCACCAATCAACTGTTGTAAGAGTGCTAAAAAAAGAGAAGTGGCATCCATACAAAGTACATCTGGTCCAGGAGCTATTAGAAGATGACTTTTATAGAAGAATCGAATTCTGCGAAATCGTTATGGAACAATGTTGCACAGATCCGGGTTTCATGCAAAAGGTACTTTTTTGAGATGAAGCATCTTTTATGCTGAACGGTCACGTAAATCGCCAGTAATGTCGATATTGGGTAAGTGAAAATCCACATTGGATGGAAGAGTATAGGTCCCGAGAAGGTGAATGTTTGGGCCGGCATTAAAAACAATCAAATTGTAGGGCCATATTTTTTTGAGGAAAACATAACTGCTGCTAGTTATCTGGAATTTCTTCAAAATTATCTTTTGCCACAGCTGAATCAGCTATTTCCAAATAGAAATAATTTATGGTACCAACAGGCTCCCCCACACTATGGCGTTGAGGTAAGAAATTACCTTAATAACGTTTTCCCAGGAAGGTGGATAGGTAGAATAGGGCCTATCGAATGGCCACGAAGGTCTCCAGATTTGACTCCGTTAGACTTTTTTTTGTGGGGATATTTAAAAGGCAGAGTATATCAAAATCTACCGAATAATGTAGAAGAGTTGAAGGAGCGAATCCGAACGTAAATTGCACAAATAATACCTGAAGTCCTCAAAAACGTTAGGAAAGAATTTACTGCTCGCGTTTCTCATTGTATCATTGCTGAAGGTCGGCAATTTGAACATTTATTGTAATTTAATTGTATTTAAGTAAACATTTATTCTTAATTGTATTGATAAACCAACAGTTTTGGTTAACCCTGTAGAAATAAATATTCAAATGATTAGATTGTTGCAAAGGCAATAAGGAGACCTTTCAAATGAGCTGTCACGTGACCTCGGTTTGTATTTAAAAAAATCGTCGATGATTTCATTACGCCATCACTAATGAAGTAATGTCCAACACATCAATATGCAGTTGATGGCCATTCAAAAATTAAAATTGACGTGTTTAAAGATTTTTTTTTAAAGTCGTCTGTTTCTAAAATAATTAATTTATTCCATACATTTGCATCATACTCTATAACAGAGGATAAAACTTTTCTCTCGGCAACAACCGAGCATTTTCACACCCCATGGGAGTTGCCTTAGTTAAGAATTTAGGATAGGCTTATTAATTGGTTTTTTTTAATTATTTATTTTTTTCACTATTAATTTAATGCTTTCTTTGTTAAGTCTATTTAGAATATATGGTATGGTATGGTAGATATAGGGGTAGGATATCCCAATTTTACTAATTCATTATATAGTGATATGGGCCGTCGAAGATGCGCACTCGTCGACCCCACTATCAAACTAAATACAATCTCAGGGTGGACTCAGTTGAAGGTTACCTAAAACAAATATAATAATATATAAAATTCGCTATTATTTATCTTCTTGAGTTTATTGGAATGCTTTCTGTACTAGCGGTCGCTTCCTTCTATCTTCACTTTATTTTCCTCCTTTGGGGATTCTTTTGTACACAGCTTGGACTACTGTCTCCTCTCTGGTATTTAATTTAGAATTTCTAATGGTTTTTCTACTTTGTTGTCGCCAAACGGAATTTTAATTTCGAAATTACCCTATGGAATATTTTCCTATATTTACTTTTAAAACTTCTAGAATTCTTTATATTCTTCTCTTGTTATTAACAATTACTGTTCTTTCTTTGAGAAATAATGCTCCTTATTCCCCTATACCGAAATTTTACCGGATCGTCTCTATCTTTTATTTTAAATAAATGATCTGGAGTTGCGCATTGTCCCGTTCTCATTATGACTATAGCTGTAATATGCCTCCTATCAATGTACGGAAATTTAGAAAACCATGTAGTTTGTGGAAATTTATTTTAGCATGCCATGTACCATTTGCCTTTGTGGTCAAATGATTGCTTCCATTCTTTCTCAAATTGTTTTTGATGTGGTAAAAAGTCATACTTGAAAACTTTAATATTCTCAAGGATGTGCAGGTTTCTTCCTATATTCGCCAATTTATCCGCTTCTGAATTCCCTGGGATGTCTTGTGACCTGAAATCCACGCTAAGACTATTTTGATATTTAATTCCTTGGTTTCTAGGATAAGTTTTTTGGTTTGTAGAGAGATGAAGTTCTTGCACTGCAGAAATCTTTAAAAATTACAACTTGTTTCAAGTTTTTCTCTATACTGACCTTAACTGCTTTGTTAATAATTGCAATTATTTCGGCTGAGCAAATTTGGGTGAATTCTATCTATGGAACCATCTGTGAAAATCCATGTATATTTTGAGTATACGTTCTTGAAAATTCATTTAGAAATTGTTGGTGGTTATATACATCATGTTTGCAAATATTTTCTAAAATGTAATTCATCGGTGTCATTTGAATGTCAATACTAAAACATGGTTTAATCTTTGATGCTGTTCTGAAATAGTGTTATTAACTTCTCTGAGACGAGTAATGAGATACGGGAGGTTCTTATTTTTCCAGCATACTGATGTTTTACTGATATTAGTATTAAGCTGGTTAAGTATCTGATTTAAAGAGTTGTTGAGGTCACTTCTGACTTTGAGAAACAATTTAATTGCCAACATTTGTCTACGATATTCTGGGCTAAATTCTCCACTTTCTGCTAGTAAACTATTTATTGGTGTGGACTTCATGGCTCCGTTAATTTATCTTAAACATTTCTATTGTAGGCAATCTAATTTATCAAATAGATTTTTGTTGCCTGGTTTAAACACGTACGAAGCATAATCGAAATGTGGTCTTATAATGCCTTTGTAGATTATCACTAGCGTATTTGAATCTGCTCCCCAATAGGTCCCTCTGACAGATCTGACTATATTTAGTTCCATTTGTGCTTTATCACCTATTTTTTTGAAATGCTCATTCCATTTAAGTCTTCAGTTAATTTTTGCACCTAAATTCGTAGTATTATCTTTAATCTCAATAGACCCATCTCGTTAATGGTACAAATTGAATCCGCATGCGCGAACCAACTCTCACTCTCGTAGTTCCCTAAATGTTCGTGTCCCTTATAAAATTGTGTTGGCATGACATGCAAAAGTAATTAGTAGTCCAAAGTAAATCCAAAGAAAAGTCTAGGTACACACACACAAGTCGTTAATATTAAATACACAAACTAGCAAGCGGCGTACACGAACGTAATAAAAATTAGTACTTCTCCTTTGTGGTTTATGGCCTGAGCTGCCGGGGCTATACGGCAAATATATAAGCTAGCTTTTGACAGCTAAAAGAGTTTTTTTCGTTTAAATTGTGGTATTCCTGGGTAACAATACGTCGTGTTATATGGCAAGAAGTAGTCAAGTAGTCAAATTTGAGCAGTGGAAGGGGAGAATTCAAAAATATTTGCGCATGAGTATTCAATAAGGAGATTTGTAAGTTTTCTAAGAGTTGGTGATTTCTGCTAGATTGTACCCTTTTTGCGTGAATACAATGTCGTCTGCATATTGAATTACATTGAAATTATTTGGTAAACTTTAAATAAGAGAATTTTTGTATATTTTGAATAATACTGGACTTAGTGGAGAACCCTGTGTTAGACCTTGATGACTTGCTCTGGGGCCTACCAGTGTATTCTGGTTATCTTTGATAAATAATGTTCTGCTGCTTAGTAGATTATATATAATTTTACAATATTCAGAAGAGATATTCATTTGTACCATTTTTTTGTACAATAGACCAAAGGTAACTTTATCAAATGCTGCTTTTAGATCGATGAATACCGTAAGTAGATATTTATTCTGACTGAATGCGTTAAGAACAGCATGTGTTAACATAGCTATTACGTCGTTACATCCTCTTCCTTTCCGAAATCCGAATTGATATTTATGTAAAATTTCTTTATGTTCTAGATGCCATTCTATTCTTATATTTAGCAGATTCTCAAATGTTTTCGATATACAGGAATTTAATGCGATGGGTCTGTAACCTTCCGGACTATTCATATTCTTTCTTGGCTTCTAGAAGGGGATTATTATGGTTTTCTTCCATTCTTGAGGTATTTTTCGTTCTTATAGTGCATAATTATGTGCTTTTCAGATAAAAGTATCCACCTTTAATAACTTTTTCGTGCAATCGCACGCGAAGTCAGTATTTCGCGTTCTCAGCACAGTCCGCGAAATTTAATTTCGCGGCCGTTACCCATAGCAACGGCCGCGAAACCAAACGTCACTTCCAAATTTGACATTTCTAAAATACTACAAAGACAAGGATTATTTTTTATTGAATACCAACAAATACATAAGTTATATTATTTAGGATGAATATTTACATTAATTGTACAGTTTGTATTATTACTTATATTTACTCCAGAAGTTGAAGCAACTACATCTAGTGTTTCTGAATAATGGTTATTGCCTACATTCAAACCAGATACCATATCGCTATCAGTATCAGACATTTTGCGTTTTGACAAGAACTGTCAAAATATATATTGAAACATATCATTTCCATAGCACACGGTGATATTGTTAAATGAATTGAAATGCTGTTGATTTTAGAGCAATAATATATTTATTTACAACTATCTATTTTAATAATTTTAACGATTGCACGAAAAATAGTGTGTATGCCATGGCCGCGAAACTTTTTAACGACCTCAAGATTATCTTGCCTCGGCCGCAAGCGGCCTCGGCGATAACTGTTCTATCGGTACGTTAAAGAGGTATTTCGCGGCCTTAGCATACAAATAACTATTGTAATACTGGTATTTAGGAAAAATCCACGTCAATTTATATTGGAAGGGACAAGCATTATGGCTTGTTTAAACTTACTGGAAAAGCCACCCCCTTGCCTTTTTTATAAAATTACTTCTCATATTTTTTATGTAAAATTTAGATACTCCTCTTTAAGCTGATTTCAAAAATGTATAATACTTGCAGGTTAAAGTGGTTAGTTTATGAGATAAACAATTTTTCTTTTAATAGCATAAATTTTACTTATTTTTTACTTTCACCTTATTTGCCTGTAATAAAATGGGTTGTACAACAGTTCCCTGTTTGGAGTGTTGCAGAATTGTCGAAAAGAGTTTTTTTTCTTAGTTTTAAGTGTTAATTTAACATATGCTTTAATTCCCATATATTTGATGTAATTTTCCATATTTGGATACTGTTGAAATTGTTTGATGAAGTTTCATCTGCTTTCAACCAATTCATTGTATTCCTCATTCCACCAAGGAGTGGTTTTCTTATTACCGTCTATTTTTTAGTATGGAATATTTTCTTCCGCACTTGCATCTACCAGTTGAATCCATGTCCACACTATCTGTGATTCCTAGGAATTTTTCTTCGACAGATTGTGAAAATTCATCCAAATTGGCCTTTTAAAAGTTTATTTTTTTATTATCATTTTTGATTGTTTCTTTCATTTCTATTTCGTACATTGTAGGGAAATGATCACTACCCCCGGCATCTGTTGACTATTTCCCTGGTGATTATTGAGAGATCCAGTGCTGATGGATTTTGGTTTGGTCTTCCTAATCTAGTTGGCAAGCCGTCATTGAGTATGCTTAGATCGTGATTTTCCAATGTTTTCAGTATTAGTTTGTCATTTATGTCTTCCGTTCCACACCCCCAGGCTTGACTATGCGCGTTAATATCTACAAAAATTAGAAAAGGACGATCTATATTATTAATAAACCTTTCTCATTCTTTTTTACCTAAATTATTTCCAGAAGGATTATATACATTTACTATGTTTAAAATCAACATTTCTAAATGAATTATAATAGTTTGAAATTTATAATGTGAGGAATTCTGTGGGGCCTTGAAAGGATCACCTTTCAATTTTGATCCAAAGGTAGGAGGCACAACTTCTGGATAGCTCGCTTGGTGTTGCAAGAAGCCGTATGAATGGTTACTACTCGTATCTTGCCGTCTCGTCCGGGGTGAATTTCTAGAATGCGTCCCAACTTCCATCTTAAGGGAGGCAGGTTTTCGTCCAATAGCAAAACCATGGAGCCAGGACGAAAATTATTGTTCTTTTCTTGTACCCATTTGGTTCGTTGTTGTAAAAGAGAAAGGTATTCTCTGGACCACCTCGACCAAAAGTGTTGCGTGGCTTGTTGTAACTTCTGATATTGGTTTAGCCGATTGCTTGGAAGTTCAGATAGGTTGAATTGTGGGATGGATGTTAAGGAATGTCCAATTAGGAAGTGTCCGGGAGTTAACGGTTCGAGGTCATTAGGGTCCGTGGATAATGGAGTAAGTGGTCGTGAATTCAAAATGGCTTCTACTTGGGTAAATATCGTGCAAAGTTCTTCGAATGTGGGATAGAATCCCTTTATGGTTTTGGTAACCTCCGTGATGAGGTGATTGGGCAGGGATAAAGTTCCAACGAATATTGTGCTCATTGAAATAGTCTGCCAAGGATTTGTCGTTGAGAAAATTTTTCATGGATTTAACAACGTTCCTCAGCTCATTGTTTGCACCCACAAAGTTTGTGCCGTTATCTGAATATATGATTTTGCATAAACCTCTACGTGAAGTGAACCGTCTTAATGCATTAAGAAATACCTCGCTAGTCATGTCACTGACTGGCTCTAAATGAACAGCTCGGGTGGTGAAGCAAACAAATAGGCATAAGTAAGATTTTATTATTTTTCTGTTTCTTAGTTTACCGTCGCGTATTAAAAAAGGTCCGGCAATGTCAATTCCGATAATGTAGAACGGTCGATTTGGGGTTACGCGATCCTCAGGTAAGTTTGACATTTTCTGAATTGACGCGATAGGCCTTGTTCTAAAGCAAGTTATGCATTTGCGCAGAATGCTGCGAACTGTCATTCTGCCATTTATTATCCAATATTGCTGACGCAACGATGCCAGAATGGATTGAACACCAGCATGAAGGTGTTTGTGATGTTCGTTTAATATTATGAGCTTTGTTAACATGTGTTTTGGGTGAAGTAAAATGGGAAATTTTTGGCCGTATTCGATTTTAGCGTGCATTAGTCGACCGCCAACCCGCAATAACCCGGTGGGATCTAAGAATGGACATAGCGGTAGTAATCGTGAGTTCTGGGGGATCTGCCTCGATTTTTCTAGAGAAGCCAGCTCTACTGGGAATGATTCCCGTTGCGCTAAGCGTAGTAGTGCCACTAACGTTTGATCGCTTTCCTCGATTGTTAAGTTACCATAAAGTTTTTGGCTGCCTTTTCGGCAATTGTTGCGGAATCTAAAGCAAAGAGCTAATACTCTATTTAATCTTGAAAAGGATGAAAACCTGGAAAATATTGAGTTGCTTGTTATGACCACGTGAGATGAAATGTTTTGACGCCTTTCCGATGTTTCCTGGATATCTGCTGGTTGACTGGGCCATGAATTCATGTCCTTGGATAGCCAGTCTGGGCCTAACCACCATAAATTGTTAATTCTTAGATCCGCTGCAGTTGCGCCTCGTGACAATATGTCAGCAGGGTTCTGTTTAGATGGAACATATCTCCATTGCTCTCTTATGCTGTTTTTTAGTATTTCCGATACTCGATTTGATACGAAAATTTTTCATACGTTTGGAGAGGCAGAAAGCCACGCGAGCACTATTGTACTATCGGTCCAAAAATATACTGCATCCGTATATGTTTTTAGGGCTTGACTTACCCTGGAAAATAACCGAGTGGCCAATAGTGCACCGCCCAGTTCCAAACGAGGTAATGTGATTGTTTTAACGGGTGCTACTCGGATTTTGGCACATAGTAATCTTACTTGGGAGGATTCACCTGCCAAAAACGATTTAAGATAAATACATGCCCCGTATGCATTTAGCGAAGCATCGCAAAAACAGTGCATTTCGATTCGAACAATTTGGTTTGTTACTACTTGACGAGGAATTTCGATATCGCTAATACGGTCTAAACCGTCTATTAACCTTTTCCAGCTTTCCTTGTACTGAGCTGGTAACGCTTCATCCCAGTCTAGCTTTATGAGCCAAAGTTGCTGTAGTAAGATTTTTGCTTTAATAACTATCGGAGACACAAGACCTAACGGATCAAATATTTTTGAAACCGTTGAGAGAATTGTGCGTTTTGAGATGTATTTTATGTTTAATTCGTTCGCTGAAAAACTGTATTTTAAAATATCCGTTTTTGAGTGCCAAATAAGCCCAAGAGTTTTGTTATATTCTTGATGCGGAATATCATATTGATTGGCTGATTGATCCGATGGTTGTATGATTTGTGAGTCGTTTGATGCCCATTTTCTTAGCTCGAAACCAGATCCCTTAAGTAGTTCATAAATTTGATTTTTTAATTTTACCGCCTCTTCAATTGTTTCTGATCCGGTAATGAGATCGTCGACATAAAAATCCCTTTTAATGATGTCACACGCATCTGGGTACTCCTGATAATTTTCTATGGCGATTTGGTGAAGACATCTTACTGCCAAAAAGCTTGCTGATGAAGTTCCATAGGTTACAGTATTTAGGCGATAATGCTGAATGGGCTCATTTGCTTCTGGTCTCCATACTATTCTCTGCAGATCTCGCTGACTTTCTGTGATATAAACCTGTCGGTACATCTTTTCTACATCTGCAGTAAAGACATAGTTATGCTTCGAAGAGCTAGTCCTGTATAGTAGGACCAACCATTAATATATCGTTGAGTGACAGACCATTGCTACCCTTGCTTGATCCATCGAAAACCACTCTTAGTTTTGTTGTTGTGCTTGATTGATTGATTACTCCATGATGAGGAAGGTAAAATATGTTGGATGTCAATTTAGTGTCTTCAAACGTTTTTATTTTAGTCATATGACCTAGTTTTTCGTACTCGTTCATGAAATTTACGTAACGATTTTTAAACTCGGGGTTTTTTCTAAATTTTCGCTCTATTGAATATAGTCTCTTGAGTGCGTTTTCTAAAAAGTTTCCTAGTTGGATCGATTTATCGGTAATTGGTAGGTTTACTATGAAATGATTGTTTGCATCGCGCGAAAGTGTTTGGGTAAAAATGTTTTCACATTTGTTCTCTTCAGGTGTCAGCGTCTTTTTCTCTAAGCATTCTTCCAAAGCCCAGAACTTCTCCAATTGATTTGCTATTGGGTCTGGTTTTGTTAGTGCCAAGCCACAGACCGCCGTTGGTTGATCTTGGTTGGTAAATAGTGGACCCGATACCACCCATCCCAGCACAGTGTTCTGTAGTACTGGAAAGTTGTTTTCTTCTCCTAGTTTTATGGAACCAGAACGTAGTAATTGATAAAATATTTCTGCGCCTAGGAGGACATCGATTGGTGATGAAACGTTGAATTCGTTGTCAGCTAAAGTGATGTGTTTCGGTGAGGATATTTTAGAAGAATCAAACGAGAATGTCGGTAGATTCCGTGATTGTTTTTAAGATAAAGAAACCAAGCTTAACAGCGAATTTTGAACAACCTGAACGTATATTAGAAATTATTCTTTTTGATGTCAATGCGTTTGTGCTTCCGACACCCGCAATTGGTACATGAACGTCCAGCATTGGCAACTGTAGCGCCTTTGCTAGATCCGTGATAAAATTTGATTGCGACCCGCTGTCAAGTAGAGCGCGACACCTCTGCCATCCGCCATCTTTGGTTTGAATAAAAATGATTGCTGTTGATAAGATTATTTGAGGTTTGCTAGATGTGCAGCAAATGACAGAGCTTACGCCTGAAACCTGAGCTGTTTCGTCTAATTGATCATTGGAATTGTTTTCCGGAAGAACTGATACTAAGTTGCTGGAAGCTCGATTTTCGATAGAGTCTAAATGTAGAGTGGTGTTGTGTTTCTTTCCACATATTTTACACCCCTGCGATACACAATTATTTGTTGTATGATTTGCTCTGAGGCAATTGCTACATAAGCCAATACTTTTTACGGTTGATATTCTACCAGGAACTGGAATGGATAGGAATTTTTTGCAATTGTATATATTATGATCCTGTTTACAATAAGGACATTTTGAAAAAGCTGTTGAAACATACGGGATGGGTTTTGGGAGGTGTTGTTTTTTGTTAGCATTTTTATTATGATTTTCAAATTTTGGCGCTGTATGACCTGAGTATATTTGGCCATTGCGAATGTCCTTTGCCTCGTACAATGAACATCTGTCTGTTAAAAATGATAAGAGCTCATCAACTTTTAGTCCCGATTTCTTTGTAGAAATTACATACTCGTCCCAAAGTGACTCCGTTTTTTCATCTAGTTTTCTTACCAAGATTTGTATTAAAATAGCGTTCCAATGTTCCACCGGTTCCCCCAAGACTTTTAATGATCGAATTCGCGTTTGTACATCATCCGTTAAATTTCTTAAAGTATAATTTGAATGGTTAATGCGCGGTAGAGAAAATTAATGTGTTTTTTTATAGTAAGATCTTTGTTATCAAATCGGTTTATAAGTAAATCCCAAGCTTCCGCGTAATTGTCATTAAGTATTTCACCAACCAGGCAGGATGACAAGTAATAAAATTTTCTAACATTGTCCATCCCTGTATCATTGTGAACAATTGTTAAAAACAAATCTCTAAACTGCGGCCTCTTATCAACGTTTCCATTAAATTTTGTTAGTTCTAGTGTAGAAAGTTTCACTAAATTGTTATTTGTTACATTTAAATTATTTTGATTTGGTTGCAAACAATGAGATAAAGAGCTTCGAGAATTATTTACTTCAGAATGATGATTTTTTATTATGTTTTTTACTTTAGTTATTATAGAAAAATATTTGTTTTCAAAATTATCCCTTTCCGTATCATTTAATTCCTGTGGATCGAGATATTCTAATTGCGATTGAATAGAATCAAATTTATTAATAATATCTTGAATATTATTATATCCGTTTTCAAGTTCACTAATTATTTACCGGTGTGAAGTTAGCAACCCAAAGCTGGTAACTCATTTGCCGACCAATCCCGAACGATCAGTGGCGTCGTTACTATCCTTTTGACTGCATAAAGATGAAAGAAGTAGTTAAAAACAAAACAATAAGTATCTTTAGGAACCACAAATTATTCAGCATAAAAAAAACCATTAAGATATATGGTCAAACCGATAGATTCGGTAATTTATATTGGATATATATAATTTTAAAAGAAAATAAATCATGGTGCAATTTGATATTTAAAGATAAGTATCCCAATTATAAATCAAATACTTAATTAAGACAAAAATTATTGAGCTAATCCACAAAGGGTAGTTTTGGTTATTTATTTTGAAAATATGTCATTTTCATGGTGAAGAAAATGACGGAGCATTTTGAAATGTATACATAGATATCTACCTGATAAAAAATATACATAACTGAAAGAAAAATTACTTGACTACTTTACAAGGGGTAGTTTTGGTTATTTATTTATAAAATATGTCATTTTGACAGTGAAGAAAATGACGGAGCAACTTTAAATTTATAGACAAGCATCTTAATGAGAAAACAAATAATTATCTAAAAGGAAAATGACTTAGCTAACCTACAAGGGGTAGTTTTGGTTATTTGTTTATAATATATGTCATTTTGACAGTGAAGAAAATGACGGAGCAACTTTAAATTTATAGACAAGCATCTTAATAATAAAACAAATCATTACCTATAAGGAAAATGACTTAGCTAACCTACAAGGGGTAGTTTTGGTTATTTATTTATAAAATATGTCATTTTGACAGTGAAGAAAATGACGGAGCAACTTTAAATTTATAGACAAGCATCTTAATGAAAAAACAAATAATTATCTAAAAGGAAAATGACTTAGCTAACCTACAAGGGGTAGTTTTGGTTATTTGTTTATAATATATGTCATTTTGACAGTGAAGAAAATGACGGAGCAACTTTAAATTTATAGACAAGCATCTTAATAATAAAACAAATCATTACCTATAAGGAAAATGACTTAGCTAACCTACAAGGGGTAGTTTTGGTTATTTGTTTATAATATATGTCATTTTGACAGTGAAGAAAATGACGGAGCAACTTTAAATTTATAGACAAGCATCTTGAGAATAAAACAAATCAATACCTATAAGGAAAATGACTTAGCTAACCTACAAGGGGTAGTTTTGGTTATTTATTTATAAAATATGTCATTTTGACAGTGAAGAAAATGACGGAGCAACTTTAAATTTATAGACAAGCATCTTGATAATAAAACAAATCATTACCTAAAAGGAAAATGACTTAGCTAACCTACAAGGGGTAGTTTTGGTTATTTATTTATAAAATATGTCATTTTGACAGTGAAGAAAATGACGGAGCAACTTTAAATTTATAGACAAGCATCATAATAATAAAACAAATCATTATCTATAAGGAAAATGACTTAGCTAACCTACAAGGGGTAGTTTTGGTAATTTGTTTAAAATATATGTCATTTTGACAGTGAAGAAAATGACGGAGAAACTTTAAATTTATAGACAAGCATCTTAATGAAACAACAAATCATTACCTAAAAGGAAAATGACTTAGCTAACCTACAAGGGGTAGTTTTGGTTATTTGTTTATAATATATGTCATTTTGACAGTGAAGAAAATGACGGAGCAACTTTAAATTTATAGACAAGCATCTTGATAATAAAACAAATCATTACCTAAAAGGAAAATGACTTAGCTAACCTACAAGGGGTAGTTTTGGTTATTTATTTATAAAATATGTCATTTTGACAGTGAAGAAAATGACGGAGCAACTTTAAATTTATAGACAAGCATCTTAATAATAAAACAAATCATTATCTATAAGGAAAAGGACTTAGCTAACCTACAAGGGGTAGTTTTGGTAATTTCTTTAAAATATATGTCATTTTGACAGTGAAGAAAATGACGGAGAAACTTTAAATTTATAGACAAGCATCTTAATGAAACAACAAATCATTACCTAAAAGGAAAATGACTTAGCTAACCTACAAGGGGTAGTTTTGGTTATTTGTTTATAATATATGTCATTTTGACAGTGAAGAAAATGACGGAGCAACTTTAAATTTATAGACAAGCATCTTGATAATAAAACAAATCATTACCTAAAAGGAAAATGACTTAGCTAACCTACAAGGGGTAGTTTTGGTTATTTATTTATAAAATATGTCATTTTGACAGTGAAGAAAATGACGGAGCAACTTAAAATTTATAGACAAGCATCTTAATGAAACAACAAATCATTACCTAAAAGGAAAATGACTTAGCTAACCTACAAGGGGTAGTTTTGGTTATTTGTTTATAATATATGTCATTTTGACAGTGAAGAAAATGACGGAGCAACTTTAAATTTATAGACAAGCATCTTGATAATAAAACAAATCATTACCTAAAAGGAAAATGACTTAGCTAACCTACAAGGGGTAGTTTTGGTTATTTATTTTTAAAATATGTCATTTTGACAGTAAAGAAAATGACGGAGCAACTTTAAATTTATAGACAAGCATCTTATTGAAAAACAAATATATATCTAAAAGGAAAATGACTTAGCTAACCTACAAGGGGTAGTTTTGGTTATTTATTTATAAAATATGTCATTTTGCCAGTGAAGAAAATGACGGAGCAACTTTAAATTTATCGACAAGCATCTTAATGAGAAAACAAATAATTATCTAAAAGGAAAATGACTTAGCTAACCTACAAGGGGTAGTTTTGGTTATTTGTTTATAATATATGTCATTTTGACAGTGAAGAAAATGACGGAGCAACTTTAAATTTATAGACAAGCATCTTGAGAATAAAACAAATCAATACCTATAAGGAAAATGACTTAGCTAACCTACAAGGGGTAGTTTTGGTTATTTATTTATAAAATATGTCATTTTGACAGTGAAGAAAATGACGGAGCAACTTTAAATTTATAGACAAGCATCTTGATAATAAAACAAATCATTACCTAAAAGGAAAATGACTTAGCTAACCTACAAGGGGTAGTTTTGGTTATTTATTTATAAAATATGTCATTTTGACAGTGAAGAAAATGACGGAGCAACTTTAAATTTATAGACAAGCATCATAATAATAAAACAAATCATTATCTATAAGGAAAATGACTTAGCTAACCTACAAGGGGTAGTTTTGGTTATTTGTTTATAATATATGTCATTTTGACAGTGAAGAAAATGACGGAGCAACTTTAAATTTATAGACAAGCATCTTGATAATAAAACAAATCATTACCTAAAAGGAAAATGACTTAGCTAACCTACAAGGGGTAGTTTTGGTTATTTATTTATAAAATATGTCATTTTGACAGTGAAGAAAATGACGGAGCAACTTTAAATTTATAGACAAGCATCTTAATAATAAAACAAATCATTATCTATAAGGAAAATGACTTAGCTAACCTACAAGGGGTAGTTTTGGTAATTTCTTTAAAATATATGTCATTTTGACAGTGAAGAAAATGACGGAGAAACTTTAAATTTATAGACAAGCATCTTAATGAAACAACAAATCATTACCTAAAAGGAAAATGACTTAGCTAACCTACAAGGGGTAGTTTTGGTTATTTGTTTATAATATATGTCATTTTGACAGTGAAGAAAATGACGGAGCAACTTTAAATTTATAGACAAGCATCTTGATAATAAAACAAATCATTACCTAAAAGGAAAATGACTTAGCTAACCTACAAGGGGTAGTTTTGGTTATTTATTTATAAAATATGTCATTTTGACAGTGAAGAAAATGACGGAGCAACTTTAAATTTATAGACAAGCATCTTAATGAAAAAACAAATAATTATCTAAAAGGAAAATGACTTAGCTAACCTACAAGGGGTAGTTTTGGTTATTTGTTTATAATATATGTCATTTTGACAGTGAAGAAAATGACGGAGCAACTTTAAATTTATAGACAAGCATCTTAATGAAAAAACAAATAATTATCTAAAAGGAAAATGACTTAGCTAACCTACAAGGAGTAGTTTTGGTTATTTGTTTATAATATATGTCATTTTGACAGTGAAGAAAATGACGGAGCAACTTTAAATTTATAGACAAGCATCTTAATGAAAAAACAAATAATTATCTAAAAGGAAAATGACTTAGCTAACCTACAAGGGGTAGTTTTGGTTATTTATTTATAAAATATGTCAATTTGACAGTGATGAAAATGACTTGGTAAAGTCCATACGTGAATATTGATTCTCGTTTTTGGAATTTTATTTTGCTAGTATCTTTTGTAAATCATTCAGAAAACACTTTTTTCTTTATAAGTTTTTTTTCTATCTCTTGTGGTTTCATTGTTTTTCAATATTTTATTTCTGTCGTTTCTTCGTGTTTACTTGGTAAAGTCCATACGTGAATATTGATTCTGGTTTTTGGATTTTTTTTTTGCTGTGTCGTTTTTATTTTATTTTCCAACTTACTTGGTTTTATTGTTTTTGAAAATCTTTTATCTTTTTTGTGTGGGTACGCAAGTAACTACTTATTGCGCTTCCAACCATTTGAATATTTTTTTTTTAGTTTAACAAATTATTTTTTGTGGTTTTATTTAGTCACTTTGAAATTATTTTTTATTTTATATTATATAGGGTACATTTTTTTTTAATTAGTCTTAGCTTATTTAATTATTATAGTAGTGAAGGTTTTTAGTTTGCCTTTACACTTTTGTCATTTCATCTCTTTATAAGAGTAGTTTTGTATACTGATCCAAATTTTTTTCTGAGTTCCGGAATACGTATATTATTTATTTTTAATATATTAGTCAATTTTTATCATGGGTAAATTTAAGTATGTATCAAAAAGAATGGCTTTTTCCATAATTGCAGAAAATATTAGAAACACATCTCCAGATTTTAATTTTGACTCTAGTTTGGATAAAGACACTTTGTTAAAAATTGCGTCAGAACTTCATGGTTCCAAATTTGGATATCCAAGCGTTATTTCAAATATTGTTAATGTTAACAAAAGTTTTAAGGAATATTTCAAGAATAATATGATTGAAAACAACACAAAAACAACTCGTTGCCTATTAACAAAAATGCTCAATAGTCTAGACGATCTGGAATTGAAAAAAATAAATAAAAATTATAGAAAAGAAAAAGTTTTATATAATAATATTTGCAAAAAATTTAGTCTTCCTCAAACATTAAATATGAAATTGAAAATCTTTAAAACATTAAATGAAAAAAAATCGAAAAAACGTGATAAAGTTATATCACCATGTAAAGAAGAAATTTCAAAATTCTTGTTGGAAGAAGTTGAATGCAGCAGTCCAAAAATTAAAGATAACATCGTAGAAGGCTTTAAGAAAACTCCGGATATAAATAATATGTTGCAATGTACATCAACACCTAAAGAAGATAATGAATCAAAAGTGATTAAATATTTGAAAGAAGATAGTCAAGCAAATGATATAACATATACCAAAAAAATAAATGATTTATTAGCATATAGCACATATTCTAAAACGTCCGAATATATATCATTGCCAATGGAGGATGATCTAGTAACAATAAGCACATCAAATTCACATAAAGATGAAAATGAAGTACTGGAAATTACACCAGACAAATTGGAAATACCGAAAGAGCTTACTGATTTATCTTCAGATAGTCTAAATTGTATGCTACCTATATCAACACAGCACACAAACAAACCTATTGCCAAAGACAAAGATTGCAATGTTGTTGAAGGAACATTTTTTATTGATAGTGGTGTGTGGAATTTAATATATAAAAATGGAAAGCTCAATTCCAATTTTTATACATATTTTCTACGCCAAAGAATAAGAAAATATGTCAACAATACATGTTTGTTTGTATTCAAGGGAGTGAAATATTTAAAAAAGAATGGAGGAATTAATATATTGGCCATTTGTAAACACAGTGACTGTAAAAAGTTTAAAATTATTATACGAGATGGTCAAGTAACTGTTAAAAGTAATTCCGTTGATTATAATCATAAAACCCATTTAACTCTACCTGTACGAGGAATTGAAAGAAATATAATAAAACAGCAGCTTAAAACATGTTCAGCTTTTCAATACAAAAAAAAACTCTACTGAAATCAAATACTAATAGAATTTTAAAAACTAATAATTTAAATTCAATTAAATCAGATTCCACGATTAGAAAAATAAAATCGGAAGCGACACAAATGCTAGATCGTTGCAAAGACGACTTACACGATTTAATTTTGATGCAAAGAGCACATCCTGAGTACATTAAAGAGGTAACTGTTCCTTTCACGGTGAAAATGTTTAGTGTTGAACAGTTGAATGTCTTAAAAGCTCAGGCAAGTGAAGGAGAATTATTACCCCTCATATATTTTGACGCCACCGGAGGAGTAGTTCGAAATCCGGTACCATCCACTAAGAAAAAAATTTACTTATACTCAGGAGTTATACAGGTCATTACATCAAAAAGAGTTTTCCCAATATTTTCTATGGTATCTGCCCAGCACGATTCAAATACAATTTTCAAATTATTTCATGATTTCCGGTATTTTTGCGAAGAATTCTCCTACTGGCCATCATTTTCAGGGATAGTTACTGATTTTTCATTTGCCAATTTACATGCAGCTATTAAAGCGTTCAACAGATGCACTCTTTTAGAATATCTGCACAAATCTTATACTGTGGTTGAAAATCATTCTACCCTAAAATCTAATAACTTAGTTGGTATTTTTTTATGTTGTGCGCATTTTATGAAAATGAGTGCTAAGGACATAGATATTCTTTCTGTGAATGATAATCAGAGAAAATATTTTAAAAACTTAGTTGCAGCAGCAATTCTTATTGACAACATTGATCTATTTGATGATTTTGTTGTTAATATGTACGTCTTGTTGAAATCTAGATATGAAAATAAAGATATTCAAAATGCTAAAGAATTTTTCAGTTCTCTTACATTTAATAATTTCTGTGTGGATAGCCAAATTACGGAAAATAATAATAATGATACATTTTACGAAGATCCTGGTAAAATTCTTTACAAATCAAGCCCATTTTATATTAGATTTACAAAATTATGCGAAAAAGTTTTAATTAACAACTCTGGTGACATAATGAACCCTTTTTATAATGAAAACTTTTTTGATTTATTTTTGAAAAAGAGCCTTCCATTTTGCACGTTTTGGAGTGCTCTTTTATTAGATGGTCGTAAAAGAATCAGCAATGCACTTGTTGAAAATTATTTCGGACAAATAAAAAAAATTTCATTAAATGGCAAGCGAAATTTAAAATGTTCGCAGTTTTTAAGAAAAATTCGAGAAGACATTCTTGCATTGCACGCTGAAAGCAAATTGAATATAAAAAAAAAACAAATTAACCAAAATTAAAAACACAAATAAAAAAGATGCAAATGCCACCTCTGATGAAAAATTGTCACAAGAAAGTTGGGCTAAAAGAAAGAAAATAACTGACTCCCATTTTACGGGTAAATATTTAAAAATGGTAAGTGCTGATCCATTAGATTTACAGAAATGTGTTTTTGCAGAAGACGATCCAGATTTACCGATATGCTCTTACTGTGGACATGGAACATTAGAAGAGGTAACATCATGGGTCCAATGTGATAACTGTAAATGTTGGATCCATCAACAATGCGAAAAAGAATCGAATTATTCGGAAAAATCATTCATATGCCAAATTTGTCACATTAATCCAGGAAAAATTGTGAATAATGACGGTTCCGGTTTGTATCTTTCGTGTGAGTCTTTTTTAAATAAGCTGTTTTTGTCACAGGAAGAAAAAACGGCATTAGAAATAAATAGCATTGCTCAAAGTAATAGTGACGTTTGGAGAAAGGAAAGGAAAATTAGGGTTACATCTTCGTATTTTGGGCGGATTTGTAAAGTCCGAGATGTATCGTCATATGATAAAATTATTAAAGAAATTACACAAGAAAGAAAGATAAATACTCCGGGTACTAACCATGGACTACTGTACGAAGATGACGCAATAAAAGCATATGAAAATCTAACTAAACAGACTTGTAAGAAGTCTGGTCTATTGATTCATCGTGAATATCCTTACCTAGCTGCATCGCCTGATGGTCTTGTGGGTAGTGAAGGAATCATTGAAATAAAATGTCCTTATAATGCTCGGGAATCTGAACCGGAAGACATCAACTTCGATTTTTTAACCAGAGACGGCAGGTCGATCAAGACCATTCACAATTTTAATTATCAAATACAAGGTTTACTGGAGATTTCCAATAGACTTTGGTGCGATCTGGTAATATATACTTTTAAAGGAATTAAAGTGTTACGAATTGAAAGGTCACCAAAATTTTGGGACGGGATATTTCGAAAGATAAAAAGTTTTTATTACTTTCACATGCTTCCAAGGATTGTTATGCCTGATAAACTGCTTTCTTCATCTGAAAGTAAATGGGTAACACTTAGCGATATTACGTTATTACCAAATGGACTTGTCCAAGACATAAATTATTATAAAGAACTCCCGAGTAGAAGAGGTTATGTCGTAACAAGCGATGTTACTATCGACTTCACTATACGTGAAATTTTGTCAGATGATTTTCATACACTTAATAACAAGCAGTGGTTGAGTGGTTTTGTCATTGATCACTGTTTAAATATCATAAATAAGAAATATGGCTCTATATATCAATTAATTTCAGTAGAAAAGTCATCTGTTATTTTTTCTCAGGAAAATTTAACAAAAGATTTTATTAATAGTATAACCTTTCAAAAGGATTATGTGATAATGCCAGTTAACAAAAACAGTCATTTTGTGTTAATTATAATTTCATTTGAAGAAGAAGATCAAGAAAATTATTTTTCTTGATCCAATGGGAAACGAAGTTGTTTTAAAAACTACTTTTTTAAAATATTTAAAAAATTTTTTCAAATTAAAAAATTTAAAAGACGATTTTATCTTAACCATTCCAGATCACATATTACAAAGTGACGGATATAATTGTGGTGTCTTTGTAATATATTTTTTTAAAAAACTTATTAAAAATCAAAAATTAACTGATCCAATTCACCTCGAAGATTTTAGAATTCAATTAAAATGGATGCTGCTCCATAATAGTTCTAAAATGAACGAAATTTGTATTTTTTGTGGCCAACACATAAAGTCTTATGAGGAAACTATTTTTGAATGCAGAATCTGTAACAGAAAAACCCATTTTAAATGTTTGTTAACCGTCGATGAAATAAATCGAGGAATATCTATTGAAGAAAAAATATTAAACAAAATGTGTGATTTGTGTAGACTAAATTGATATTATTATTAATAAATATATATATATATACCTATATATATATATATATATATATATATATATATATATATATATATATATATATATATATATACAATCAGAATGTTTTTGGGGATGTGGCAATAAAACCAATGTGTACTCTTATTAGAATATAATTACCGAGCTTTCGAACCTCTATGGGCTCATTTTCAAGGTATATCTAAGTGAGATTATAGGTAAAATTTTGTAAAAAAACTGTAATAAATTCGACATGTCGAATTTATTACAGTTTTTTTTTTCACTGTCAAAATGACATATTTTATAAATAAATAACCAAAACTACCCCTTGTAAAGTAGTCAAGTAATTTTTCTTTCAGTTATGTATATTTTTTATCAGGTAGATATATATGTATACATTTCAAAATGCTCCGTCATTTTCTTCACCATGAAAATGACATATTTTCAAAATAAATAACCAAAACTACCCTTTGTGGATTAGCTCAATAATTTTTGTCTTAATTAAGTATTTGATTTATAATTGGGATACTTATCTATAAATATCAAATTGCACCATGATTTATTTTCTTTTAAAATTATATATATCCAATATAAATTACCGAATCTATCGGTTTGACCATATATCTTAATGGTTTTTTTTATGCTGAATAATTTGTGGTTCCTAAAGATACTTATTGTTTTGTTTTTAACTACTATGCAGTCAAAAGGATAGTAACGACGCCACTGATCGTTCGGGATTGGTCGGCAAATGAGTTACCAGCTTTGGGTTGCTAACTTCACACCGGTAATTATTTCCGCGTTAAAAGTGTCTATTTTGTCGAAAAAATTAATGAATTTAGTTAATTTAGCTTTAAATTGACAGCGTTCAAATGTAAGTTTACGAATTTGTTCGCTAAGATCTACATTATTTTCATTTGCCATGCTTATGAATATTTAAATACACTTTGAATTCACGATCAATTAAAGGAAGTACGATAAAATGATAATGTATAATGTATAATAATGGAAAGGACTTACAGGATATTTTTCTGTGATGCACTCCTTATGCCAACCTGATGTTTGATTGTTTCGATTTACCATTCGGCTGAAGGACCAAGTTTTATGTTGTGTGGGGTCGATTGTTTCCCCAGTGGACTGTATACTTTGATTGATTTGTGCTTGATTCGTTGTAGAATGAAATCACTTGATTTACTTTAAATTACTTTACTAAATAAAATATAATATTCGCACATGTTCTATATGGTACATTTTACACTTATAAACCTCTGCGTTCGAATGTTCGAATGAATACAAAATATAAATTTTCAACGGACTTCTTTGCCGACGTCGGCGTCGTCCCTAGCCCTGCACGTGTTTGTCGGTGCCTTTGACGAGTCCAGTCGACCAGTCACTGCAGTGGACCAGTTGATATGGCAACTCAACAATTTTATTTTTAACTAAAGTAATAATCCCCCCGTACCCGTCAAATCTATCCTGTCTGTAAATGTTAAAACCTTTAATAATTGTGTATTATGTAACCATGTTTCATTTAATATTAGTAAATCCTGTTTAATATTATTTATAATAGATTATGATGATCAAAATTTGATTTTATACTGGATTATTGTGAATTTTTTATTATTGTTATTACTTATATTAGTAAATTTAAAAAAATTATTTTTATTAATTATATTATTGAATTTGGGCAAATTGCTGTTATTGTGATTTTATTCTTGTCTATTGTACGTATTTTTTGGCTTATACTTTTTATTTATATCTATACTAGGTGTTCTTATTAGCCTACCAATAAATTGGAAAGCATGCTCCATTTCTTTCTGATCTAATGAGTTAGCTAGTTCCATGATCTGATGTAGCATCTTAGGGTCTTCTCTTGATATTCTCCATGACTGCTCTTCTTCTTCACTTTCATTTATTGATGGTGGTATGAAGTAGGTGCTAGCTGGTGAAATTTGACTTCTGCCATTGGGGGATATTAATTCTTCGTTGTGTCTTTTTTCATCATATGAATGAAATTTTTGATGAACTTTGTTCTGTATATGCTGTTCTTCTTTCTTGAAATTCTTCCACTGTTGATTAGTTCGAAGTTCTACTTTTTGGAATTTTTTCTGCTGCTTCAAAAAAGGATACATTTTCAAAGAACATCATTTCTCTGATGGCTTTCTGCCTCCTTCTTTCTGGACAGTTTACATCTGTACTATTGTGATCTACGCTTTTACAGTGTATACATCTTTTACTACAGGCCTGTTCTTCTGTATCATTTTCTCCACATATAGGTAATACATTTTGGTTTATTGGATTTGCATAGCACTACTTTCTGCGCTGTCCGTTGGGGCATATAGCCCAGGAAGTAGTTGTTTGTCAAGCTTGGTATAGAAACTGTTGTTTCTTTACCTTGCGTGCAGGTGGAAACAATTTTCTACTTTTTCAGTTTTTTTTGTAATTTCTGTTAAAAATAAATTTGTTAATTCAAGTTGAAATAATTGTTTTTAAAAAACAAGTTTCAATTCGACGGAACTTAACTCATGTTCCAATCAGGTTTTATTAGTTAATTATAATCCCTATTGTAAATGTATTTGGATGTTTGATTTAATGTGGACTGTATTAATTTTGTTTCGATGTGTTATAATAAGGCACACTTTTACAATAGACACTTTATTACATTACTTTTTTAAATTACAGGTTAGCAGAATAAATGTTATGTTAAAAAAAAAGTTAAAACACGTTGTTTTTCCCTTTGTATGTCATGTCGAAAAAGAAATTGGATGTATTTAATATTTGAAATAATCAAACTAAATAATATGATTAACAACCTATTACTTATAATACCTCTTTCTTCAATAATTACATATAGACCAGTGCCGAAGCCTTTAAAAATGGTAAAAAACGAAAAAAAATTACAATAGAATGAAACCCATTGGAAAAGGAGGGAAATATGATCAAAATGAAAGGAAAAATAAATTACGGTCGATCCGAGTTCGGGAAGTGGGAGGGGGTGAGTTTTTAAGGGTAAAAAATGGTTTATCTCGATTTCCGGCTAAACTACACGTCCTATGCGAAAAAGTTAAATGGCAAAGTTGTAGGTAATAAAAAGATCTACAACTTTTGTATTCGCAATTTTTTCACATAACCTCAAAATTTGGGTGAAAATTTCAAAAAACCAAGTTTTTGGTTTTTTATTTATCTTTTTCAAAAAAAATTTTTTTTTTACGAAATTTAGTGAAAACTTACCTTATTATGTCCCAAATACACTGTAATTTATTTGATTAAAAATATTTATTTTTTCGCCTTATTTTCATTTAATATCAAAAAAGCACCCTAATTTTCAATCGAAAATTCTGACGTCAAAATATCAGCTTTTTTCAAAAAGTTTGGGGACTTTTTGTTCGTTGAAATATCTACTTTCTGATGGTGTAAAAAAAATATACATTACTATAGGAAATGTTCTCAGAAAATGCAATAAATTGAAACAAACCCAAATTCGAAAAATTTTTTTTGAACAAGGACAAAATAATAAAAACTTTAATGAAAAGATTACAGTCACAAGGATTTTCCTGTAAACAAGTTGAAGAAGATGCTGATGCTGACATAATTAAGACCTCGATAGAAGTTGCCAGAGATACTAATAAAACTGTCATAGTTGTGGGTCAAGATATTGATCTTTTGGTCCTTTCTAATCAATTAAATTCAAATAATCATGACATTTATTTTCTCAAACCGGGCTCTGGAAATGGAAAGGATCTATTTTTCACGTCTAATAGTTTCAAACATGAATCCTTCAAAAATATTGTTGCATTTCTGCATTGTTTTTCTGGTTGCGATACAACATCTGGATTTGCCGGAAAAGGAAAGAAAAGTATCGTTAACTCATTATTAGACGCGAAAAATTTATCAAATTTGGCCAATGTTTTTTATAAAAAAGATGAAAGTAAAGAAAATATTTAAAAAAATGGATTACAATTAATCAAATCTATTTATACATGTAAAAAAGAAAAAATAACACTAAATCAATTAAGGTTTCAAAAATATCAATTGGCAAAAATTAAATTATCCTTTATTTTGGCAAACCTCCCACCCACAGAAGGAGCAGCAGAACAGCATTGTTACAGAGCATATTATCAGCTTCAAACTTGGTTGGGTAACGAATTGACAACAACAGATTGGGGCTGGAAGCAACATCAGCTTGGAATTATGCCCAAATTTACAGAAAAGGATTTAATTCCGGAAGTATTGCTCAAAACTATTTGCTGCAGCTGTGAAACTGGATGTAACAGTTTAAAATGTGGTTGCCGAAAACATGGTTTTAAATGCACAAATTTATGCACTAATTGTCAGGGTTCTGAAAGTTGCTCCAATATGGAAGAAAAAGTCTACGAGGAAGTAAATGATTCAGATGAAATTGTAGATGAAGAACCAATGCATACTGGAAATAACATTGGAGACGAAGATGATGGTCTTGAAGATTTCGACGATCAACTAGAGTTGGAAAGGTTTGTCGAATCTAACGATGAAGAAATGCCTTCAAAGATACAAAAACTAATGAATAACTGATAAGAATTTCAGATAAGGTATTTATAACAAGATTAATGTTTTTGAAAAAAAATATTATGAATAACGTAATCAGAATTAAGTATCTAAATTCAATAGTACGATTTACATGTATATTTATATTGTATGAGATTTTCTATGACATGAATGTAATTCGAATTAAATAAATAAACTTTCCAACTTAAAAAAATTGCAGCAATCATATTTTTTTGATGAAATTGTATATAATGATAAAAAAAATTTTTCGAATTTGGGTTTGTTTCAATTTTTTGCATTTTCTGAGAACATTTCCTATAGTAATGTATATATTTTTTACACCATCAGAAAGTAGATATTTCAACGAACATAAAGCCCCCAAACTTTTTGAAAAAAGCTGATATTTTGACGTCAGAATTTTCGATTGAAAATTAGGGTGCTTTTTTGATATTAAGTGAAAATAAGGCGAAAAAATAAATATTTTTAATCAAATAAATTACAGTGTATTTGGGACATAATAAGGTAAGTTTTCACTAAATTTCGTAAAAAAAAAATTTTTTTTGAAAAAGATATAAATAAAAAACCAAAAACTTGGTTTTTTGAATTTTTCACCCAAATTTTGAGGTTATGTGAAAAAATTGCGAATACAAAAGTTGTAGATCTTTTTATTACCTACAACTTTGCCATTTAACTTTTTCGCATAGGACGTGTAGTTTAGCCGGAAATCGAGATAAACCATTTTTTACCCTTAAAAACTCACCCCCTCCCACTTCCCGAACTCGGATCGACCGTAATTTATTTTTCCTTTCATTTTGATCATATTTCCCTCCTTTTCCAATGGGTTTCATTCTATTGTAATTTTTTTTGGTTTCAAAAATTATCGACCCTGGTCTAATAGCTTAGTTCAATTTTAAGGCTAAGGAATTGGAAAGGAATTTTCATCGCTCGCGCGAACGAGCGATGCGATATACAATTAAACCAACATCGCGTAAATTCGTCTGGCAAGATTAAGGGCATTCGCGCGAACACAAGATCGGTCGCCTATTTGCGGATGTTTTGATTTTCAAATCAGTTTGATTTTGGTCGCTTAGTCGCGCGTTCTGCTGCGAAATTTGTTCAATATTTTTATAAAATGGCTGCCAAATTGTATTCTACTTCGATGTATGGCATGTTTGTAATGACGCCTTGCTTTTTTTTTAACGCACGAATGTATTTTCGATAAATAGTTTCACAAAGTAAACGCTGCCGACGTGTGTTTTGGATACGGGTCATCTTGAGGCTAATAACAAGGTTCAAATTTTAATTTGGACACTGCCACGATGAAGGCGCCCACTTGCGACGCGATGATCGCGTCGTTAACTCGCGCGATCAAAATTTCGTGGCAATTAGGACCCGGCGTAATTTTTCAATGGCATATAACAGTCACTTCTCTTACCTACTTATATTCTTTAACGGTTAACATGTAAGCATCTTGGATATCCAAATAATTTGTATTATTTGAAGTATGATTCTTACTGTTCTTGTAATTTTTTAATTGTTTTAAAAAACTTGTATTTTCGCCTGACAATGGCTTCGTAAAGAGCCAAAACGGTGTGACTTGGATTTTTAATTTTTCTATAATTATATCTGTTTTAAAATTAATTTGCATTTCTTGTTTCCGCCGTTTTAGTTTGTAGGTCTTCCATTTTTTCAATTTTATTTTAGTATATTGAAAATCTGATTAAACAAAATATAAAACCTACATTGGAAACATATATAAAAAAACTCACAGGATATTAATTTTTATTAAAACTAATTGTTAGATACATTTTTTTGTTGTAGAATACGTTTCTTTCACATCTTAATAGAATTCAGGTACAGATTTAAGTGTCAACATAATTATCATCATTATAAATATTCTCGAATGCCCAGAATGTTCGCATATTTCCTTTTCCCTGAAAAACAAAATAATACATGATTCACCTAGATATTAATATTAAAAATTATAAACTTTTTAAATAAGAGTTGTAATAAGTAAAATTATGTTTGTATAGAAAAATATTTAATTTGATAGAAGTAAATCATCCATAACTCAAATGTGACTCAATAGTGAATAAAGAAAAATACCAAAATCAAGGTCACAGATTTTTATTATCAAAACTATAGAACAGCAACCAGTTTCGGCCTATGAGCAGGCCATAATCAGGGTAGAAAAAACATACGAATGAGGTAAAACAATGCAGAATATACAATAAATTATTAATAAATCTATTTTGTTTTCTAATGAACTTAAGTTCTTCAAATTTTATTAATAATGCCATATTTAGTCGGTAATGTCGTTTGTCTTTTTCTTACATAATTTTCCCTTAGATCTTAGCATTTTAAATTTTAATGTCACATCTTTTGTTTATTACTTTTATCATATACCTTGTTGTAATATGCAAGCTTGTTACTTCGAGCAATGATCTGTTCAATTCAACATTACATCTAACTAATTTTAAGCTAGGTTTATTAATAATTCAATGTATTCTGCATTGTTTTGCCTCATCCATATGTTTTTTCTAGCCTGCTTATATGCCGAAAATAGTTGCTGTTCTATAGGTTTGATAATAAAATTATGTGACATTAATTTTGGTATTTTCCTTTATTTAATTCGATGTTTATTTATAATATTAAGTAAATTAGGTTTATTTTACACAAATAGAAGAAAAATGCGTCGGCTAGGAATGAGTAAGTTTATTAGCTCGTACACTATCGTACACTATTCATTTCTTTAAATCTTTTCTTGAAATCTTTTTATTAATAATGCTGCTTCTAAGTTTAATTTAATTATATTTACAGCAGCCACGAAGTCGGGTAATCTACCCGGATAAATAAAGATATGTCACGTACAGTAGAAAAAATTGACCTTTATTTTGACGTCACTAACAGCGAACAGTAATAATCATTTTCTACTGCTAGTAGAAATATATCAAACAATGATGTCTATCAAGCAATAACATACGTTCTTTCAAACTCTAATTATGACCTTCGAATGTTGGAAAGAGATGGCGCCAAAAACGTTAAAATGGTTGTATTCATAAGAAAATTGAAGCAAATTATCCATATCTCAAATATGATTCTTCTTAAATATAGAAAGGAAAAACCAATGTCAATGTCACAATTTTTAATATCATAAATGTTTAAAATTTAAAAAGCGCTACTAAAAATTCCTATCCCAGTTCCCTCGTCTAGCTTGGACCCGTCCGTATACCACTTTATGGTATTCTGTTTTAAATCCTGTATGGTGTCTTCATCCCATTCAGATTTATTATTCAACTTTGTGATGAATTTTCTCACAAAGTTGAATTTCCTTGGCATATCATCTTGGGGCATTTCCCAAGTTTGATCAAGTGATCGAGGTTTTTCCCTGATAATTCCTACTTTGATCATTCTATATATCGTTCTGTTCCTTACACTTTCTAACAGAATGTGCAGTGGGGTCAAGTTAAAAACCACCTCCATTGCAGCAGTAGGGCAAGTTCCCATTGCTCCAGTGATACATGAACAGGCTAGTCTCTGAATCTTCGAGAGATTTTTCCTCGTCGTACTCAGATTAGCCCTTGCGGCCCAAGCCACTGCCCCATATGTGATTACGGTTCTCTGTAACACTGTAGGTATGACGTCAGGTTAAAGGTCATTTTTTCTACTATATACTAGTCTAGTCATGTCCTCAACGTTGTAAATTAATTTATTCCTTATCTTGATGATAGTAACCTGAGTTTTATTTATATTTGCCTCTTGTTACTATTTATCTCTTTATTACCTTTTTCGTCAACTGCACACATTTTTTTATATATAGACAGCTGTCATACTGTCATTTACTCTCAATTTTAACCATAATATTATAATATTTAATTGTTTTGAATTCGATGTTTTCATTACCAACTGTCACAGCACCAAGGAAATCCCTTTATCGGTTTATTTCTTTTTGTCTTACTCTGAAAGTTTCTTTGTCATCTTCTGTCATGGATTAACATAGTGCTTCTAGCTGAAAATAATTAAATTTAACTTGCAGAATTAACAATAAAAATATTTCAGTGGCGCCCATTTACAAATTTTGTACAATACGTCAGATTTAATAAACTTAGTCACCTTCCGCTGAGACTATAATATTTGTGTAAAATAGGCCGAATTTACTTAATAATGGTAATTATTATAGTATATTATAGTATTTCCAATATTAATTGCTAAAATCCATTTAAAAGTGTCATACAGAGTGGGTTAGTTTACTAGGCTTCAAAGTAGAAAGAATGGCATGAAAACAACATATTTGTCCCATTAAACATCCACTCTGTATCGTCGGAACCCAGCTGGGATACGCACGCGAATTGTTGACGGCTTTTAATGGTCCTCTGAATTCTGTTGCGTGCAGGTGTCTCGGGGTTATTTTTTGCGGAAGTTTTAATATAGCTCATAAAGTCGGTGTCTAGTGCGGAGGCGGAGAGTCAGTAGTCGTTATGGACAATGCTTTCTATCATTCGCGGATATTAAATAAAATTCCAAATTCTAGTTCAAGGAAGGCAGATATTTTAGAATTTATGAAAAATAGGAACATTAGTCGGGAAAAAGTAATGACAAAGAAAGAATTACTACGAAGTATAAAAGCACTTAATTTAAAGAACGATTATGTGATCGACAATATTTGTAATACACACGGATATACACGCCTATGGAGACAATGTTCCGACAAAGGAAAATTTGCCGCTAGGCGGTACCCTTTGTAGCAAGTAGCAACTTATTTTATTTATACTATACCAATTGGCAAATTATATACCAAATTTTATTATTTGAATCTCTTTCCTATATAATAAATGCAAAAATAAATACAAATAGTTGTTTTATCAACAATTAACATTAAAATTTTATCTTACAAATTATTTTTTTAATATTACAAAGTAATTGTTAAACATGACGTAGTGGCGTCCATGTCCAGATTAGGGCGTACCAGATGTCCGAGTGGTGTTCGATGATGGCATATTTCAATTGAGCTACCCAAAAAAACCGCCAGTTATGACTTTTATTTACAATTTTATTTATTTTTAAAAAGCCTTTCGAAAAATGCTTTTTTTTCAAATCCATTTTTGGCTGCAGTAATGCAACTTTCGTTTTGTAATGGGTAGAAACCAGGTAGATTTTAGATTGATTTATTAAATTACATTTAATAAATAATGTCTTGTATTTTTCCCCAAAAGAAAAACAATTTCAATTTCAATTTTGTTCTGTTTTTTAATTTATTTAAAAAGACGCTTTGTAATTAAGAGTATTTTTATTATTTTTAAACTTTTTTTATAAATATTCTATTCATGTAATAAGGTCGTAAGACCTGTTTGGACTTAAATAACTTAAATAAATAAATTAAAAAACCAGAAAGCGGTCTAAAGCTACTTACAGGTTTTCAGCAAAAATACAGAATTTAGAAACATAATCATAGTCATTGTTTATAATGTAATTTTAAGTCATGTTAATACAGTAAGAAGCTTGAGGAATCTCAAGCCGATTTATCATCCGTATTTCAGATTTATGATTCTCTGACTCCATTTCTTAAAGACATTAGAAACAGACATTTTAATAAATATGAAGAAAAAGCTGAAACATCTATCCGGAGTTATCATCGTTATGATACTCGTCGCAAAAACACAGTATTCGTCCAAATGAGTCACTGGTAGTTGAAAGATCACCTTTTCCTGGACAAGAAAATTTTTGTACAAATGTTGTTTACCATATTATTGACACTGTTAAGGGTAGTGAGCGGTCATATCTCATAACATATTGGTCGTATATATTTGAGAAAAAAAAATCATAATAAAAGTCGCTATTAGAAATTTCTGTAAATTAGTTTCGAGTTTGTCAAACGTCCGCTAGAGGGCGTAACAACCAACACCAAGTAGAAAAATGGGATTTGTATAAAATTTTGCATAATAAAAGTATATCGATGATGTTATTTTCATATTTACTGACCATTTCCCCATATTTTTTGTCTAAAACGTTTTGTTATATCTATCAAAATAAAGCGGTGGGGGAGGTTCAATTGTTTTTTTAAACAAACCAAGATTTCTCACGTTTCGTTTGACCGATCTCAACAAATTTGGCCTCTAGCGGACTTTTGACAAACTCGAAAATAATTTACAGCAATTTCTCTTGGCGACTTTTATCATGATTTTTTTTCCTCAAATATATACGACCAATATGTTATGAGATATGGCCGCTCGCTACCCTTAACGGATCACCCTGTACAAAAGGCTAAGCGTAAAAGTGCATAATAAAATTTGTTTTGATGATTTCTTCGAAATTGCCAATAAACTAGTCAGTAGGTATACTGAAGTTTGAAGAAAAATTAGACCATTAATGTATTCATTTAATTTGTTAACTCAGATTCTTTGCGCTCTGCGCAAAAAATATACAATTTATTGTACTCACGGAGTCTCCAAGACGTTTAAAATTTATTGTACAAACCCTTACTCTATGGAAATTCATTTTATTAAGAACAATAAACAACTAAACGTATGAACGAAACTTCAGCCTTTTATTTGAAAAATAGCTTTTTAAATGCAAAGTTAGCGAAACAGCTGTATTGCATTTAAAAGCTATTTTTATAATAAAAGGTGGACGTTTCGTTCAAATGTTTGGAATAAAGTCAGTAAAAAATATTTATTTCATAAAATATATTTATAAACAGATTCCCTTTTACCTTATAAGGTGTAGGGTATTAAAATCGATACAATATTAATTATGTACAAATTGAGCCCACTTCTGTTTGTTTTTGGTCAGTTCTTTAGCTTCTGCTTTCTGGAATCCTCTTCTGTTAAGTATGTCTTCTATAAGTCCATCCCATATTAATCTTGGTCTACCTCTCTTACGTTTTGTTTGAATTCTTGAGTTTCATATCTTTTTCACTGGTCTACTTTGTTCCATTCTGTGTAAATGTCCCCACCAGCTCAGCTGTCTTTTTTCAATAAATTCTAGGGTAGATTCTATTTGTAGTTCGTCGCTTACTGCAGTGTTTCTTATTTTGAATTTTCTTGTGATTACTTGAACTCTTCTTAGGTACTTCATTTCTATGGCCTGTATTTTACTTTTTTCTTTATTTGTTAGTACCCAAGATTCGCATCCAAAGGTCAGGATAGGTCTGTATATGGTTTTAAATATCTTAATTTTTGCTTCCCGCGAGATTTCAGATTTGCTTATAAAATGTTTGTTCATTGCAAAGTAGAGCTTTAGTGTTTTATCTATTCTGTTGTTGATTTCAGCTTCTTGTTTTCTTCCTTCTTCTATTTCTACTCCAAGATATTGGAAAGCCTTTACTTGCTCGATCTTTTGTCCTATTTGTATATTGATTTCTTCAGCATTATATCCTACTATCATGACTTAAATTTTTACTTTATTGAGCTTCATGCCATTTTCTCTTAGTACTGTATTCCATGTATATAAATTTTTCTGTAAATCTTTTTCATTTTCTGCGATAACTACAACATCGTCTGCAAATGCTCCTTCTGATACATCTACTTTTTGCATATTTCTAAATCCTACGTGGAGTCTTTTTGTGTTTGTTTTACATTGTTTTAATATCTCATCCATGTAGATTATAAATAGCAATGGACTTAATCCTGCTCCTTGTCGTAACCCGTCTGCTGTTGCAAATGTCTCCGAAGTTCTGTTTTGACTTATAACAATATTTTTGTTGTTGTTGTATATGTTCTGTATGATTCTAACAGTTTTTTAGCAACTCCTCGGTTATTCAGTATGGTGCATAACTTATTTCGTGGAACTTTATCAAAGGCTTTTTCCAGGTCTATAAATGCAAAGTACGTTTTCTTTTGTTGTTGTGTTCTTTTTTCTAATATCTGTTTACTTGTCTCCTTTTCTAAACCCACTCTGAGTTTCTTCCAACGTTATATCCAACAATGGTCGGATTTTGTTGTCTATTATAGCTTCTAGAACTTTTATAGCAGTACATAGTAGGGTTATGCCTCTGTAGTTATTACAATCGTTTTTGTCTCATTTCTTATGAACTGGGACTATCAATGACATTTGCCAATCATAGGGAACTTTCTCTTCTTTCCATATTTCGTTGAAGATATTTAACAGCAATGTTGTTCCTTTTGGACCCATATGTCTAAGCATTTCTCCTATTACCTTATCGTAACCTGCAGCTTTGCCATTTTTCTGTGATATATATTGCTCATTCTCTTGTTCTGACATTTTTTGTAGTGCTTCATATTTTTCTTCTTGGTCGTTATTTCCTAGGAGTTCTTGAAAATACTCTTTCCACCTGTTCATTATTTCTTCGTTGTTTTTTAATATATCTCCATTTTTGTTTTTTATGTACAATGTATTGTGTGTTTTACCCTCCCTTACTGATTTAAGAGTTTTGTAGAACAACTTCTGGTTTTCCTTACTGTTTTTTTCCATTTTGTCCCCAAAATCTCTCCATTTAAATGTTTTTCTGTTATAACTACTTCTTTTACAAGTTTTCTAGTTATTTTATATGCTTCATAGTTTTCTGCTGTTCTATTACTCAAGTGTTTTTTCCAAAATTCCTTCTTTGTTTTCACAGTATTTTTCACATCCTCTGTCCACCAGGCAGTTTGTTTTCTAGTATTGCTATTCTTAATAGTTCCGCAAGTTTTCTTTGCAGAATCTAAAATAGTTTTCTTAAAGTATTGCCATCTTTCCTCTAAATTATTGATTTTTAGGTTATTTTCTCTTTCTATTTTTCTAGATATTTCTAATTCATATTGTCTTGCAATTTCCGGATCAGCTAATTTATATGTTTTTATAGTTTCATATTGTATTTTATTTCCTTGATTAGTTTTCCTAAGGGTTTCTTTAGTATCGATCGTTTCCCTAATTTTTGTGACTAGTAAATAATGATCATTACCTATCTCTGGGCCTCGTCTGACTTTAATGTTTAGCACCACGTGACTGTTATTCCTTTCTACCAGGATGTAATCAATACTTTGATTTTTCATTTCTACTTTCTAGTACTCTAGTATATTTGTATATATGGCTTGTCCAGTATAAATATAAGTGCACGTCATCAAAGTGAACAAATCGCTCTGTTCGTTTGACTTCCTTCGTTCGTTTGCTACTGTCAATCAGTATCTTTTTTTACTGTAAATTTGCTAAATATTTAAATTCGTAGTCCGCAAGTTATTAAAAATAATAAATAAATGCTTTAAGAAACGTTACGTAATTAATTTTATATCAAATACAACTCCTGGTCTAATAAAATATAAACTTCAAACGAACATACCTCGTGCTAAAATGTTTTAGATGTTGGCAAAATTGCGCTCTGTTGCCGCCTTCAAAAATGATGTAGTATTGTAGTCAAATAAAAAGAAGAATATTAGAGAAACTTCTTTTGACATTTATTAGATTCTAATACTATTTTAAATGCTTGGCAACATAGTCCCGTTCTGACAGCTGTAACGTGCAATTATATTTATACTGGACAAGCCATATCTTTATGTTCATAGAATGTGTTTGTTACTATCATGTTATGGAGCATACAAAAGTCTATAGTCGTTTACCATTATTATTTCTTACTTTTTCTCCATATTTACCCATTACATTTTTATAAATATTGTCTTTGCATCCTACCCTTGCGTTAAGGTCTTCTGCAATATAAATTTGCGCATTACTTTCCTCTGTTATTGTGGTAAGCTGCTTCCAAAAGACGTCTTTATTATTTACAGTCTTATCTTCATTTGGTCCGTTCGCTATGATTATGGTTTTTGTATTTTCATATTTATCTCTTAATTTTACGGTTAATAATCTTTCTGTCCATGCTTTCCATTCAAGTATTTGATCTGTGATGGTTTTATGTATTATACATCCGATTCCAGCTTCAGCTCTTTGATTTCCCAGACTTATTTATCCAGGCTATATCTCTTAAACGAATAAAGATTCTCGAATGGGAAAAAAATTGATCTATTATCCCCCAAATATTCATCCCTTAGTTACAACCCCTAACTTTAAATTTCTTAATAGCACCCTGTACATTTTTTTATAATTTTGAATTTGATCTTTCATTGTGTATTCAACAAATGTTTCAAAAATAAAATAGGTTAGTAGGTAATCAAGAAAATATTAGTTTATTTTTTATTTTTGTTAAATTAATCAAGTAAGCCACACATACAAGAAATCTTCTGGCAAGATTCGAAATAGTTAATTAATTAATTGTTATTTTTATGGTTCCTTTAAGGCCTTTAAGGCTTTCTTGATTAATTTAATTTAAAAAATAAACTGATATTTTCTTGATTACCTGTGAACCCATTTTATTTTTGAAAAATTTTTTGAATAGACGATGGAAAACCAAATCCAAAATTATAACACACATAACACACAATTATTTAAAAGAAGTTTTTCCTATAACATTGTTTGCTGTATCAATGATTTACCCTTCGATCATCAGAAATTATCCACAAACAAACTTAAAAGGGCACTTTTCGACCATTACTTTTCTACACAATCTTAGTTTTGTCATGGTGAATACTCTTACATTTTATTTGTAATATTTGGTACTTTATTGTGTAAGTTGTAAAGTGTTAATTAATTTAAATTTGCTTATGTTTTTATAGTGATACCTATTTGTAATTTGAATCGTCTAGTTTTGTTCTGTACATCATCTAGAACTTTTAGGGGTTAGGTGGAAGAGCAGACGTATGTTGACTACTATAGCTCATTACTTGTAAAAATATATTGTTAAAAGTACCTAACGTACGTACTGAATCTCGCCCCAAATTGAAATTTTTTTTGTTAGTTTGTATCTTTTTTTTGGAACATTAATAAAGACCTTTATTATTATTATATTATTATTATTATTATAAAAAAATGTACTGGGTGCTATTAAGAAATTTAAAGTTAGGGGTTGTAACTAAGGGATGAATATTTAGGGGATAATTTTTTCCACGCATTATTAAAGTGTATTGGAAATGGAATAGATCAGTTTTTGTCCCATTCGAGAATCTTTATTAGTTTAGGAGAAATAGCCTGGATAAATTAGTCTGGGACACCCGGTATATATTTGGGTATTTTTTAGTAAATTTTTCTTATTAAGTAACTGAATTTTCTCATCAAAGGTTTCCATTTTAACTAATGATTTATTCGGTCCCAATTTTCTTACTACTTGTAGTTTGTATTCTGCGTGTACAAGTTGTTTTAGTTTGAACCGTTTGTATCATATCTGTTTTATTACTTTCATTTACTAGTATTCCGGTTATTACTATATTTAACTTGCGTTTTTCATTTTCTGGTATATCCATTTTTCTTTCGGTTTCTAACAATCTGCTTTCCAGTTGTTTATATTTTTGTTCCCATTTCTCAGTGGTTTCTTTGATTTCCTTTCTAAGAGCTTTTATTTCTACTTGATTCTCTTTAATATTTTCTATTATTTCTTGTTGATTTGCTTTCATTTGCCCCATTATTTTATTCATCATTTCTTTCATGTCGTTTTCTTTTATATTTTTGTTAGGAGTTCTAGGGATTTTTTTGCTTCGCTGGAATAACTCCCCATGTTCTTCTCTTCTTCTTTTATTATCAGAGAGGTTTTCTTCCGAATCAGACATTCTTTATCTTTTGAAATTGTTGATCCAAGAACTTTGACACAATCCGGCAACGGTGTCAAACAATCCAGCGCTGTCAATTTCTTAATTACCAAATTTGATGGTTTTGGACTTTGACCTTTTAATCTAAATTTGCAATTTGCTCACCTTATTATATGGTTTTACTACAATATTTAATCTTCTTGACTTTGTATTTTATTCTAGTGTGCACTTGGAAATTTATTTCCCACTACAACTCCTGATTTTAAAAGATTTAAGTAGGTAAGAAAATAAATCGTTTTAACACTTCATAAAATAACCTACCTTAATTTTGACGCAACCTCTGTTTACTAGAATGTATCGATCACTCGGTAGAATAGATTTTGTTGTTTCAGATATATGCACCATTGCTGCCTACAAAAAATTAAAAATGTTACATATAAAAGTACAAAAGACGAGAAGAAAGTACCTTTAATTTTTTAATGAAAAATAATGCAATTAAAAGGGACGGGTTTTTGTTAAACAATCCAAGTGGGTAAAATTATTAGTTATTAGGTTTTGGTAGGTGTCAGTTAAATTCTGCTATTTGTATAAAAAGGAAGCAAGGTACTACTTTTCCTTCCGAGAATTAGCGGAGGGCAGTAAATTTCATGATTTTTTTATAAACCAACATTAAAAGATTTATATTTTTTATATGAATAGTTATTTGAACCGTGTTGATATGGAAAAAACAAACACTATTTTTGACAATAAAGAAACTTAGTTTGCAAATGTTACATTTCAATAAAAAAAATCTAGATAATTAAACCAGATATTTACTATTTAAATGACACTGAATGGTTAATAATTAGATTAACAATAAAACATTTTTTCACTACTAGCCTATACACCTAAGTTTATCGACTTTTGTTGAGGTACTAAAGTTGTTTATTTTTAACCAAGGTAGAAAAAGACAGGGACTACTTGATTAGCTCTAAATCTCAATCCATTTGATAGAAGAAATGATTGCAAAGGAAAAATGAAGAACAATTTTTATTACTCATTTAATAGTTCACCTGATTATTTAAAAATGAAAATCAATTTTCGATTTTAACAATACAATACTTATTATCAAATCAAAACAAAAATTATTGGATATTGTAGAATATGTTTATTCCAAGTAAGGGTTCGATTCGAAATAACAGTTTCAACGAACGTTTGTAAATATTTATTGGAAAAATAATACAAAAGGATTATTACGTAATACACGAGTGTAGAGCGATGCAAATAACCTTTCTTAACGGTTTCAAACATACAACTACTGCTACTACCCTTGAAAACTGAGTTTGACTGCTGCAACGAAAACACCCCATCTTCTCAGGTTACAAAGCTCACCTGCCGACAGTACTACCGTTGCGTACAGATGAATTTTATATGGATTAGGGCAGGAGCGTAATGAAATATCTGTTATGCTCTCCCCCCCTGGTCTCGAGCGAATGAGAAGAGACCAGCTAATTGTTGTTTTTTTTTTCTTAGGTCTTCCTCTCTTTCTTATGGCCACAACTGGTTGTTCGTCCTCGTCTAGAACATTTGCGGGTTCTAATGAAGATACATGATAAACCCTCAATGGCACTGTCAAATCCTTAACATTGGCAATTTGATAATTATTTGGTGAAATTACTTTAATTACCTCATATGGTCCATCTCTTTTTGGATAAAACTTGGAAGTGACTCCTTTGGCTGCATTACTTGAGGCGTGAACTTTCACCCAAACTTTGTTAACAACATTAAATTTGGGAACATCTCTTCTTTTGGTATCTGCATTTGCTTTCTGACGATCTTGTTGCTTTTCATGTTACTCTTTGGCTTTGATATAGTGGACTACGTGGGGTATTTCTTCTCCCCCCAGACTAAACGTATTTCTTTCAGTTTCTGACAACATAGTTCCTTCGTCTGCTCTTAGGCCATCAGGATTTATATTACTTGTTAAATTAGCCATGGAAAATTCACTTAAATCCTCTTGTATAGTGCTTTCATACTTTAATTCAAATTCTTGTTCTAGATTGTCTGAAAAACGCAATTTTCCACTGGCAATGTCTAAAATGATTTTAGCGTCTTGAATAAAATCAATGCCAAACAGCGTTCTTGTTTCTGTTCCAGGAAATGTTATAAATTTTGTAGAAATTATTTTTTCTTCCAAAATTACATTAACTTGTGTAGTAAATACTTCTTTTGTCTGTCTTGAACCATCAGCTAAGGTTACTGTGATTGTTTCATGGTCAAAATGTTGTCCTTCACCTTTTAAAAGGTTAAACAGTGTATGGCTAGCAACACTTTGTTTGGCAGCTGTATCTATTAGCCCTTGTCCAAAATGTCCCAAAATCTTAACATGTAACACAGGTCCCACGCGCGGACACACTAAAGAGTCTAAACTAAAAAATTCCATCGCGGCTGTTTCAGTTTTTTGACACACCGGACAGTTAGACCGAATAAAGCCAGGTTTACCGCAACCATAGCACGTTAACGTAGGCATCGTAATAGGTGTCGTTTTTGGCAAACTTGGACTTGGTCTTGTACTAAACGTTTCCGAGTTTTTCTGTTCCTCTTTAGGTTTATTTCGAAGTTTTCTGCACTCCTCCCTACAATGGCCAACATTCCGACAATATTGACAACGTGGACGTTTGTCTTTGTCGTTTTCACTCGCGTTAAATTTTTCGTGTCGCTCAAAAGTCTCTTCAAGCTGCCGAGCGTGTTGTAACAGTTCGTTAAAGTCATTTACTTTATCGCAGGGTATTTTTTCACGAATACGGCGATTAAGCAGTCCGTACACCATGTCTAACTGTATTTGTTGAGATAACGTATTTGGCTCGAGTTGTGCAAGAATAGATCTAGCTTCACAAATAAAAATGTCTGTAGGAATGCCACTATCTTGCTCCTTTTCGAAAAGTTCCCGATAAACTCGATAAGCTGGTTTTTTTGGTCCAAAAGTATCGCGCAACAGGTCAATAGCACTTTTCCAGTCAATAACCGAACTTTTTACCCCTTGGTACCAGGTAGCCGCAAAGCCCTCTAGTAACATTGGCAACCCTTTCAATGCATTGTCTGACACTTGCGTACAGTCTTTATATATCAAAACAGCGTCACTAAATGCGTTAACGTCCGAAGTTTTTGCTCCGTTAAAACGTGACGTACACTTCGCGAAATTTCCGTTTAAAACAGGTAAAGCACCCGCGGCTGGCTGATTTGCAACCGTAAGTCTCTGCAAAAGTTGCTGAAACTGATCATCTGTTAGCGTAACCGACATATTTTCAGTCTCGTCGAAAGTACTCTCAAAAGAACTAGTCGAACACTCCGATAATCTGTCTGAATCACTTCTGGTTCGTTTACTACGAGAACGCAAGAAGTACCCGTGGTCCAGCTTGAGAATGTGCAAAAGTCTTAGAACTACGTACTTTCAGTTTGTAATCCTGGTTTGTAATGCTCGTGATGTAGACGTAGTCACTAAAAATCCGACTAGAGTTTTCTAGAATTTAAACACTAGTTAACCGAAATACGGGTACGTTTTTTTTTCAGTATATACGTAACAAGTCCACAATCGCAATTAATACGGGATATTAAGAAACGTCTTTATTGTGTGTAAGGAAAACCGAGGGTATTGAAACCACTTTTCTACGAAACAAAGAACGTATTTTTACTTGTGCAGTCCAAAATCGGAAGAACCGGGAGCTGACAAACGATCTACGTGTGAAATGTTAAATTTTCAGTCTAAAAAATCTAGAAAACCGGGAGCTGAAAATTAATTTCAGTATGAAAATGTGCATTTACCAGTCCAAAATCGGAAAACCGGGAGCTGACAAACGGTCTACGCGTGAAATGTTAAATTTTCAGTCCAAAAATCGAGAAAACCGGGAGCTGAAAATTAATTTCAGTATGAAAATGTGCATTTACCAGTCCAAAATCGGAAAACCGGGAGCTGAAAACGCGACAAACGACAAGCTAGATGCACCTTATAGTCCGAAATCGGCGAAACCGGGATCTTTAATGCATTGGTATAAAACAAAACTAGCGTATTTTCGCAACAAAATTCACAAACAACACGTTATTTCGGCACAACGATGGGCGTCAGTGTAGAATATGTTTATTCCAAGTAAGGGTTCGATTCGAAATAACAGTTTCAACGTTTGTAAATATTTATTGGAAAAATAATACAAAAGGATTATTACGTAATACACAAGTGTAGAGCGATGCGAATAACCTTTCTTAACGGCTTCAAACATACAACTACTGCTACTGCTACTACCCTTGAAAACTGAGTTTGACTGCTGCAACGAAAACTGTATATCTACATTTAAAACTTGTCATTTACTTTCTAGTGCTTTGTGAGTAAAACTGCTCTATCAACAGATCAGGTAGTTCATAGTATCTTCTCAGGTTACAAAGCTCACCTGCCGACAGTACTACCGTTGCGTACAGATGAATTTTATATGGATTAGGGCAGGAGCGTAGTGAAATATCTGTTATAATATGTTATTTATTGCCTTGTCACTGTCATATCATGTGAAACGGGAGTGACTATTGACCTGTCCAACATAGCTTTAAAAACTATAACTATAAATATCTTAGAATAATTTATAATTTTTATAAAACTGGCAGCATACGACTGGTCGCGGTCATAGATAAACACACAAATAAAATTTACTAGTAATTATAAAAAATCTTTATTTGTTATGAAAATATTAACTTAATTAATCTATACCTACTATAATATTAAATAAATACTTAAATTAAAACTGTTTATTTGCTGATGATGTTTCACTATAGAACATTTTTGTTCACCATTTAAACCATTAGACAAAAAATAGCCAAGTGGAAGCTTCCATGTGTCATTTATTGCAACTATCATTAAAACAAAAGCTTCTTTGGCTAATTCATTTTAATCATCATCCAAATCAACCCCAAAATTGACTAACTGTGGAAACTTTTACCATCCGATTCCAAGTGCTGCCGAATTGAAATCTCATCAATGATAAGAGAACAAAGTAATGGTTTATTTGAATTTTCTATAAGTTTACTCAGAATATTGAATGATTCAATTGTGAAACCAGGAGCTGCATTGATAGTTTGCAGCCATTTCCCAATAGTGCTTCTATGGGGCAAACATGTTTCAAATACTGTTCTGATATACTTGTAAGCTTTACAGAAGAGAAAAAATTTAAAGTCAATGCAAATTTTCGTAATTCAGGTGGGTATTTTTTATTTTTAAACATTGTTCTTTGTAACAATTGCTTATTTACACTACTCACGTTTTCTAATAAAATGGCTTTTTCATTATTAATAAAATTCTTATTTTTCAAACTGGTTATTAATTGTTTAAGGGAAACAACCTTCCTTTTTAGGCTGTTTATAGATTGTTTCAATACCCTAATTTTTCTAGTCTTCTCTTAACTTCTAACAGTTTCTTGAAATAACTTCCATTTCAGTATTTTTAACCAGGACAGTCAGCTGTTGGGTTTTATGACTGTGTTGAGGAAGTAGAAGGAGCAGGTTCTGTACTCTGAATATATTTGACTGGTGCTCTCTTTTTTGCCTAGAAAAAACAATATTTTTATATAAATATTTCCAATTCACATAAAATTTAAATTTTGTTTTACTTAGAACTGCCAAGGTGTTTTATTGTTATTAGTTAGGTACATACCTTCCTGGGTTGCAGGTATGTGGGCAACTGATGGAGAATTGTTGGAACAGCTTCATGGAGTAAATGTACTCTTGAATTTACGTCAGTTTTATGTAACCAACATTCCTCAAAGTGTTTTGAGCAGAGCCATTTTAAGTTGGTTCCCAAATCCTTAATTTTGGTGTTACCTATCCATAATTTGGGTTTTTCTAGGAAAGCTGTAACAAAAAATAAAAAGTCCATAAAACACCTACATGTTTTCCTAGTGAAAATTCCCCTATTTTACAGTGACAATAATTCTTTTTTCGTTTTGAGTTAGTCCTTTTTGCATTAATCTCTTAATGAAATGAATAGCTAGATTTAGTTTGGAGAAACTTATAAATTGCTTACCTATGCCATTGGTATAATGGCTGTTTTGAAGCAAGAAAATATATTATTTATGCAGATTTAGAATGAATATTATTAAACCGCGTTATCCAAACACTATAATTAGATGAATTAAAGACTGAATAATTACATACTTAAATATAATTACTCAGAGATAACTCTTTTAATCATTTAAACTAAGAAAAATCTACAAAGGTCATTGTATACATTCGTTTGTTTACCTGTAAAATGAAATTCCTATCTCCTTTTTCTAGCTGCGACTTCGGCATCCGTAAGCACAACAATTCACCATTATTCAGTTCAAAAATAATTCACAATCTCAATAATTTTCACTTAAAAATTCACAAATGAAGCACATGCTATATTTGCTTTGTTTGATACATAAAAAATGGCGTCTGCTAAAAATGTGTCACAAAACGCAAGCTCAAAATAAAGCGAAGTGCGGTATCCATAGGCTTTCCTAATCTAAGGTATAACTAACCTAGCCTACTTTATTGTAGTCAAAGAAAAAGAAGAATATTAGACATTCGTTTGACATTTACTAGATTCTAATACTATTTTAAATGCTTGCTAATATAGTCCCGTTCTGTTAGTTGTGACGTGTAACCAGATTTATACTGGATAAGGTATAGACTGCTAGTAGTAAAAAAATGCTATATAAGCCACGGTGGAAAAGTGAATTATGGTCTCGGATCTATTAAAAATCTCGAAGCTTCGCTTCCCGGTCTTTAATAGGCCTCGACAATAATAAATCACTTTTCTACCTTGGCGCATAATTACTATTACCTCACTGGACGATTGCATTCTTGAAGCAGTATTTACCGTATCACCAAAAAAGCAATATCTAGGTAATTTTATGCCAACGACTCCAGCTACCACAGGACCAGAATGTGCACCTAAAAAAAATTGATTAAATAATTAATTAGTTGATTCGACAGTCAATTTACCGAAGGAAGTGTTTTTTTTAACATGCACATAATTAAAATTGTATAAAGTAAAAATTGAGCAGATATTGGACAGTGATGTTGCAAACGTGAGTTTCCCAAAATTAAGGGATAATGAAGTAGTTGATTTATTATTAAGCATGTCAGAGGAATCTCTCATTACCACTAATCTTATTATCCTTGTTCTGTCAAATAATACAAAATTTATGCAATCAAACTTGTGGAAAAGCCAAATGAAATAAATTCAAATTTAACTTTTAAATTGACATTCTTTGAAGTGAAAATTTGATCCATACCTTCAACCCCCTTTGAGTGACAGTTACAACTTCCAATTTTTTAAATGGGAAGTTAATTTATAATTCAAATATCCGGATTTTCTATAAATACCCCTATAAATACCCCTAACTTTAATTTTCTTAATAGCACCGTCTACATTTTTTTATAATTTTGGATTTGGTCTTCCATCGTCTATTCAACAAATTTTTCAAAAATGAAATGGGTTCGTAGTTAAAAATATTTGGGGTATGAATGTGTCGTGTGGTTTATTTAATGGCCGTGTTATAGGCCCTTACTTTTTTAACGGCACTCTAACAGGTGTTCGATATTTAGATCTTTTAGAAAACATATTCCCGATTCGCTAGAAGATATTCCTCTTAATGAACGTCAAGAAATGTGATGGGAACAAGACGGAGCACCTCCACCCAATGCGAGAATCTTTAGTAACTACCTACAAAACCGTTTCGATAACCACTGGATAGCAAACAATTCTCCAGAAATTATGTGGGCGGCACGTTCACCTCTTGACTATTTCTTCTGGGAAGAGATCAAGGGCGTAGCCAGGATTCTATATAGGGGGGGGCAGATGAAATAAATCCTAGACTACATTGTTTTAATCGTGGTTTATAACATATATGAGTATCTCACATTAGTAGTTGAGTTGAGGAAAAAATTAAAAACAAAATATAATAACCAGAAAAATAGCTTTATTACTTGACGAGTAATCTCCGTGGTTGTTCACAAAATCTGTCTAAAATATCTCTTACTATTTCTTCTTTTTTTTCTTGGACAATTTTCCGGTGTACGCTTAACATGCATAGTCCGTTTAACCGGTTTTCTGTCATCGTAGATCTCAGCCACGTTTTAACACGTCGCAAGGTAGAAAAGGACCTTTCTATATTACTTGTCGTACAGGGTTGTGCCAATGAAATAAGTATGGCTTTCCTGGTTGTCGGGAAGAAAGTGTCCGCCTCCTTTAGCACATCAATAAAGTCCAATTTTTCTAGATCTTCCTTTTTCGTACCTTTATCCTTCCATAGTTTGTACCATACTTCCGCTTCGTGCTCAAAAAGAGGAAGATCATAGTACTGGCAGAAATCTTGCGACTTTTCTTTAAAATCGACCAGTGACATATTTAACATGGAACATGGATGTATTGACATTAAACTAAAATCTGGTAAATGTTCAATTGAAAAACGCAGTTCGAGGGAGGATATCAGGGAATCTAAATAAGGAATGACAGCTGATCGCTTCCAAAAATCGCATACACTGTCAGCTGGGTGATTGGACCGATGTTGTTGGCGACATGCAGTGCGCGGGATTTCCAAATCAGTTCCAATGGCAGTTGCAGTTTTATGTGAAATATCTAAAATATTCTGACTCTCTCTGTCTGCGTTGCCTCGATGATCTTTGATAACAGAAATAATTCTCTTGATATGATTCACGCATGTGTACATATCGATAGTCTTCGATTGTAATACGTTGGCAACAGGTTCTACTATACCTGAATATTTGGCTATCAATGCAACGCATATAATGAATACTGATTTAGTAGCAGCACAATGTAACTGATAAGCACTTTTTCTTGCAGCAGCATTCCCTTCTGTAGATATCTTTGCAAGTCCATTAATAATTTCCTCAAAATGTTTGTTAAAAATGGCAATACTCTTATATTTTTGCGACCAGAGTGTTTCACATAAAGCCGGAATATTAGGAACGTATTTCCTTCTTAAAGCAGATTCTCGAAAAAAATTAATTGTGTTTCGTATTTCTGGTACTTGATTCAAATCATTTATTACTAAATTGAGCCTGTGGCTTGCACAATGAAAATATAAGGCTTTTTTATATTTCTCTCTTAGTTTTTTTTGAACGCCGCCGATACTTCCAGCCATAGTAGAGCACCCATCATAACCTTGACCAATGCACCTATCAGGGTCGAGTCCTGCGTTCTCTAAAAACTTATCAATTTCTGAGGATATAGTATTAGCATCCATGGCAATTAACTCTACGAATCCTAAAAATTCTTCTCGGATCATACTTTTACTTTCGTCATAAAAACGGATCCCAATAGAGAGCTGCTCCCTTCCAGCTATGTTACATGACTCATCTGCCAGCACACTATAAGCATAAGCTTTTTTTGCAACCTGTATAATTCCATTTTTTACTACCAAGCCGCATAAATCAATAATTTCGTTTTGAATCTGTGGGGAAGTATATATGGCATTTTTTTTGCCTTGTTCTAAGTGCTGTTTCAAATCTTCATCTCCGGATTCAATTTTTAGGTTTAAAAGATCTTCAAGAATGCCTTCATGATTCTCTTTACCCCTCAAAGGCAAGTCATGAGTACCACAAAATATAACTGAAGATATTATCGATGCCACTATGTTTTTATTTTTCTCTTTACCCCTCAAAGGCAAGTCATGAGTACCACAAAATATAACTGAAGATATTATCGATGCCACTATGTTTTTATTTTTCTCTATTTCTTTCTGATGAGCCGTGTTCATCAATAAATCCACAGGCATTTGTTCAGAGAAATTTTTTGCATCGTTGACTGCGGATTTATGATATTGTGATGAGACATGCTTAACGCAATATTCATGGATATTTTTAAAACGAGAAAACGATCGAGTTACAAATGATCCCAAAACTCCAGCTACTATTTTTGGTGGAAATAGTACGCAATATAAACAAAGTGCACCTTTCAGATGTTTCGAATAAACCAGCCAGGGTGAATAAGTTTGTAACCAACTATGATTAAATTTCCGCTTCAAATTAGCGGCTTCAGCATCTTTGACAAAGTCGTAATTCTCAGGGGGTACCCAACAACGTTTAAGCATATCCAATTTCTGACTTGTGGTCATCAAAGCAGTTCGCCCTACCCATTTTCCTAGATCGTTTTTACAAGCGTCTTCATCTTCAGGTATATTGACTCTAGAAGAACCAGCTTGAGTAAGTGAACTCTGTGGTATACTTCCAACCTTTTGTTCCTCATCACTTTCACTGCTAGTTTCTTGTTTTTTCCTTTTCACAGTCCCTGAAACAAAATCAAATATGTGAATTGAAATGTATTTAATATAAAATTATAATGTAATATACTGGCGCAAATTCAATATTAGCCAAATAAACAATACTATTGAAAATTCTCGAAACAGGTCGATTTTTGATTTTGATTAACTGTTTTTTAAAATAATAAATAAATATACAGGTTGACCACCTTCGAGTAGTGACGTCATCAATTTTTTTAAATAGAACACCCTGTATTTGTTTCTATTTTTAGACTCTATTTGTTGAGCTGATTTCAAAATCATGAGTTGAGTGTTTAGTCAAATGGATACCCTGTGGGAATTAGAGGCATTAGAAAATGTCAATTTTTAAAACTTGAAGGCCCGTAAATCCAGAACGCTTGACAATTAATAAAAACGACTTACACATTCCTATTTCCTATCTCAGTTTTTTAAATACTGTCAGACGACTCGATCAAAATTTTTATACAAAGTAGTCAAAAATGAGAAACTTAATCATCCTGTATAAAAATTTCGTTTACATCATCTGATAGTATTTAAAAAACTGAGATAGGAACGTGTAAGTCGTTTTTAATGATTGTCAAGCGTTCTGGATTTGCAGGCCCTTAAGTTTTGACAAAAAATGCGTTTTTCTAATGCCTGTATTTCCCACAGGGTATCCATTTGACTCAAATCATGATACATTTTTGAAATCAGATCAGCAAGAAGAGTCTAAACATAGAAACAAATACAGATTGTTCTATTAAAAAAAAACTGTGATGACGTCATTACTTGAAGGTGGGTCACCCTGTATATTAAATTATTATTGTTTATTTGGATAATGTTGAATTTGCGGCAGTTAAAGTCCCCACCCTGTATATTTTCAATCTAACGCTTCTACTATACGAGCACAACACACAGATAAGTGAGAGAAGCAATAGCACGTGCGGTTGGTTAGCGCACGGCGACCAGTCCGATAGGTTAAGACTCACGTAACCGATCGCTCTACACTTGCAAATCATTATTTTTCGATGTTATTAAATATATTATTGTTAATAATTATTTGGCCACTTACCTTTAAAAAACTTCCTAATATCCATTAATATCCAAAAAACACGCGAAAAAATTTCAATCTGTCTCGATTCACTACACCAACGGACGTTCCGAGCGAAGTACTAAGATTGACTGTTGATGACTGATGAGAGATGAGGAAGAGCAAAGGGCATTGGCTACTGAATCCAGTTGCCCCCTCTCTCAACCCGCATACGACTCTGCTCCTACGGCGGGTTTTTTAAAAGTAATTCCGTTACTTTTTTAGGTTATTAGTGACATTGCTTAGGAAGAAATTATGTAAATTTTTTTTATGTGATCACAAGCCCGTTAGACTCTTAGGTCTTATAGGCAGCGTAGCCAGCTATGGAGTTCGTAAGCATATTACAGTTTACCAGCTAGCGATCGCTGCCCGTACCTCGCTACGCCCATGGAAGAGATAAAAGATATTGTTTATCAATGAAAACCGCAAAATATAGAAGAGTTAAAAGAAAACATAAGAACAGAGTTTCGCCAAATTACTCCTGCAATGATTCAAGTCACATCTACAAGAAATTTTATGGCAAGATTGGCAATGTGTTTTTCTTAAGGTGGACTATTGTTATTTTTATTACATTTATTTTTATTGTTCCTTTAAGCTTTAAGGCTTTCTTGATTAATATAACAAAAATATAAAATAAAATGATATTTTCTAGATTACCTACGAACCTATTTTATTTTTGAAAAATTGTAATAATCCAAAGGTACCCCCGTCCCCGCCCAGGGTTGATATGATGATAAAAGTTACAATAATTCAAACAATAAGGCAATAAGTTATACAACATATCGGAGCTCCCCCGTATCATTAATTCAAAAGAAACTAAGTAACCTTTGCAGGATACTTGTCAGCGAAAAGTTATTTCTCAAGAATGTGTTTGTAAAACAAAGTATAATACGAAACCAAATAATTTAAATAATTTAAACAAATTGCGGTGCTGAAAATACAAAAAAAGTCACGTAGGAGAGCAACGATGTGTGAGCCAAATTTTTGCTTGCTCAGCTCCGGGCGACGTACCGAAGCAGTACGGGTAGCAGGGCAGCTAGCCAATAGAAAAAAGACAAGCAAACAGAATGAGGGAGAAAGGGTAGTTCATGAGGTACTAGGGGGAAAAAAGACTTTTGCTGGAGACCAAAAAACGAAGAATGAGGCAATTCGATTTGGAGCGTTCCATAGGCTAGATGTCAATCGAATCAAACGCGTTTAGGGCAAAGTTAAGTGTTTTTTTGGAAAGTGAGCTAAGTGCTAATTTTCAATAAAATAATTAAAGAATAATAATTTAAATAATCGATCATCGGGCCGCGGAAACGAAGTAATCTTTTGTAATAATAATCAGTGAAATTTTATCCAAGTGATAAATCACAATATTAGTTTTACCGGGGCGATTAAAAAATAGTGAGTGTGTGAGTGAACCTGAACTCGCTACAGGAAAAATTGGTGAGTCAATTTGGATTATACTAACCCTTAACAACTAAGAAATTTTATGGGAGTTTGGATTTGTTTGTTAAGCGAATTTCTATCGTCTTAATTATTCAGACGAATATTGTAACTTTTATCCTCGACCGGATATATAGAGTTTACCGGGTCTCCACTGTCGGGACGTAGATAATATTCTCCGACAGAGAACTGAGTCCTCCGGTAAAGGAATTCATAAAATAGCGACTAAGGAATTAAATCATAAATAAATTGAATTGTCACGCCAGGGTCCATCAGACCATATTTTAATTATTTTTGTTGATTAGTTTTAAATCTTATTAATGTTAAATTAAAGAAAGTTCTTTTTGTTTTTTCTTTTTCTTTGGGAGATGCACGTAGCATTCCGCAAGAGTTTCATCTAAATTTATACTTGTATCATCAAACTTAGAGTTAATAAATTTGCTAGATTCTCCCGAGGATATTGTGTATCATTTCTCTAGACTCCAGACCTTTTTCAGAGCCCAGCAACAAATCCCGTCCTTCCTAACCGCCGAAGTAAGACCTCCCAACACCAAATACTGCGGAGGCCGAATCCACGAACCCTAACTTTAGCCTAACATCCGCTCGGCTAGGCTAAAGTCTATTAAAAATTAAGATTAACAGTTATCGGTTATTACAAAATTTATTGAATAGACAATGGAAGACCAAATCCAAAACTATAAAAAAAGGGACAGGGGGTTATTAAGAGTTTAAAGTTAGGGGTTGTAACTAAGGGATGAATATTTAGGGGATCATTTTTTTCTATTTTTCTTTCTATTGAAGTCTATTGGAAGTGGAATTGATCAATTTTTGGCCAATTCGAGAATCATTATTCGTTTAAGAGATAAAACCTGGATAAATTACCGGTATATGCACCCGGTATATATTCTGCAGCCTTTGCCTATCCCACATCTTAACCTCCATTGTTTTTTTACTTCCAATCTTCTTCATCATTGGCTCTATCCCTCATAGTTTTACTAATACCATCCTTCCATGTTACTCTTTCCCTTTTTCTTCTTGTTGTTGGTATGTAATTCAGCGCTTTCTTTGGCCACCTTTCGTCTGTTATTCTCATAGCGTGACCGTACCATAACAGTGTTTATTCGACCTACGCTAGAATGTACACCATTCGTACGTCGTCTTATTTCATCATTTCGTGCGTTCTCATTTCTAGATACTCGACATGCTCTCCTTAAATAATCTAATTCCGCTGTCTCAATATTCTTTCTGCCCTTTACGGAAAGTTGCCAATACCACGATCATAGCTCTATCTATGAGGATTTGTGACAACTCTTGCTGGTAACAATTCTAATATTACTAATCTTTTACAATAAAATAACGAATGATGTGTATCTGTAACCTTGAATGATATGTATCTGGCTTTAAAAAGCTTAAACCTAAAAGATCTGCAGGGTCTGATCAGATTCCTTGTTATATAATTAAATCATGTAGGGATTGTTTAGTTTATCCTCTCATGGTAATCTTTCAAAAAGCACTGTCAACTAATATCTTTCCAAACTGTTTTAAATATTGTAAAATCTTTCCAATACATTAAAAGGGAGACAAATCTTTAATCTTCAATTATAGGTCTATATCTATTTTAATTAGTATTGCCAAGTTATTTGAATTTATTTCAGATAAAATATACAATCATGTTAAAAATATGCTTCATCCTAACCAACACGGACTTTGTAAAAATAAATCTATTGACACTAATTTAATTACTTTTGTTGACAGAATAAAGTACTTCATTCACGACGGTAGACAGGTAGATGTACTCTGCACATATTTTGCTAAAGCTTTTGATAAAGTGAATCATGACATTTTAATTGAAAAATTGTTTTCTTTTGGTGTTAGCGATTATTTAATAGAATTATTTATTTCTTACTTAAAATCGCCAGCAATTTGTTTGTTTACAAGGTAAATCCTCCAAGACATTTCCAATAAAATCTGGAGTCCCGCCAGGTTCAAATTTAGGGCCATTACTCTTTCTTTTGTTTATAAATGACTTACCGACTAAGGTTAACTGTGATAATTTAGTATTTCCGGATGATTTCAAACTTTTTCAGTCTGTTAATGATATAAATGACTACTTTGAATTTCAAAAATTATTGATGCGGTTGTTGATTGAGCAACAGCTAACAAATTACACTTAAATCTGAACAAATGTAAAGTAATGACTATTTCCATGTCGAAAGAATATTGTGATTTGCCCACACAAAGAATAAGGTAACTTTTACATATAATTTGAATTTTAAACAACATATTAAAAATATTATTAAAAAAGGTATAAAAATATTAGGGTTGTTGAAAAGAACTTCTAAAGATTGTACCAACACTGACACAATTCTTTATTTATTCATTTCTCTAGGTCCCGTTTAGAATTTGCTGCAGTTGTATGGGATCCCGGTATTGCAAGATTAAAGACTGCATTAGAATCTGTGCAAAATAAAAAAAAATATCATACCAATCCTCCACATGCATATTATCAACATAGTAGAAATGAATTTAATATAGTAAAGCTGGAAAACAGAAGAGCTATTTCTAAAATATTATTTATATTCAAAATTCCAAATAATCAAGATGTTTGTATGTTTGCGGGTGTCTTTGGCTGTTCCGTTTCAGGGCCTCCGTCCTAGAATTGCAACTTTTCACATCAGCAACCAAATTAGCATAATTAATAACTTGCTAGCTCTTTTGCAATAGAGTTTAACTACCAGCTTGAAATGTTTAAAAGCGATTTGCTTAATATAATGGAAAATATTTGTAGTGTTTCGTCGTGTGCTGTATTATATGTAATTATTTTTAATATTATCATTTTTTTCTTGACTGTCACATATTTACTCAATTGTAATTTTGTTTATAACATCTAGGATTAGTGTGGAAATATGTAATTGGGTTTTCCCGTTTATTTCTCGCATAAATAAATCCGTAGATTAAAATGGGCTCTATGGTTAGGTTAGGTTAGGTTAGGTTAGGTTAGGTTAGGTTAGGTTAGGTTAGGTTAGGTTAGGTTAGGTTAGGTTAGGTTAGGTTAGGTTAGGTTAGGTTAGGTTAGGTTAGGTTAGGTTAGGTTAGGTTAGGTTAGGTTAGGTTAGGTTAGGTTAGGTTAGGTTAGGTTAGGTTAGGTTAGGTTATGTTAGGTTAGGTTAGGTTAGGTTAGGTTAGGTTAGGTTAGGTTAGGTTAGGTTAGGTTAGGTTAGGTTAGGTTAGGTTAGGTTAGGTTAGGTTAAGTTAGGTTAGGTATATAATTTTAATAAAAATCTTACCTATTCTTACATCTACTTTGGTACCAGAAGGAATTTTTAATTGTTTTATATGTTTTACCATTTCTAAGGAAACATCAAGAATATTCCGTGCATGATGTTCATTTTCATTTGGAGCTCCACATACGGCCATATAAATTTGACCTACCGTTTCAACCTGAATAGGTTGAAATAGATAAATAAATAGATAGATAGAAATAGAATTTAAAAAGTAATAGATGATTAAAGATAAATGTCTGATTTTGAATTCAAGTTGATAATGAAAAATATAGATAAAGTGAGACCTTATATGACAAAAATAGAGACAAAAATGCATTTTGTCAATTTTAATTGAATAATAATTTAGAATTTGTTAATTCTAAAACTACGACTGTTTGTTATACTAAACATTACTACACGACAAATACTATAGAAAATAAAACCTAATAAGAAAAAAATCTTACCTTATAAACATTAAAAGTGTCCATCAAAGAATCAAAACACGAAAATACAGCGTTCATAGTACTCACTAATTCCATGGCATCTTCAACTGTAGACGAGTTGAAACCAACCAACTCACAGAACATTACGGTTACTATATCAAATGACTGAAATAATTGTTAAAAATTAAAAGAAAATATATCACAGATTAATCATATTGTTGAAAGTGGGATCACTTCAAGAAATAGTGTTTAAAATACAGAATAAAAGAATGTTTATTAATGTCTTCCAATATTTTCACTGCATTATTTTTTTAATGGTACATCGTGTTTATTATTTATAGATTTTAAGTTATGAAAGAGCCAAAAGTGACTCCAATTAATTCGTGTTAATATACAATACACACGGTGTTGCTCGTTTGTTTTTTTCCTGGACCTTGGCTAAATTTCATCGACTCTTTACGAAAGGTTAGTCGATAAATAAAAAACATAATATCGAAGCTAGAGGTTTAGACAGACTATTACCCAATACCGCTAACCACTTAGAAGAGCAGAATTGTGTGCGGTTTAAAACAGAAAATTTATCTAATTTATCAATAAGAAATTAAACTTGGAAGCTGGTCAAAGCAGCATTTCTGGATAAGATTGTAAAAGAAAAAAATGCCAAAGAAGAAGAAGGTTTCTCTAGGTTTCAACTTTTTATCAAAAATCCAAATTAGGGAAAATTGCGAAAAATCCCTTCAGATATAAGCTTGTGGTAAAGGACGATCCCATAAAGCAGGTGATGCAATGTCAGGATTATTAGCGTAGTTCCAAGTCGTGGCGCTGTTGTCAATGTAGACATATCAACCTGGTTTTTTATATCAAATTTTTTTCATTATTAGAGTAGTATGCTTATGCTTATAAACTTTATTTGTTAATAAGCTTTTAATAAAATACTCATTTTTCAATGTTCGTTTCTAACATAGACATATTATCAGAGGAGGCGCAACTTTCCATTCATAAAACTCTGTTTGTTTCGTCGCAATGAAAGAGAGTATCTATGAGTATGACAAAGAATACCAATCAATTTTCTTTGTTCCGACTTCGTGATGGCAACGCTGTATCATTATTTATGCTTATGCTTGTAATCAGTGGCGTGCTATTTGTTCAAAATGGAAATATCTGTTGGATAATATTTAGTTATTTTTATGGGAATATATTTATGAATAGTTAATACTCATCTTTTCACTTAAGTAATCATTATTATTAATTGTTCATAAAATGTCAAGTAGTTTTAAACATAACTTTATTAAGGTTAGACTTAACAATTATTCAATTTTGCACCAAAAAGGTAATCTTGGTAAAAATCAGCAAATCCAATGGTTTAAATTAAATTTATTGTACTACCCCTTACTTTTTGGAAGTCCATCTTACGAAGAATAATAAAGAACTCTTGTTTTAACTCAACTTCCAACTTTAATTGAAAAAATTAGATTTAAAACTACAGTGCTAGTTATTTAGCGAAACAGCTGTAATTGTAATTTTAATCCTAATTTTGTCAATTAAAGTTGGAAGTTGAGTTAAAACAAGTGTTTTTTTATTATTCTTCGAAATCCAATGGTATTATTTTAATTAGTAGCATTAACCGAGCTAAATAATCGACGTATTTTGGCTTCAAGGTTGTACATACTTTGTTCTTATCACTCTGAAACAATTCAAAAACTACAAGTAGACAAGTTACGTTCAGGATAATAGAAACTTGTTTTTGTGTGTGTGTGTGTGTAGAGGATTGGCTTGGAAGTTAGTCCTTTAGCCACAGAATTATGTAACAATATATCAAACTTGTTTTTTAAAAACAAATATTTTTACTGAACTAACAAATTTATTTATTTAACACCGAAATTGCAAAGAAGTTTAAAATCAAACTATAAGTTCAGAACTAACACAGACAAAATTCTTTCCTTTATAATAAGTATAAGTACGTGATATTTACCAAAATATTAATAAACATTAAAAAATAAAAATATTAGATTACAATTAAAATGGGTAATTATATAAATACTTACGAACAAGTATGAAAAAATATTATTTTGACATTAAAATCGTATAGCTACGCCACTGGATTCAATTATTGTAAGCCAACAAATATTTCAACTGACTTGTGAAAAGAAATATAGTCCGGTTTTTTACAAATTGGCAATGAGAACCATTTCTTTCACTAAATTTCACATATTACCTATAATTTCGCCAAAAAACACCATTATAACTCCAAAATCTCGTTTTGCGCATGGTATCATTCAGGCAAGACCTGCGGCGTTGTCGCTTATTGAGCAACTCATTTCTATGATCTAACCGAATAAAATAATTGAATGTTAACCATTCCATAAAATGAGTTGTAAAATATAGGTGGTTGTAATTCATAAAATATTGATAAGAGACAGCATTATGGTCACAATATTTTTGCGATTGTAATCAAAAAATACTATAGATGATTCAATGACAATCACAAATCTCTTACCTTACATGGAGAGCAGGCACCATCACAGCAATACAAATTCCAGTCGGTCATATCAAGATGACACAATCGACCAGAAATAGGTAATGTTGGAGCAGGCAAAAAAAATAAATAGTTACGTCTCTTCTGATATTAGATCTATGGTTTCTAATAAAATAATTTGAGTTTGTTTTATTTCACATTATTTATCGTATAACATATTTTTTGTCGGTTTTATCTCGTGAACTGTCAATTCACTGTATTTGTCAGGCATTTTAATAAATTCTTTAATAAAACCAACTAAATAGGTCTTCTCGTCAACTAATACCCTCTAGCGTGAGAAAAAATCAGATAGCTTGCCTTCAGATATATGTGGCATAGACATATCAAGCTTCCACGACCCGTTTAAAGACTTGAGAAATCAGATAAATAGAGCATCAGCACTATCAAGATGTCTAGATGACATCCTGATAGTCTGGTCAAACCTGTACATGCACAAAAATAGCATAATTAGAATCTACAAGACTTGCATCAGACCAAGATACTGAAAAGAAGTCCACGAAGTCAACAACAAGACGAAATACATGCTAAGGATAGCCGAAGTGAAAATTCTGAAAACAATAGTGGAGAAAATAAGAAGAAACAGAGTAAGAAACACAGACATCAGTGAACAATGCGGAATACAAGATATTTTGAGATGGGGAAGACAACGTAAGAAGCAGTGGTACAACCCTGTAAGACGAGCACAAAAAATCCTAGAAAACAACGCACCCGGCTGAAGACCACCCGGGATGCCACCATAAGGTAAAGATGCAGAGGTAGCTTTGGAATTAATCGACAGGCAGATCTTCTAGAAGTAAAAGAAAAAATGAAGCTATACAGTTTGATCAAATTTTAAATATTATAGAATTCAATATATTCATTATATTACAAACAATTTTGTTTGTTAAAAATAACAATGTTTTTTATAGTCTACTTTAAAAGCTTCTAGAAAAGGTTCATAATAACCTAAGGCAAAAAACAAAAGTTCAATAAGTAACAAAATTGGATTTAGCAATTATGTACTATGACATGCAATATTAAAAAATAAATCTACCTACTACCTCAATTCATACAAGGTCAAAGTAACAATTTTGGTTTATAAGCAGAATAAGCACAATATAAATATACAAATATACAATACAAATATAATAATGAATGATTATGATTATATAAGTTAATATATAAAAGGCTATTTGACAGGTTTTTGAAATCTATTTTATATAATGTAGTAGAGTTCAAAGAATACATTATACATTTTTTTTCAATACCTACGCCACATATTATTAGAAACGCCACTGTCGCCATTATATCCAAACAAACTTTTGCCTTATTTTAGTTAATTTGCATTTAACATTTTTATATTATGTATTTTCTTGTTTGAGTTATTATAGTGCTAAATAGACACATTATTATCGTTAAGGAATATTCCCTTATTTATTTATTTAAAGAAGTTTTATTTTGTTTTAAATAAAAAGTTTGCTTTTAAGGTTAAGTAATATTATGTTAATTTTTTACCACCTTAGAACAAAATAAAACTTCTTTAAATATAACTCAAACTATTCCTTAATGTGTTTATGTAGCAGTAATGTCAAAAACAAAAACTCTACAAAAAACAAGAAAATATGTCACTGGAATAGGTTATGTTTTGGGGATATTTTATCAGGCAGTCCCCTTCATCTAAGCTACTTTCGTTTTACAGGGTTAATGAGTGTTATTTATAACTAGGGTAAAATTAACTTGAGCTAAACAAAAACCTTACACCCTTCCCCGCGAAGCACCAGTGATTTCACTGGATCATTTTGACCCAACCCTGCAAATGTCATTTAATTTGAGGTTAGGTTACGTTGGTTGTATCCATAGATATTATAACCTAAAATGGATGTGCCCTGACAATACACAGCGTGTACTACCGTGTGTCGCACTAGCAGTGCGAGAGAGATGGAGATAGAAGGGTGGCAAAAAACGCGAGCTGGCAATGTAAAATAAATACAAAATTCAAATTAATTTTGTCTACTATAAAGTTATTAAGAAGTTTGGTTTGGAAATTAATTAAAATAATTTTTCCACACGTAAATACAGGGTGTCCAGGAACTTAATGCCAAAAATTCGGGAGCAAATAGAAGAGGTCAAAATAATGTCAGAAGTTCAAATAAATTTTTTTCATACGAGCCTTCGTTTCCGAGTTATAGACCTCTAAAATTTCGAAATAAAAAACTTTGTTTTGTCATGATTTCTAAACTATACATTGGAATACTATAAAATTGCAGTGACGGATTGCATACATCCATGTAGTTTATAAAAAAAAATTTATAAAAACTTTAAAATTTAAAACTTATTTACTGATGTTTAAAATGAATTATGAATTTAGTAAATTTAGCTCGAACACGAGAACTAATTTCGTTCTTCAACTGATTGTAATAATGCAGTGTCTGAATGTGAAGTATAATTTCAATACAAGTTTAACTAACTGTGAAATATGCCCGTAAAGGGGATCTTGATCCCAAAAAGTTGTGTGACGTTCAATTTTCTCATAGAAAAAATGATCGTGATTTAAAATATTTGGGTTTGATAGATTTGCCGCTCTTATTACACTCTCTGCAACAGTACATATTTTTAAAACATCTTTTTAAGGCTTGCAAAGTTTTCCTCTATTCTTTTTATCAAGCAATCGAGAAAGTGAATGATGTGATTGGAGATCGTGTGCACATTCTTTGCAATTTATAGTTTTTATAATTTTCCAACGAACAAATCCAGCTATATATCCAATAACATAATTTAAATAAAATATTTGAAAATGTCTTTGTTGCTTTATTTCGTCAATGGTTTTTATTTCTAAATTACAATTTAATTTATCTAAATTATTACTACGACTTTTATATGTCGAAGTGACATTGAAAATACTTGTTTCATCCTGAGCCAAACAATTGGCGCTATAAGGGCTTTTATTTCTGCGCACAATTCTGAGTGAATAAGCAGTCGCTTATATGCTCCTTCAAATTGTATATAGTTTGTAAATAGTTTTAAGAAGTTCCTTGTATTTAAAATATCAAAAATGTTACTAATTGTTTTACAAAACCTGACAGTGGCTTTACTTTGAGAAAATTCTGAAATATTTAACTCCTTATCACAATATTCAATAGCATCAGCTACGCTATTCCTTAGTTAAAAAGCACAAATAAGCCACTACTCACATTGCTTTCGCGCTCCTTTTGCCACACTTCTTTATCTATCTTTGTCTGGTTGCTCTGGTCCCATACTATCTCTTTCTAAGGCACATCCATTTTAGGTTATAATATCTATGGTTGTATCTGATCGTAAGTTCGAAGTTCTTTAAGTCCATAATGGTGCAAATAAACGACACTTTACTGAACTTGTGTATTTCATACGGCCTAAGCTATCAGTACACGAAATTTCTAATCAAAATCCAAATAATATAACTTCTTCTATTGAATTTGATTGTGAGGTTATGGAGTGAGAAAAAATTTAAGCGTTCGCTTTAGGTGTTGAATTTAATCTGAACTGAACTAGATTTGTGAAACGGAAGCAGGTCTAATATACTAATTCTTGAAATCTGACAGAATCTGACACAATATTAATTTTTATAGCTCAGGAAATCTGAACACAGAAATTTTTAGTGCGCAGACTTCTGACGGTTTGAAAACTGTAACTGGAGAAACCCGAACAAAGCTCTTTAAATGCTACAAGCAGGTGATGTCATCAAAAACTCGACTAATCAGGAGCATTTTATGTCACATGACAAACACTTTTTATTTTCTGATTTTTAAATAAAGCAATGATTATTTTCAATTTATCTTAACAAATAATTAATTCTAAAATCTTAATTTATGCTAATAACAGTAATTGACAATTTATTTTTTTATTGTCAAATAGTCTATTACTTATCAAAAATGAATAATGTATAAAAAAACGATTAAATATTTTTAATTTGCTTAAATACCTTACAAGTACTTAGGGGACTATTTCCCGATCTCAACGAGTCCGCAACTGGTTTTGGAATCATTGAATACAGCAATTCATCCCCACGTCGCTTCCACACATCAAGAAGAGTGTAATTCTTTTCCAGTTCGGTAGCTCTTTGTTCCGCTTTGTCAAACATCAAATGTAATCTGTAAATGATTATAGTAGAAGCTGGGAATGCTAAAAAATGGCTTAGTAGTACAGCATAGAAAAAGTTTTTCTTTTTCAAAATGTTTCCCTTTCTGGATTGAAACAAAATTATTAGAAGAAAATACATTATTTTAGGCATAGAAATTAATAGATAACTTTTAGAGAAGTAGCGGAAGCCTATGGACAAATCAGAGTTACCATATCATAATAATATTAAGCTTTATGTTTAAAAAATATTGCCAGTTTTGGAAAAAGCTGTAAAAAATAAATAAAAAAACAGTAAAAAATATATAAATACACAACGTAAAAATTACAAAACAAACAAAACTTTACAATAAAAAAGTAAGATAAATAAAATTGTAACTAAGAAAATGTGATTTTAAAGCCTTACGAAATATGGTAATGGATGAAATAGACTTGATAGTTGGCTACCTAACCAAACCCCTAGGTGTTTGAGTGACTCCTCCATACGAAATCTCCTTCCCTTGACCATCACTCCCACTTTTTCTTTTACGTCCTTTTACCAGAAAACCCACCGTTTTATATTCCTCTACTTTCAATCCTCACCGCCTTATCTTCTTCACAATCTTCCTACTTATCTTCTAAATACGCCTTTCGTTCTATCTCGCTTTGCCGTACATACCAGACACCCGTCACATAAACATCATCAAATACACACTTCCAGAGTGTCGGTCCCAATACGACTAGACTAAACAATTTATTGTTTCTTCCAGCTACCCTCCCTAGCACCAAGTCCATTACTCTACCCAATGCAGAGATCCATAACTCGTTTGCAAACCCCCATCACTCTGTTGAGTAGTTCGCAGAAATACTTCCCATTCTCCTCCAACAACCTCTTTATCATATCCCCTCTCAAGCCATTCATGCCTGTGGCTTTCCTTACCTTGATGCGTCTCCTCTATCTACCACTTCTCTACCGACCTTATCCCCCCAAGGTTTCTACCCGTTTAGATTCCTATGCTTCCCGGATCCTACCCACCACTCCTACTCCCCCCACTGAACAGTTTCTTCATTACCTTCTCCCAATCTTCCTTTAGTACCAAGTTCTTCCTCTCATCGTTTTCATTGATCTCATACACCTTACCCCATGAATTTTTTTCAACTCCCTACTTTTCTCTCTTTCCTCCAACTGCTCCAGTTCCTTCTTTTTCTCATTGTATTCCTATTTTCTCTTTATCCTTCCTCTTTACCTTAGCATCCTTCTTTGTTTATTCATAAATTCCCTCCCCAGATTCTCTATGTCCCCATTTCACCAGTAATTAACTTTCCACATACGCCTGTTGATCCTTTTCCTTTCTTTACAGATCTGAATCACATCATACAAATTGTTTACGTCATTTCCGAGACCCTTTTCTATCTCCTTACTTACTTTCCTTCTCATTCTCTCTGTCCCGGCCTTCGTCCACCCTCTTCTGGTACTTCCATTCTCATTTTTCCTGTTTTCGTCTCCGTATAACTTTGTAAACATAAGCTTTGCTCCATTAAACATTAAAAAATGTAAAATTAGGAATTTAAATCGAAGATGCTATAATGCAAAAAAATACCTAGTGCTCAAATAATCACTACCTCAATGTACTGTTTATTTTTAATTGTTTGTTAAAGTAAAGTAAATTAGTTTGCTTTTTAAAATAGTATATAATTGCGTAAAGGTAACAAAAACCAAAACTACTTAGCAGGCAACAATTTTAGTTAGTACGCATTAGGTTTTAGTTTCTTACTTAGAATTACTCTGCCATCCAGTAAGTACCATTTCTTTGCTTAATCCGTGTGGATTTAAATCATTCAAATAAAGTCCTTGATCAGGTAACTCACTTATATCGTTTATTCTAAAAAAATAGACGTCAGCTGAAAATCAATATTCGCTTGAACTGGTGCAAAGTAAACAAAACAGTTCAATTTTGTATTTGTATTTTATTCAACATCGTTATCAAGAATATGAAGAATTAGTGACAGCTTTAATACTTTAAAAAAAATTATTAAAATAATACTTACTAAAGATTTCAAAAATGTGAATTTTTGTTTAATGCGCCTATATTACATTATCAATTCTTTAAATTTAATTTAATTATAGGTTAAAGGAGGGTATCGGTTTTTGGGCTAATGACCGATGTCAATAAAAATTTTACCACTTGTAGATTATAATTAAAAAATACACTTTAAAATGGCTCGAAAGATACTTTTTTTAAATAATTTAATTGCTTGATAGTACAAAATCAAAATGCAATATAAATACATATAAATTTTATATTTATTTCTGTATTGTAACTGTGTTGCCTATCTACTTATTTGCTTAGGCCCGGTGTCACCAAATGCGACATAATCTCGGTTTATGTAATCGAACTTAAAGTTCGATTAGCAAATTGCAATATTATCTATAAACTGGCAACATTGTAATCTGACATAAACCATAAACTTCATCCATAACGTGATCATATCACTTTCATTCAGAAAATCGTTTTTTATTTTAAAGAGGTAAAGAGAGTCATATGGGGTAAAACGGATCATTCAGATAATATTTCATTTAAAATTCGATCTACCTTATGTTCCGCTACTGAACCTCCTGCAAGTACATACACATAATAATAATACGTCCAAAAGTTTGGAATATTTAGAAATAATATATCTACGCCTATGGTTTTTTAAAAACTCTTGTTGATATTTATTTTAAAGCGTTTTTAAATGAAAATAATACTAAATTTGATTCGTTTTTATATCAATTTGGTCATATTTAATTCATTTGGGTGCTTTCACATTATTCCAATTCTTGTTTAAATTTAATTTGAGCTGTTTAACAATGCCCAGAGACATATCATATTTTAATAGGTCTAGACTAATTGCTTTATTACAACAAGGCTTTAGTCAAAGTGATACCGCGAATATTGTTGGTGTTACTCAGGGTGCTGTATCAAAAACTAAAAAAAAAATTCCAAGACAGAAATGATGTGAAGGATCGTCCCAGAAGTGGTAGAAGTCGATGTACAACAGCAGCACAAGACCGGCAGATAACATTGATAGCTCGAAGAAATCGACAGGAATCTACAAGTGGCAAATCCAGAGACTTGAAGGACTGAATATCTAAAGACAAACAATTACACGAAGATTAAATGCGGTAAATTTGTGTTCCCAAACTAACCTATCGACAAAAAATTGTAGGGTTACAATGGGCTCAAGAAATAATACACCATGGTCCTAACTGGAATTACGTTATGTTCTCTGACGAATCAAGAATTGGCTTGGTTTCTGATTCGCGAAGAATGCCAGTTTGGAGGGCCCCAGGACGAAAAGCCCGATTAGAAACAGCCCAACCACGTGTTCCATTTGAAGGTGGGAGTATTATGATTTGGAGTGATATTATGAGGGGTACATGGACGCCTCTCCTGGTTTTGAAGAGAAGAATCACTGGAGCTGTGTACATCGAGGAAGTTTTAAATCCTGTTGTGCGTCTATTCCGGGGGCGGTAGGTGATGGATTTGTGTTTATACATGACAATGCACCTCCACATCGAACAGCTGCAGTACAAAATTTTTTGGAAGAAGAAGGAATATCCATATTAAGATGGCCATCAAATTCCCCTGACATGAGCGTCATTGAACATACCTGGGACATTCTTAAAACACGCATTAAGAAGCGAAACCCTCCCCCAAATACTCTACGAGTCATGCATACAGGCCCATGGAGGAAATACTGATTATTAATTTTATTTAAAAACCTTTTTTTGCTTATTAATTTATTTAAAAAAATTTGTAATACATTGTACATTTTTCACCTTAAAAGAATAAATAATTTTTTTTGTATGTTTATCTGACTTCGAGATTTATTTAGTATTGGTTAGAGTTGTAGCAAAATGATGTTTACTTATATCAAAAAAATTATTTATAAAAATTAATAAAAAGATGAAATATTCCATTATTCTAAACTTTTGGACATATGTGTAGATTGTCGAATGAACCTTGTCAGTCATAATGTTGCTTCGATCAAAATTATACACGTGCTCTGTATGTTTGGGAAATATTCTTTAAAATTCATCGGTTTTTTTGCGGTATTTTCGTTGAAATGTTGAACAACAAACTATTATACAAGTTAAGTCGAACTAAATTGAGATTTGGTAAGTATTTAGATTTGTTTGATATTTCTTACCAAATGAGTTTAAAACCTCACTTTTGATATTTACCTGTTATTTATGCGTACATTAATTATTTGTTAAAATATTGTAACTCTGTGGGGTAAAGGGGATCACTTTGATCTTATTAATTGGGGACTTCTTTTCAGATACTAACATGCCGCGCGTATACAAAAAAGAGGTAAAAAAATAAGTGTGCCTGCCGGTAAAAGTATAAGTGTAGCTGATCTTTTACCAATTGTAACTGAACCAGAAATAAATTATCTCGAAGTAGGCGAAGTTATTGAAGAAGATAACGAAACACAAGAATGTGAAGAAATAGATCGAAGTTTTGAAGAAGAAAATATATCTAATGTTGAAAATAAAGAAAATTATTGCTCAAATCCAACGACATGCCATCAACTTCAAAAAAAGATGACTTAGATGTTATTAATGTACGAGATTTCATAATTGCGAAATTTGAAATTAACAAGAGAGATCGATTATACATCGCTAAAGTAGAATCCGAAAATATCAGTGAATATAAAGTTAACACACTCAGAAAAAAAGCATGTTCAAAGCAGACCGTTTTTATCTACCCCAATGTCTTTGACATTACAACTATAAAAAAGTCTTAGTGCGTAAGGAAACCATTTACTCCAATTAATAATCATAGACGGTATACATGAAATTAATTAAAATGATAACACCTATAAACAATATCAAAATAACCTTTTTCTATCGGAAATAACGAGAGATTATCTCAAATAACTGATCGAAAATGGCCAGACTTAATCGCAGTTTGCGGTGTGGTGAAACAGTTCGAGGGTGTAACCTCAATTAAAATTGTAGCTTATTTTTAAATCGAAGATTAACTGTTTGGTGAAACTGGGCCTTAATCATCGAATTTTATCTATCTGTGATCCAGCTTAGTCTCTGTGATGTGACGTATCCAAATATGCGGAGTTGCCACATGAAAACTGTATTTCGCAGATTTAAATTTTAATAAATGTCAAACAAGTTTTCGTATTCTTACATTTTTCAGTTAAATATTACCAAATATTCGGACCTTTTAGACACACACAGTAGTATTAAAATTCTCAGTAATCTATTTTATGTAAGTTTTTTGCCAGTCGAAGAGTTCTTTCTTGCATTAAAAAATGTATTTTTGTTAATAATTCTCCTACACGTTAAATACCATATAAAGTAGGTTTTTAAATAATATAAATGAATTTCAAATCCATTACTTAATTTCAAAAACAGTCATTTAAGACGATACCCTTCTTTGTTATTTGAATCATCTGTAATAGAATTTTGCATTGGAGCAATTTAGGTTTGGGAGCGCCGTTTATATAAAAGAAGCTTTTTTTAAGGTAAACGTTTTATTTTAGAAATGCAGGTATGTTGACAGCAACTTTACGGTTATTATTTAACTAACTTTGCATCAGTACAATACTTTTTTAAACATTTTTTTTATTGTACAGGTGGCAAACTAATACAGGACTAAGGCGAAATTTCGGAACGCTTTATAGTACAACAAGGGCTATTTAATTTTATTATTATATTTAGATATTAGCTTTAGATCTGTTAAATAAAGTTTTGTCTTTCTGAAACGTATGGCGCGTTCACTGCACTGTTTGATTCACTAATTGCACTACTTAAGTTACTACAAATATTATTGTTGTTAGCTATTGAACCAGATCTATTATTGGGAGATACAGTGTAAGGTTTATCATTAGTATTATTACCGATAACATTTGGATTGTAAAATTTATTTTCTGGAAATAATTCTGGTTTAGAAATAAATTTAGGTTCAGGATTAGTATGTGATAATTTCATTTGAGAAGTATTACGACGAACTATTTTATTATTTTCTTTTTTCACCCAATAAGATCTTGGTTCAGATGCTTTCTCAATCACAATGGCTTTCGTCCATGTATTCTCGTTTTTACATCTTATGACTATTTTATCCCCTTTTACAAATTCTTGGGGTTTTCTACGAACTAATTTATCATAATTAAGTTTAGTTATTTCTTTTTGCGCTACAAGTTTTTTATAAATATTTGTTTGAACCTTCGGTTCTAAGGTATTCATGGTTACTGGTAATTGTGATTTTAAATTTCTACTTTATAAAATCTGTGCGGGAGATGCATCTAAATTAATTATGGGAGAATTATTATATTCTGCCATGCCATTACTCTGATGGTAATGCGGAGAGCATGTAAGTATTATATCTTTTTCATTATAATATTTTAAACAGTGGTTTGAAATGAAGGGCATATTGTCTGCGATAATAAATTGCGGATAACCAAAGCGTGTAAAAATTTCTTGAAAGGCATTAATTATAGATTCAGACGTTTTATCTTTTAGTAAATTTAATTCTAACCAATGAGAGAAGTGATCTACAACAACCAAGTAACTATGATTACCATATTCTAGAATATCTGCACCAATTTTGTTGAATCTAAGTGTTGGTGTAGAATGGGGCAACATGGGTTCTCTGAAGTTGGCGGGCATATATTTTTCGCAAAGTCGGCATTTTTTAATGAAAGTTGTTATGTCTGTAATTAAACTTGGCCAGTAGAACAATTTCCTAGCTTTATTTATAGTTTTATTGATCCCAGTATGTCCTTTATGTAATAATCTAATCATTTCTGCTCTAAGAGTTTGTGGAACAATTATTTTGTCTTCAATGAAAAGGATCCCTGCTTCAACATAAATTGAGTTTTTTAATGGGTAGTAAGGTTTACATTCAGCGGGTACTAAATTGTTTTTGGGCCAATCATTATAATAGAAGTCATAAATTTTAGATAATGTTTGGTCTTTACCTGTTTCGAGTCTAAATTGATCCTTTTTTAATTCACTCATGGGTAAGTGTGCAGTAACAGAATGTACCATCTCGAGCATTTCGGGGTCTGGCTTGTTATCGCCCTTTAAACTTGACCTAGAAAGCATATCAGCAAACTGTACATATTTGCCTGGTACATAATAAACATTTATTGAATATTTGAGGAGTTTTAACCTTAGCCTTTGTAATCGCACTGATCCTATACTATTAATGGGTTTTTTCATTATTGAAACAATTGGTTTATGGTCAGACTGAACATCTACATTATATTTGTAGATAAAATCATGGTATTTCTGACAACCAAAGTAGATTGTCAACATCTCCTTTTCTGTTTGACTGTAGTTGACTTCACAATCATTCATTGTACGTGATACACATGCAACTAGTTTTAGAATATTGTTGTCATATTTTTGGAACATGCAACATCCTAAAGCGTTTTTGGATGCGTCACACTGAAGGATTGTTTTTCTGCTACAATCGAATGGAACTAAAGCTGGGGACTGACTTATTGTCTCTTTTAATTTATTAAAAACTTCCTGGTGTCTAGACAGCCAACAAAATTCTACATTAGATTTCAATAGTTCACACAATGGATGCATAAGCTCAGACATGTTTTTTACATACCTTCTAACATAGTTAAAGGATCCTATAATTCTTTGGAGTTCATTTTTATTGTTTGGTGGAGGTAATTTTATTAATGATTCAATTCTGTCTTCATCGATTTGCATACCTGTTTGTGAAAATGTTTGTCCCATAAATTTTACCTTGTCTTTGCAAAATTGTAGTTTGTCTTTGTTTAACTTTGCATTTACCTGTTTTTCACGGTTTATAACCTCATTTACGGCTATATCGTGCTCTTCTTTCTCAGCACCTGCGATAATCATGTCGTCGTGACAAATTAATACACTTTTAATATTTGAAAAATGTTTTTCAACTTCCTCCTGAAAAAGATCTTGTGAGTTTGATAACCCATAAGGTAACACTGTGAATCGATAAATACCAAATGGTGTTGCAAAACAACACGTCCGAGAGGATTCCTCATTTAATTCTAAATGATGGTATCCCTCGGCTAAATCAAGTACTGTAAAAACTTTCTTACCCACCAAATTTGAGCAGATCTCTTCAATGTTTAATCCCACCTTTGGCTTCCTGACAATTTGAGAATTCAGGTCAGAAGGGTCTAGACAAAGACGTATTTTACCATTAGATTTTTCAACTAAGACAATTCTATTGACACTAGCTGAAGGGGACATTTCTTCTACTTTGACAATAGCTTTTATATTAACTAACCTATCTAACTCTTTTTTAAGTTCATTCCGAATAGCTAGGGGTACTCTTATGGGTGGTCTACTTACTGGTTCAAAATTTTCTTTAACAGTAATGTTATGTTTACCTGGAAACCTACCAAATCCATTAAATACTTTAATATTATTTTGTATAAAGACTTCCTTTTCAAAAGATTTATTTGTGTCATTAAAATTTACATTGTTTACTCTTTTGATAAAATTTAAATTTACACATGCCTGCCCGCTTAAGAGAACCTGTCTTGCTCCATCTACTATAACAAAATCTTCATAAATACTTTTACTTTTATTTCTACAATTTAAATTGCTTATACCTATAGTTTTGGCTTCTGACCCCTCAAAACCTTTTAATATATATTCAGTTGAACGAATTTTAAGTGGCTTTTTAAATTCTGAAAAATATTTAGAGGCATTATACTAACATCAGCTCCTGTATCAAGTCTAACTTTAAGTTTCTTATTCTCAATACTTAAAATTTGTTCCCATGCATTTACATTTTTACTTAAATTACCTGTGTTGACGTTTCCAACAAATACTTCTTCCTCACTGGAATTGTTGGCTTCTTGTTCCACATTTCGAATAGTTTTGACCTTGCAGGCCGCTGCAAAGTGGTTCTCGATGCCACATTTCTTGCATGTCTTGCCATAGGCAGGACATTGACGGGGGCCATGTATCTTCTCACATCTTCTGCATTTAAATGTGTTATTTCCCAATTTTGTAGTGTCTTGTTTCTTGTTTTGCCTACCTTGTCTATTTTCTTTGCTCCTCTGGACACTATTTACTTCAGTATAGGTTTCTTGAAATGAAAGACTTTGTTGCTTACTTTGTTCACTTGTTCTACAAAAGTGGATTGCTTTTTCCAAAGTTAGTTCATCTACCCGGAGTAATGCTTCTCTGGTGGTTGGGTCTTTTATTCCCATAACAATTTTATCCCTCAGAGCTCTATCTTCATTTGTTTGTTCTGGGTTTATCTCGTTAAAATTGCAGCTTTTTATGAGGTGTTTGCAATCGGTTAGGAAATGTTCAAAGCTTTCACCTTCTTTTTGTACTCTTTTGTAGAATGTGTATCTTTCAAATGATTCGTTAACACGGGGGTTTACATATTTTTCTATCAGTTGCAACATAAAGTTAAATTTATTTTGTTCATTTTCTGGTACATCAAAAGTGGACATTATTCTGGCCGATTCTGTGCCAATAATATTTCTCAGAATTGATAATTTTACCTCGTTTGCAGATTCATACTGGCCGGTGGCAACTAAATAGTCTTCAAACGAAACTTTCCAAAATTTCCACTCTGCCGAGGCATTTTGTCCTTGAATATTAAAATCTGGTGGTAGCTTCACTGGACCATTCATCATTACTGTGTATATTTGTTAATTTTAAGGCTTATAAATTTAAGCAAACGTAGGCTTGTAAACTTAAGCACATACTACGTTTTGTTGATGTAATCTCTTTAACTAATATTTCAATGCTTTTTTACTGACTGTGCCATATTTAATTTTATTATTATATTTAGATATTAGCTTTAGATCTGTTAAATAAAGTTAGATTTATTTTTGATAACCATTTATTCTTAACTTTTCATTTATAATACAATCAATTATGATCTGGTGATTGACAACTGACATCCTGTCATTAGGCGTATTTTCGTGATGCGTATACATTACACAAGGGCCAAAGTTTATTCCTTGTAACATATCTATCGACATGCTACCTTACTTTTAGATTACCATCACTACGAACCTTAAAATTAAACCTAACTCACTGCTACTTACCGTAGCTGAATGCCCTCTCAATCGAGTGCACGCTCAATGGAACGCACCCGAATTTAAACCCTTAACTGAACGCAACCCCTAACCGGATCCCAGCGAGATAACTGACATCTCTTGTCTATAAATTTCTATACTTTTAATATACCACCCTTTTTCCTGCGAGACATCAATCAATACAGTCGTCTCTCTATCGTCATTCATACCGTTTTGGCTGGTGACAGATACAGCCAGCCAGGTTATCTTTTTCACCTTAGTTTCTTTTTGTTTATATTTATTTTGTTTTTACCGTAAACGAATAAAAAGATAGTGGCGCCCTTAAACTCTTATAATTACAAACCTGACCTATCGTGTAACATTAACTTCGGGCCGAATCACTCCTTGAGAGAGAGCCTCTAGCCGGGATCTGCCCTTAAGGGTGTTTTAGTGTTGCAAATTGGTGCCTTGTACTGGTATCTATCGAGTCACTTATTTTATTTATTGCTTTTACAATCGTATTTAGTTTTTAATTCACATTCACATATTGTTTTCAAGATGTTCTAAATATTATAACTGTTTTATTTTACCTATTTTATTGTTTTACATATTTTTTAATGTGTTGTAATGTCTCTTCTGAAGAGGTTTTTATCAAATTGACGTTAGTTTTATTTTTGTGTTTATTTTTAGTTCTTAGATTTATAACATCTTTTAGGAGGTAGATCTTGTAAGCCATTGTAAGCTAGAAACAATTTCCAAAAATTGTCTTTTTGTCTACTTATTTTCTTAAGAACAGTAAACAAATAAACGGTTGAATGAAACTTCTACTATTTATTTAAAAATACGTTTAAAATTCAATGACAGCCGTTTCGAAGTTACTTGTTTTATTTGTACCTGATGTTGATTAGGTACTATTAAGGTTAGACCAAGTATGGAAGTAATAAGACATTACAATATTAAAGCCTAGATGTTATTAGCCCTGAGGAATTATCCTGGATGTATTTCCCTCCAAGATCAGCATAACTGTGCAATGATGTAGAAAAACCAGGAAAAAACTATATCATGCTTATCTTTACAATAACTTAATATCTTTCTGTTACAATTAGACTCAAACAGTCTAATAGTGGAGTTAAATAGTGGAGAACTACCAAGATTTATTTATTCATTATTCACTACTTTAAATTGTTGATCTGCTAGATGTCTTTTTATTCCAAGTTCTTCGAGGAAATCTAAATATTGTTTTTTATCACAAATATGTAATATTTGAATGCCATTGGTGTGTATGAGTGAGTGTGGATGTTCAAGAACGTGTTTGACTTATCTGGTTGTTGTAATATATATGCTCTTAAGTGTTCATTCAACCGTTTAGTTGTTTATTGTTCTTAATAAGATGGACTTTCACATAGTAAGGGTTAGTACAATAAATTAAAAAAAATTATTATATTTTCCTTAATTTGTACTAAACCATTTTTGAAATATCGTCGGGGTTCTGTATTAATTGGCCACCCTGTACTATAGCATTTTCGATATTTTAAAGGTGTTGTTATTGCTAAACTACTTACACAGGACTACAGAGAAATATAATAGCATTTATATCATTTAAATATTTCATTTGTCCTTTTAGTAGAATATTTCTTACTCCAGGTTGACTGTCTCTTCTCAAAGCATAAGGAGAAATACTTTTGCCGTCAATTTCTATTTCTCGGTTACTTAAGTGATCTGCTAAACTGCAAGCTTCTGGTACAGAATCGCTTGAATCACTTAAAATGGGTTTTATTAATTCCGTTCGAAGAACTTCAAGTTCAAAATTGACAGATTTCAAATAGTACATCTATAAAAAAATTGTATAAAGTAAATAAATATAAATTCCTAATGTGTCATTACTTAACCAGATTGAACAGCTGATAAGCTCTTATGTGATTTACAGTGTAAAATATGTATCCCAAACCTCTGACAAAGTTCGATATATCCGTTATCTTAAGAGATAAACAAAAACTTTATTATAGTAAATTATATGCACCATTAAGCTTCACATTATAACATACAAGGTGTACCATTGCGTGGTGGCAGCACAAAGTTATATATTTTTAAATGGAACACACTATTTTATTTTAAATTTTATTTTAAATTTAAATTATTCTGACTTTTCCCATATCAACAATATTGGGTTTTACTAGCTTACACTGAGTATTTTAGAACATTTATTTAGATGAAAAACATGTACTCAACACTCTGTATCACAAGAGTAAATACCTATTTCATCCTTCATCATGTTTCTTTCTATTTTTTGGAAACATTTCTGCTACTAATTCCACAATAGTATTTAATAATACAAAAGATGTTAATTCCATTAATGTTTATAGTTCCTTTAGAGAAATTATCCTTGTTGAAAAAGGTTTGAAAAAATCATCACTCTTCACTTAAGTTGCACAATTTACTTTGAACTTTGCTTTGAATCTTGCAATTGTACCAAAGCTTCATCAGCTACAATTTGATCGGTTCCTTGAGAAAAAAGATAAGTTTTGAGGAATAACAGAGTTATTCTATTTACCTCTCTTCAAATAATTTAATAACATAATAAATAATAAATAACATAATACGAATTTACAGTAATTATGATGACTTACATACAAGGTGTACCCCCTTACGACAAAGTTCGGTATCGATATGGGTTATTTTAGAAGATATCAACAAATGTAATTAACAAAAATAGTAGATGTTAAGGATAATAAAAAACTCTTCGTTTTAACAAAACTTCCAATATTTATTTAAAAACTGCTTTTTTAAAAGACTCAATGACAGATTGACGATGCTTCATAGCGAAACGGCTGTCATTGAGTCTTTTAAAAAAGCAGTTTTTAAATAAATATTGGAAGTTTTGTTAAAACGAAGAGTTTTTTATTATCCTTAATAAGATGGACTTCCAAAAAGTAAGGGTTAGTACAATCAATTTAATAGTAGATGTCTTTAGGGTCCATATTTTGAAATTACCTTAAACTATACAGAGTGTTGTATAACTCCGTTACAAATCAAAAATATGATTTTTTTAAATGGGAACCCCTATATATTATAACGAATTCGGACTGCTCACATTTATTTGAAGCTTTTGATATAAGGTTTTGATACGTTATACAGAGTTCTTCAGAAGATATGGATACGTTTATGTGAAAATCGTAGGTAAATCAACGCTCTCTATCTTATTGTACGTTGAAGAAAAAAATGTATTTTGCCTAACAGAGGATTCGTAATATGATACAATATCACCGTATTCTATTAAATATTAATTATTTTCCCTTTTGTATACAGGGTGGACGATAACTCGCACCTTTCATTTTCTCTCTTCTTTCAAATGGAACACCAACTTTAATTTTTGTCATTTCCTATACCCAAGCATTTCCTATACCCAAAGTTTATAAAAATATTCCAGAAGATTATTTTTATTGTAGTCAACACAAAATGACAAGTTTTCATTTTTTTTCTTTGATTAATCAATTTTTCCTTAAACAAAGCAAGGTATACAGAGAAAAGAATAATTTAATTAGAGATATAGTTGTACTAAACGGATAAGAAAGAAAACTATTAGATGAGCTAATCAAATGCCAAAGTTTGATGAAATCTCTTTGTGTAACCACTTTTTACAACACAACTCTCATCAATACACCATAGGATTGAATACAATTTTCGGTGCTGTGAGATTAGGTTTAGTTCATAAAACTAGTACCACCCTGAGATAAGTTTTAGGCAATCCTAAGGATAAAAAATGGATATAGAAAAAAAGTGGCAGACCAAATGATCGGTAAAAACTAGATTTACAGAAAATTTAGCTCATTTAAAATATGGACGCGTAGAAAAATCAAATAATGTTGCCAAACATGTTTTCACTTATAATATGACAAGAGCTTAAAATATTTCCGGAAATTTTTTTGAAGGTACGAATATTTTGAAAATTATAATTTTCTTAAAATATTCGTAGAGGTTTCAGCGTTCTATGTCGTTTTAGCTGTCAAAAATTTTCCACTTAAATATCATGGCGCCACGAAAAAATTTCCGGAATTTTTTTAAATTGCCATGGTAACGAGTCAAAATTAAGACATTTTATTGGTTAAAAAGTAGATAGGTGTGAAATTTTCATTAAAAACCATTCGATACATAATGCAGATAGATTAAAATTGTTAAAAAATATATTAAACAATAGATTGTTCGATCATTTAAAAGTGTAGAAATTATTAAGTGTAAACATAGATTAAATAAGGACAAAGGATCTATCCCATATAGTCCATTTTATAGTTTATTAAAGAAACATTATAGCGCTAAAAAGGAGGACGAGGAAATAGTTTTATTATCATAAATTTGATCCCAGCGAATTATTCTGAATTTAAATGGTAATATCAACTTTTGCCATAAAACAATTATTTTTTACTTATGATTCTTTTACCGTGACATTTAAAGCTCACAGTTAAAAAGAAGTTCATAATTTATCAATTTGATATCTAACTTAAGAAAAACAGGCCGAGAAATATCTTTCTTGAAGAATGAGAAATACCACGGGAAATAGCAAATAAGATTAACTTAACGATGAAAGTTTGGAATGTGACATGGTATATAGCTTGATTGTATGAGCTTGCGATCGTAAGTATAACATATCCAAGACGTAATTCAAAATGTGGGTCAGCATTTTTATTACTTGAGACGAGTTATCTCAACATTTGTATCCTGGATTTGATTGAAGTTATTTTACATCAGTCGAAAAAGAATTTTGGGTATATAGTTCTTAAAAAGTCTTATTTTGTTTACTTTTTAAAATACATCGGTTCCCTAGGTCTGAATTACATATGTTTTGACAGTCTAAAGTCTCGAAAACTGTTCATATGACAAGTATGATATTTGGGATATATAAACAGGGACAATTAAATGAATATCCGTATAATAGTATATTACATAACGCGTAGGTTAACCTACCAGTAACGTACTATACTTTATCTACGACTACGACTAAGAAGGTATTTATACAGGCGTTTATTTAAATCCCTGGCACAAAACATATTTTATTGCTATTGTAACATATCCAGTATTAATTTGTTTAAACCCAAAGAAAGAACCCAAAGTAAATGTCACAGAATTTTATTAAAATTAAAGTGCATAAAAAAATGTTCATTTAATAAAAGTAGGTACACAAAATTTGTTTCTTCTATTAAATTTTTAATATAAATATTCTATAAATGTCTCTTTGCTCCGTGTGAGAATTTTACCCAAGTGTGTGAAAGGTGCGAAGTGGAGGATGATGTAGGACATGCGTTTAGATGCTGGAGGAATGAAGAAGTGCTGAAGAACTTGGAGAAAAGACTCGGAGTGGCTGTGTATTGGGAAAATATGGTGGAGATAATGTTGAGAGGTGAGGAGGAATGGATGGAGGTGAATAAGGCAGTGGAGAGTATGGTTAGTAGAAGAGAACGTTTACGAGTGGCAGAATAAATGGAGAGTGTGTGAGGGACTGCCACCCGTCTTGAAGTATGTTAGGGTAGTGATTCCGAGACGGGAACAACGGCGAGTTTTGAGGTGGTTTTGGTTGGTAGGCATCATCCTAGCGGATGAGTCCAACACATGAGTTTTTCCATCTCAGCCCAAAAAAAAACGTACTTTTACTTAGTTAAAATATTTGTAAACAACTGTTAATCAGTGATATTCCTCCTAGGTTAATTTTTACAAATTTTTCGTCAACACTTGTATACTTTCTTACAGTTTAACATCATTATTAGATACAAGATGGAAACAAGATACAAGATGGAAACTACACCTCTACAAAAAGAAAAATATGCGGCCGAAGGAACTAGTCAAAAGTTAACAACAGAAAATATTAGACAGAAAGATACAACATTTTTATTGATTATCGTTGCAACAGGTAATTTTTTTTATTTTTTTAAGTTATAAAAGCTAGAAATTAACAAATTTTAATACTTCATGTAACTTAGTTTCTTAGGTACATTATTAAATTTAAAGATTTCTATAGGAAATGTAATTTTAAGTTAAATTATAATTGAAATAAGCCAGAATACACGTTCAGTGAGTATGCATTAAAGTGAATTTAATTCATTAACTTAATTAACACTTGTTCTAAATTGACAAGGATTGGCAGCCAGAAGAACTTCAGAGTGACCAAGCGGCGGACCAATAGATATTGATCATTTCCTGGACAGAGAGCTGAAGAGATATTTGGCAGGAAGTTGCAAGACTCCCGATAGTTAAGTTTAACTAGTTTATCTCCGGTCTTTGGAGAAGATAACGTGGTTATCGAAACACGCATTAGACAGTTAAAATTGTGAGTGGTTATAGTATGATAGCTCGGTGTCATTATGGCCAACGGTTCCAGATTGAACACCTTAAGCCGTATCGGTGTCAATAGATTTCATTCATGCTAAAGAAAGGGTTCCTGAAGATAACAATAACGTGCGTATGGGGTGAAGAATCATATTGTATTTTAATAAGAGTCCTCTATAGTCTTGTTTCGTTCCCATAATTTTTACAAATGGTTCCTTTTATTTAGGATGTTATAATAATAAAATATATATATTAAAATTTAAAAATAAAAAGATTTCAGTAGCGTCCAACTACTAATTTCCTGAAGAATACAATAGGGTACAAGTTGTCAGAACTAATGAACTTACGCCCCTAGCTTTACAAAAAACTACAAATTAGTTAAATGATTACAAATTTGATTGTTAGCTAATAGACCTTTTACAAGCCTTTATGCAACCGGCTTTTGTGTTGTATTGGAAACACATTAGGTTCAGCTGCCGTCAAGAATTTTTGCAGTTTCTGTATTTGTGCATTTATTACGTGGCACAAGTAAGATGAGTCTACCCATCTTTGGTGTTTGGACTATCTTGTATACATCCAAATACACAACTGTTCTGCCATTTTATGTTAAATCATGTATCGCCAATAAATATTAAAATCTCCATTGCATAAGGCGTACAAATTCCATTTTGACTCCTTTGCTTCTTAAAAGAAACTCTCTAAAAGTTTTTATGCTACACGGAATGCCAGTTTCGACCTTTTCAAGTTGTTGTGTGTTCCGAAAAGAATGGTCATAAATTATACCACAGATTCTGGGGTCAAAAATATGTTGATTGAACCCCACTTGCCTATATACAATAGTGCATACAAAAAAAAGTTACAGGGTGCTAAAGTTAAAAATTTAAATATTTTTTTTTACATTACACTAAAAATGTTTAAAGTTAATGTATGAACATTTATAGGAAATACTAGTAGAGAATACCCAATAAATTGAAAACAGTTGCAATAACATCAATTAATTTATTAACAGGTAAATTGTCTGGCTAATTTCAAAGAATGATCTAAAAAATATGCGACTAGTGCTGTCTGTAATGGGTTATAAAAACGTCCCAGAGCACCCATGCTCTGGCCTGTCTGTCTTCGATTTTTCTGGTATAAAGCGTATGAATTGCCAAGAGGCTAACCCGCTGATCAAAATCAAGAAATGGATCTGTGTTGCGTTGGAGGTGCAAAGGAAGCAATTTTGAATCTGCAGTTTTCCAGACTGGAATCCCCAAAATCAGAACGACCGCATTACACTAGTATATTTTCCTCTTGGCGTACCGTTCCACAGGTAAAAGCCCATCGAGTGTTATTATAAGACGCGAACTACGCCTGCTTTGTGACCTGTGGCTGTCCTCCCGGTGAAGAACTAGAAAGCCACCCCATGGAAAAGCCAAAGTAGCTTACGCAGCAATTCACAGCGAAGAAGAGGCTGCGCTTTTTTATTGGATTAGAAATCGAACGCCCCGAATTTATTTGAATCGTCTCGAAAGAAAAAAAATAATCCATACGTGAGAAAAGAACAGAGAAGTAACGTTAACAACCTTAATATGACAGTAACACCAGTAAAACTCTAAATTGGCTGAAATGTCAGAATGTTTATTATTTCTGTAGGGACAGTTCAGATTCATTGTTGCTAGTTTATTGTATTTTTTAAGCTTTGTGCGTTATTAGGTAACAATTAATTAATTGATATGATTTTTGTTTTGGAAGAATCCGACAGAAAATGTGTACCTATGAGTAAAAATAATTTATAACCAACGATATTCTGAGCGATGCGTTCCAGATAAAAAGAGTTTTGAAAATTTACTCAACCGATTTAACGAAACTGGAAGTGTAGGGTATAAACCACCAATAATCCCCAAACGTCCTATCCATCACGACATTTAATTAGGGGTTATTTTGGCAGTAACAGAAGATCCAAACAGCAAACATTCCTGATTTGGTAGGTATTTGTGAAAGGTCCGTTGGACGAATATTATAATATCATCATTATCATCCGAACAAAATACAAAAGCATCAAGAGCTGAAAGACATGGATTTTTAGAAACGATTGCGGTTTTGTAACTGGGTTAAATCAAAACCGGCAAGATTCAGAATTTTTCGAAAGTTTATTTTCATTATTATGCTAACCACATCATCAGAGAAACATGGGATATTCAGTTTTAAGGCTTCCACCATATCAATCCATTTTTAACCCTATAGAACATATTTGGCATTAATTGAAATCGCAAGTTAGACGTAACAACAGTTCACCGACTTTAAATAGTTTTGTATTAGGCATTATCACCAGGGAAATAGATAAAATACCAGTAAATAATTGGAGCAACAGTGTAGATCACGTAATTAAAGTTGAACAATCATATACCACACTTTCAAGTAATGTTAAGGAGTTAATTATACAGTTAGGGGATGATAGTGATAGTGACACTGATTTAATTGAATAGGCCCTAATAATAATTATAAGTTGTAATTTTTAGATACTTTTCATTTTATATTGTATATTGTATTTTTAAAAGCTTTTTATTTATATATTTTTTTAAATGACTAAGTAGGTATAATTTATTTTTTTAAACAATGCCATCACGTGACTTTTTGACTCAATGATCAACGACAAGTATTAAACGACAATGTTTAAAAAATCATTTATAGTATCCCTAGGTATGTAATAAAATATGTGATTATCAATGTGTTTCTATTTTTTTCCTATAAAAAAAGTAAATTCCACCCTGTTCCGTTCAAATTTTATAGCAGGTAACACCTGGCTAAAACGCCGGCCGACAATAGAGGACAAAAGGGTCGTTTATTGGCCTTAAGAAGTCAGAATGGTATAAGTATGAATGTACTATACACTGTGCTAATAGTCCCTTTGCTCGTTGTTTTTTTTTATTTGTGGTACGCAAGGCGATTCGGTCAATCACCTGATCATAGGATTCCTTGTAGTACGCCACATTACTCACTCTCGCCATTGTTGGAGATAGTCAAAGCATTTTATCCAAACAAACTTTTGCCTTATACTAGTCCGTATGCATTGAAGATTTTTATTATATATGTATTTTCTTGTTTCTATGACTTATTATAGTGCTAAATAGACATATTATTATCGTTAAGGAATATTTCGAGTCATATTTAAAGAAGTTTTATTTTGCTTTATATCAAAAAGTTTTCTTTTGAAGTTAGGTAATATTAGTTTAATTTTTTCTCACGTTAGAACAAAATAAAACTTCTTTAAATATTACTAAAACTATTCCTTAACGATAATAATATGTTTATATAGCACTATATATATATAGCAAACAAGAAAATACATAATACAAAAAACTTCAATGTAAACTATCTACCATAAGACCACAGTTTGTTTGGATAAAATACTATGACTCATCTCAAGCAATGGCGACAGTGAAGTCACAATAATGTGGCGTATTACGCGGAAAATTACGCGCGAAAAGAAATGTGTTAGATGTTAAATGTCCAACGAAATGGTTTAGTATTCATTACAAAATTAGTTTGTCTAATGTCTGTTCAGAAAGGAAGTTTGAATTCAATACAAATCTGTTTGTTATTAATCGTAATTTATGTTAATATTAAATTGCTAAACACACTCTGTTACAGTTCTAACCAGAGTTAGTTACGGTAGTTCAGTACTGGGTACTGGGAACAATTTTTTTTAGTAGCGTGCACTGAAATGTGGAAATGTGTGCAAATGAAATGCTGTAACAAACACAGATTTGCATTCATTATCAATTTATTTTTTTCCGTGTACATTATATCGATCTCGAATATTTTTCGAAAATAATAGCAGTATTCCCTTGAAGAATGTGGACCAAAGTAGATAAACTGACTTATCTTAGGCACTATTTTGTCGAACAAACATGAACAAATATATTTTGTAATCTCTGTTAAATTTTTTTCATTTCTAAAATAATTTTCTACTTTATTTTCTAAAGAATAAAAAGATCAAAAAGTTTTTTTTCAGGGTCAATATTACATGCCATGATTGGAATATTAGTTACTTGGTCTTCTTCAGCGATACCAAAACTGAAATCTAATATTACTGAAGAAAATCCTCTAGAAAGACCTATAACGACTTTCGAAATGTCTATGCTGGCAGGTTTACCAATATTAACAATGTCTATTGGAAGTATGGTACATGGTTATTTGTCAGACGTGATTGGAAGAAAACGCACCATGCAAATTATAGGTGTAGGAACATGTATTTCTATAATATTGTTAGCATTAAGCACGAATATTTATAGCATAATAGTTTTCAGGTGTTTTGGTGGCTATTTTGCTAACGGTGGGTGGAGTTTGTTTTTAATATACTTAACAGAAATATGTGAGGATCATAACAGAGCTAAGTACGGTTGTTTTGCAAATGCTTATTTACCTATGGGCAATTTAATAATTCTTGTATTCGGCGCATTTTTAAATTTTAAATATTTTACCCTAGCAGAATTATTGCCTATGATGATATTTTTTGTTTTTTTCTTTCTGGCACCTGAATCGCCAGTTTATAGTTTATCCAAAAACAAAACAGACGAATGCATGAAAACACTGAAAAAGTTAAGAAGCAACAAAAACGAACAAGAATTAATAACAGATTTTCATAAAATAAATGATATTATTTTGACATCAAAAATGCATACAAAATATAGTAGGGCATTTCTTAACCTGTTTACTACCAAAGAAAGCCGTTATGCTTTATTCCTAGCAAGTTTTCCAGTAATAATGAAAATATTTTGTGGATTAGGTATCACTGTACCGTTTATGGAACCTATTTTTATAGCTGCCGGAACGAAATATGACAATCGTTATATGCCTATTGTGGCTAGTGCATTCAAAATGTTTGGGTTTTTTGTAACATCGTATATTGTAGAAAAATTGGGAAGAAAAATACTGCTGTTAATTTCAATGGTAGGATCAGGAGTATCTTTATTTGCATTAGGTTGTTTCTTTTATTTAAAAACCATCGATTCTTCATTAATAGATTATTTGCAATGGTTTCCTTTAGCTTGCATGATCATTTATGTACTTTTTTTCTCAGGCGGCGTTGGTGGAATACCAATGGGAACTATGGGAGAAATGTTTACTCCAGATCTAAGAGCCGCTGGCACGTCTTTCATATTAGGTTTGTTTACGGTTTGTTTATTTATATCATCGGCCACCTACCCTTATATAGATAAATATTTAGGGTTACATTGGTGCATGTGGATATACAGCTTTCTTAGTATATCGGGAACATGTATTGTTTACGTGATACTCCCTGAAAATAAGGGGAAAAGCATTCTTGAAATACAAGAGTATGTTAAATTGCGTTGTAGTAAATAATAGAAGTTTGATAACGTTAATTTGTTTCAATTAATATTTTTTATAGAGGTGCTAATTAAAAAATATATCTTAGGAAAAATATTGTATATTATTTATTGCAGATTTAGAGTCAGTATATAATTTTTTATAAGAAAAAATCGGTAAAAACTGCGCTCCTAATTAAAATTGATATTAATCCTTTTAAAAGTCTTATTATAAAGTAGAAAAAATTGACCTTTACCCTGACATCATACCTACAAACCCCATAAAATAAATCAAATTAGTCAAAAATGGAAATGGAATTTATCTGAATGCAAATGATAAATCGCTTTGAACAAAACTCCATGTATCAAAATAATGACAGTTGTTAGAAGAGGTCAAAATAATTAAGAATAATAAAAAACTCTTCGTTTTAACATTATTACAAATAATAAATAAATGCTTTAAGAAAGGTTGCGTAATTAATTTTACCTACGACCACCCCTCTAAACCGTCAATAACACACAATCTACAACCTATGTAATGTATCTCTTTACAAATAATCGCACGTCGTCCCTAGCAACCACTTAGGACCAATAGACGTCGCTATTTTATTCAAAATTTCCTATTTATATATTTAAAGGTGACTTTTATACTACATATAAATGGCAGATAACATTTATTAGATATAAGATTGCATTTAATATATATATATATTGTAATAAATTACAATTAAATAAAATGATAACAATTGTTATAATTTAGTTTAAATTGATGTGGTTATCAAATTTGTTGTTTTTATAATTTTAAATTTTTATTTTTATTTAGTTTTGTGGGGCTATAATTTATGTTTATTTGTTTTTCAATTTTATTCAGTCTTTATTTACCTTAAAACACCTTAAAATTTCTTTATTTGTTGCTATTTTATTAAAAAAGGTTTATTCTCAAACTCAAAATATGTAATTTTATTATTATAATTTTAGATTTGATCTACTTAAATTGATTTTCAAAGCACGTAAAACTCTTATCAACAGAAGTCGGTTCTAATATATTAAAATCCAACGATATAACTATTTATTTTAATTTTTCACTTTAAAAATTTTTAATACACCCTATACCTACTGAATGATGCGGCTATGGTATTTTCGTGCGCATCTACGCTTATAATCACGTGATAATTTACCGTTACATCTACCCCTAGATCGACGTTCGACGTTATTGTATTATGTCGTTGGTTATAGTTACTGTGATAAAATTATTATGTTTGAACCAGATTGTGTTAGAATGTTGTTTATAAAAGATATTGAAATATACTACTTATTGAATTACTTGCAAATTGGAACAGTTTATGGAAATATTCAACTTCAGTTAAATTATAGACTGCAGTTCAAAATTATATTTATTTTCAACTACTTAATTACAACACATATCCATAGCTACCAGATCTATCAAAATATAACATATCATGGGCTATGTGATTTTCTTTATGAAATCCAATAATCTAACACTCCCCCAATTTCATTAAGAAACTGTATCTCCATCTGAGTAAGGATGTGGAACACATATCTTCAGCGCAGAACGAATGAAGTATATCTTTTCTCTCGGTAAGGGCTTTGTTAAAATATCGGCTAACTGTAGCTTGGATTCAATGAAGCTTATATGAACTGGTCCATTTTCAACTGCTTCACGAACGAAATGATATTTGATATCAATATGTTTCGTTCGCTGATGGAATTCTGGATTACTAACGAGCTTGATAGCGCTTTGATTATCAACATTTATTCGCGTTGCATTCTCTTGAGGAAAACCAAGTTCATCCAGCAAACGTCTTAGCCATATAACTTCTCTGACTCCTAGTGATAAGGCTATATATTCAGCCTCAGTTGTTGATAAAGCTACTACCGACTGTCTTTTGGATGTCCAGGTTATAGGTGACCCATTCAGTACAAATATATATCCACTTCTTGATTTTCTTGTGTCTAAATCTCCCCCATAGTCTGCATCTGTATAGCCAGTGAGTTTCAAATTTTCATCGTTAGATTTACGGTATAGAATTCCATGACCAATAGTATTTTTCAAATATCTGAATATTTTCTTGACCGCTTCCCAATGTTCATGGCTAAAAGCATTGTTGAATTGACTCAAGAAATTCACTGAGTATGCTATATCAGGGCGAGTGTTCTGAGCTATATAGAGCAATGTTCCAATAGCTTCTCTATATGGTGCGGTAAATGAATTGTTATTCCTATCAGGTTTCTTCAACCTAGCTCCAGGCTCAGCAGGTATCGATGAGGATACACACTCAGACATGTTGAATTTCTTTAATGCCTTGGTGATGAAACTTTCTTGGCGAATTAACATCTCATTTCTCAATATATTGCGTTCAATTTCAAAACCTACATAACATTTGGCATCTCCTGTAGTTATTTCAAAGTCAGTTCTCAAATAAGATAGTATTTTCTCGATGATATATTTCGACTTTGTCAAAATTAAACCATCATCAACATATAAGGAGATGTACACCTTGAATCCATCAAAACCTCCTAAGAATATACAGGGATCTGCATCAGTTTGCTCCATTCCAAAAGTTTCTAGGAATCTTTTAAATCTATAATTCCAACATCGAAGAGATTGCTTTAATCCATATAAACTTTTGTTGAGCTTACATATGAGATTTCCAGCTTCCTCAAATCCCTCTGGTTGTTCCATAAAGATAGTCTCTTCTAATTCTCCATATAAAAACGCTGTTTTTACATCGAACTGAGCGATTTCGAGATCTTCTTCTACAGCAATGGCCAAAAGAATTCTGATTGACTCATATCTACCTACTGGAGCGTAGGTTTCTTGGTAGTCTATGCCTTCCCTTTGAGAAAATCCTTTCGCAACTAACCTGGCTTTGAATTTATGTTTCCCATTGATTTCATTTTTGATACAATATATCCATTTGCATGGCACAATATTTCCTTGTTCAGGAATTGGAACTAAAGACCAAGTTTTGTTCTTTCTGAGTGCTTCAATTTCGTCTTTCATCGCCAATATCCAATTTTTAGAGTTATCGGAATTCACAGCTTCGTTGTAAGTTGCTGGATTTTCTATTTCTGCAACCATGGCATCCTGAAGGAATCCTGGAGCTTGAATTCTACTACGATCCCTCAAGTTATACCGCATTTCTTTGTTTCCACCATAGTTTTCAGGTTCCTCATCAGTAACTATCACAGAACTGTTGTGATTTTCTTCAGATATTTTCTCTATGCTTTGTTCTTCTGTTTCATAATCGACTTTTAGTTCATCTTCGCTTCCAAATATCAGTTCAACAATCATATTCCCACTATTCTCATCATCTTTCCTAGTGACATTATTAGCTTCATCAAATTTTACATTAGTACTAATAAAAATTTTTCTCTTTTCAGGATCCCAAAGTCTATAGTTACTGGAATTTTGGTTATATCCAACAAATATCATCTTCTTGCTTTTTGGATCCCATTTTTTACTTAGTTCTTTAGGAACATGCATATAGGCTGCAGCACCAAATATTTTCATATGGTGTATACTAGGCTTCTTTCCAAACCATTGTTCATATGGAGTGATTCCAAGTTGGGATTGCCTGCTGATAGTTCTATTGAGCACATAAACTGCTGTGCTAACAGCTTCAGCCCAAAGTTCAATAGGAACGTTCTTCGCATGAATCATTGAACGAGCACTTTCTGTGATTGTTCGTATTTCCCTTTCAGATTTTCCATTTTGTTCATGAGCATAGGGAGCTGAAAGTTCATGAATAATTCCATTTTTCTTTAAATAATCTGTCAAATCTCTATTCACATATTCTTTCCCGTTGTCTGAACGTAGAATCTTTATTAAATTTCCAGTTTGTCTCTTCACTAGCTGTTCAAATTCCTTGAATTTGGTACCGACCTCAGATTTATGCTTCAAAAAATAAACCATTCTGAAACTCGTGCAATCATCTTTGAAAATCAGAAAATATTTTGATTGACTTGGAGAGTTCACATTCATTGGTCCGCAAGCATCAGTGTGAATAAATTCGCCAGGTGCAAATTTTCTATGTTGACTATTTTCTGAAAATGATCTTCTGGTCTGCTTGCCAAATTGACAGCCTTCACAAAATGTGTCAATTTCATCATCTTCGTTATGAAATTTTGCTCCTTCTACTGCCCCTTTCTGAATGGTATCTTTAATAGTCTTCAAATTAATATGTCCAAGTCTCTCGTGCCACAACTTTAAACTGCTGACGGTGACCGAGTTACAGTCATAATGAGAATCTATTTTAATCATCATTTTGAACATATTTCCTTGTTTTATGCCCATACAGGATAATTCACCTACCTCGTTTAAGAATTCACATTTATCATGCTTAGCTACCATTGTATATCCTTTTGCAGTAATTTTTCCGACTGATAGGAGATTTCTTCGCAATTCTGGTATGTATAAAACATCGGTAAGGATCTTTTTCTTCCATTCACCATTAACATAGGCCTTTATATTGATATCACCTATGCTCACGGGTTTGATTATTTTATTATCAGCAACTCGAACAACGATATCATTTTCGATTGGTTTCAGTGAAGTGAACCATTCAGGGTGAAAACACATGTGGGCACTTGCTCCTGAATCTGCTAACCAAGTTTCTTGGTCATCTTGAAATTCTTCTATTAACAATGAAAAATCACAGATTAGGGCTTCGGCATTATTATTTATTGAATTTATTCTAGCTTCACTTGGTTGTTCTCGTGATTTTCCACTTTTATTTCGTTTTCTGTCTGGACATTCTCTCCACCAGTGACCCGTTTGTTTACAAAATCCACATTTCGTTTTCTGTTTCAGCTTCTGTATATTCTGTTTTCTAGAAGTCAGTGTAGAACTTGGATTCAATTTCATTGATTCTACTTGTAGAGCAAGAGTGGCTTCACTTTCATCTTTTATGGAGTTTCTCTGTTCTTCTTTCATCAAGCGAGCAATCAGATCAGTCAGTGTTTGCTTTGATGGGTCTACAGAATCCCATGCCGTAACGAACATATCATCCTTAGCTGGCAAACTGTTTATAATTTTTGAAATTTTTTCTCCCATCTCTTCTAATTGTTTTACTAGAGATTCTATTTCGGAAATAAATGTAGCAATGTTCATTCCGGCATTCATGCGTATACCATAAAACTTTTGATACACGACATGTTTGGATATATCTGTTTTCTGCTCATGAATGCTGATAAGTTTATTCCACATTTCAGCAGCAGTTTCACAATTAACTAGGTGATTAAGCTGTTCTTCGCAAATGGAAGTAAGAAATAAAACCATGGCTTGATTGTTTCTTTGATCCCATCTCCTAACTAGGACTTTGTTTTCTTCACTTTCTTCAGGTCTCCTTTCTTTGCCGTTGACAATTTCCATAAGGTCGTGCGACTTCAATGCTATGGAGACACTGAATTTCCAGAGCTGATAATTTCTTCCATCGAATTTCACGATTCTCGCTGGCTCAAACTTTTCCGACATATTCTGACAATTTGTTTGAGTGTCAAAGATATGATTCTGTCAGTTGATAATATTTAAATTACTTATTTTGCAGTTCAGTCAAATTGTGTTGAAATTTCCTTCAGAACTTCAATAGTGATATTCTGGGCCCATAACCTATTGAATTACTTGCAAATTGGAACAGTTTATGGAAATATTCAACTTCAGTTAAATTATAGACTGCAGTTCAAAATTATATTTATTTTCAACTACTTAATTACAACACATATCCATAGCTACCAGATCTATCAAAATATAACATATCATGGGCTATGTGATTTTCTTTATGAAATCCAATAAACTAACACTACTCACAATATTTTATAGGAGTTATGAAAGTGATATTAATGAATAATGTTAAAAACATACCGTATATTCACTTGTTGATTCTATTTGGCTTCGTGGAATCGGCAACGAACAGATGTCTGAATATGAGGTCGTCCCAGGAACAGCTATCTCGTTCTCATATTACTTAAAATTGTCAGCAATGCTTTTTTATTTCTTCTCCAGATATCCAATGTGCAATATCACAAGGTTAGTAGAATAAAATTTTTATTTTAATTCATGTAGATAGTTTTTATTATTGTAAAAATCCCATTTCCAATTATTTGTAGTTTACAAATTCGTTTTAACTTATACATAGGTTATTATGCGGCCATCTTTATTTTTTAACAATAGTCGGCCATTGATTTATGATAATTTTAAAGAAGACTGACGTGGATTGGCCTTTTGATGAAATTAGAGTGACCTCGATTTTCATTTTCCATGGGCTTATATACCCTCGCCCAAAAAATCGAAAAATGGCTACCTTTTTGAGCGTGTTTTGTTTTTTCTAACCTATTTACTTCAAATTTTTAGAAAATTGAATTTTTAATTTAGCATTTTCTGGCCTTATAATTGTTATAAATCAAATCTGCTTAGCTTATTTCATTATAAGTTAACATTTTTAGAATTTTAAAATCAATCTTTCCTTATTGAAACAGCTGACTTTACGGAGTAAACAATGTCGGCCATTTTGACAATTATCAATATTAAATTTAACAATTATGAGCAAATATCTCTGTTTGGCCATTAATTTTAACAAAAATTGAAAATTTACATCTTCTAATATGATCAGATAACCTTTTTTTAATGACACCGCTTATTTAAGTTTTTATTAACATTTTAAATCTAATGTGTCATAACGATTCAACTACAAAATTTATCAAATAAACGGATTAATAATACATAAAATCATTAACAAACCCCTTAAAATTAATTATCTTGTAACAACATACAATTATAACCAATAATAACATCAATCAATCATCTAATATTAAGTTTATGTCTTTCCACTACAACTACATCTTTCCAGTTTATAATCAACAGTTTTTGATCACCACTTCATTATTTACAGTGTTTTTCCACTTGATTTATCAATCATAATGTCTTTGACTAAGCTTTAATTAAACAGTCTTAGCTTGTAAACAAAAACATCGCTTTCTTACAGTTTTATTCTATCATGTAATAAATTTCAATATCTTTCTTTTTAGATTCTGTCTTAAGTATTGTATTTCTATCAAAATATGAGATGTACCAGAACATAAGAAGTACTTGGCTTGTACTATCATCCGATACATTATAATACAGGACTCATCACTTGATGCTTAATTGAATTTGAAAATATTGTTTGGGTAAGTAAAATTTATTTATCAAATTATAATCATTGTCTATGATTTATTTATTTTGCTCTAATAGCTAAAATTAGTTTGTTGAGGTTTAAATTTTTGTACCTTATATTACTAACTGAATACAGTTAAATATTCTCTACCTTATATAATAATTTTTAAATAACCTGCACCTACTTGTTCTTATTTTATGACTACCTATTAAAAAAAACATTATTGAACTTATTATTATTTTTAACATTAATTATAACTTATTTGGATTTTGATCTAAATAACTTAATATAACTAAATTAGTTGGTTTCTTCTATTCTATTCTATTCTTCTGGGGTGCGTTTCATGCATGTACTGGAGCTCTAGGCTCATTGTACCCCCCTGAAGTAATCATACCAGGTTCGTTTCCTTCATGTATTCTAGAATGTCCCTGATATTCGCTTTCACGATTTCCTCTGGCTCAGGAAACTGAATGCCAAAGTGTCTCTGTCTAAGCCACTTAAGGCTCGGACAGTGACAAGTTGGTTTCTTACTAATATTGTATTCCTATGACTCATTATTAACATATTCTAATACTTATTTATTTTTTTATTTTTAGCTTAAACAAAATAGGATCTTGGACTTTGATTCTTGGATCGACTACTGGTGTTAGTGCTCATTCTTATGAACTCATTTTATCAAGATAGTTTTGTGTTCTTGTGTGAATTAAGATTTAATGGATTGGCTCTAATAAAGAAATTTTTGGTGTATTGATCATTTAATGAAAAGATTCGAAAGTTACATTCATGTTTAATAATTTATTTCAATTCAAATCATATATTAGGTAAGTTGTATTTATGATTATTTTAAAACATTACAATATATATTTAGAGTTATGTGAAAATATATATTTGATTCGTTTCCATTAGGTACTTAATTACATTTCCCAGATTAATTTACGTTATTTTTATGTAATTAAGTTAATTATTTTAAGATTTATAAAATTATTATTACCGAGATACTTTTTAAAAATACTTACAAAGCTGTTTCAACTTGTGGATACAATTGTAACATATAAAAGACATCTTTTACTCGTTTTGTGCTATAATTTTACTTCAGTTACTATACGAAACCGTTTAAAATATTAAGAATGCACTAATAATGTTAATATTACGCGAGAAACCGATCAGTAACACTAAATTATTCACTCAAAAATGACGAAAATGAGTTTTACTACAATAAGGAGTACATTGAACCGACATATTGAAAATCTTTTACACAATGAGCGTCTGCGCATGCGTCTGCTGTATGACCGCATGCGCACACGTTATTATTAATCAAAAAACGATTATCAAAAAATATCCCATTTTTTATTGTTCTTATAACTTGTTTGTATGCGTGAAGTTTTATACAATTATTAAAAAATGTCAGGTAATAGGGAAATGAATTTAGCTCCACCCAATATAACTAATGTTAAGTATTTAATTATTATACAATAAAATGATTAAAAACATCTATTGTTGCTCTTGTTTAATTATTATTAACAAAAAGATTATTAATGCAGGTACAAGTAGGTCGTAGGTAAAGTATAGTACGTAACTATTGCTGTAAAGCATTTTACGCACTCACGGAATTACGTGAGTAAAATGCTATTTACCACACACGTTACGTAATATACTATTATATCAAATACAACGAACAAAGCTCATGCTAAAATATTTTATATGTTGGCAAAATTGCGCTTTGTTGCCGCGTTCAAACCTAGCATAAAATTGTAGCCAAATAAAAAGAATATTAGAGAAACTTCATTTGACATTTAATAGATTCTAAAACTCTTTAAAAATGCTTGGCAACATAGTCCCGTTCTGACAGCTGTGACGTGCAATTATATTTTACTGGACAAGCCATAAAATTTGTGTTCACTACTGTACGCTGTTAGGTTAAAGATCAATTTTTCTACTGTACACTAATTTAAAATGGCTAATTTTGGAAAAATTAGAGCTAAAGTGAATAATAATTTTATATTTTTCATCTTTTTGTACAAAATCAGCTGTCAAATACTTAATCATTAGTTTAAAATAGAGGAAGTAGAAAAACGGACTTGATAGATCCAAATCCCAACCAAAAACTCCCCAAAGGTACCATCCAGTTCAATAACAACTTAATTTAAGAAACCTCCCAACCAAATACATATTTAAAAAAAACTTAATAACCTTCATTTAAAAACTATACCTTGTCCATTTTAAATATAGGTGCACGTCACAGTTGTCAAAACGGGATTATGTTGCCATGCATTTAAAATAGTATCAAACGAAGTTTCTTCTTTTTATTTGAGTACAAAATTAAGCTAGATTAGTTATACAGATAATTAGACAAAAAGGTTATGTGTGATAGCTAAAACTTATTTTTACTTCTCTTACATCATTCAAACTTAGCAATGGGCCATTGTTATCACGATCCTGTTCAAAATAATCGATTAATTAAGGTACAAGTTCTTTTCAGCGGCCGTTTAATTTTTTAGGCATATTTTCCATTAGAATAACAGTTTTTTAATAACGCCCAAATAATAAAATTAGATGAGCCAAATAAAACAGGACTGGAGGTTACCACAAAAAATGGCATAAACCCTTAGAACAAAAAGAAACAGGAAGGAGTCTGTCATAATAATATATTAGCTTTAAGAAAAATTTGCGACGGAAGTCGGTCATCTTGAAGCTCCTTGTATGACGAATTTTTTATGTTTACAGTATGCTGTCCAAGCAATTTTTGCATATAAATGTCAAAAATAATCTTATGGGCTTATCATTCGGTTTTTATAAACACAAAATAATTTACAACACTAAATGTATTCAAATACTTGATTGGTTGGAATTTAATCAAAATAAAAACCCTAATATAAATTTTATTTTTTTACGGTACGTCAATGGAACCGCAAATTAAAATTTACAATTATTTGCCATATGCAAGCTCCTTTCTGGACTCAAGGTCATTTTGCATATACTCCTTCCTGTTTCTTTTTGTTCTAAGCATAAACCAGATACGTCAATGTAATACGCGCGAATATCAAAATTTCATCTGATAAATCATGTTTGACCGCGGCAACATGGCGCATTGCCACCATATAAAAGATTTTAGCATGTTCGTTTGAAGTTTATATTTTATTAGTCCAGGAGTTGTATTTGATATAAAATTAATTACGAAACCGTTCTTAAAGCATTTATTCTTTTTTAATAACTTGCGGCCTACGAATTTCAAAGTTTACCAAATTTACAGTGAAAAAAGATACTGATTGACATTAGCAAACGAACGAAGTCAAAGGAACAGAGTGATTTTTTCGCTTTGATGACGTGCACTTATATTTATAGTGGACAAGGTATAGGAGGAATAATTTCAAAAGTCTGGTTTACACCACTCAAAGTTACAAAGGAGCGTGTTCCAAAAAGTCGTATTCAAAATCTATGAAATATGCCTTGATTGACTAAACGTGGAAACTAGCCAATCATATATAACCCTTATGTACTGAAAATTATTCTTTAGGTGTCGGGTTTAGATGAGAAGTAAACCTTAGAACAAAAAGAAACAGGAAGGAGTATATTCAAAATGACCTTGAGTCCAGAAAGGAGCTTGCATATGGCGGCCAATTGTCAATTTTAATTTCCTTTTCCATTGACGTATCGAAAAAAAAGTTTTATTTTTAATAAATTTCAACCAATCAAGGGTGTGAATACAATTAGTGTTCTAAATAATTTAGTATTTATAAGAACCGAATGATACGCCTATACGCTCATTTTTGACATTTATATGCAAATATTGCATATTTACCTTCTAACTAACTAACTAACTAGTTTACCTTCGGTCTCTGAAGAAGATAACTTGGTTATCGAAACGCGCGTCAGGCAGTTAAAAGTGTGTGTTGGTGTAGTTCATTACCCGTTTTGTTTTTGTATCGCAACAATGCAATAACTTGTATTCACAATTTGTCATTAAACTATAAAACAACTATTAAACAATTATTTATACAGTCTACTATACCAACTATTGGTCCATCGACCCGATATTAGTGAGAAATCAGTGACAATCAAAGTCACAATAATTATCAAGAAAATTAAGAAAACACGTGAGACCAGCCGCCATCACATATATTCAGTTTCGAAGGGTGCTGCGGTCGGCCAACTAAACATTGATCAATAACCTCCAAGCTTCAAGTAATTAAACGATAAGGTTAGCTAGTTATATTACAATAATTTTACCGATTAGAATTCATTTTATAACTCTCCCATTTAACAATATTCCATACTTTTTTCTTTAAGTATTTGCAAACAATTAATACAATTTATTAGTTTTAAAACAATTAAAATCATTAGGTACTATCAGAATAAATTCAATATTCAATTATAAATAATGTCTGAAGAACAATTAAAAAAGCTAATTCGTAAACGAAGGGGTTACAAGGCCTCATTTATCATTTTTTCCAAATTTTTAGATTCAATCCAACAAAACAAAAACCAATTCTTAGTGATGTTGAAAGGGTGGAATTAAATGATCGAATTAACAAATTAGAAAACGTATTTTTAGAAATAAAAAGTGTTCAATCAGAGGTAGAAGAATTAGCGGAAGGTTCCGAGGCACAATACGCGATTAGAGAAGAGTTTGAAAATAATTTCTATTCATTAGCGGAACACGCAAAAGTTTTATTAAATAAATTCGTTTCTGATTTTGACGATAAAGCTTCAATACAAAATAGCATAAACAATAATGCCTCTTCAATCTCTGACGGAACACAGCATATACAGGGTGTAAAATTACCGACAATACAGATACCAAAATTTGACGGATACGAGGTATGGTTGGAATTTAGAGACACATTTGAGTCGCTTATCCATAAAAACGATAATATTACAAATATACAAAAGTATCATTATTTACGAGCATCATTGCAAAGAAATGCTGCTGGTGTAATAAAACCAATGGAATTTTCAGCATCTGGATACAGTTTGGCATGGGAATCCGTGTGCGATAGATACAATAACAAAAAACTTTTAGTTCACAATCACATTAAAGCGTTATTTTCATTAGAATTAATTCAAAAGGAGTCTTGTGTCAAATTTCGCAAACTAGTAGACGTGTTGGGTGAGTCTAAAGCAAGCGGAAAGAAGATTTCACCAGCTAGAAAGAAAGTTAGCTAAAAATAGCATATTTCGCGACCAATATATAATATTTATGCGTGAATACCAGGAACTCGACCATATGTCGCCATCAGACGAAAAGGATCAACAAGTTGAATATTATATGCCACACCATGGAGTTCTGAAAGAGAATAGCCTCACCACGAAACTTCGCGTAGTATTCGACGCATCTGCTCCATCCAGCAACGGATTATCATTAAATAACATCCAATGCGTAGGTCGTTGCATACAACAAGACCTATTTTCGATACTCATCAGGTTCAGAAAACGGAAATTCATATTGAGCGCTGACGTGACTAAAATGTATAGACAAGTAGTAATAGAGCCCAACCAACGAAATCTTCAAAAAATAGTCTGGAGAGAGAATTATTCAGACCCATTATAATATTTTGCTCTAAACACAGTAACTTACGGCCAGGCGTCAGCCAGCTTTCTTGCTATTAGATGCCTTTTTGGACTTGCTAACGAATGCCAAATATCGCAACCGGAAATTGCCAAAATAATACTTCGCGATTTTTACGTAAACGACTTGCTAACCAGTGCAGATAATATTGAAGAGGTATTAACCATTTATCAAGAAATTTCACGAATTATATTAACAGGACATTTTCCACTCAGAAAATGGATTTCCAATGACCCACTAGTCTACGAAAGGGTGAACAATTCGGATGCTCAATTTAATACTTTAAACTTTTCTAAGGACGAAGTCACGAAAACTTTAGGATTAACTTGGTCATCTTTCTATATCAAGAATTTATGACCTACTCGGACCCTGTGTCATACTTGCCAAATTTTTAATGCAAATACTATGGGCTGAAAGGATTAGTTGGAATAAACAATTATCCACACCAATATTAAACAGATGGAACAGATTCAAACGGTGGAAATGCACGGGTTTTCCGACGCTTCGCAACAGGCTTATGGTGCTTGCATATTCTTATGCAATAATGAAAGGGGAAGCGTATTCGTCAAAGTTCTGTGTGCTAAATCAAAGGCCGCACCTATTAAAAATCTAAGCATTCCTCGTTTAGAACTTTGTGCATCATTATTACTCTCTCGCCTTCTTCACAAAGTAATACAATCTATAATGCATTTTAATAATTACTACTTATGAACCGATTCAACAATAACTCTAGCGTGGATAAATGCCTCTCCAAATAATCTCCAGACATTTGTAGCCAATAGAGTTTCAGAGATTCAAGATCTAACAAGATTCTATAATTGGAGGTACGTTCTTACCCATGATAATCCAGCGGACTATTTTTCAAGAGGAATATCTCCATCACAAATGTTTAATTCTCCTCTTTGGTGGCATGGCCCATCTTGGCAGTCTTTAGAAGAGAAACACTGGCCCACTTTAAACCCAAAGGTTGATGATCTACCGGAAATAAAATCCAACAACAGCATTGGTTCCAATTCGAAAAATTCTCTCAATACCCGCGTTTGCTGCGAGCATTAGCTTATCTTTTAAGATTCAAAAATAATTGCCTAGCTCCAAGGCATTTAAGAGAATTTGGTTCTCTAGCATTAATCCATATTAATAACGCTCGTCTTTGCATACTAAGAATCGTACAATCACAATCATTTCCTGAAGAATATAATCAACTGCCCAAGAAAAAAATCGTTAGTCTCAAAAGCAAACTATTTTCCTTAAATCCGTTTATCGACCATGAAAACATAATACGTGTTGGAGGACGCTTGTCTAATTCCGAATTTTCATATGGAAAAAAATTCCCTATTGTCCCAGATTCAAAGCATCATTTTACAACATTACTATTTCGTTACGAACACGTGCGACTATATCACGCAGGCCCGCAACTCCTGCTTTCTACCATTAGAGAGATTTACTGGCCCATTTCAGACAGAAACTTATCAAGACTTACTGTTAAACAATGCACTACTTGCTTAAGGTTCAACCCCAAGCCTGTACAACCTATTATGGGTGGTTTACCCGGTGACCGACTATTACATTAATTTCCTTTTGCCATTACTGGTATTGATTACGCAGGACCATTCATGTATAAAACTAAGCAGGGTAGCAGTGCAAAATTGAATAAATGTTACATTGCTTTGTTCGTATGCTTCGCAACCAAAGCAATTCATCTCGAACTCGTAACCGACTTGAGTACACAAGCATTTATGCTTACCTTGCGACGATTTGTTGCCCGCAGGGGGAAAACAGCCAAACTGTACTCTGATAATGGAAAAAACTTTGTAGGAGCCATAGCTAAACTTAAAAAATTCCTTAAGACCAACAATAATTGTATACAAAACTCATGCACGCAGGAAGGCTTTCAATGGCATCTAATTCCACCATATTCTCCACATTTTGGGGGGCTTTGGGAATCGGGTGTCAAATCATGTAAAGCTCATTTAAAACGCTCGTTTAAGGACGCACATGTTTCTTTCGAAGAATTCATAACAATATTATCACAAATAGAAGCAGTACTTAATTCCCGTCCTTTATGTCCATTAAGCCCTGAAGCCAGCTCACTCTCTCATCGGTAGAATACCGACGCTAGTTCCAGACGCCGATCTACTGCAAGAACCTCCAAAGGAGAACTAGCAGTAGGGACTCTAGTTCTTATCAAAGACGATAATCTGCCGCCTGCCAGATGGAAGCTTGGCAGAATACTCACTGTCCGTTAGGGCTTCCAGAATACCGCCAGATTCGCCCAGATAAAGGTCCAAGAAGGTATCATCACAAGATCCTTCTCCAAAATATGCCCTCTTCTTGCACCAAATTGAAAGATTGTCGATCTTTCAGGGCCCGGGAGTATGTCTACGCCGACTTTCATCCCCTTCAATTGCTACGCCATTGCCACCCATTTTAGACGCTACCTACCGTCAGCGCAGGAACGACGACGCAAGCTCGCCGAATTCATTCATTACCCGTTTTGTTTTTGTGTCGCAACAATGCAATAACTTGTATTCACAATTTATCATTAAACTATAAAACAACTATTAAACAATTATTTATACAGTCCACTATACCAACTAACACCTTTCTATTAAAACGTTTTCAAAATATCTTCCCGACAAATACATAAACTAAATAATACTTACGTTCTTCCAGCTCATTAAAATACCTTTGGGTGACCTTAATTTGAAATACTTCGTCAAAGGCTGTGCCAATAGTTTTTCTTTGTCTCCAGCAACTTCAACTAATTTTTCTCCGACACCAATTATAGTAAGAGAGGGATTTAATAGTATGGCAAAGGGAAACAATTCTAGCAAAAGACAACATGAAAACGGAGGCAAATCGCTATTTATTCGTGTTGCCTGTTCTGCCTTTCTTTTATCCATCTAAAACAATGTTTCTTGCAGTAAAAAAATAAAATGAAAACAATTTAAAAGAAAAAAAAATGTATAAATACATATTTTGGGTTGCAAGCATGTCCAAATGTAATTCTAATAATGGTGATTTTATGAGTTAAACTACACAAAGATTCAAAAGTTTTGCATCACCCAATATGTCCAAAAGTAGGTTTTTCTTTATCAGGATACTAATTAATTGACTAATTGTATGTAAAAAAACATCAAGGGTATATGTTTTATTATTCACTATATAAATTTGATTTAAACATAAGAGTATTTTTGAAAGATAAATAAATTTTTCAAATTAATGACTTTTATGGAAAAATAATAAATCAAGACTTTTGTTTAATAATGAGTATTTGCACCTCTAGAATCTATGCAAGCTTAAACACGCCTACCCATACTGTTAATCAAGGATATTCCTCCATTCCTCCCGCAGGGCATTAACAAGCTCTTGAACACTCCTTGGTCGATTTCTACATGCTGCCACTACCCTGAACAGCATGTTTTATTGGATTCATGTCTGGCGATAAACTGGACCAATCCGAACGATTAATGCCTTCGGTTTCTAGATGCTCAGCTCTGGTGCGATGAGGTCGGGCGTTATCGTCCATTAAAATGAAAACATCGCTAACAGCTGCTCGACATAGTCTCACGTAAGGATGTAGAATTTCCCTGAGGTATCTATCACCAGTCATTCTGTCATTCTGAGCTGCCCTCTTTGGCTGTCTCCACACACGTATTCGATGGCTATCATGTACTAAACAAATTCTTGTCTCATCAGAGAAAAGCGCAGAGTTACAAAATTCTTCAGACCATGCTGCGTGCTCTTGGGCCCATTATAAAAGGCGATGTCTGTGATCAAGTAAGTCTGTGGACAAGTAGTAGTGGGGGTACTCTCATTGGTCGACGACACCTGTCGACAATCCTGTCGAAAGAATTCGTCTTCGTAATGTAGAGACCGATACTGGAGTTCTCTAGGCATGTCTCTTTGGAGTGCTGGTAATGCTATAGTCGGGTTTCTTCGGATCATCAAATGGATATAGTGCTCCTAGGTCTGTCTCGAAGAGAATTGATCCGGAGATAGCGGTTCTAGCTCTATTAGCCACGAACCTTTGAGAATGACCTTGAATTAAACCTATTATTCTGGCACGATCCATCTCACTTATGACTTGACGATTCATGTTGGCAGTCTAAATCATAAAATTCAACTGTATTTGCTAGCAGAATTATCGTACCAAAAAGGTACTCTCCAATAAAACAAATTTAGACTGATACACAACCCGTTGATGATTTTTTTTACTTGAAACTTATCAATTAATTATTACCCAGTCCATAGCAGAATTATCGTACCAAAAAGGTAATATCCAATAAAACAAATTTAGACTGATACACAACCCGTTGATGTTTTTTTTTTACTTGAAACTTATCAATTAATTATTACCCAGTCCATTCTTGGCGAAGAAAAATTAGTTACAGAGATATAGGGTGATGCAAAACTTTTGAATCTAAATGTATTTAAAACAAGGTCAACATTCCAGAACAACTAAAAGAATCACACTGGTAACAGAGTCAATTGTTAATTGATGATTCATCATAACATACATTCCGGAAGATATTCCATTTTGCTGCTGATTAGACCTTTGGATATGACTCGAAGACATTTTTATCAAATATTATTTAACTATTTTTAAAAAAAGGTTAAACAATTTATATATTTTCTTATTATATGTTTTACTTATACTTATACTTTTATGTAACACGAAATTTGTTAGTAACTATAACCTTACAGTCAAAAGTAGAAATCAAAAATAGAAACTGCGCATCGGCCTTCATTGATGTAAATTAATTATTAACATAGTAGCAGAAATTAATTAAAATGCATATCTATACTTATGAAATTTTACGGTTGCTATTTGTTCCAATTTAATTACTCTCTTGCTGGCTATAAATAAGTTTCAAACTAAATTAATTACGTCCTTAATTTGGGAGAGAAATTGGCAAATGTCAATAAAAGTGAATTGATATAGACTTTTCAATAGTTCAATAAAAAGTAATTAAAATATCCTTTATTCAGATTGAGAACACAAAATAAACTAGGTTAGGTTTAACAAAACCTTTTCGTCAATAACAGTGGTTTCGAAATGGCTTCCATAGAGTAATTGACAAATTGAAGCTGCATTTGGTAGTATGAGATAACTATATCATATTTATTGAGTAGTATTTAGACTAGAAACAAGTAACAATATTAAAACAGAGATATTATTAGCTCCAAGGGATTATATCCTAGATATATCTAATATATAAAATTCTCGTGTCACGGTGTGCGTGATTGAACTCCTCCGAAACGGCTCGACCGATTTACGTAAAATTTAGCGTGCATATCAGCTAGGGTGTAGAATTGGACAACATCTATTTTTCATCACCCCTTATTTTTTTTATTTTTTTGAAAAAAAATCCTAAATTTGTTATGACTTAATAAAACATTATCTCTAATCCCTATTTTTTCATCCACATTTTAATTTTTTTTAATCTATCCACAGATCCGCATTTAGGTTGCAAGATGGAAATAAAATATTATAAACGATAAATTCTTATTTCAGTTCCTTTTGTTATGAATTTTCTTAATTCCATTTGAACTCCCGCTATCGTCGGTCGACTACTGATTAATGATCAATCGATCAGTTATCCCCGCCAAGTGCTCTCTATATATCATAATTTAACTATTTTTATGTTGTGTTTGTTATTGTCAGGAGATGGTCCTTGAAAAAATTCAAAAAATTGGGCGGGAAATTAGAAAATTTAAAACCTTAGCGCTTTGGACAATGTAATTTTTTTTAATGTAACATTATCACATTTGACACAGAATTGACAAAATGCGTACTGCAAATATCATCAAAATTTATAGGTGCTTTATAGGAGAGTTACTCTCAATACAACTAAACAAATTTGTAGAGTTTCAACAATAGATAAATATAAAAAACAAAACTACTTAGTGGAACGAAGAATTAAAATTGGAAATAAAAATAAAGAAAGCAAAATGGAAAATTTATTTAAGAAACAGAAATGCCGACAGTTATGCAGAGTATAAAAAGCAACGAGTTAAAGGAATTAGTTACAACAAACAACAAAAGCTGGGAAGATTTTGGAGGAAAAATGGAACAAGACAGTTTAGGAAATTAAGATCCCAAAAACACTCCGAAAAGGCAAACGAAATATACCGACAAGTTTAAAATTCAAACAAGAAGAGGTATTAGTAAGTGAAACATATATAACATGAAATATATATAATTACAACATGGAAAAAACACTTTATGGATATACTAAATATAGTGCAAGACAAAGAGATATCAGATGAAGAGGTAACAACATAAAAAGAAGAATCCATAAGAAATAATTCAGTTAACGAATTCAGTAAAGAAGAAGTGGAGAAAGCAATAAACATGTTAAAAAGAGGCAAAGCTACAGGTCAAGGTGGTATTACATCAGAAATGTTGCTAAATCTGGGTGACAGTGGAAAGGAGGTTTTAACAAGTTTATTAAACAAAGTAATGAAAGAAAAATATATACCAAAAGATTGGGAAATATAGGCATAATAGTCCCACTACACAAAAAAGGTGATAACAAAAATTTGCAGGTGTATAACATTAATTAGTATCGTTTTCAAAGTTTACGAAAGATTGTTAGACAATAGAGTCAAGCAACTTGAAAAGTCGCAAAGTGAATTTAGGAAAGGAAGAGGAATTCAGGAACAACGGAGAAATATAAATATAATAGATAATATCGCTAACATATACAATCACACATGTAATTATTTTGGAACAAATAATCAACAGTCAGAGGAGTTTGTCACAAAAGAATGTCTAAGATAAGATGGTGTGCTAAGTCCAACTCTCTTTAATATAATTATTGATGATGTTACCAAAGAAGTAAACAAGGAAGCAAAATAAAAGGTTAATAGAATATAGGATTTTACAACTTGGAAATGAGAATCTAGAACAGATAAACAATTTTAAATATTTAGGAATTAATTTACAAAAAAATTGTTAGAATTAAACAGAAATTAATAACAAAATTGAAAAAATAAAAATGACCGTATATTTATCAAACCATTTATAGATCAACATTGTTCTTTGGTTGTGAGAGCTGGATACTAAACAAACAACAAAAAAGCAAAATAAGGCAATAAAGATGAACTATTTAAGAGCTGCAATGGGTAAATCAAAGATAGATAAAATTAGAAACGAGGTAATAAGAAAAGATCTTGATATCGAACCAATTTTAGAGACTATAGAAAGACAACAGTTAAAATGGTTTGGACATTTAATATGAATGGATAATATCCGACAAACAAAGAAAATTTGGCAAGCAAAGACAACAAAAAAAAATAACAAGGGGACGAATTGACAAAACATGGAACAATGTAAGAGGAGAAGCCTTACCTACAGAAAAAATACATAACATGGACCGAAGGTCAGCACATGGCAAAAAATAAGAAAGTATGGTATAAATTTGTTATTACAAAAATAGAAAACGCCGATAAATCTATTAATATTATATTTTTTTTACTGTTTTTTGTATTTTAGGCCTCAGTATGAAAACTTTTACAGTACTTATTTCGAATTCCATAAACATCTCACTCGTACTGTAAAAGTGTACTTACTGAACTAGTAAAGTAAATGTTTATTGATAAATTGAAAAATTATTTTTTTAATTAAAATAAAGTAATAACTTGTAAAATCAAGCCTTCAAGAAACTGAAAATGTGTTAATTGTATATGCCAAAACACATCAGCTTCCGTTAGTTATTTTTACGTTACGCTTAATACACTAGAACAATCTCTATAAAATTAATCATTGTTCATAAGAAATTTAATTGTTTACTTACATATTGTGAATTGTCAAAAATTAATCGAAACGTGACTATGGTTAAGTCGCGTCCATCTGATGTGATTTTATTCGTTGTTTCAATCACCTCTGTTTCCAATTTCAAATTGAAAAAATCAGAAGCTATTTGATATAATTGTCCTGAAAAATATATTATCATTTAAGTCTCAAATAACTATAGAACAGTATTTTTAAAATTAAATTATCAAGTGACTTCTATTTATTGAAAAAATAAGTAATTCATAACTCAAAAACTATTAGCATACTGTACAATGATATACAAGAGATACTAAAATGTTCTCACTGCTCTACTTGATTACTTAAAATAAAACGTTTTTTAAACATCGAGATACGGTATGAGCCAAAAAAAGGGACACTGAAATCAGGGAGCCTCTGCCTGTGAAATATAATCGCGGCATATGAAACAAGTGACAATAGTTGTCACGGTATTGTGAAACATTGTTTATTCTAACAAACTGTCTAAAAGATTCGAAATGGTGCTTACAACGCAAAAAAATATATTTATTGTTGAGTATTATTTCCGCTCATTCGGATGCTTACGTATGGGGTATGCTGAAACCAGCCATTTTTACAGAAAACACACCGGCAACTATTGATGAACTCCGTGAACAAATTTTGACCTTTTTCAGAAGAATGCAGCAGGCCTATTTTTAATAATGTGCTAAGCTATCTTGTTAAGCGTTATGAGTACTGTTTGGAACGCAATGGCGAGCACTTTGAACACATTTTGTATAGAAGCAAAACTTAATTAAAATTCGCATTATTTGAAATGTTGTTATTTACTTTTTCATGTTTAATAAAGCTTTAGTTTTCCAGTGTCGTTTGTTTTGGCGCCTACCGTATATAAAATTTAAATAGACATAGGTACTAGCATTGTCTGGACAATGGTACTAGACATATAGTCCGATTTAAAGGTAAAAGTGCCACGAGCGTCATACCAAAAGAGTACGCAAAAAAAGTAAAAGGGAACAACGCATGTTGATGTCGCTCGTGGCCCATTCAACTTTAAATCGGACTTTACCTCTCATATATTGCGTAAAACCGTGTCTGGTGCTTCGATATACTAAAACACAACCATTTTTGTTAATATCAGTAAGATACATTGAGGGACTTTTCATTTTCGGATAAGATACTCTAAACAAAGAATGAAGATTGTCTATGCTACTCAAGAAATCAGCGAAATATCTTCCTGTTGCTTTTATTATAACGTCATATCTGAAAGCAAAATAATAATTTACCATATTAATCAATAGCCTACTGTGAGTTATTTCATGCTTGAATAAATACGCTTTATAGAAAAATATTCTCTCTAAGGAATAATTTGCCGCAAAACAACATTATATCATTAAACTATACAAGGAAAACAAATTTTAACTTCAAAACTTTTATTTAAAATACGGTAATTTGAAAGGTAAACAACAACTTTGAATTAAATGTTTTTAAGGATAGACAATTTTTAAATTTAAATATTTTTACGAGAAGAATAAATAAACATACATATAAAAGTAGCAGAAGCTTTGATTTAATATTGATGTTGCTTTGTTTCAAAAGTAGATCAAATACAATTTTAGTCCTTATCAAAGCTCTGAATATATGAGTGGCAGTGACATTTATCGAATTTTGGGATACATATTTATTGATATGATCCACCCGTTTTGGAATTCTTTGATGCAGCACTGAGAAACAGATTTTTCTGCAACTTTTAAATCATTGATTTGTGTCGACATTTTTATTAAGCACCCCATCACTAAAAGGTCCGCAGTGCTACTTTGTAGGGAGCACTTTCTTTAACTTTCTTATTAAGATTGCAAGCAAATAGTTATAACAAAAAAGACACAGTTGGCGACAAAAGCAAAAAAGGGCAAATAAACATAATATGGTACAGTCTACTTAGCATATCTTGAAGGTGTTACACACCGAATTGTGAAAATATTGAAGAAAAAGAAAATCAAAACTATTTTTAAACCAATAAGAAAAATCGCAGACTTTGTAAGATCAGTAAAGGCTAAAGAGAAAAACTATAATGAGCAGTTTATAGAATACCATGTAGGTACTTTTGATAAAATATACATAGGACAAACAAAAAGAAACAGAACCTAAGCAAACCTTTGCAAGGCAAAAACTTTAGAGTTGTTATATTCTAAAGCTCATTTATACTATAACAAAACTGCTTGTCTTCACATACACTGGATTCAAACCGTCCCCTCCCATAGTGCATTCCTCTAGTGGCAATGCATTCTGGGAAGAACTTCCACTATTTCGTATGATAAGGCCTTGGTAGTAGTGCTATTGCTGTTTCTTTTCACTATATTAATTTAGAGATAGTGTCCGGCTGCCCTCTTCTTTTCTTCAAGGTAGTGCTTCTCACTTTTCTCCTTTTTTGCATAAGTGTATATTTTATTCGCTGCGTTTAGAAAGTTTAGCTTGAGTCGACCAACTGCATTTAAAAGTAACCCTATAAAGTGGATCAACTTGTTATAGCTGCACCTACTTAAGATCTCGCTCATCTCCTAAGGGATGAATTTGTGGTTCCTCTTCTGTCTACCGAGAAAACCATTGCTTTTTTTTACAAATTTAACTGACAACCCATTACTTTAAATAGCACACTAATACTATTAAAAAATCTTATATATTTAATACGGGATAAAATAAGTTTCTCATGTAAGAGACACATACATACGTATAAACAACAAAACTAATATTTTCTTAACATTTAATATCTCTATATAAGCTTACCCGTAATTGCTGAAGAATCTAACAAAACATTTTCCAAAAAACATCATCGAGTCATCAATAGAAGTAGAAGTAGTAGTAGCTAGTGCTTCTGCTAAGGAAGACATTATATTGTCCGGATATGTCTGATGAGTATTAAAGACGGTGTATTTACACTGTGACTCGCAGAGCAACTTTCGCCACACATCTTCCCCATATTCCAGCTAAAATAATAACAATTTGTATACATTTTTATTTATGAATTGCTTCGCAATTACTCTAGTCCAATCATAACTGTATAAATATCATAAAGTAACAGTAAAAAGTTATTTATCAGCTATACATTGTTTAATATTGTTTAAAGAGAATATGAGATGCATGCTGAGATCGACAGATTTTCATAATAGAAATCAAATCAAATAATAGATTCATTATTCTCTACCTACATTTTTACTTGTAACAAAGAATACACCAACTAACAAGAAGCGAAAGCCGGCGAAAATCCTTTGATGTTCGTAGGGCCAAAATGTATGACCTTGAAAAACTGAAATTGGCAGATATCTACGTTTTTACACTGAGAGAAATACAATAAATGTTTACGTATTTAATGGTTACAAGGAGAAAAATAATATACTATTAATTCTAAGTATAAGTATTTTAAGGTCTTAAGTAGGGTATATATAGGGTAAATTAATGATAAATTATTTTATTTTCACAGTTTTTACAAATGAGATAACATAGTTATTTTTCGATTTTGTTTATGTTCCCTTTTCTTTTTGCTGTTCAAATCATTATTAGAATATTTAAGAGAATAATAAATTTTTAATCTTATTAATAACTTAATTACATATACCAGTAGGAATAAATTACATAGATGTTTAAAATGAATGTTTATCATTTCCTTGAACATTGAATGAGATATACATTGTCCTGTTGAAATGTTTTCAAATGATGCTGTAAATAGCAATCTAATTTATAAATATATTCAACAAATTCTACACTTGGAGCTCTTAATTCTCCAAAAGTACTAGTGTCCTGTTACGCTTTAAGATATGTCAAAATATTATCAATATTCTTTGGTTCTACCAGAATTGATAACTATCTTATTATAATCATGGCGGCTTCAGACATGTGCAAACAAAAAATAATTTGACAGAAGCCCTTACTTTCGCTTTTTGTTAGTTGGTGTACTCTTTGGTTGTAATATTTTCAACATTGGCAACATTTCTTACCAGCTTGTGTGCAGTATTGTTAAAGTTAATAGGTGTGTTTAAACGTACTAAAAATGGCACCCTGTTTTGGTCAGTATCTTTGGTTTGCAGTATTTTGAACTGTGTCCTGAATTAATATTATGTACAGATTATAAAGGTTAACCAATATAATTGCAATTTATTGCACCAACCCTTACTTAATCCATCATACCAAGAAACTAAACAACTTCCACGGTTTATTTAAAAAATTAATTAATTATTGTTTTGTTCCAAAAGCTTTGCTTAGGTTTCGCCAGTTATTGTTTTCAAACTATCTTCAAACTGCCATGTGCCTACGCACATGAAAATCCGAACACAGAATTTCTTAGTGCGCAGGCTTCTGACGATTTGAGAACTGTAACTGGCAAAATCCGAAAAAAGCTAAAGTTATTTGTTTAATGTTTTTAACTGGAAGTGGAACCGGAGTGTTTGGACCGAGAGCCAAGTACTCAGAAGCTTGGACACGCACCCAAGCATTTTTCAGGCAGAAATCCGCTCCATCGAAATATGTGCGGAATTCAGTGTTGAAAGAAACTACCGCAGACAGGAGGTCATGTCGGATAGTCAAGTAGCCATCAAATCAGTTCGAAACCCCATATCTGGGACAAGAACCATATTGTGGCATTAGCAGAAGCGCAAAACTAAGGAACAAAATACTTTTGGAGAACTATGACCAGAAGAGATTTCTTAGCTGTCTCAACCTCAGAAAAAAGGCTGCAAATTTTAACGGGAATCTAAACCGAGCTCTGCCGGTTATGAAGTCGCATGAAGAAATTCGGATTAGTAGATGGAAAGTGCAGTTTTTGTGAGGAAGAGCACGAAACCTCAATACATATACTCTCGGAATGCCCTGCCTTGCAAAATGCTAGGGCTAGATACCTAGGAGCATACAAAATAGAAGAGGAGGATCTACCTGATTTGAAGAAACACAGTCGCTATATCAGCCCTAAACCTCTAATGAATCTCATCAGGGTTATTGACAAGATTTTTATGAAGTATGTGAGCTCAAGTTTTTAGTAACCTTATAGGTACTTCATGCTTTTATGGTACACCTCTTTGTGAAAATTGTATTACAAGACAATTCCTATTGAAATAACTTTATTTAGATAAATCTAAACTTACTGATATAATTAATTTATCACCATAAAAGTAATTTTTGGAGAAATTTGTTAATATTGTGTCTATTTTATATTGTGTTTAATTTATTGGACTAATAAAAATGAACCAACATAACAAAATAATATTCATTTATATCCAAATTTCAGTTTTTACTGTCTTATTTACAAATGTTATTTTTAGATCAAAAAAGTTAACACATTTACCATCTTATAGTAGTGTAACACATTAACAGACAAAATTTTTTTTCATAATATTACGTTGGAACTAACACAACAGTCCCTAAATGTGAAAAAGTTTCTACAGATAAAAGAAACCAACAAAGAAAATTTTATGATGGGAAACTATTCACAAATCCTTTCATATATAAAGAACTTGACCTTTTTTTTTGATCATTTAGATTTGTATTATCCTGAAAAACATGCCAAAATACAGAAACGAAAAGAACTAGATCTTTATTTTTATTATATTATATTAGAAAAGAATTAATAAATTCAAGATATTATTCCAAAATATATTTAGTACGTAGCTATGGTTTCTTTAAACAAGCCTTTAATCATTTTCAAAGACTATAACTTGTTTAGGGGAATATGATTTTAAGGCAGTAGCTAAAATGAATTATAGCCTGAAGCTATCTCTTAAGAAAATATACCAGATAGAATTTAGCAGTAGCGTAGCCAGCATATAAAAACATGTTGAGATGTAATAAAAGGAAAGGGTGAAATTTTTATTAAAATTGGCTCCTCCTAAGTTTTTGATTTTATTTATTAAGAAATATATTGAAAAATACATATAACAACAAAGTCTCAAATTGGAAAAAATAAAGCAGCTAACAAAAAGGAATGGAAAATACTAGTAAACCAAGGCATGGGTCTGGTAGGCCTAGGTTAAATAAATATTTCATATTGGAATCAAGCGTGAAATGTAGGTAAAGGCAGCAATACTATCGATTCTGTCGAAGTGGTGTTTCATTGGTAAACATAGTGGGATCAAAACAAAAATGTAACAATATTAAAATAGTATATACAAAGTGTATAATTATTACTAAATTAATTAGTTTTTTCATTTTCTAAAAACAATCATGCAACTGTCATTTTTTTCAACGTTTTTTAAAACGCTTGACTTATAAGGAAGAATTGTCTAGAACAGACTTTAAAATCAATTTCCAAGTTTTCCCGAAAGTTGTCTGGTGTAAAATAAAATCAATTTATTAAAAAAACTCAGCATAGCATTCGAAGAAGCAGATTTCCCTCTTTCGACCCGACTACGTAAATTATGAACGTAATTATATTAACAAAGACATATTGTTAACTGATAAATAAATAATTAAAATAGTTCAAATTAAAGGTGTATTTGGTTATCCTTTAGTTAAAAATTTCATATAATTGATATTTAGAGAATGTTTAATCTTAAGGGTATTAAAGGAACGTTTCTGGACAATTTAATCTCATTAGGCTTTACATGTTTTTCTTTTATATACCGGTAATTATCTGTTTTACTTTATAATATTAATGCTGGTTATGTTTTTGAACATTTTAAATTTGATTTAAAAATGGTTCTTACCACGGAAGAAAACGTGTTTTTGGTAGAGTATTATTTTGGTTCATACCGAAAAGGTCGTAATGATGGTCCAAGCTTAGAACAGGTATCAATAAAATATCAACAAAAATTTAATAAAGCAGCTCCTAGTAAAAGTGTAATGTTAGCTGATTTCGTCGTACTGGTAGTGTATTGTGTCAACGTAAAGGTTCTTCGGATCATCGAAAAACAGTGTGCACTAACGAAAATGAAGGACGTGTTTTTAACCAAGTTGTGCAATCACCTCAAAGAAGTCTTGTAAGAACTGCATGTAAACTCAACATTAGTGAAACGTCTTTAAGTCGCATGTTCAAATCAATTGGTGGTTATCCATACCGTATTCAAGTTGGACAACGACTAAATGCTGCGGACAAACGTGCAAGATAAATTTACTGTGGTCGCATGTTGAGTTTAATTTACGAAGATCTCGAAATTTTTGAAAAACATATGGTTTTCAGACGAGAGTCACGTTCATCTTAGCGGCTATATTAATCGACAAACAACCAGATTCCTTGGATTATTTGAACTTCCTGATGTCACTGTAGAGAAACCACTCCACAGTCTTCGAGTTACCGTTTGGTGCACGGTATCTGGTAATGGAATGATTGGTCCTTATTTCGTTGAAGATGATAATCAGAATCCACTTACTGTCAACCAAGAACGTTATAAAGAGAAAATTATTATACCTTTTGTGGGAGATCTAAATAACTTTTGCCGTGCACGAAATCTACAGTTTCGCACACAATGGTTCTAACAAGATGGTGCAACGAGCCATACAGCTGTGCGCACCTTAGACTTACTCAGTCAGCATTTCGATAATAGAATAATTTCTCGGGGAACAGACTTCGAATATCCTTCTCATTCACCTGATATGACGCCACCAGACGCATACATTTGGGGCATAATGAAGGAAAAAATAAATCCGCCGGCGAATATTGCCGAACTACGGGAAAGAATACAAAATATTTTTCGGCAGTTCCATCAACCATTTTTTATAAATATGTTTATTGACTTACAAAATCAATATGAAGCTTGTTTGCGTCGAAATGGTGAACATTTTGAACACTTACATTACAGAAATTAAAAAAAAAATTTTTATTTTCATTTTCGGCATGCACTGTTTATTTTGGCGGATACTGTACTTCGCTTTCATTAAAATACTCTTTTTTATTCATATCTGTCAGTTTTCTTATTAAAATTAAGTATTTTAAAAAATATTTAAAGAAAGATTTAGATAGACGAGATAAATAACGAAATAAAGACAAAAATGTAATATAATCAGCTCAAGTAACTCCCTCATTGTTCTAAAATAATTGGATGCTGTGAAAATCCCTATATTTTCTCAGCACTTTTTTTCAATCGAGGAACTTGATTAACTAATGAATATTTTATACTGAAATCTCTGAATCCTCTCTACTGATTTCATCAGGTAGTTTTAATTAAATTTGTTTTATTAACCTTTACTTTGTGGAAGTCCATCTTACTTAAGAGAGAGCTAGAGCTTTTATTAAAACCTAAAATTGTAAATTAATTAAAAGTTAGTAAAAAGACCTGAAGTATTGACGTATCTGCCATATTTCCAAAGTTATTTAAGTAAGGAGGAAGTAAAAAAATCCCAAGGGTTTGGTTCAATAATTATCGTGGTTTTCTATTAATATTTACTGCAGAAAAAGTTGTTAATTAACGAAAGCATAACTAATGAAAAAAATTGGTATTAGTATTCATATTTAATACGTTTAAATTATTTTTTTAGTTATCTACTGCTTTAGAGTGACGAAGCGCACCTAAAAATCACTCTACCCGTTTTTAGCACTATTTTCAAGGCTCTGTAAAAATTATAAATATTGGCGATAGAGTTCCGGGAGTTGGGTCTTTGTATGGCAAAGTAAACAATCTTTTCAAATATTTTTTAACAATTAGAAAATTAGAAAATTTTTCGATATTGTTTACTAATTTCAAAAAATTTCCACTTAAATATCGTGGCGCCACGAAAAAATTTCCGGAAATTTTTTTAAACTGCCATGGTAACGAATCGAAATCAAGACATTTTATTGGTTCAAAAGTAGAGGTGTGAAATTTTTGATATAATTCTTTGCCGTGTAAAACGGTTCTATAAATTCATATGCCTACTTTATTCCCTTATAAAACAAATTGAATTCTTATGTTATTGTCAGCTACCTTCAATTTTGTAACCCCATAAAAAGTTTATTTTCTACACTTTTTTTATATATAAATCCTGTTTCAAAACACAGGTACAATATTTATTTATACTTTTCAATTTTATGGCAATCAAATAAAGACAATACTGTCATATTTTTTGCAATATTTTTTCTTAGATACGAAATATGATGGAAGAAAAAAGTAAATTGCAAAAAAGAGAGAATATTTATAAAAATGAGTACAGACAGGAAAACCGAAAAATATAGTGTGTTTATGTGATGTTGACGCGTGTATTTATTAACATGATCTTGATATTATAATTAAACAAATAGTAGCTGCACCGGAAATTATATCCGTTTAAGTGGAATATCATGTCTTTCGAAATTAAAAGAAGTCATGGAATCAATACGTCTTCCTCTTTGTATTTCCCTTTTAAAACTGATTCTTTGATGATGTTCATTCAATTGATTGTCAAAAATTCACCTCCAATCGTATTTTGAATTTGAAAACTTATTTCGTTTTTTGCAGTTAATGTACGAATATGTTTTGGGAGAACCTGCTCGATAAGTTTGGTATTTGACTCAGTAAAGTGACAAAACCTGGTAAAAAATACATGTGGACTTGGTTTGAATATTTTAACGTATTTCTATAAAATTGAAGACTTTAAACATAAAAAGTTCTTTAGCTGAAGGTTATAGCATTACATAAAAGATGCAAAACGAAATGCTTGCAAAGATAAAATAATATCGAAGGCAATCTGGGAGATCGCAAATAAGGAACGGAAGGGACGCTATAAGAGAACAAACTCAGATTTTTATTAATTTTAGCTTTACGTTAATGATCTTCGAAATGCCCTTGGAGATATCTGTAATGCAGGTATAAGAACAGTATTATAAAAGCTTGATAAAGAAAGGACAAAATAAATGAAGATAAAACACAGCAATAAAAAAATCATTGACACAAAATATTTCACAATGGGCAAATACCATTTCGAAAAATACAGTTTAAATATCTAGGAGTGTTGGTCAATGCACCAAACGACAGAAGTGAATAAATCCCATAACGTCTAAAGGCAGTCAACAGAGTTTTTTTCATTATAAAAAGTTATTAACTAATAAAAATATAAGTAAAAATACCAAAAAAATACACAAAGCTTCCATTAGACCAATAATTTCATATGGGACCAAACAAATTTCATGCTAAGAAGTCAAGAACAATAATGAATTTATAATTAAACGACACTAGTGCATTATATAACGTTGGAAAGGATACGTAGGTATCAACATATTATTATATTGTATTGATTTTTAAATTTATGAAATATTTTTTTTTAATATCCGAGCGGCTAGCTTCTCTCAAAATTGTGGTTTAGTAAAATTATTCCTTCTTTTTTTTTAATTAAATTCTTAAAACAATTTTTATATGTAAATATGTTGACAATAGATATTTACATTACGTATTGTTTTATTTATGTCTAAAACTACTAAATCTTTTAAAAACATATGAATAGTTATTAGTGTATGATTATTTTTATACCCCGAAATTATTATTTTAATTTAAATTCTTAACTTTCCAAAATCTTATAAAATTTTCTGCCAATATGTATCTTTCTAATATGAAATGGTTCCGGAATCCAACACTGAATATTAATTTAAAAATTTAATTAATAAAGTTTACTTCTCTCTTATTTTTCTTGGTCCTTTTATATTATAAAGGTTTTTTTCTGCTTTCAAAAATTTTCAAAATCAACAACCTTTATTTTTTTAATAACACCCCACAACTTTTTTTAGATCCTCCTTATATTTCAATTTTTACATTTTTGTAAATTAGTTTTGTTGGAATTTTGATGTGCCTTTCAATTTAAATGTAACTATCTTCTGTTTTTTACATCAGTTTTCATATCTAAGGGTTCGATGACATACAAATAATTGTTTATATACAAAAATGTTATTCTGAAATTTTTTATCTATACAATATATAAAAGAGAAGCAGGCGTAGTAACTAAAAGGGTAAAAGCTAGTGACCTGTAGAAAGCATATCAAGGGGAATGCCAGAAATAAGATGGGAATATCAAGTCATAAATGATTTACGGAGGTTAGAACTACTGAAATTAATCGCAGAAAAAGCAAACGTTGAAAGTAGCCTAAAATAATTTGAGCGGTTACAATTCCATAGGGAATGTATAATATAAAAAAAAATAAAAAAAAACCAATTTCGTCATTGAGTTATAACAAAAAAAATCTCGGACATGTAATTAATAAGATGATTCTTTTAAGACCAAGAGGAGCTAATAACATCAAGGCTTTTGTTATGTCTTATTACTTCCATACTTGGTCTAGCCTTAATACTACTTAATCAACATCAGGTACTTAGCTACAAAAAAACAAAATGTAACTTAAATATGTCAATCTGACGATGCTCCTTGTGACGAAACAGCTGTAATTGTAATTTAAAAGCTAATTTTTTAATTAAACGTTTAAGTTGAGTTTAAACGAATAGTTTATTATTCTTAGTAAGAGGGACTTCCAACGAGTAAGGGTTAGTACAATTAATTTGAAAACATAAATGAAATTTATTGTACTAACCCTTACTATGTGAAAGTCCATCTTATTAAGAACAGTAAACAACTAAACGGTTGAATTAAACTTTCACTATTTATTCACAAAATATGTTTTTAAATGCAATAAATCAATCTGACGATGCTAATTCTAGTGAAACGGCCGTCATTGAATTTAAAAACGTATTTTGCGAATAAATAGTGAAAGTTTAATTCAACCGTTTAGTTGTTTACTGTTCTTAATGAAAACATAAATATTTTACTAACTATGCAAAGAATTGCTGGTTATGTAACTCGTAATACTTACTGCTTCTGTTCAAATAATAAATGCATTAAATAAAAAATTATTCAGTACCTATTCTTAAAAATGAAAAACAAAGAAAAATTTTGATAAAATAAAAAAAATGTTATTCATAAGCAGCTTCAGTAATCGAGTTATCCAGAGTTATCTTTTGTTTTACACAAATTCAGTTTTCTAGGAAATATTTTTCATTGACACTAAGTACATCAGATCCATATATATTCAAAAAATACTGGTGTAGAATCTTCAATACTCTTTATTTGTATAAAATTAAGACCTACCTGTATAAAATGCTGCACACTTTCCAATAACATTCCATACATTTTATTATTGAATATAAAAACTCACTTTACATTAATCGTAATCCACAAAATAACATTAGAACTTCATTGCATTTTTTAAACGTTAGAATTACTTTTTCGACTTTTCTTCGTGTCGCGTGTTTGTTTGAGGAAAATTCGAAAGCAAAACTCCAGGGAAAAGCGCTGGGAAAGTACGAAAAACTGTCGACTTGCAACAGGTTTTAACTGTTAACGTAGAGTCGAGGAAATTTCACGCAAGCGGACTCTGCATGTGATTTTCTGGATGTACGTTTTGGTAAAGGAATAAAAAAGTTTAACTTTATTGCTTATAAGTGTTGAGTTGAATTTAAATTACTTATTTATTTTGTATCTGTCTTGATGTAATATTTCTTGTTTTGGTTCTGTAGTTATGAAGAAGACGACACGTGATGTATTTCATATTTATATAATAACTAGCTGAGCCGATAAACGCTGTTCTGTCTTAACGATGAATATTGAATTCGAATTGGTATAATTAATAAAAAAATAGTATATTAAACAACGCATTTCATATGGCTTTCTGTTATGTTATGTTTTGAAATATTTTAAAATGACTAATATACCAATAATAATATATTATATAAGTAAAAGATGATATTCATATTCACAAATACTTTTTTAAAGAACAATATAAAATTAATAAATTGCTATTAGCCACAAATGTCATTGTCAATAGTCTTGTCATAAAAAGTATATCGGTAGCACTTGAATTATGAAATGTTAATGTTTTAAAATATTTTAAATGACTAATACACCAATAATAATCTATTATATAAGTAAAAAATGATATTCATATTCACAAATACTTTTTTAAAGAACAATATAAAATTAATAAATTGCTATTAGCCACAAATGTAATTGTCAATAGTCTTGTCATAAGATACTTCACTCATGTAGCCAACCATTTAAAACAAAAATTTGCGGGCGTAAAAGTTACATTAGGTTTGTTCCAACCAAGTAAAGAACCGTTCTAGAACGGTAATATTACCACTCACGAGACCAAATTAGTGCACTGCGCAACTCACTACACCACTGCGCACAAAAATTACTATTTTAGAACGGTTCTCTGCTTGGTTGGAACAGACCTATTATGATACGCAAATGCGTTTTATAATTTTTTGTAAGTGCAAAATATAAAAAGTATATTTATTATTCTAATGCTTTATGATATATAATCGAAACAATTGACCTTTACCCTGACGTCACACCTACAAACCTCACGAAATAATTCCGAGTCAAAAATGGCTACTGTGTGCGTAAATATTTTTAATGTTTGTTTATCTTGTCAGTATTTTTTCTACTTACCGTAAAATAAAAATAACAAATAAGAGGTTTTGACAAAAACCGATTTTATAGAAATTATTTGAATGCAAATGAAAAACGCTTTGAACAAAACTCGATCTATTAAAATTATGACAGTTGTCATAAGTGGTCAAAATAAATTCTTATGAATATAACCGTTTAAACCTTTTCGGCATTACCTCTTTTCAACATTCGAAGGTCATAATTAGAGTTGAAAAGAACGTATGTCATTCCTTGATAGAAAAGAGTACGTAATTGTTTGATTTGTTTCTACTACCAGTAGAAAAGGATGAGGTATACAAAGTTTGTGTTTACTACTGTTCGCTGTTAGTGACGTCAGGGTAAAGGTCAATTTTTTCGACTTTTTTTTTTGGGCGTAGATAAATAGTTTTTTTTTGGTATTTCGATACGAGAACGGGCGACATATTACTGTCCATGTGAAAAACATGGATTTTCAAGATTGATGTACCCTCATATTATATTTTTGTTTAAAAGTATCCTTTCGCCATCTATCAACTTTTTGATGTACCCTCATATGTGTTCAAAAGTTTGCCATGAAATAAACCGTCTTTAAACTTTAAAATTGGTTTTTTTATAAATATGGATCCATCATGAACAGGATATCAACTAACTATTAGTTTTTTTTCCGTTTCATTGTAATTATAAAAAAATAAGTTATACTGATCCACATAGTAATGAATGCATTTTTGGTACAAATTACCAAATATGCAATAATTCTGAACAATAAATGTAGATACACTGTATATTGAATACAATATTAAGAAATATGTAGTAAAAATTAACAAATCCATTTTTATTTATGAATAAGGTCTAATGAAATAAATTTATTTTTTATAAAAGATTTATTACTATCCTATTTTGCTAAATTCAAATAGGGAAATCTGAGACCTATTATTATTCTCGTGAGCAGTGTTATTTAGTCGGATTAAGCCCTTGGGTCCGGAGGTCTCGTGTCGTAATCCTTTTTTTGGAATAAGTAATGGCTATTATAACTGGTTCGTATAACATCACACATATTTAAAGTTGGTGTACAAGTAAAATAAACATGTCCACTTTAATATTTTGTAATAGAATAGAAAAAAAATAATTTTAAAATTAAAATGTAGGTTCTATTTGGAATATAAAATTTTATTAACATGATAGATAGATAGATATAGATGTTTTTTTGAGGTGGCTGAAAGCCAATTACACTTCGACCTAACCATATGGAATCCTTCATCCCAAACAGCATGAATACGTACTATGTACGTCCTTAGTACATAACTGTCGGGACGTAACTACATCCCAGGTACGTAATCTCAAATCCCATTTACATCCGAAGGACGTAATTAGGATGTACATTTTCCAACGGTTAGGACATACTATGTACGTCCAACAACGGACGAATTTCGAACTTATTGGACCTAGGAGGGACGAAAATTAATTAAAACACTACACACGAATACATATAACAAGGATGTGAAACTCGAGTGGAGAGGGTAGCAGGAGAAAAGGCGCCTATCTGGGCAGGGTTAAATTCTCGGTCGTTGCGTACTCCGTACTGCGCAACAGGCTGTCTTTTTCTTTGTGCGAGCGAGATAACCAACCGCATGTGTTTTCGAATAGTTATGATGTTCGAACTGATGCGCAGTACAAAGTACGCAACGACCGTGGACTAGACTCCGCCCAAATAGGAGCCGTAAATTCAGCCACGGGCGCTTATAGCTCGGCATAGGAGTTTCACATCCTTGTTATATGTATTCGTGACACTACACTTACACAATCACTTGTATACATACTTTACCGGAAGTTACAGGTTGTTAGGTTAGAGAGCAGAGCACATGCACTATGCACATGACGAAACCACAAAATATGTCAATACTGTCAATTTATATGTACCTATATTTATAGGCGCACACAACCAAGTTTTAAAGAAGTCCAAATCATGGCAAAACTTAATATTTTAATTAGCGTTTACCAGTCTTTTAAAACACGTTTCTTGTAAATAAGCTGTCAATTTTATTGCAATTGGTAAATTGTTGAAATTCGAAGATTTTTATAAAATATATTATACATAGGTATCACAATGGAAAATATTAAAAAAATTTGCTGTATTGTATAAGAAATAGAGTTCTTCCTAATACAAAATTAATAACACATACGTACCTAATACGTCCGGAAGGAAACGTAATTATACGTTACTCCACGTACGTATAATGTACGTCCCTGGTAGTCACTGGAACATAAGTCGTAAAATGGATTTAAAATGTACGTCCCTGGGATGTGACATGCTTGTTGGGATTATACCCGAAATATAGGCATCAGTGGGTGTTATATCCGGTAAATGAGGTGGATACTCAAAATCTGTGCGATGAGAAATTATTTTGTTAGCAAAATGTTCACAGAGAAAATTTATGGAGCGTTCGGATTTTTGTCTTGCCTTGTTGCGCCATAGTGCATATTTGCTGAAAAATATAGAATTAAAAATTCAATATTCAAATAGCATGTTAAAACACTATTTTGACAATATGTCACTAAAATAGGCTATGTGACATCACCAGCTTGCATTCTGACCTGCAATCTTTTGGTATCTTTTTCACTATATACCTAAATTTGGAAGATTGAGAAAATGTATAATTTGTTAAAATCTTGAAGAAAAATGATTGAGTTATTTGATTTTTTATGTAGGCATCTACGGGTTTCAATGTAAAAGTAGGCTTTGGAATTTTTATAGATTCAACAAACTGACACAACGAACTGTCAAAGTAATTCATTGAGATTTGTTTTCGACTTATTTTCAATAATGGTGCGATTTAGTTCACGTGAAAAATCAAAAACTGTGTTATTGTATGCTAAGTATGAATCAGTTGTTATTACCGAAAGAAGATTTCGTCAGGTATTTAGGAAACATCCTAACCTTCTAAAAACAGCTTTAAAAATGGTACATTAGAAATTTTCTATAAAATGGATCTATGGAAAGGAAGAAATATCAAACACGTAATGGTGATATTTTTTTAAATAGACTCTTAGATATTCAGGAAACATTACAAGAACATAATAATCGAATATCTCTTCGCAAAACAACATCCACAACTAGAATTTTAAAATTCGAAGTTCAGAGATGTATGAAGGTATTGAAGTTAATAACTATATAATATAATATAAAACACAGATACACCAAAAAATATATGAAAGGCATGTTTAAACCAGAATTGTTTTTTTTTGAGACAATACTAGATTTATTTAGAGAAGTTCCTGATGTTTTACTTATAATGAGGCTGGATTTCATATACATGGGAGATGTAATAAACATAATTGGCGCATATGGGGGTCTAAAAATCCAAGGGTAATTGAGGAATACGAAAGAGATTCACACCAAAGTTGAACGTTTGGTGTGATGGCGTTTCTAAAGAAAAGATATATGGACCGTTCTTCTTTCAAGAAACTACAATTAGTAGTAATGTCTACACAGACATGTTACAAAATTACCTATATCCACAACTGGAACAAGTTTATTTTTAGCAAGACGATGCACCACCACACTATTCACTTGTTACTATGAATTCTTTAACAGAAACATTTGGAGATATATCTCCAAAGATTGGGAAAGCTGGACCAATTGGCCTGCTCACTCGCCAGACTTGACGATTCCAGACTTTTTTATATGGTCTTTTATCAAATATAGATGTTATAATCCTATTCCAGAGACTCTAGAACAACTGAGATGTAACATTGTCCAAGAAATTACCCCAGAAATGTTGCGAAATTCTTTTCAAAACTTATTATTCAAGTTACAAAAATGTTTGGACCAAAATGGACAACACTTAGAACATCTTGAGGATTTTTATTACATTAGATAATTTATAAAGTTAATTTTTAATAAAATTTGCTACATACTCGTAGGTATCTTTCAAGTTAGTGTTGTGTTCTTTTGTAATTATTTGTGTAGACATCTCTATCTAATAAACAATTATCATTAAAATCCAAATAACTCATTTATTTTTCATCTAGAATTTAAGAAATTATACATTTTCTCAAAGGGAAAGAGTTCGTCTTTCAGAAAGAATAAAAATATATAGGGTGTTCCATTAAAAAAGTCGACGTTATTTGCATTTAAAAAACAGCTTTTTTTTAAAAAACCCTATATAAGATTTTACTAATTAAACATGTTTACTGAAAAAAACTTTATATAAAAAGAAATTGTTCCTCGAAAACCGTACCTCTTTATGATCTTTAAGTTCCGATATATTTGCAGTTAAAATGGATCAGAAACTTATAGTAGTTAATTTGCATTGAAGATTTTTATATTATATATTTTCTTGTTTATGAGTTATTATAGTGCTAAATAGATACATTATTATCGTTAAGGAAGATTTCGAGTCGTATTTAAAGAAGTTTTATTTTGTTTTACATGAAAAAGTTCGTTTTTGAGGTTAAGTAATATTATTTTTAATTTTTTCTAGAACACAATGAAACTTCTTTTAATATAACTCAAACAATTCCTTAACGACAATAATGTATTTATATAGTACTATAATATCAAAAACTCTACAAAAGACAAGAAAATGCAAAATACAAAATACTTCAATGTAAACTAACTACCATATGGCCACAGTTTGTTTGGATAAAATGCTATTACTTATATCAAGCAATGGCGACAGTGACGTCACAATAATGTGCCATATTCCTATCAGCAAATGGTGTGCAGTTTCAAAATGTACAAATACGTTGGTAAAAACTCCGGAAACACTATTTGTAAGTGTTCCAAAGAATGTTAAAGTGCGTCGAAAGTAGTTACAACCATAGATAAACACGTTACAACTTTCTCGGAGGGCTGATATATTGAATAGTACAAATATTACAACCTATGAAAGTTTGCTGAGTGACGAAGAATAAAATCGGATTCGGATTCAGCGACTTCGAAAACATCAAGTACAGGTAGTTAGAACTATTTTAGAACCGCTTGGTCAGTTACTGCTATTTCTAAGCGACTTTTTGAGGGTTTACCGCTCGCCTATAAATTCATGCAGTCCTAGCTTTGGCTCTTACATTACATGCATTATAAAACGGAACATAGGAATTTTTAAGCATTGTATCAGAACTTATTCTGAACTAGTCGACCAGTATCAAGCTTCAACATACGTGAAAAACCATTATTACAATCGTTTATTTGGACACCTATTATACAATTCCCACCACTTCATATTCTCAAAAGTGGTTGCTTCTAAATTAGCGTCAGGAAGACGAAAATTGTCCAGCATTATGCACCATAATAAGAATTTATTTCATCTTATTGAGTTCCATACATATTTATATATTTGTCTGACATACCCTTGTATAAAAAATACGTTTAAAAATATTCTACATATATCTGAGTACAGTATTACAGACCAGAATCAAATTAAACACATCCTTTATTTAATTGACGCTTATTTAAAGTAACAATCAATAGTTGTTTTTATTATTCACTATTCCAAATTACATAATTTCCTAATGTTATTGGGATAGCCATATTTGGATAGTTTATACCTCATTTAAAAACATTGTTCGTAATTAAGCTAGTTCACCAGTGGCGAAGCTTAGGAATACATAGGTAAACTAAAATTCCAAAATAGTAGGCACTAAATTCTCAGAAATGACTGTGACGTTTTTGCCTTAATCTGCCTCTTGCAGTGGCGTACGGAAATTATACTAAACAGATGTGGAAAAATTAATTATTTAAAAACTATATCCACAAATAAGAATTAAATTACATTATATTAATTATATAAAAAAAATATACACTGTGTCCACGGATGGAGTTGCTAAGAGGAGAAAAACCTTTATTATTAATTTTATGACAAAGTTATTGTTATAAAAAATTTGCATCCTTTGGAAATAAGATTGACATAAAAAAATCTGAGATCGGATGTACAGGGTGTTAGCAAAGTAATAAAACGTGAAAATGTTTCATGAGAAAAGTAGGCACCATTATTATTATTAATGCAGCCGTGTGCATGAGATTTCGATTTCAGACCTACGTTTACTACCACTACCACCACAAAAAGTTTAAAATTACTTACAGTATTGTATTATTCATTATCATCTGAAGAAAACTCGTCGGATGATGAGCAACTATCGCGATCGCTACTATTCAAAGTAATAATCAATGGTTCAATTGCAATGTCCATTCTAGTGTCGAGATCCCACATTTTGTCCTCTTCTTTTGTCGCATGTCTAATGCATTTTTTCCATGACTCGGGTGTGACATTTTCTATCGCAGTAGCTAGTAGGCCTTTTACCTCATTCATTTTAAAAGTTAAGTTTTCCCTCGCCACTTGGTTTTTTATTTGAGCCCATATTAGCTCGATCGGGTTTAGCTCACAATGGTAAGGAGGAGGCGGTGTACAATTATGTTCCTCTCACGAGCCATTTCGTCGACAACATATTTCTTCAACTGAGGTATATGTTCCCTTGCAATATTGAGTAATTGTACTTTTAACATATTATCGTCGAATGGTAAATTTTTTTCAGATAGCCAGTTAATGATATCAGCTTTTCGCCAGGCAGTTGTAGGTGACCGCTCCATTTGTCTGCTGTGGTAGGAGGCATTGTCCATGACGACGACAGAGTTTGGTTCAAGGTTTGGTATAATCTTTAAAAACCAACTTTCGAACTTTTGCGCGTCCATTTCCTCGTGGTAGTCGCTAGTTTTCTTGGACTCGAAGAGTAACAAGCCGTTTTCCAAAAACCCGAATCGCTGCCTATATGAGTTATTATGAGCCTCCGTCCTTTGCCAGCTGGCGCTTTTAATCCTGTTGAGAGGCCTTCAATAAAAGCTTGACGGCAACTTTTTATTTCTAAATCTTGCCATACCTTTGAAACAGTATGGCCTTGATTCAACCAAGTCTCATCTAAATAGTAAATCTTTTTACCTTCACGACGATACTCTCGGATTTTTTCAAGTAATTTCTCCGCCACAAAACAATTTCTTCTCTTTCTATAAGAGCACTTTTCCTACCTCTTTTCATAAATTTAATGTTCATTTGCTTTAATGTGCGCAATAAAACACGTCGTGATATTTTGGGCATCGATTCATCGGAACTTATTTCGGCTGCGACTTTTTTAAAGTTGGGATTTCATTTCGGAAAAAGAACGAATGGAATTTCCTACGAATAGCATATTTGGTGCAATCATCAAGCTGAATTTGTTTTCTTCCTCTAGTTTCAATGTCTTTAGATACATTATCACATTTACCTTCATTTTCTTTAAATGTTTTAAGAATTCTGTGAACACTTCTCGTCGACACTTTAGTTAAATCACTACACAGATTAACTACGTCATTATGCAACATATTCTCATTCCGTTCACGGAGCCCACAATACACATTGTATATAATAATTTTTTCTCCTTCGGATAAATTTGGACGTCTGCGTTTACTTTGACTGCTTTCACTTTCCATATTGCTCACAGTTCACAGCACAAAATTAAACTGATTTATAATGATATTTCCCTTGTTTCAGTCCTTAAACAAATCCCTTGGTTTTTACCTGATCTGATATGAAATTACCTTTTTTTTTTACTGTTAATCGTTTTCCTAGAAATGTACCTGCCTAATTATTTGACGTCTACTACATTATTACTTCTTACGAATGGATTAAATGGATTAACTGTATAGAAAGTGTATTATTCCTCTTTATGTTTATCTAGGGTAGGTATTATACAAAAATATCATTATTTATTATATTATTGAAAAGGGTATTTCCAATTTTAGAATTTTTACAACAGAAATTCCAAAACTGTCATCAGTGTTGAAACAGACCTAATTCGTTATAACTGTATTATAATAACAGATCAAAGAAAAAAAAAATAATATTTACATTACGTATTATTCAACGAATGTTACGCTCATGAATGTTAACCTAACCGTGCTCAGCTGATGAAGCAATATTTATATCTCTCTCTATCTTACGGCAAATTTAATCTACCTCTCTTTTTTCCGCCCCACAAACGTCTCTGTGTACGCAACGTTGCCATTTATAAATTTTAGTCCCAGAATATAATTCAATTTTTTTTATATTTAATAAACATTGATGTTGTTGAATATATTTCATTAGCAGGAAGTTTCTTTAATATTTAATATTTTTTAGTATTTAGTATTTAATGAATAAAACACGTTGTCCGTTATTCTATGACCATTTAGTTGCGTGTGTATGATTTAAATAGAAGATGATAAAATATATAGAAACCCAACCTGACAACAATGTTTACGTTTTAATTCAATAATATTTCTGAGAATTTAGTGCCTACTATTATGGAATTTTAGTTATAGACAGTGTCTATCCAAAAATTTTTAGCAATAAAATGAACGCTCATACCTACAGGGTGTACCAACCTTACGACAAACTTCGGTATATTGGGTTGTTTTAGAATATATCAAAAAATTTTATAAACAAAAATAGTAGATGTCTTTAGGGTCCATATTTTGAAAGTGTGTTGTATAACTCGGTTACAAACCAAAAATATGGTTTTTTTAAATGGGAACCCCTGTAAATTATACCGAATTCGGACTGCTCACTTTTTTTTGAAGATTTTGATATAAGGTTTTGATACGTTATACAGAGTCCTTCATATGTTATGGACACGTTTGTGTGAAAATCGTAGGTAAATCAACGCTCTGTTTCTTATTGTACGTTGAAGAAAAAAAAAGTATTTTGCCTAACAGAGTTTCGTAATATGATAAACACTTTAAACATTTAGTTTAATATTATGGTTAGAATTATAGTTTTGGAGACTTGTTTTATTTAGAATAAATTGTTTATTATTTTAAGGAGTGTTTGTTACATTAAACGTACCTATATTCCTTTCACATAATAGGTTAATAATTATGGTTTATAATAAATATTACGAAATTACTCTGTTTTCATAAACTTTGGGTATAGGGAATGCTTATCGTTTCGCTATCGATAGCGAAACGGCTGTCATTGCATTTAAAGTATTTAGAATAAATAGTGAAAGTTAATTCAACCTTTTAGTTGTTTATTGTTCTGAATAAGATGAACTTTCACACAGTAAGGGTTAGTACCATAAATTTCTTTATATTTTAATTTGTTAATATTTTTTTTCTTTTGTATTATCAGTATATATAATATTTCTGTTACTATTTTATAATATTTATTTGTTTTGTTTTACATATAAATATGTATTTAATATTTTTTCTGCTTGCTGTTTTTGTGTATTCATTATAACTTAAACAATAAAAATATTTTCTTTAGTTTTTTTCATTTCTTTTCATAAAGGCGGTAGACTATTAAGGAGTCCTGATGGTGTCTACCCAAAATTTATTTCCAGGATTCGCTACTATACAGGGTGTTTCAAAAAAAGGTAACACCGTCTCTAGGATAGGTAAAAAACTGAAAAATAATTGGGGTTTGCTTAGTAAAATTTTTTTCTAACGCCATCCGTTTTCAAGATAAAGTGCGTTGAAGAAAATAAAAAATTACACATTTATTACGATTTTGCCGAAACATTGCAATGAAATTTTATACGAATATGTTTTGGAAGCTGATATATCCCATGAATTTGTTTTTATAACTAACTCTCATAGAGGGCGCTAGTTACACGATTCATACAACGTATTATTCAACATAACTTTTTTTAGGGTAGAATTATTAGTCAAAACTCCAAGTCAACATAAACATCGTTTAATTCTACAGCAAAAAGGTACTCTTATTATTCTCTAAGTTTGCCATGTAAAAGCGAACTTATCATTAGTTTATACCAGGAGCGATTATTACTTCATAATTTTCAAATCAAAATATTCCGAAAACGGTACATAATATCGAGTTTTACCAAGAGTACCTTTTTGGTGTAGAATTAAACGCTGTTTATGTTTACTTGGAGTTTTGACTAATAATTCTACCCTAAAAAAAGTTATGTTGAATAATACGTTGTATGAATCGTGATAGATATTGTTTAACAAAATGTACTCAAATGTTGAATACACCGACATGTTATTAACTTTAGGCGAGTGTTTAGGAAACTCTAGTGCAGCTTTTACGCGTTATGCAGATTCATACGTTGTATATGAATCGTGTAACTAGCGCCCTCTATGAGAGTTAGTTATAAAAACAAATTCATGGGATATATCAGCTTCCAAAACATATTCGTATAAAATTTCATTGCAATGGTGCCAGTAGTTTCGGCAAAATCGTAAGAAATGTGTAATTTTTCATTTTCTTCAACACCCTTTATCTTGAAAACGGATGGCGTTAGAAAAAAATTTCACTAAGGCAACCCCAATTATTTTTCTGTTTTTTACCTATCCTAGAGACGGTGTTACCTTTTTTTGAAACACCCTGTAGTTCACTAAACTATACCTAGTTTATATCTGTCAGTTTCACTATATCTATGCCACCAGTTATACACTTCCCTAATTGTATGGTAACGTTTCAGTATACGTTTGTTCATGCAGCAATCAGTTACATAGAGACACTAAATGGTTTGTGATAGGAGATATCAGTTTTGACAGTTTATCTTGAATAAACATATAATGTTGATTAAGTAAAGGTTAAAGGATAAACTATAACCAATATTAAGATCACTAAACAAATAACTGTTGGACAATACTTCCACAGTTTATTTAAAAAATTACATTTGTATTTTAATATCTTCCATAAAGGAAAGGTGGGTATAATAAATTTCATAACGACCAAACATTATATTTAATAAATTTAAAAAATAAATCTTCCTTGCATTTTATTTGGTATATGCTTAAAATCCTCCTGTAACTAAAATAGAGGCTCCTGTTATGTAGGAGCTTTTTTCTGATGCCAGAAAAGTAATAACTTCTGCTATTTCTAAAAGATAATTCATTCAATTAACATTGTTTACCATTAGATTTATAAAAAAAGTATAATAGTAGATTTACCTTCAGGCTCTCCAAACCTGCCAATTGGTATCATTGACCTGAATTTATCTTTGACTTTATCAGGTACACTTTCAATCATATTAGTTTGTATCATTCCAGGAAAAACAGTATTTACTCTAATACCCAATTTTCCAAATTCTTTAGAAGCAGTTTTGGTTAAAAGTTCTACTCCAGCTTTACTGGCAGAATAATTAGATTGGCCCATATTACCATATTTACCTACAATACTTGCTATATTTATTATAGACCCATTTGGAATGCCATGTTCTACTATTGAATTAGCAAATGTTTTCATGACTAAAAAGGTTCCCTGAAAGTATAATATGAAAATTACAAAATAAATTTTAACACTGTTAAAGAATTTATTTACTTTCAAATTAACATTAATAACTTCATCAAAATCTTCTTCTGATAATTTTAAAAGAAAATTATCTCTTGTTATACCAGCACAGTTAACAATTATACTTGGAGGTTTTGCAAATCTTTCTAATGTCTTCTTTAATGCTGTATTTATACTTGTTGAATCGATTACATCTAATTCCACTCCCAGATGTTTTGATTCTTTTGACCCATTATTTATAATATCCATAGTTTGACCAATTCCTTTAGTAACTTTATCAGCTACCACCACTGAAGCTCCTTCTTTGGAAAAAATCTTGCATGTTGCTCTACCTATCCCAGAACCACCTCCTACAACATATCATATAGGTAGGTATTGTGTATTTTAAGAAAGTAAAGTTTAACAAAAATCACTTTTATATTCAGTATTTACAGGAAATACAAATAATATTTATTTATTAATAATGTCAACATTGATAAGAAACAAAGTAGTAGGTACCTACATCATAGTAGAATAAACTACTTTATATTATAAGCACTAAAGAAACCACTTAGAAAAAATGGAAAATGATTTGATTATTAAATTTATACAGTTACACAAATAAAACCAATAATAATCAATTTTAATGATTTCAAAATCACTTCTATAAAAACAATCTAACCTGTTACAAAAGCCAACTTGCCGACCAGTGACATTTTTTTAATTCACCCCACAGATTTCTACTACCTACAAAAGTAATTACATACTAACTACCAGTTTTATCTTTTCAATATTTCAATTTAACAAATCATCCTTAAAAATCTAGAATTGAGTTATCTTCCAGTTTAACCATCCGCGTGTAAAATTCTCTGCGCATGTAAGAAATTTGAATTATCAAGAATAATTTTATTGGTCGATAAGGAGTGGCAAAGTTTAAATCTCAAGCTACGTTGCCAAATTTGTATGAAAAAATAAACTGAGTGAATAGACATTGCGTATCTTAGGTTATGTAATCGAGATAAGTAGATCTATGAAATAATGCATTTAACATAATATTGTTAGTTATTTTTTATGCAGAGTTCTGACTGAACTTCTCAGTTTTAAGTTAATGTTCATCATAACATACAAGTTCTTTACTAATAGTACCTAATGGATCTCAAAATATATCAGAAAACATTTATGTTGGCCTATATGATTGAAACTTTATTATAACATCATAGTTATTTGTAAAACGTTCAGTATGCTCATTTTGCAGATAAAGTTACTATATTATAACAAGGAGATTCAGTTATAGGGCTGGTTTTGGAATTAACTTTTACATACATGTAAACATAATATGCATCAAATAAATCAGAAGACTTAATATAATATTTTAATTATAATTTATTTAATATTAATATAATATGCATTACTTAAAATGGTTTTCCCCTATAGTTTCTACTGCATTTATTGTAGTAGTTAATGTGTTTCATTAATTTAAATCCATAATAAAATCACAGAATACCATATAAACATGAGATTTTTATATTCGCAAATTACAATATAATTTAATTCGAAATAACGAAATGGAAGTAACTACGTTATTATTTATATTTTTAATTGCTGTTCTAAGCATCTAATTTATTACTTATGAGTTTTAGCAATAAATAAGCTCCTTATTAACGTGCGTCTTTTTTATAATCAAATTTACCAAATCAAAACTAAACTATTCGGTTTCAGGAAAACATATTTGAACTGACAACATTGTGCGGCTGTCCCGCTGTCAATTTCGAATTTTGTACATGCGCAGATAATTTTTTAAGCGAATGGTTAAACTGGAAGATAACCTAGAGTTGTTTACACAAGTTACTATTGAAAACCGCCGAAACTCGAGAACTGATAACGGTAATCATTTATATTCTCGTTGAAACCTTCTGCTATTTCCATATAATATAATATATCAATATTTTTTCGATCTATCCAACATGTTGATAAATTTTAAATTTTGCCATCCTTTTAGACAACCAACAATACAAGAATTCAGTTTTTATTGTTGCCTATATTTTGTAAAATTTTTATTTTTTAGATGTTATACAAAAAATAAAAATATAGGACATACCGATAATTGAATTATTGAAGGTATTATTTTCCACCGATTCTAAGTGGTTTTTAAATTATCTTGGTAAATTAATCAGTTTTTATATGTTTATTTTCTATATTATATCATCGGACTTATATAAAATATACATACCTAAATTTAAAAATTAAGATTGTAATTATGCTTTACTACAGATTTAATTGCTTGTTTCTAAAACATTTTTACAATTTAGTTCGAGTAAATTGTAAAATCAGTAATAAATGTCTATTTAAATCTCTGCTAGGTCCGGTTTACCTAAAACTACGTATTGAAAGAAGAAACCGCTCGATATGTAATTTGACCTCGAACCATTAGAGTATTAACAAAAGAGTTCGGACCTATATAGAAAGTAAGTTTACATATCTTACATCACCATATAGTAAAAGTCAAGTTGTTAGTGTAGATAGTTTCGCCGTTCGATTTCATTCTCTCGTCGTTCGTAATAGAGTAAATTTATATATAGAGAATGACCTTCGCAGCATTTTCGCGCTGATCTTCAATTAAAAAAGTGTTTTGTAAAACGCGCTCGACTTCATATAACCCAATTATTATTCTGTTGACCAAGTATCGTTAAAATTAGTTACTGCGAGCGTTTCGTAAGGTGTTTGTTAAAGTAAACAAATTTATTGAAGAAATAAAAGTGCGAGTATTTTTTGTATAAAATATGAGTAAAAGTAATAATTTTACGCCTCCACCTTATGGGCCCCCTCAGGCAGCTCCACCAAGTTATGCACAGGCTGTAGGTGGTGTACCACCCTCTAGTCCTTACGTACCTAACCATTCCTGTAAGTAATCAACGTTTTTTTTATTTTATTTTTATTTGGTCAATAACGAAAGAACAAATTTTAATTATAGATATACTTTTGGTTAAATAACAAGCTAAAATTTATTGAAAATTTGCTCAACATTAATATGAATGAAAGTAATTATTGGAATACCTACAGTGTCCTACAAAAGCAGTCAAATTTATAAAAACATAATAACCCAAATAGGTAGGTATACATTGACACATTTCTTCTCGTTAAAGATTGGCTTTTATAATTACAGAAAACAAATACTAAGTATAAATATGTATCTTAAATGAAGATTAAACAACTAGTTTATGGTTTTTTTATTGTAACTTGGGCATATTGTAGTTAACTACCTATATCTATAAGGAATGGATTTTTTAAACAGCTCTTCTAGATAAAAAATTTATAATTCGGATGAGGATACATAAATTAAATATAAAAATAAACTTATAGACATTTCCACTGAATCATTAGTTATACTTACCATACTACCATCTCCTTAATAACAAACAAATACATAAACAAAATTCCTATTGACATTTTTGTAACCCTTTTAAAATATTTCTCTGCTCTAACCTATTATTTCTTGTTTTTCTTATTTAATCCGTTTTTGTCTTTATCTTTGATTCTGTCGAATAATTAGTTAATTTCAAATAGTTTTAAACAACTTATTACTTACAAAGACATGTGGACAGTTTTTTTGCATTGTTGTTATCCTGTCGAATTTTATGGTTTTATAAACAAAGCCTTATTTTGGAAATTATATTTACCATGTTCAATCTATTAATAATCTATTATGTTACGTACCAATTAGGATAAGAAGCCAATTATCCGTATCCTCGAGGTGCGTATTCTGTTTTTTCTACGACTGGCCGTAAAGAGGAATGATACATTATATTGGTTGATTTGCGCTTTAGGTAATAAACTCATTCAGTCAGTTACAATGTAATCAAATAACTTAAACATTAGTGACATTATTTCCCATACATTATTTTATTAGGGTTCTTTTTTGTTAAAATTTTGTGGGTATATTTATAGGTCTATTATTTTATCTTCAATTCAGTTAATGACAGCTTATAATTAAAGCAAGTGTTTGTTGATTCACGGATATAACTAGATTCATTACCATTCTGATTCTCGGGAAATGAAAAATGTAGTTGGGTATATTATTAGTATATGTGCGCATGTACATTATTGGTAATTAAGGTGAAATTGTTTATTTATACAATAAATAGTAATGGATCAAATATAGATCCTTGTGGAACATTCCTGTGAGTAGAGAGACTGCTATTAAAAATTCAAGCTTGCGATCTATCAGAGAGATGGCAGAGTGCGACTGAATTTTTAGAGAATCTCAAATAATCCAATAATGCTAGAAATAGTAATTTGATGAAAGACTAAAATATTCGATCGAGTAATATTAGAACATTAAGGAGATTATTATCGGTAGCTCTGTGAATATCACCAGTAAAGCAATAGAGCAACTTAATCCAGTCTATACAGGAGAGAGGAGTGCAAAGTTATTAAAATATTTACGAATTAACTAGTTTATCAATTTTTTAAAAATCTTAAACATATGTACAGCATAATTCAGTCGCCACATTATTAGGATTGTCACTGTCGCCATTGCTTGAGATAGATCATAGCATTTTATTCAAACAAAATTTGGCCTCATGGTAGTTAGTTTATATTGAAAATTTTCGTTATGTTTACTTTTTTTTAGTTATTTGAAAGTTTAATTTTGAGGTTAAGTAATATTATTTTAATTTTTTTCTCATTTAAAACAAAATAAAACTTTAGTTATTTGAAAGTTTAATTTTTTGAGGTTAAGTAATATTATTTTAATTTTTTTCTCATTTAAAACAAAATAAAACTTCTTTAAATATTACCCAAACTCGAACCCAAACTATTCCTAACGATAATGATGTGTTTATATAGCACTATAATTTCTCAAAAACTTCACAAAAACAAAAAATATACAATACAAAATTCTGCAATGTAAACTAACTACCATATGGCCAAAGTTTGATTGGATAAAATGCTATGACCTATATCAAGCAATGTCGACAGCTCGGTCAACAGTGACGTCACAATAAAGTGGTGTAATGATTTCTCCCCTAAAGATGGATATAAATTATTGTCAATTATAAAGTTCAAAATGTGATTTTAGTACGGTATGCGCCAAAACAAAGGTCACTGAAATCATCCTTAGATGATCTGATTCGAGAAAATTTTGAACACTACGTAATTTTCCGTAAAACGAATGTTCCTTACCCTTCTCATTCACCTGATCTTGATGCTTACGTGTGGAGTATGCTGCAAAAAAATGTTGACATTTATCAGAAGAATGAAGCAGCCTTTTTTAATAACATTTTAAACAATCTTGTTAAGCGTTAGGAGTACTGCTTGGAACTCAAGGGTGAGCACTTTGAACACATTTTGTATAGAAGTAAATCTTAAAATTCGCAATATTTGCAATTTTGTTAACTTTTTATATTTAATACAGCTTTAGTTTTTTAGTGTCGTTTGTTTTGGCGCATACTGTAGTTTACAATGAATGGACAGCAATATAAAAGCATACTTGCACTTCCACATCTACACCCTGAGATTTAATATAAAAAAGGCTTGAGTATATTTCATCATCAGTTATCCTCAAGAACGAGACACTTTAAGTATCCACGTAAAACTTGAACAGTGTCACCTTTAATAAGCATTCTGTGCTTTTCTGGCAGTAGTAATTATAATAAATATTTTTTTCTATAAACGTGTTAAAATGCCATTTTTAGCACTCCATAAAAGCCTTAAAAATGTCACTTTAAGGCACTGAGTGCCTTAAAATCACTTTATGGCACTGAGTGCCTTAAAATGTTTATGGCACTGCTGTCAAAAGTGAATTGTCAGATTTTGAAAGCAAACACCTTTCATCATTGACGATGTGATCAGAGCATCCGCTGTCTAATAGCCAAGTCATATCGTCTTCTTCTTCTCCTTTCCTCTCTTCCTCGACTGCTGAATGTAGTACTGTAGTACGGAAGCTATTTTCTGGTTCTCTTTCGTTTTCAACCTGGGCCTGGTGTGCATCATTTTCATTTCCTCCTCGATTATTATATCTGTAGTTTTCTCTGAATTTTCCTCTAAAATTGCCTCTGTAGTTTCCTCTAGAATTACCTCTGTAGTTTCCTCTAGAATTGCCTCTGTAGTTTCCTCTGGATTCGTTTTGATTTTGGCTACAAAATCTTTGCAAGTGTCCAACACGACCGCACTTAAAACATTTCCTCGTTTCTTGATTATTATCGTTGCGATTCCACGAAGGACTTGGTTTGTAATGGCTGCTTGTTGTTTGCGTGTTGAATACACGGGTTTCTTCAACTGGTTTATCCTTCTTCTTGAAGTCGATTAAAAGTTTGGACTTTACATATTCCACGGTTCGTTGGTCCGGATTCAGAGCATCGACTATGTCCACAATGTTTCTCAGACTGCTGGGCAATGAAAGTAACAGGTAGTTCAGTCTATCTTCGTTTGTTACTTCTTCTCCGGTGCTTTTCAAGTAATTTATATGTTGTTCAAATCGTGATGTGAATTCAGTAGGGTCGTCGTCCTCTTTTAACTTTAGGTCGAGTATTTTCCTCTTCGCTATTAATTTTAATGCAGTTGATGATGGCTGATAAATTAAATTTAGTTTATCTAACATGTCGTACGCAGTTTTTTAATTTATTATTAATTCCAACTATACCAACAGTAAATTAGATACGCTTTGAACTATAATTGACCTCGCTTTAACGTAGTTTCTTCTCCATGTCGCTTCATCTTCTTCTCTGATCGTTTTTTCCATTACATTACTTTCGAGCACTAGCGTCAATCTAAATCATTGCTTTCGGCCATCTTATTCTCCTGTTCGTTCACCACTTTTCACAATTTAACTTTTTGATTTTGTCAATCACGCTCTGCTACCATGTTAAAAAATGATATCCATCGTGAATCTTCTGGTTGACAAAATAAGGCACTTTATTATAGAATCGTTTTAAACTAAACTTACAGTTTTTCCAACGACAGTAACTACAACATATATTTATGACATAATCAAAAAAACAGTGCATTACATCCTTTGATGCTGGACTTTTATATAATTACCGCAAACAATTCGCGGTGTTGCCAGATATACAAAATACATTGTCTCTATTAAGAGTTGAATATAACGAATATTTCTCAACAGTTCTAAGGCTAATAGCAATATATTGTTCTCTAAGAAATTATTTGTGAATATGAATATCATCTTTTACTTACATATTTCTTCAAATAAGAAAATAATACATAGGAAATAAATTATTATAGGCCTCCTCCGCATTTTTTTTTATTTGTTGAGGTGTGTTTGGTGCATTATTCATTTTAGAATATTTTGAAACATTAACATTTGATAATTTGAATTTCAAAACTGTCAAATCTTATAAATTAGACACATTGCTACCAAACTTTTTTTTTAAATCAAAATTTTCGTAATTAACATACAAATTATAAATTATTTTTTATATTTTGCACTTATAAAAATCTTCATTATAAAACGCATTTGGCAAATTTTTGTTTTAAATGGTTGGCGACATGAGTGAAGTATCTTATGACAAGACTATTGATAATGACATTTGTGGCTAACAGCAATTTATTAATTTTATATTGTTCTTTAAGAACAGTATTTGTGAATATGAATATCATCTTTTACTTAAATAATATATTAGGTCTGTTCCAACCAAGCAGAGAACCGTTCTAAAATAGTAATTTTTGTGCGCAGTAGTGTAGTGAGTTGCGCAGTCCACTAATTTGGTCTCATGAGTGGTAATATTACCATTCTAGAACGGTTCTTTGCTTGGTTGAAACAAACCTAATATTATTGGTATGGTAGTCATTTTAAAATATTTAAAAACATTAACATTTCATAATTTAAATGTCAAAACTGTCAAATGTTATAAATTACACAGTGCTACCGCCATACTTTTTAAAATTAAATTTTTCGTAATTACATAAAAATAATAAATTAATTTAAAAAATGATAAAATGACAAAATATAAAAAATATTATAAACAACTTATTTCATATGGCTGTTGTGACAGTCGTTCTATAAAAAACTTGAACTCGTGTCATAACAGAAAGCCATATGAAATGCGTTGTTTAATAAAGGTACCCACTATTTCATTGGCATTGGATAGGCGGTTAAGAAGTGGGATAAAAAATTTAAAATCTTAAAAATAAATAGTTTGTTTCCTCTAAATATTTGTATCTCTATTAATTTTTTTATATTTGTCTAAAGAAATTACATTGTTTATAATATTGTGTCCGCCCATCCTAAGTGATGTCACCACTAAGTAGGACAAAGCAATGCAAACATATATAATAAGAATGTTAACGTGTGGTTTGTTTTGAAGGCCATTTTTTTCATTGGATTTGTTTTATTTACATTATCTATAAAAAACTCAAGAATATCTTTATTGTCTTAATTTATTCAATTTTCCTAAATTCTATCTTGGATCGACATTTTTATGCTTACTACTTATTAGATATATTAGATTTTCATAAAAACTAAAAGCATTGAAATGAAATGCAATGAAATTTAAAGAAATGGAATGCAATGGAAGAATTGTCCAAAAACTAATCAAAACACAAAAAAACTACTCCCGAGATATACATAGAAAGTAGACATTGTCTCTTCGGATAAAATATTGCAAACTCTTGCCTTAATTAATATTACAATATTATTCAACGAACAGGTAATAGCCATTATATGGGAGTAGAATACTATACTTTGTTCACGACTTTCAAATAAAATGTAATAGTGATTATAAAAAATCTTTATTTTTAATGAAAATATTAACATAACCTATAATTACGTTAATACTAAATAAATACTTAAATTATACTATTTGCTAATATTAAAAGAGATGTTTGCATTTGCACATTTGTATAGATTTATGGTTTGCATAGTATTTGGGCTAACTACATTAATATTTTGGAGTAGTAGATGTGGACGCGATCTGCTGAAAAGATCTACATGCGATCTGCTAATTATACTTTAGACTTACGTGTGATTGTGACGTCATACAGTCAATATTGGTTCATTATTCACTAGGGAATAATAGGTAACATAATACTTGAGGAAGCACATGTATAGTTAAGGTTTTATAGGACTGTCGGGGGCAAATATTTTTTTAATTGGTAGATTAATCGTTTTGTTCTATTCGCGATCATCATTAGCACCAGGTGGAACTCCAAAACGAAGCAAACGTCATTTATCTAGTGCTGACAGTTGGATACATAAGGTTTTGTGTGAGTGACAGATAGGTACCTAGATATGTTTGCGCTGGTGTTTACGTATTAGTTAGAAACTCGGTTAGAAATAATTCTCTCGTAGGAATTATTCGAGAATACAGGCCCAGGTGTAAAAGTAAAATGTTCATTGCAGACGCATATAGATTGTAATATTTAAATATTCGATAATACTATAATGAGCATAATATCACAAGAAGTTGTTTAATATTACCTTAATCAAATAACTTTTATTATTTTATATTATTTTATTATATATTTTGTGTATTTGTAAGAGAAGTTAAAAATAATTTTTTTATTATGTAATGTATCAATATTATATTTTGTATATAAATATGTTATTTAAACCTACTAGAAACTTCGCGAAATTAATTATATAATGTGTAATACGGAGACAGATATATTTTTACTATATTCTCATCTAGAAAGATCGACAATAGGCGAAGTGAGTATGTCTAGTCATATATAGGAAAGAGAGAGATACACATATTATTCTAGAAATGACTAATTCATAGAACCATAAACGAAGTTTCTGGAAGGACTTGATCAGAGGTCGTTGGGGAAGTAGATTATTGGAAGTCAGCCAGAGAAGATCAGTCAGAGTGAACAGTAAGTGAACAAACAGTTTTTAAAAGTTGTAAAAATAAAGTGTTAAATAGTGACTTTAAAATACAAGTTAAAACAATCAAGAAGTAAAACAAGTGCTAAGTAGTGACATTAAGAATATAAGTTTAAAACTAATACCAAAGTAATCAAAAGTGTAATTAAAAATAATTTCGGCGCATAAAAAAGAAGAAATTATAAGTGTACGTACTATCTATAATACCGTTAAAAGAACAATAAAATAATCCAACAAACACTGAACTATATCCATTTGGAGGAAAAAAGAACAATTATATTACACAAGAAACCAAACGACTAACAACAAACAACTACGACATTTTTCAACAGTCGGAAATTCCACGTATACCTTCGTTGGTTTCCGTTTTTCATAGAGCGACTACGGATTTTTTTCACCAATCAGAAAGCAGGACTCTACATTAAGGTCAGATAACATTGTAAACAATTTGAATTTTTGTAGTAGTTAGTTAAGTTGTTTAATTTAAAAACAAAATAATTTATATGATATTCAATAATTACTGTATTTCGATAATAACTTACCATTACATTAATTAATTTAGCACAAATTCAACATCAAGTAAATTCTTTTATAGTTAATAAAAGGCCTTTCTTTTTTTCTTATTTTTCCTATTAATTAGTTCATTATTAAACTTCCAATATTACTGTTTTGACTTAACTCTTTTTATAATAAATTTGTAATTATAATTAATCAATTTTTCATTCCATATTTTTCATTTTCATTGTCCAACTAGAAGATTGCAGAACAAAGCACCCCTGAGAAAAAGAAGATCTTGTTGCTATATTACATTTAAATAATAATATCAAATATTAATCAACCAAATAAATATTATCAATCAATCAATAAATAATCTTTTAAATCATAATATATTCATTACAGTATTTACTAATAGGTTTCCCTATTTTAAGTCCAATTCCCCATGGTTTAACTAGTTTCTGGGAAAACAATTCATCTACTCATTTGGAATTGAATAGCTCTTGCACTGCGACACTAAACAAACATTTTTTGAGTTACTACTTACACCAAAACTATGCATTAAATAAAAAAAATTCGAACCAAATATACAACAAAGAAATAATCAACACTTTTGTAGAGTAAATAACAGGTCGGCTGAAAAGTCCCCGGTCTGACCTATAGATGACGACACTAGAATTAAATCCATTTCATTTTTAGATAGTATCAACCTTTAAAAGATTCGTGTAAAAATTTGACAGCTGTCGGACTATTAGTTTGTGAGATATTGCATTTTTAGTGAAGCAACTTTTGTTATTTTCAAAAAGATGGAAAAAAAGAATTTCGTGTGCTTATTAAATATTGTTATTTGAAAGGAAAAAATACAGTTGAAGCAAAAGCTTGGCTTGATAATGAGTTTCCGGACTCTGCGCCAGGAAAATCAACAATCATTGAGTGGTACGCAAAATTCAAGCGTGGTGAAATGAGCACCGAAGACGGTGAACGCAGTGGACGCCCAAAAGAGGTGGTTACCGACGAAAATATCAAAAAAATCCACAAAATTATTTTGAGTGACCGTAAAGTGAATATGATCGAGATAGCTGACACTCTAAAGATATCTAGGGAACGTGTTGGACATATCGTTCACGAATATTTGGGTATGCGGAAGCTCTGTGCGAAATGGGTGCCGCGCGTGCTCACAATCGACCAAAAACAGCAACGAATTGATGATTCTGAGCAGTGTTTGCAGCTGTTAAGTCGTAATAAACTCGATTTTTTGCGTCGATATGTGACTATGGATGAAACTTGCCTCCATCACTACACGCCTGAGTCCAATCGACAGTCAGCTGAGTGGACTGCGGCCGGTGAACCGCCACCAAAGCGTGGAAAGACTCAACAGTCAGCTGGCAAAGTTATGGCCTCAGTTTTTTGGGATACACACGGTATATTGTTCATCGACTATTTGGAAAAGGGAAAAACAATCAACAGCGACTATTACTGTGCATTATTGGAGCGATTGAAGACCGAAATCGCGAAAAAACGGCCCCATATGAAGAAGAAAAAAGTGTTGTTTCATCAAGACAATGCACCGTGTCACAAATCATCGAAAACGATGGCAAAATTGCATGAATTGGGCTTCGAATTGCTTCCTCACCCACCGTATTCTCCAGATCTAGCCCCCAGCGACTTTTTCCTTTTCTCTGACCTAAAGAGAATGCTAGCGGGAAAAAAATTTGGCTCTGATACTGAGGTAATCTGAAGCCTATTTTGAGGACAAACCGAAGGAGTACTACAAAAATGGTATCGAAAAGTTGGAAGGTCGCTATAATCGCTGTATCGCCCTTGAAGGCAACTATGTTGAATAAAAAAAATGAATTTTGTCAAAATATTGTGTTTTACTATGGTAGACCGGGGACTTTTCAGCCAACCTGTTATACATATTTATTGGAAAGTATCTAATGCATTGCAAAATGAGATTTTCCATCTTTTTACCACTTATACACAGGATCTTATGACAAAATGTTTGTTTTTGTACGAATTTCCAATTGTAGATGGCGCCCACTCCGTGGTTAACAGGAATATTAACGATTTGTGTAAATATAAATGTCTTTAAATTTTAATTTCTAAATTTTCCTACAGATGAAGAATATGTTTAATCTCACATCAGCGTTTTTATTTATTAATTTATAAATTTTCCTACAAATGAAGAATATGCTTATCTCACATCAACGTTTTTATGGAAATATTTAATAATTAAAAACCCACACATAAAATAAGATTTTTTTAATTATTATAATAAAACTTTTCAGTTCTTTTTTAGGATGAAATTATTGCTTCACTATTTGTCTCCGATTAGTAGTTATCGTTGATCTGTTGATTTACAAATGCACTGTAGGATGGCGCTGTTACGCACTTTATCTTGAAACCTTGTATTCACAATATAAGTATTGGCGTAAAAGTATAATTCTAGCGGGTTGAGAAAAAGTATCTTCCTCTTACTAATTACACAATTATTTCAAAACGGATCTGCGAGTAGTATAACTTCCCTCCCATTTGCAAAACCACAGAGGTGGTCTTAAGTATAAATTTTCACGTTGTCTATTGAAATATAATACAATGTCTAATGGGGTGTATAGACCATGTAGTAGTTGTTTTTTCTTTAGAAAACGGTCAAGCCTAATTTGGAAATCATTTAAAGTATAGAAGTTTTTTTATTTCTTTATTTATAAATAGTTTAATTATCAAAATAATATAATAATATTTTTGCAGTGCAAAGAAATTCTAAAATATGTTAAATAAATAAAGTTTTTATTTTTATAAGTTTTCATTAATACATGTTTAGTTTTTGTTGGAATTGGAAAGAATTTTAAAAATTAAAATACGATGTGGTAACATCACGGATGGATTAATTAGATAAATATAAAACTTATGCAACTTTTCTTTGTTCTTCCAGTAGATACATTAATTATTCTTGTTTCCTATTTTTTTCACAAGAGTAACACTCGTTTTCCGTCTTTTATGACGTCAAAACTTTCATTTACTTACCATGTGTATGACAATCAATTAAAACATTTTAATTTTTTCTATTTTTCTTTGTTGCAGTTGTAAAAGGTCCAGAAATCGTGACGACTGTTGTGCCAGTAGGAAAAAATCCAACGCATATGATATGTCCTTATTGTTATGCTGAAATAGATACCACCACGAAATCTCAACCGGGATGCATTGCATACGTTTCCGGTGCTATACTCTGTTTAATAGGGTAAGTATTATTAGAAAAGAACTAGTATGTCATGCAAATCAAATTTTATAAACTTACAATCAAAACAATTAACCTAACATCATTCTTGACTAAAGGAGGTAAAGAGCATTGCCGAGTAGAGTAAATATGTCAAAAGTGTCTTTAAGTAAATCAAGATCTGGACTTGAAAGGTATTTTTATCGTAAAAAATATGAACTAAGCTACATTTTCAGACGTCTAAAGTCTAAACTCTTATTTTGAGACAATATGAGATGGCTTGTTGTGTTTTTTCGTTTTTTACGATATCTCGATAACACCGTTGAACAATCTTTCTCATACCTACCCTAGAAATTCAATACTTCCATTGGTATTTTTCATGTCGCCCAGTTAATCATTTCATTTACTAATAGACTTCTCTAAAAGAAAAAACATACGAGCTCTGGCTATTAAATAACGATACTACTTATGAAAAAGAGTTTTATTTTAAAAATTATTCTACAATCGAATGCTCCCCTTCAATATACTCCACTTCCCTCGCCACACACCGTTCCATTCGTTTTTTAGATTGGTCAAAGCAATGCTGTCTTCGTTTGTAAGAGCATTTAGGAGCTTCGCCGATTTTCGCTTTACCTCTTCCATCGACTCGAACCGGATTCCTTTTAAGGCAGATTTGATCTTCGGAAACAGGAAAAAGTCACAGGCTGCTAAATAAGGCGAGTACGGCGCGTGTTCGAGCAATGGAATGCCTTTAGCACCTAAATAATGCTTCACAGACAGCTTGTTATGGGCAGGTGCGTTGTCCTGATCCACGATTTGTTTCACAACTCCGGCCGTTTCTTATGAAATCGCTCTCGCAGCGTTGCCAAAACTTTCAAATAGTAAGTTTGGTTTACAGTTTGACCCTCTAGATCCCATTCAGTCATCTCGATGCCATTGATGTCGAAAAAATCGATTAGCATTTAAATTTTGATTTCGACAGTGCATGGGTTGCCGCTTAGTTTCAATATCGTATTGGAATATCCAGGTTTAATCGCAAGTGATGATGTTTTCCATTATATATTATATATGGCGGATTGTTAAACTTAGTGCTTATATTTTTACTAAAACAAATGTAATCACACATGTAATATAAAAATGAGTAAATCCTTTAGAATCTCCGTATCTTATATAATTATAACAAATCAATATTTTAGTGATTCTTACTGACTGTCATCATGCCTATTCAAGCTCTTCATCTAACCTCTGAAGAAAATATGAGCAGATCTATTGACGGACGAGCTTTTGGTCAGGGGTCAAATGTTTTGGGACCAACTTCGCACACAACTTTCTTCATGTTCAATTCGTCATGTAAAATTTTTCTGACAGTTTCTTTATCGGCGTTTACAGTCTCAGCAATCATCCGAATGCTCATACGACGATCTCCGCGCACAATTTCATTTATTTTGGTCACTGTTTGCAGAGTTGAAACAGAGACAGGTCGACCTGTACGTTGGTCATCTTCGGTGCTCTCTCGACCTTCAGAAAACCTTTTATGCCATTAGAAAACACGCGCACGAGATAGAGAATTCTCACCATAGGCCTCTTTCAACAACTTATAGCACTCAGTCGGAGTTTTTTTATATAACGAGAAATTTCATATTGACCCGTTGCTCATGTTTTTCTTCACACATTGTTATCGGCACGAGAAAAAAACACGTTCGTTTCTAACCTCTACAGAAAAAATACTACTAGAACGACAAAAACGTGTTTTCGTACTGGAATAGTAGACACTTCCAGCTATCTAACGCTGCATTCGTTTCCCACCCTACCCCTTTAGGACGCCTTCTGCGCTCGCAGTTTCGTTATTTAATAGCCAGACCTTTACTCGTATTTGCATAAAATATTGTGTTATTTTAGCTTAATTAATATATATGGCCTGTCCAGTATAAATATAATTGCACGTCACAGCTGTCAGAACGGGACTATGTTGCCAAGCATTTAAAATAGTATTAGAATCTAAAGGTAGCATTCGGATCTAGGCAGTGGCGACCAGACAGCCGCGACAGACTGCCGCGACCTACTGTTGTAGCTGTGTGGCGCTGCCACGTCCTTTCGGATACCAGCGGCCGCAGCCTGCCAAGTGCAGTAGATGGATTTCGAATCAGAGATATTTTCAAAGATTACTTCACTTCAGAAGCCGGAAAAGTCTCATGGCAAGAACAATGGATAAATAGAATAAACTAGAGTAGGTATGAACCTACGATTAAGAGAATTACCCCACAACCTTCATTTATATTTTATGTATAAGCATTTGTACTTTGAATAAAAATATTATCTTTTTACAGTTTAAGCCGACAATCGTAAAGTGCCGGGTTTTTAACTATTAATTAAATCAAAAACTAGTCATTTTCATCAGTAAACGCCATTTTCATTAAAGTAAATAAGCGAGCGGCGCGACCGAACTGCTATCGGAGCGGCACGGCGGCGCTGCCGAGGTTGTGCGCAGGTCACGCCCTCCAGCCGAGCTGCAGAGTCGCGCGCATCGGAATGCTTTACATACAAATCCCTATAAAGCGGTGCGGAACTGCCAGGGTCGCGACTGCCGGGTCGCGACTGTAGGGTCGCGGCTGCTGCAATCCGAATGCTACCTTAATAAATATCAAAGAAATTTCTCTAATATTCTTCTTTTTATTTGACTACAATACTACACCATTTTTGAACGCCATTTTATGCTAGGTTTGAACGCGGCAACAAAGCGCAATTTTGCCAACATCTAAAACATTTTAGCACGAGGTATGTTCGTTTGAAGTTTATATTTTATTAGTCCAGGAGTTGTATTTGATATAAAATTAATTACGTAACCTTTCTTAAAGCATTTATTTATTATTTGTAATAACTTGCGGCCCACGAATTTAAATATTTAGCTAATTTACAGTGAAAAAAGATACTGATTGACAGTAGCAAACGAACGAAGGAAGTCAAACGAACAGAGCGATTTGTTCACTTTGATGACGTGCACTTATATTTATACTGGACAAGCCATATATTGGTTACTTATACATTTATAAGGCACGAATATATAATATACAAGTCAGTTACAATAATAATTGATGTTATAACATAGTTGCTCTCGAGAATTTTTGATGATCAATTTTTTTTATTAATATAATCTAATTTTTTACGAATTTATCCTGGTCGCGCTGCCTTAATTTATAAGGTTCATATTTGGTGGAGATACTTAATCAACTACAAGGTATCCTCTTGTATATTAATCTGCCGGGGTTTAATAAATCCCGAAATCCCCTCTTGGGCTCCCCTACTATAATGAAATCCGAGAAATTTTGCATAAGTAGTAAAGTAAATAGACATAACTATCGTATCTGGTCTAGAAATAATCCCCGTTCGAATGAGGCAAGTACATACGCAGTATCCGCAAAAAAATAAATGTATAGACAGCAATGATAACCAATAATATTAGTGGACCTATCTTCATTGAAGACTGAACATTGGGTATTTGGATTTATTAATAAATAATATTGCAAGATTTTATCCTCAGCCAAATATCCCAGTAATTACTGCTGAAGAAATATGGTTTCAGCAAGCCGGTGCTCCTGCACATCATTGTGCGCCAGTATTTAGTTCAAGTTTTCCAGGTCGAGGAGGCTCCATACTTTATACTAACCCTAGATCAGTATAAACTACATTTTAAAATATGAAGATGTCCAGTGCAAAAGCCGTGTCAGGTAGTAGACGAAAATTTTTCCTATTGAAACAAAAATAGTTGTTAAAAGTGTTTATTTAAAGTTAGTGGAGCGGGGCTACAAAAAACATTTTAGGTACATTAAAGGTAAAATCAACTTTGACTGGCGTTCCTGAAAGTACAGTGAAATAATAATGTACAGCATAGAAAAGTACGATAAGACAATGGTGCACCTAATTTATAAAATTTATAAAATTTTATAAAATGAAGATTTAATCCCTTGGAAAATTTTTTAGATGGAATGTAATATAACACAGCAAGTAAAGGATCGACTGATAAATAAAAAAAATGTCACACTAAAGCTCTGTCAAATGAAGATGAAAGAATAACAACTCTAAATGCGGGGTGAGAAGACGGATTGATACTAAACTATTTTTGGCAGCCAAAAACATTTCGGATTCCAGCTTAGAATATCATTATGATACAACTGCTGAAGTTTTTGAGGATTGGTTTGAAACAAATTATGACCGAATGTGCCACCAACAAAGTGGTATTGTAAGGAACAATCCAATCTACCATAGTCGACAGTTGAATAAAGTGCCAAGTTCCAATAGCAGAAAAAATGAAACAAAACCTTTTTGACCGTGATATATATTTTCGTGAGAGTTATAATGTTAGTCAATTTTTAGACGTTTTAAAATCTTACAGTTTAAAAAAATATTACATTTGCGATCAAATTCGGCTTTCGCGAAAATGTAACCATTGAAAACAGGAGAAATTGAACGCGTACTCTGTAACTCGATAGAAATAGATATAGAAAAGAAGTTTCTTTCTATCGACAAATGCTACTCTCTATGACTTTTTTCTAAAACCTTCGGGCAAGTTCGTATATAGAGAAATATGTACTATTGGATCTGAAAACATTTTGGGACTTAAAGCAGTTCTAAAAATCACTACGTATCCGTATACGTATCGCAATGCGCATGTGCAGAAGCGATACGTGGGTTTCGTTACGTTACGTGAAACGTATCAATCCGTCACACGTATCTAACGTAACGTATCACATTATTGTGTTCCGTGATCGCGTTTTTCAATAATTTAGCGATAAAAGTGATGTAGTATGCTCAAAAATCATAACCTTGTTTTCTGTTAATCAATCATAACAAACATTTCTGTGACATGCTATAATGGATTTAAAAAGAAAAAAGATTATTTTACAGTGGCAATGACGACATTATTTTGTTAAGGTAGATATCGGGGCTTATTTTTTACGTTAAAAATTAAAACACATGAATGGTTACGTTACGTTACAAACGCATTTGCTTTATGCTTCTTTTTGCTTAGTTACGTATCTCCTTTACGTTACGTATACGGATAAGGATACGTGATAAATTTTTAGAATTGCTTTAAGTCCCTATTGTCATTTTAAGCTGTTATTTAACTTATTGTGTTTTTGCGGTGTTTGTTGTTTTTTGTGGTTTATTTATTAATTGATTGAAATGGTCTTTTGGTATTAGCGAATTTTATAGAAAAGGCAGAAGAAGAGGATCGAAGGGAAATGCTGAGGATCGAAAGAAGGCATATAAGAGACACGACAAATGTCTTAGCAAAGACCTAACTCGAAATTTAATCGAAAAATTGACACCTAACATGCAGGATGGGCTTCTACAAAAGTAAACATCACCACTACAGTTATGGGAGTTATTATTAGACTTCACTGCTTGAAGGAAGTTTTAAAATCTCTATTCCTTCCATCTAAAATTTTTTTCAATTATGCCTGTATGCACCATTTTCACGTTTTCTCATAATTAGCTAACCACGTCTAAGTATGTAATCACGGTTAAAAACTCGATTCGATGCACCAAAGAATTTTGCACTTAAATTAGCTAATTGTGATTTGGTAATTATGGCCAGCTGGCAACATCGCAATTTTCCTAGGAATCCGTCATGTCTGTCACAATTTCATGTTGATTGATGTGAAGGTTAAGGGCAAAGAGGCTGTTTTGGGTTTCGGTGGTTTGAAATTTGTTGTAACTAATAACATTACATATTAATTAAAAGAATATATTTCGATTGTACATAAATTAATGACAGAACTTAAAATCGAATCTTCATGATACATGTCATTCTTAACTACTAGATCTCAACAATAAATATATTATAAATAAAAATAAAATAAAGGCTCGTCTACAGAACACAACAAAATTATAAATTTCAGCTTTAATTTATTTCCTTTTGTTTTAAGAATACAGTATAAAGTGCAATTCCACATAGTTGTTGGAGACATAAAATTGCATAAGGTATACTTACACCCTATTATCATAAGTTAGGGCTTCAACCTCTTCATGAAGATCTACCTTTGTTGGTTTCGTGAGGCGGAAGCGACGAAAGAAACTAAGGTCATCCAGGGCTTCAAAATAATTTTCTCTCTTATTCCAACGCCTAGGAAACCCATCTGATACTATGTCATTAATGTCTAGTTCATCATCAAATAATAGGTCTTCCACTTCCATAATTATTTTTCACTACCACAGTTTATAACTACTCACTATTGACAAAAATACATGTAAATGAAATCAAAACCAAACAAAACATCCTAACCTCACTTATTAACTAACCGCGGTTATCTAGTATTAACCCCAGGCCATCGGGCGGTTAAAAGTAAATTGCGGATTAGGAGAAAAAAGGCTTGGTGCATAAGAAAAACATTAAGTAATCACGGTTAAAGTCTTAACCAGAGAAATTGTACAATGGTGCATACAGGCATTGATGTTAGCTAAGTAATTAATTAAGTATTTACATTTTTATCGTCAGTCTATTAAATTAATAATAACAGCAGCCACAAAGTTAAGAAAAATGAATAGTTACTCATTTTTAATTAAAAATAAAACTTCTAGTAAAAAAAACTAAAAATCAATACTTAACAAAGCATGTACAAACGGCATAGACCTTCGTAACACTATTTGTTTTGATATTTTGATGTTTTGCGTCACTGAAACCACAGATCAGCCATAGAAAGACCCTTTTGTTTCTATTCCGAAAATTCATACGGAACTACTCGAAACTCTTCGAATAGACATACGGAGTAACGTTACAAGAAATTTCCTAAAATATAAAGAGATTTCCTTTCTATTCTGTTACAGAGTTCACGGCCTTTTAATCTGTTAATTGGGTCTTACGAGATTTTGTTTTATGGCTAGTTTGATTTTTATTTCATTGTTTATTATATGCGTCCATTGAATAACTTCCTTAAATATTGCTTTTTTTATTTATTATACAGAACTATCCTCTTGTGTTTTGACGTGGTATATTTATTAACAGTTAGTATCATTACTTACTAATCCATCTTAAGTTTTGGCCAATATTTGTATAGATTTTTTAATTGTTTCCATAGTGTACCTATGTTAAAGCATCTTTCCTGTCATTACAAATAATTCTTCTCGTCTAATCTTCATGTGTTCCAAGCTTGGAACATCTTATAGATGAATCAACTGTCCTACTGTCTCTTTTAAAATAGCTCTACATATAACCATCATTGAGCCTCTTTTAGGTAATGCTACTCTTACTCTCACAGCTTTTATTTTATTACTGTTACTATTAGTATTTAAAACCCTTTCACCTTGGATATGATAGTGAATATTTCATAAAAACGATTCGTGAAATCATTCTTATAAATAACATTTAAATTATGCAATTTTGATTTTAATTATTTATTTAAAACATCTTGAACTGATTAATGTTGCCGTAAATGACTGTCGTGACCCCATTTATCGTAAGTGCCATAGGTAATTAATCGCCTGTCTAAATAAATTTTGTGATTATTAATGGCAATAAATAAGTAGAAAACTTCTAATATGGACATATAAAGTTTTGAAAGTAAATTTTCGAACTATCATCGTTTATATCACTTCAGTATAAAAAAATTTTACAATGTCATACATAAATATTAAAACTAAAGATAACACGTGTCGTTGCTAAAAAACAATTACCAACTGGCTTAAAAAAGCAATCAGTAAATAATATTTACGATTATTTTTATTATCTATAAGAACCGTTTTACAAGGCAAATAATTATGCCGGAAATTACTTTTTTGTTGCAGCTTAAAATGCGTCACTAGTTTATAGTTTTTTTGCGATTTTCTTTCTTATTTTCTTTTTTATTTTAAACATGCCTAAGAAACACGAAGAGTTAAATGAGACCTTAGACAAGGAAATATATATATGGGACTCGTAACAAACGACAGCAATTTGAAGCAAATATGTACCAAACAATAAACACCAGTGGCGTACCTATGAGAAGAACATAAAACATAATTCTATTTATATGTCAATCAAATCTTTTATTTATTTAATTTTAAATAAAATAAATAAGAGATATTTAATTTGTCTAAGGTCCACAACGCAGCTAATCATATTATAGTTTTTTTTTCAAGTTACTAAAAATTTTCACTCGATGTGACCCTGCCATATATGCACTGAAATGTTCTTTAAACATAGGTTACACACCACTGAGTTACATATTTAAAAATTTGTTCATTTGCATAAATAGTTTTTACAAAATAATTATGTTTGGTCAATTGTTTCAAAACGTACTGATCTTTTTTTACCTGTGAAATAATATACCGGTTACTAGAATTGTAAGATGAGCAGTTTACCGGGTTTATACAGTATTTACACATGAAATAGTTCAAAATTCTCTTAATAATTGCATAAAATCGAACGAGTACCAAAATCAAAATTATGCACCAATAAAATGGCGGCCACTCAAAAATATGCATCAATTTCCATTCATACACATAGGTTGGCGTTATGTATCCCCTTATAAAAGTTTTATACATTGAACAATAATATAGAACATTCCAGATGAATGAGGTTATAGGAAGGGCGGTCATATTGTCTGGATGGCACCTAATTAAACGCGTGTTGCTCTACGTAAAATAGCAATGTATTATTTTTCTGGCTTAAATGTACTAGAAAACCCTGATAATGCCTCAGTTTTGCTTAGTTGTTAAATGCTCAATGAGTAATACAGTAGGTATTTCGTATTTCTGCTGGTTTGAACAACTGAGGTGAATATTGCACTTGTAGAGAAAGACGAAATACTTCAGTAAAGCCGTTAAAACGAGAAAATCTAAATTAAAACAGCAAATGAACGATCGTATTTAGTGAAGATATTTCATATTAGGTAGCTACTTCCTAATATCTTTTCATAATACAACGAGCATAAGCGTAGTTGACATATTGAAAAGGCAGTAATTCTAAAAGTCATACTGTTTTAATCAATAATGGGCGGACAAGGAAAATTATCTGTAGAAAAAACTATCGATGATATTTTATTTAATTATGATTTAGTTGAAGCTCATAATTGTGAACAATTCATAAGGTAGCTAAAATGTGATGTGCGCCGGCAAAAGGAGAGAAGGGATCTAATTGAGAGGTTAGGTATCAGCATTAGTTTACTAGCTGCAAAAGTTCACCAAGATAAAATTAATATTTTCAATTTTATTGTATTATTGTCTTGTTTTTGTCGATGAAAACATAAATGGTTTTAATTAAGTGGTAAATTCATTATATAAAAATTAAATACAAGTTGTAAATATTTTTGAAACCAACCCAGCTGAAATATGGAAATAATTGTAAGTTAAATCTTCTCTTAAATATTCCATTTGTAATCGTGATTGTAGAAAAATCAGCCACTACAATGAAGGTAATTTGTATTTACTATTAGCTTCAGAACCTTCCCTTTGACTCTCGTCATCTCTCATCATCTAGGTTTTCGCAAGCTGGGCTTAAAAAATTATGTATTGCAATTTCCTCAAATAGCAGACTTGGCTGAAATTGTTTGAAACTTAACCTGAATAGTTTTATTTCTCTATAAAAAGTTTTATACTTCACTTAATGATTGATTTTGCAATATTTTGAAATTTTTGACAGCCACTGCCTCCAAGAAAATGCAATAGAAAGTTTCGATAATTAAATCATAGTTACATTGGGAACAACGCTAACTTCTTTAACAAAGGTGTAGGCATAGAATATGGGTCTACATTGTCTAGTATTTTATGTTTTTAGTTATATACACACATAGATATGTGTGCTACCCAAGCAAAATGATGACCCTGTCAAAGTCGTGTGTTTTGGAAAGTTCAATAGGTTACATACAATGGTATATAATATGAAGTAGACCGATCAGGCTGAAGAAAAACAGGCGACACCGTGGGCAAAAATTAGTCCGCTATTTAAATGTAAGCAATATTTTAGAACGGATTTAGCTTTAGCCTACTTAGCTAAAAATTATATTCAAGAACATCCGAAATAGTATATTAAGTATGGAGCACGGTGAGGGTTTTATACCGATCGAAGACAATTGTCTGATTGATTGATACCATTATGAATAATAAAATTAAACATTTTCGTCATATTGACTAGTTTCATTCATTTTATCAAGATAGATGCTTTGGTTGTTAGGTAGTAACTAAGGTGCATAACAACAATGGAGAATTGAGTTTTTATTTAGTTGTCAATAATTTTAAGTACAAATTTGATTATTATAAATTAAAATATGAGCGAAAGTGATTTGAAGAAATTGAACGGGCTTGGGAAGAAGGGTGTTCCGCAATTATTCCCGAAAAATCCAAAATCCGTTATCAAAATACCTACCAAAGTTTTAAAAAATGGTGCGAATGGGGCTCGATTCTTGAATCTCGAATTCGAAATATCAGTGTCGACTTTCGACATATATGTCGATAGTTTTGTATAAAGCTTAGAACATAAAATAGTAAGGAAGTATTGCTCGTTCAAGGACAGTTGACCGGGATGGTTATCCAAGATGACTACCGGAAGTTACTTTTTAACAGTGGCGTCCTATATTATTATTAATAGAAAGATAATTTCCTTATTGAAACATACACTTGAATCGCTGAAAGATTACCCGTGCGTCACGATTCAATGATCATATCAACGACACCTTTTTTATGTGCTGTTCTTTTCTATAAATATCAAACGATAATATTAAATTATAAACTGTTGTCTTCTCTATCCTATTCGTATGTTTACATACAATGACGCACGGGTAATCTTTCAGCGTTTCAAGTGTACCTGTTAATCAGTATGGGCACTAATCATTATATATTAAAATAACCATTTTAATAAGAAAAGTAGAGAAAAAAAATAGTATAATATTGCCTAAAATGGGGGTACCAGATTTAAGGAAATAAAACCAGGAAATTAATGCCAAAAATTCGGGAGCAAATAGAAGAGGTCAAAATAATGTTAGAAGTTCAAATAAATGTTTGTCATACGAGCCTTCGTTTCCGAGTTATAGACCTCTAAAGTTTCGAAATAAAAACCTTTGTTTTGTCATAATTTCTAAACTATACATTGGAATACTATAAAATTCCAATGACGGATTGCATACATCCATATCCTGTGTTTGACGGTATAAATGAATCTACATTACGTACAGATAAGCAGAGACGGTTTGTGCCCATTGGTTAATAATTCGTAATTTTAATAGGGACCATCTGAATAATATTTAAATTTCAAAAATAAATTTTCCAATCCATTTACTAATGAAAATGTACTCTTGTTTGAACTCGATAAAATTAAGGGTTTAGGAGAAATTTGAACTTTTAGATCTGATCGCCATATTTTGTAAAGATAGACATCGTAAAGACAGAATGTCTCATGACAGAATATTCAATGATTAAATCCACCGTTTTTCTTTATGATGGCATTAAAATTCTGCAAAAGTACATAAAACTTCGTCCATTACAAGTAAAATCAAATCATTTGCTCTTAAGATACCCCAAAGGAAAATGTTGCGCTCAAGTAATAGGGAAAGGGACAATCGGGGGCTGGCCTTCTCAAATTGCCAAATTCTTAAATTTGCCAAATCCCGAGAACTATACTGGCCATTCGTTCAAGAGGACATCAGCAACGCTTTTGGCTAAAAAAGGTGTTAATGTCCTCGGATTAAAGCGTCATGGAGGTTGGGTTGGCGTTCATCGACAGTGGCAGAAAGCTATGTAGAAGATTCTCTTTAAAATAAAATAGATTTTGCCGAAAAAATATTGTGCAATATTGGTAATACTACTAATGTATGCGATTTTGCAGGAGTTTCTGTTAGAAGTGAAACCAAATCCCAAACAAGTGAGATTTCATTAAATAATTTAACAAATTGTACCATAAGTTCCAATATTAATAAATAAATTCGTTAGTTTTCTTTATTCGTTCAAAAAATAAATTACAATTAAGAGATTTTTTAACTCTACGGTAAGTGAATTACTTACCGTCGAGTTGGAGTACTTACCGTCGAGTTGGATTACTTACCGTCGACTTTCTAGTAAATGTCACCTACTGACGTAAAATCTGTCACGGTAAAAGTCAAAAATGATCAATCGTGCAAAAATAAATATTTCTAAAGCCAAAATAAAAATAAATCTAACTTCATATAAATTACATGTGTTTTTAGCAAAGGTTTAAACAATAACTTTTTTTTCGTGGAAAATTTTAATGTTCCAATACAATGACTGATAATAGCAAATAAATCTTATTAATTACTGATTTTGAAAATTAATTACAAATACATTTGTATATGTAAAAGGTTCAGTTTTTTAAATGAGTGCTTTATTTATCCAAAAATAAAACCAATAATGTAGATAACATTACAAGTTACATGAAAAAATTGTTATTACTGATTATTAAAGAATTTAATGAATGTGTGTCTAATTAGTTTGGAATGTGCTCGCGTTCTGTATTTTTTTGCTACATTATTAATTTGTTTGCAAATCCAAATATTAATAATAACAACAAGCACAAACACAAACAATCAACATAAATAATTCAATACTGTGCGATAAGCGTTCACAAACACAAATGTTTATGAGCACAAGTTTTAAGATAAAATATAAACAAACCGTTGATTAACAAAACATACAAAAGCAACCATAGGGTCTACCTTCGAATTGGTATATTTTAATGGAAGATTATCGATCTATTTCATGTTTGGAGATATATCGCAAAACGTTGATGAGTATTAAGAAAAATCATACTAATTAATAGTAATTTTCATTTAAATATAAAATATCTTCTATATTTTTATTCCGAATATGATCGTAAGGATTCTTGGTCTTGTAAAAAAGCACAGACACAAAGTTTAGGTATAAATTTCATTGCAATTTTCACTTATAATATCACAAGAGCTTAAATTATTTCCGAAAATTTTTTCTTAAAATATTCGTGCCCGAAAGATCATTTCCAGGAATAATTTAAGCTTATGTGGTATTCGGTAAGAAAATTTCACACCATAATTTGGAAAAAAATTATTAATCCAACCTGACATCTGTCACAAAGTTAAATAATTACTAGTTTGAACGTCTGTACCATAGAGAAATATGTTTTTAAATTTATTGTACTAACCCTTACTCTGTGGAAGTCCCTCTCACTAAGAATAATAAACAACTAACACTCCTAATACTTAAGTAGCTAAAAAATTAAATACTATTCTAAATAATTCTGTTTACACATCTAAATATTCAGTACATAATTCATTAGATTTGATAAAGAAATTAAATATATATAATTTACAAAATAATACTAAATTAGTATCGTTTGATGTAACTAATATGTTCTCAAAAATACCTCAGAAAGAATGTATAGTTCTAGTTAAAAAGGTATTATAACAAAGAAATATCCATCCAGGTATAATATTTATCAGATATAATTGATCTATTTAATGTATACATTAGTCAAAATTATTACTGGTGTGAAGTTAGCAGCCAATTTCTAGCAGCCGTTTTCAATCTAGCCGCCAAATGACCAGTGGCGTCGTATGTATATAATTAAAATATAAAAATAAAGAAAAATTGATTAATTGTAATAAATTTTAATTGAAATTGCTAATTGTATGCCAATGTAGTGAATAACTTACCGGTGATAGGATAAATTATCATTTTGCGAAGTACCACAAATTATACACGCTTTTCGGGGTTTCACCATTTTCAATATTGAAAATAAATAAAAACACTTTATAAAGTTCACTTAAATACACAAAAATTCAGGAAAAATCGAACAAAGCGCTAATCACCTCTAGACAATTACAAACAAAGGCACTGATGCCAAATTTTCGTTGTGGGTATTAAATACAATTGGTCTAAAGCTTTTTTATCAGTATTCAAGAAAGGTAAGAAAGTGAATATTAAAATGTATTAAAGAATATTTTCTCTGAATAAAAAGCTTCCCTTAAAAGTAAAATAAAATTGTTGTAAATTATATTATTACGTTTTTGTTTCCTACTTTGTACTTACAAAACACAACGTCTGGCAATGCTCTGCTGGTAAACAAATCTGTCTCGACGACAAGTAGTAGGGAATATGCCTACTCTATGTTTACTTATTACTCTGAGGATGTAACCATACCATAAATTAGAAGCTTATAATTCTATGATAAATAGAGCACTTTCAATTCCAATGGACAGCAATAACTTTGATAAAGAAGTTGTTAAATTTGATAAATTAATTAATACGAAAGAACAGAAAGTGTCACTACAACTAATATTTCGTAAACAAACTAAAGAAATTAAAAGGTATAAAAATATTACATATTGTGGAAAAATTTCCAATACAATTGTAATTGTAATTTAAAAGTCAATTTTTTCATTAAACGTGAAAGCCGAGTTCAAATGAATAGTTTTTTATTCTTAGTAATATATTAATGCCTATGGTCTGTACGTTTAGTAAGGCACCTTATTGGTTAACATGTAGAGGTGTGAAATTTTATGCATATTTATTTGAAGTGTCCAACGGTTCTAAACTAGAACATACTAATTAAACATTTCATTTTCAACGACATTACCTTAGGGTACAAAGGTTGTTGCATTAAATTTACATTAATAGATACCGATTAATAAATAACACACGTCTAATTACAACATCAAGGTGTAAGGTGTAAATGATAATAAAACTGATTTGATAACATTGTACAATATATGAACATTAAAATTGTCGCCAGATTGGACTTTAGAACACAGAATAAACAAGTGTTTCCATATTTTATTATCAAAATGTAACTTTAATAATGTCAATCTGACGATAATATATCTAAACGTCTACCAGTTTAAATGTTAATTTTTTTAAATTAGACGTGGCTCTGTTCTGTTGAAAAGTTTTTTGTTTAATGTTATTAAAGAGAAATAACTTAGTTTTATTAGGAACCAATTAAAGATTTAATGCAATCGTAGTACCTATACGTGACTCTATATGCAGGAAGTATGGTTTTGTACATATTTACTAATTAAAAAATTATAAACAACTTGTATATACGCTTGTACTTCTATAAATATACATGCGTATATATAACCTATGCCTACTCACAGTCCAAATATATTCGCGTTGAACATTACATAATAATACATCATTCACACATGACACAATTTATATTGTTTTGAATTATCAAATATCATTATTTCAAGAAAATTTGCAAATAATGTATAATATCGTATAACATCATCTTGGTTTTATTCACAATTTATTAATAAAAGAGAAAGTATAAATTAAAATGTACACATGGGATTACATTTTTTGTAATACCTACTTAAAATACGGAAAAAGGTATTTCTAAATTGGTAATAACAAATTTCTCACGCTCTCACTTCTTTAATTAGATGGCTAGATGTCACCTTGATTAATCAATTGCTCTAAATTTTACTTATCCTAATTGCTAGATTTTCTGAAATGTTACTTTTGTAGGTTAAATGTTTAATCCTTTATTAAGAAATAAAATTTAACCTAGTCTAACCTTCAAATCAAATCTCTCGTGAGTATATTTGTTTTGGAAAATGATTTGAATTCTATTTTTATTTACGAATCTAGAAGTGTATAAAAGTGTGCTCCGAAGGACACAGATTAACTGAAAATTGTTTGGAGATCAATAAATTTATTTATGTTTATAAACTTGAGTCTAAAAGAAGCTCAACTGTTCTAATGATAGATAATAAAATTGGCATTCAGTCATATCATATTTTTAAACTAGGAATAAATCCACAAGATGGTTTCACCATAAATTTTATTTATCAATTATTTCATACTGTTTAATTCTCTTTTATACATGCTTTATAACTAATATAACTTAAATATTAAAATTTGGTTTTAATTTTATTTGGTTGATTATAAAATAATTTGGTTAATTCTCAATAATGATTAACTAGTGGTCTGTACTAATTGATTCTATAATTTTACTGTGATTAACTTGAATAATTGGATTGATTTCCAATAATAATTACTTAATATTTTGCAATGGTTAGTTTGATAATCTGGCTGTGATAAATTTAATCAAAGAAATTATCGGATTGATCAACAGCAATGATCAATTTTGCTGACTCGTAGATATTAATAATGATGTTTTGCCATATTGTGATGATCTCCCCAGTAATTAAATTAAATTGTAGTCGTCCACAAATCAATACTACAATTTGATAATATGTTATTAAATTAATAATTATGTGATTATACCAAAAGATCAGTCGATTACATTAGATTGTTTGTTTTAATCACTTTGCGTATCGGCTGAGTTTTAATCATGGAAAGCATTGTCAATACACGTTTTAGTTAAATAATGGCTACTTTTTCGTTCAGTGTATCTACTTTTACATTTCATATTAGCTGCCGCTGCCTCCTTTTGATTACAATTTAAGTAAATTTATTTGAAATATTTTATGGAAAATTTTGGTTTTATAAGTATAGTGTATTTAAATTACATTCAATAATATAGTAATATTATATTCTTGTATTGTCACTATAAATTCATAGTAACTACCTGTTTTATAAGAATATCAGGTAGCTAAATAAAGATCAATGCAATTTTACTACTTTTAATTGTGGAACTATATACCTCATTCTAAATTTCTTCCTGACATGGCTGCTTGGCCTTTAGCATCTGTACTTTTATTTTCTATTATTTTTTGGTTCATACCAATAGAGCATACATTTTGATTTTTAAAAAAGTTTTCCCCTATTTTTCTTTCTTCTACTGTTTTGTTCGTCCCCACCGTGTTTTACTCCATTCTGCATAAAAACAATCTGGCAAAGCTGTGTGCTGTGTATATAAAGTTTTTTCAATCGTACGTACTACATACGGTTGCACATTAGACATGTACATAAAGATGCATTTTTGGTAGATGGGAAATTGTTTTTTTTAAATAAAAATCTAAAATGTTGAATCTGGAACCGTTGGCGAAAATAATACCGAAAACCGTTTACACTACCACTACACCAACACACACTTTTATATGCCTGACGCGCGTTTCGATAACCAAGTTATCTTCTTCAGAGACCGAAGGTAAAGATAACTTGGTTATCGAAACGCGCGTCAGGCATATAAAAGTGTGTGTTGGTGTAGTGGTAGTGTAAACGGTTATCGGTATAAATAAAAATCTAATAAAATTTTAGCACTTGCAACCGGTTACATGATGTATCAGAAGAAAATAGCTTTATTTATAATTTATCAGTAAAAACAATAATTCCTTTTATGTTTCAGATGTTTCTTCGGTTGCTGCCTGATCCCGTGCTGTCTAGATAAATGTTTGGATGTATCACACTCGTGTCCGAATTGCCACTCATATCTTGGAACATTCAAAAGATAAGAAATACCTATTGGGTTTTACTCGAGTTCGTACAGATGCATATGTGATTTTAAATTATTACAAGGGAAGGGACTATTTACAATTACATTGCATATGTTGTTTAAATTTGATATAATATTTATATATAATAGAAAAGTTTGTTTAGAAAACTGTTTCTTTTATTAGAATGAAAATAACAGAATAATAATATATTATAATTTGCGATGTTTATGTTAAGATAAAGTCAGATAAACAAACAAAATATATATTTTTGTATGTTAAAACCCAATATGAAAATTTATTATTTAAATATTTGGCAGTAAAAATTTAAATTCGGAATTTATAAGAATTAATGGTTTTCTTTATATCTTCAGTTGTAAATTAATTTAAAAACTTTGCAATAGTAGAAAAACAATTCTGAAATACAACTTTTGATTTAAATTTTATTTGTTTCAATCATTTTACTGTAAATTTATGTATATGACATTTGGTTAAATAATACTATAAAATAGAATACATTTTTTATAAAAACAGTATAAAAATTCCAATAAAAATGTTGTTTTTATCAAAATATGTATATGGTTAGTTTTTAATCATGGAGACTACACTATTTTTAAAGTATATAAATGTGATTCTATGACATAAAAACCTATATAGGTATATATTTTTCGCTTGAACAGTGTTACTCTAATGGAAAAATTATTGAAACAACACATGCCCATATTACCTACTGTCGATTTTATTTAATTTAAGCTTTTGCACACATAAAATTAGTTAATATTGAATTTTTATAACCCATTTAACAAACTAGGAAGTAATAAAATATAAAATTTTAATTGAAATTTTAAATTAACTTAAAGTTTTCCTCTAATATAACTATTTTATTTTCGATTATGCGTACATTTTCAAAAATTATTACACCTAAAATTTAAAAGAAAACGATGGAATTTTTATTTTAAAAATTAATCAACATATCAAATTTGAATACCGAATTAAAAGAAAGGGTATAATTATAATTACTTTACACCGATTTGTTAATTATTATTGTATATGGTTTAATTTGTAAAAAATGTATAAATTTAGATTGATGTATATTTAAAGAAACATGACATGTATTTTTTAATATGTCAGGAATTTGTTGAGAATGTATGGATTGTCTATACTCTTGGCAACTTTATTTGAGTATTAAAAATAAATAACTAGTTTTGTTGTTGGAATTTTTTTACCCTTATTCCTAAAAGAATCAACAATATTGAAACGGGTGGTTGATAGATAGGATGGAGACCAGAAGAATCTTACCGCATAGTTATGCCCGATTGCACGATAAGGAGAGAATAGTTACGGGGACCTTAAAAGTTAAGGGCTCCTCAAGTTCTATACGTTTGCACCATCAAATTTTATCGTCTCTTTAGATAAGTCTTGCTTAAAATTGGCAATCCTGCATAGATTTAGTAAATTTTATCTATTTCAGTCTTATGTTGGCACAAAATTGAGAAAAAAGGACCAGCCATACTTGAATTAAGTGAAAACCCGAACTATTATAGCAAAATAACGCAGAGCACGACTTTGTATTTTATCGTACGGAGCACATAAAAGTTGGTTCATTGGAGAAACGCTGTTAGTTCTGAAATGTAGGTAATGTTTGAATTCAAATTAAAATAATATTTTTTATATTATAATATCAAAGTACGTAACCTGTCATGTGAATATTGCAAATGATCCTCAGTATGCATTAGTATTTCCAGAACCGTTTGTTTATACAAACGAAACCTTCAAAATTTTATAGTGCGAAATATGAAAAAACTATATTTTTTTTGTTTTACCGATGCTCTGGGATAGTCGGACGCAAGTGCTTTCAAACTTGTATTTATAGGTTTTCGAGGTAAGGGACTTATGTGGACCAGAAAACAAAAAAAAATGAAGACAATGAGGGTGCTGATTTCCTCATTGAACACATGGAGAGTCAGGAGACGGTAGAACGAACTCCTGAAAGAGAAATGTCTCAGGAGGTGAAGAATCAACTCCTAAGCCCCCCGATGGAGAAACGGGAGGGGAAAAGAAAGAGGCTGAGTGGAGCGGGGCGTAAGCAGCTGCAACGGTTGCTGAAGCTAGGAACGCCCTACGAAGAAGCCCTCAAGGAGTTCCTTTAAAGGAGGGAACCTCAGAAGTGTTTGGAAGGAGATAAAACCCCTTCCAGCAAGAGCGTCGGGAAACGACTTCGCTCGGATGAAAGCACCCCTGAGGGCGCTATTCCGAAAAAGGTTAGGATCGACGCGATGTCTTACGGGGCTACAGCTGGTGGACACAGAGGCAGAAAATTTAGGAAGGCTGCAGAAAGCCATCCTACGGGCCGTCGAGGATTTACCTGAAGACGGACATGAAGTAAGAGGGGAAAGATCTTCCTAAAACTCAGGTATGTGTGGCATACATACCTGATGAAGACAAAGAAACCCCTCTAGATGCTGAAACTATCCTCAACAGACTGAGGAAGATGAATCGGGGCCTGAAGACAATGGATTGGAAAGTACTCTACTGTGAAAAGGCCGGTCCTGGACATACATGGATCTTCTCCGTGGACGATTCATCCATGAAGGCATTGGAGCAACTCAGTTTCAAGTCTTTCTTCGGGTTTGGTCATATAACCATCAGCCCAAAAGTCCCTAAGAAGGGGGAACCATCCTCCTCCACAGGGACGCGAAGAAAACAAAAAAAAACCAGGAAGGATGATCAGCCATGCACTTCTGGAACCTAGGGCGGAGCTAGAGTAAGGAAGGAGGTAAAATTTTCTTCCTCGCGAAATCAGTAAGGAAGGACAAGCCTGGGACTTCCATGGTAAAAGGGGGAGCAATTTCCCCTCTACAAGCAAAAAGGGCAAAGGTAAGGCTGGTAAAGCCTTGTTTTCTAAGGGCTCTGAAAGAAAGAGTCCAACCAAACAAGGGTAGAAATGGCGGGTATTAAATTTACCCAAGCAAACCTCCAACATGCCAAGGCTGCCTCATATACCATCGGCAGAAGGTTTGCTAAAGAGGCAATAGATGTAGCCCTAATCCAAGAACCTTGGATTAACGGAGCAGGTCACATTGGGGGCCTAGGGTCCATCTTAACTAAGGTACTGTATTACAGGAGTGGGGGAAAACCCAGAGCCTGTATTGTACTTAGAAACTGTTGTTTGCTTACAGGTTTCTGCACAGAAGACGTGGTGTCCGCACAGCTCACCATTCAGGAGGAGGGGAGCAGACGGGATATAGTCGTATGCTCCGGATACTTCCCAGGCGAGCGAGGAGCAGCAAATCCTCCACCTGCAAAGGTACGGAACTTAATCGAACATTGCAGGAGGAAAGGACTTCAAGTCATTGTAGGATGCGATGCAAACTCACACCATGAGGCGTAGGGGAGCAAAACGACCGACGAACGAGGTGAGTACCTTTTCAATTGTATACTTGGTGAAGGGATTGTAGTAAACAATAGAGGAAATAATCCAAACTTTGTTAACAAGAAATGTCAAGACATTATAGACATAACAATGAGTACTGAGGCAATCAGTAATAAAATTGTTAACTGGCACGTGTCTAACGAGCCATCATGCTCGGACCACAGGCACATTGACTTTACCTTAAAAACGGGTAAAAGACCCACCATTAATTATAGGGACCCAAAATGTACAGACTGGGACCCAAAATGTACAGACTGGGACGGTTATCGCACCAGTCTGGAGGGGAAAACAGGACATATGCCCACGATAATCAAAACCAATGCTGATTTGGAAGAGGCAACTGATCGTATCAGTAGGGCAATTCTAAAAACATGCCAGGAAAACTGTCCCGTTAAAACCAAGACGAATAATAGACAAACGCCTTGGTGGAACAGAAAACTGGACAAATTAAGAAAAAATGCTGTACAATAAAGCAAAAGAATTGAGGAACTGGGAAAAATATAGAAGCGCTCTTACAGAATATAACAAAGAGATAAGAAGAGCCAAGCGGGAATCTTGGAGAAAGTTCTGCCAGAGTATATCTGACATACCTGCCAGTGCAAGAATGCACAAGATTCTCTCCAAGGATCCGAACCAGGGGCCGTGTCTTCTCAAAAGACAAGATGGAACCAATACCGAATCCAAGAGGGAAACATTAGAGCTCTTGTTACAAAACCATTTCCCAGGTTCAACAATTATTGAGACGCAGAGGCGAACTTTAGACCTAGGACGGTTGCCTCGACCTAGGAAGGAAAGTTGGAAAATATCTGCGAAAACTATCAAACCGGAGAATGTAAAGTGGGCTATAAACCACTTCGATCCATACAAATCTCCAGGGGAGGATGGACTTTTTCCTGCCCTACTACAAAAAGGACTGGACATTCTGCTGCCCATTCTGACTAAGCTCTTTAGAACAAGCTTGGCTCTGGGCTGAGGCTTGGTGCACTGTTAGGGTCGTTCATATTAACAAGGTAGGACGAAAGGATAGCGCCCTACATAAATCCTACCGGCCAATTAGTCTCACTTCATTTCTGTTGAAAGCACTTGAGAAAATTCTTGATAGGCATATTAAGGAGGGACCATTGAGGGAACATCTTCTCAGTACCCACCAGCATGCATATCAGGAAGGAAAATCAACAGAAACGGCGCTGGACGAAGTAGTCCACAAGATCAATCACTCCGTGATTAATGGAGAGATTGCTCTGGCTACCTTCCTTGATATAGAAGGAGCATTTAATAATGCATTACCTAATTCTCTTTATAATGCTGCTGCATCTAGAGGGATATCCTTTACAATATGTAGAGCTATGCTAGAAAACAGGCTGATTCTAATATGACTGGAAGGCGAGGAGATGAGAGCGAAGGCTGCTAGGGGCTGCCCACAGGGAGCTTTCCCCTATCTTGTAGTCGCTACTGGTGGACGACCTGATCTCGGATCTAGGGGTTACGCTGGATAGAAGACTTTCATGGAACGCTCATGTAGAGAACATTTGCAGTAAAGCAAATCTATCCCTGTGGACATGCCGTAGAGTATGCGGTAAGTCATGGGGAATGAAACCCAAACAAATGTATTGGCTATATCTGACAGTAATAAGGCCTATGATTACGTATGGTGCTCCGGCCTTGTGGGCTAAATGTCAGCAAAAGACCATCCGATACTGGAGATGGTACCAGATGCAATGCAACCTAAATACAACTACCACAAGCCATTCACCGTCCTATTCCCAGGAAGGGACGAATGGGAGACGAATAGTTCAAATCTTATAATGGCTGACCAGTGTTGGTACACGGACGGCTCTAAGACCGAGAGAGGTGTTGGAGCTGGGGTGCATGGAGGAAAACCAAAGGTGGACCTGAGCCAGAACTTGGGTAACCTATCCACAATTTTCCAAGCGGAGGTTTTCGCAATGGAGATGTGCCTACAGGAGATGCTTAGGCGTGACTGCAGAAACAAAACTATAAAAATCATTTCCGATAGCCAGGCGGCACTAAAGTTACTGGAATCAAATCGGATTGACTCCAAGTTAGTTTGGAAGTGCCTTTAGGATCTAATACGTCTAGGGGAAAATAACAAAATAACCTTACTTTGGGCACCTGGGTATACCGGCAATGAAGGTAACGAAAAAGCGACCTTCTAGCCAGGAAAGGTGCTGAAGGAATATTTATAGGCCCGGAGCAATTCCTAGGCATAGCGAATAGCGTAGCCGGAGGAACAATATCGAACTGGGTAGATCGGAGGAGACGTTCTTACTGGTTCGAGCTAGAGGGTTTAAAACACTCAAAGGCATTTGTAGGAGATCTCTCTAAAAAGAGGTCTCGAGAGCTGCAGAATATGAGCAGACAGGACCTACGAATAATAGGACTACTGACTGGACACAGTCGCCTTAATAGGCATATGAAAACAATTGGACTGGCAGAGAGTGCAGACTGCAGATTCTGTCAGGCTGAGAATGAAACGGTGGAGCATATCTTGTGTAACTGCCGAGAGCTCGAGAGAATAAGGATCAATAAATTTGGTCTGCATCAACTCGAGCCCAATGACTTCATGGAAGTGTCACCAACCCTGATGAGCTTCATTAGAGGCATTGGGCTGATAGAACGACTATAACCTAGGGCTGAGCCACAATAGATCTTTCAGGTCGCAGTGGAAGGGACGTGTAACGACCACTCAAATAGAACCTAACCTAACCTCCTAAAAGCTACTACAGAAGTGCCATACCGGGAATTAGTGGTGTGGAATAACGTTATGTAACACAAAGGTTAGCATGCCTATAAAACAACTCCTACAGTTGCACTGTAGGTCTTAAATCTTCCTCCGCTGCACATACACATACAAGACGAGACGAGAACAGCTATGGATAGATTAATACATAATCAGTAACATAAGCAAACGCATGGGGCCGATGATCGAAAAGCTAAAACAGATGTAGAAACAACGGTACACAAACGGGTCAAAAAGACCGTAGTAGTCGAGAAGAAACAAGGGATATAATTCTTAGTATTTCTATCCAAAAATGTCACTATTTTCCATGGCAGCAGCCTACTACTGTGTAATAGTATATTATTACACGAGCGATTATGTAGGCCATTATTAATAATATAATAATGGCCATAATCGCGAGTATAATACTATACTTTTTCTACACTTATGGAATAATTAAGAACCAGATTAAATTAAATTTATTTAAATAAACCATTTTACATTAATTTGCATTAATATTTAATAATTTGGGTAATTATGTAATACAATGATTATTTATCAATTTTATTTCATCAAAATTTAATCCAAATGTTTTAAAGAGGTACTAAATATGCCTTTACAATCAAAAAGTAGTGAATTTAGTACAGTTATTGTACATCATTGAACCTTTTCCGTTGCCATGGACAAAAACCTTAGAATATCTGTTGGCTGATGAAATTCATGGCCTGTGATTGGTCATAATACCTTATGATTCATAAGCGAACAGGTAAATATAACTACTACTATTATTTAAAGAAAAACCGTAAATAATAGACATATATTATACCATAGGTGTAGAAAAAATAAATTAAATAAATCTCAAGATAAGTGTAGGTACACTTTTAACAGATAATCAATTACATTTTTTATTTGTGTTATGTTATAATTGTCATATTTTAATATAATTTTGTGGGACTGCGACCAAATTTATTAGGATTATTGCAAAATGGTAAATTTCTAGAACCAATAAATTTACCTAATCATTGAACTATTATTTGTGTCCCCTGACAGCAATGTATGAGCTATCGATAACATTTTCTACTCAATCATTCTCTCAGACGGCTGGGTTCGGTTAATGTTACAATTTTTTTTCATGAGTAGGCATGGTTTAAACGAGGTTTAGGTTAGGTTAGTTTAAACGAGTGTTTTGATAGTATTCTTTAAAAAACTCATCGCTTCGCGATTCGTTTTTTAAACTTGAACTCGTGTCATAACAGAAAGCCATATGAAATAAGTTGTTTATAATATTTTTAATACTTTGAGATTTTACCATTTTTTAAATTAATTTATTATTTTTATACAAATTTCGAAAATTTTGATTTTAAAAAGTATGTTGATAGCACTGTGTTTATAAAATTTGACAGTTTTGACATTTAAATTATGAAATGTTAATGTTTTAAAATGAATAATACATCAATAATAATATCTAATATAAGTAAAATGTGATATTCATATTCACAAATACTTTATTAAAGAACAATATAAAATTAATAAATTGCTTAGCCACAAATGTCATTGTTAATAGTCTTGTCATTAGATACTTTACTCATATTGCCAACCATTTAAAACAAACATTTGTGTGCGTAAAAGTTACATTACGATACGCAAATGCGTTTTATAATGAAGATTTTTATAAGTGAAAAAAGTTTTTTTTTCAAGATTTGTTTTTTATGATAATTTATTACATTTGTTCTTTTTTTACTTCAAAATAAAATATGCAATTTTTCAGCATTTGATATTATTTAATACTATTATTATAATACGTATATTATTTAATACTAAAAGGGCATGTTAGAAAGCAATATCAATAGTAAGAGCATTGTTGAAGAAAATCAGGGGGAAAAGTGAGTTACTTTTATTGTACGTTTTCAATAACTCCCAGTTTCAGAGACGGCACGTTACCAGATGTGTTCTAAAATTTGACGTTACCACTTAAGGGTTAATGTTAAGAATAAACATGTAAGAATATGAATATGACTTTGGTTTGGGATAGCTTTTGCATAATAGAGCTGCTTTTGTTCACTCCCACCTTTCATTTTTCAGTTTTTGTAGTTTTATAAGTTTAAAATATATTTTTAATTTTAGCTTTTACTATAGTTTTTGTTTTCTTTTTTTTTGTTTTTGGCATAGACTTCACCAATATAGTAGATATTTAACATCAGTGACTTTTATAGGTACCTATAAAATAATTAAGAGGGTCACTTTCTTCTTCTCGCCTAGGGACCCATTAAGGCATTTTAAAAGATATATATACAACACTAGGCCCCATGAAAGAATACAATTGGTTTAAAAACAAAGGTTTATTTTTATAGTTGGAACCTATTTTATTGGACACTTAAGTCAGATGTTGTTTTCTTAAAAAATACTCTCAAATAAAAGTCTGTTGTCTTACAAAACCTAACCAAATCGATAAATACTAACTCAGGAGAGTCAATGTACAAACCGTACTGCCAGCGCCTCAAATGAAAGGAAAAATAAAATACCAGGTAACACCCAGAAAAATTTGGTTTGTAATATAATAAATAATTCTTAAATTGTATGTATATATGCTATTTAGAGAAAAATAAAACTAATTTGAGGATTAGGAGAAGATGGTACCAGGTGAGACAAATAGTGTGTTCTTTTTACGGCATTTGCTCGAGCAGATCAGCTGCTCTGTTCATTTAAATATTTTTGCGTATTCTTTTTAAGCGCTCACTTTCATCAGAACTGAACTATCGCTTCCCCCCTTGCCCCTAACTGCACTACCTCTAGAGGGGGCTCGGTTCGGATTACTTGCTCCGTTCAGTTGATCATAACCTCAATACATAACGAAAACAATCTCAATTTAGATTTATTTTGAAGTGGATACAAAATGTGTTAGCACTTATATGCCAATACTAATAACTTATCTTCTACTTGCATCTTTTTTAATATTTTTATGATAAAATAAATAATAAACAATATGCTAACCTAAAATTTTATGATGCACTTTCCTGTCGATAATTTTTGTGCATTCTTTTTACGATCTCCTGCTCACTTTAGTCACCCGCTCAATTTGAAAATTATTTCAACAGAGCTGAACAGAATGATGTAAAAAGAACACACTAAAAGCATCCATGTTTACCACTCTATTTGTATTCCAAATTTAGTTATAAGTTGCTTTTTAGTGCAATTGCTTAGTGCCAAGGACGAATTCATTAATAAATGTACAAGAAACAATTGTTTATTTCAAGGTGAGAAAGTTACTTAGTTATTATATTATATTAGTGACAGCTGTTTTTTTTAATATTTGACACAAGCTAATGAATTGTATTTCTGAACATAACATCAACAAAATCGCTTTTATACTTCACAGTTTATTCTCAGAGCAAAAGAAATATTTTAATCAGGAGAGCGGCTGTCAGGTTTAATATAAATTTTCAAACACTAACGCGAAATGTGGAAAAAAGGAGGATGGACTGTGATTATAAACAAATTGAGTCCAATTACCTGCACTACCAAGTTTTCAATAGTGATCAGAAAATATTTTAGCAGATTACTTCATCACGTATAGGAAAATGGCCTATGGTCTATCGACAGTTCGCATGTGAACTGACAACGAAAAACAATTTTAATATGACAGAATTATGGAGTAAAATTACATCACTTGATGTTAATAAAAAATTAATTTAAAAAAAATTCTAGTTCTAATCGTATTGGTCATAGATCTTGTTATAAATTTTACGTTTTACATCTTGTATGTGTATACATATTATGTAGTTATAGAAACGAAAAATGTTGACATAAAAAAAATAAATATAGAATAAAGTTGTCATTTGAGAAACGTCGATATAATTTGTATTATTTTATAATTTACCAAATTTTCCACTCTTTTTGCGACATTTGGCGACCGTGACAGGACATTTTGAAGCGTAATTATGGAAAATTTGGCTATTTTGGAAAAAGAAAGAACCCAACTGCGGCGGACGTTTAAAAAGACTTGCCATGATATAGATAGACTCGTTAAAGCTTCAGTTGTGGACAAAACCAAACTACTAACTTGCTATAAACAGTTAGAAGACAAAAGTGGTAGGCTTTTCGCATTAGATGAAAAAATCCGGGAAATTAAAGTTGTTGTGGGATGCAGAATTACCTGACGATATTTCAAAACAGTTTACTTCCTGGTTAAAAAGTATTAATTTATTATCATTTGTTTGTATTCCCAGAAAATTAAGTCATATTTCATTAATTGCATCCAATTCTGAATCATTTTCCTTGCATTTCTGACCTTAAAAAGATACATGTTGCATATGCATGTTTACTGGCATCTGAAAATACATGCAGAGAAAATGATTCAGAATTGGATGCAATTAATGAAATATGACTTAATTTTCTGGGAATACAAACAAATGATAATAAATTAATACTTTTAACCAGGAAGTAAACTGTTTTGAAATATCGTCAGGTAATTCTGCATCCCACAACAACTTTAATTTCAGATTTTGCAATATTAATTTAGGAACTAATGTTACTGGGCTACAAAAACCAATTGGATCAAAAACTCTTTGGGAGGCTGAAAGTAATCCTCGTTTTGTTTTTGGAATATTAGCAAGTTTATTTAGTTCTGTTATATTACAATATAGTGCATCAGTTTTGATATTCCATGATAAGCCTAAAAGAGATACAATATCACAAGAGGTAGTTTCAACTAAGTCACTATCTAAATTAGAAATCCATCCTCTAAGATTAAATTTACCTTTTGACATAATGTATTTGCTCTCCTAATAAATTTTTCAAGACTTTCTCTTGTGTCAAAACTGGTCACACAATTATCAACATAAAAGGAATTTTTAAAGTAATAGATGTATCTGAATTTTCTATCTCATTATCTAAATGATAATTAATAGTAGCGCTTAAAAGAAACGGACTACATGTAAGGCCAAATACTACTCTAGAATGTCGATATACTTTTAATTCATTGTTATTAAAGTTTTCCCACCACAAGAATCGTAAAAAATCTCTGTCTTGTGGGCAAATACTTATTTGCAGGAAAGCTTGTTTTATGTCAGAAGTAACCCCATATTTATACAGCCTAAATTTTAAAAGTAATGAAGGTATTAATTCTAACAAATTGGGACCCTTCTCTAAACAAGAATTTAAAGAATTACCTGACCGATCTTTGCAAGATGCATCAAACACCGGTCTAACTTTGGTTGTTGCACTAGAGTCTTTTATAACAGCATGATGAGGTAAGTAGTGGGAAGGAACGCCTTTATTGATTTTGGACACGGTATCAGCAATCAGGTTTTCATTAACGACTTCCTCAATTATATGTGATTCTTTCCACTGCAAAAATACTGAATTATAGTCATCATACCTGTTAATAGATGTAAGTTTCTTAGAAGTACTCTTTAATCTCATTCTTGCTATTTCTTTATTGCTTTGAAGTTCTAAGTGACCCTCTTTCCACGGTAAACAAACTTCATATCGCATCTCTTTATTTAATTTTATAGTGTTTCTAAATTGTTCCATAATGTAGTTTTCGTTTTATTTTTTACTTCTACAGGGTCCTGAATACCTATAACATCTAAATTCCAAAGATCTGAAATCGTTAAGTTAGTTAAATAAGATTGATGGAAGTTATTATTGAAAGTATTTTGTGGACCAATCAAGGTCCATCCAAGTTTAGTTTCAATAGCCAAAAGCTTTTCATCAATTTGTTCTATATTTCCTGTCAAAAGATTACCAATAATATCTGCTCCTAACAATACCGAAATTTCCATATCTTCATAAATATCTGTTAAGATTATATTTTTACAAGCTAATAAGGAAATAATCGCTTTATTAGTAATATGAGGAATATAATTACATATTAAATTTTGACCCATAACTGTTAGTTTGCACTCAAAATTTTTGTCAGTACTTTCTAGAAATATGTCATATAATTTTAAATTTTGTGGTTGAGATTTCTGACCTCCAAAAACACATTGTACCACAAATTCTTCCCCGATTTGGGGTATATTTAATTCTCTGACACATTTATCCAAAATATAAGATTTTTGAGAGCCTGAATCTATTAAAACTCTAATTTTCTTAGACTTGGACCCATTTTTTAAGTTAACCACTACTGTTTGCAATAATGTCTCAGTTTTGCCTTGGTAACTACTCAGAACGGGACTAACTTCTTGGTTATTTTGAGAATTTAAAGTAATCTTTTGTTGCAAATCTGAGCACATTATGGCATAATGTTTTTTACCACATACTAGACATTTTACAAATGTCTTGCAATTATTAATGCTGTGATTGGGTTTCAAACATCTAAAACAACTTTTCTTTTTCTTAATAAATTCTTTTCTCTGGTCAAGAGTTAAATCATGAGCTTTAAAGCACTCTTGACTTGTATGTGAAACCTTTTCACAGAATATACAAGGAAATACTTTCTCACCTTTTGGGTCTTTGTGTTGATGTGTCAAAGATTTTACCTTCTGCTCTGTAGAGACAATGGTAGTTGCTGTAGAAAATTCTTCATCCTCTTCCTTTGGTTGACGTTTGAAAGTTGAAATTGCTTTTGTACAAAAACCTGTCTTAGCTCGATTTATTCTCTCTTCACTTTGTACTTCATTCTTTAAAAATATTAATAATTGATTTAAACTTGAATCAGATTCAGAATTATCACTTGCTGCTGAAAATCTTTTATTATTTTTACACCTTTCCCAAGCTAGTAATAATGAGTCCGGTAGAGCGGACTCCACTAAAGGGTATAACATAGCGGCATACTTATCTGTCGTTACCCCTAACGACTCCAATGCTAAAAGTTGCGTTGTGAGCTTATCATACAGAGAAGAAAGAGACATACCTTTTTTGGTTTTCAGTGCTTGCTGTAAAACGATATTTAATAACTCTCTTACATACGTTTCAATTAAGAATTCATCCCTGGCAAACCTGGTTCGAAGTTGCTCAATCGCCTTTTTATAATTTTCAGCGGATGGAGGAAAACTATTTATTAATTCTGCTGCAGGTGAGCCTTCTTCCATTCCTTGAATCAGGTATTGAAATTTATCTTCATCGTCTATTTCTGAATCTTGGTGAATTTTCCTTCACAGATTTATCTTCAATTCCTTCAATTTTAGTTTGAGATTTAAGGTGGACATTTTCCGCAACCAATTCGTCTGTATATTTTTTTAAATTTCTCAAATAAATACAGTCTACCACAATTAGAAAAAATGGCAGAAGATTTAAAAGCCTCTCAGAATAAAATCTTATGTTTAGAACAAAAACTGAAAGAATCAGAAGAAAAAAATGCTCCTACGCCAAAGGAAACCAACAAAGAAAGTGAACTAAAAAAAGAAATAGAAGCACTAAAACTTATAAGTGAAAAAGAAAAAACTGATTTAAAAAATCAGTTGACAAAATTAAAACAAGAATTAGATGTAACTTTATCCGAGTTGAAAAATTTAAAAAAATATACAGACGAATTGGTTGCGGAAAATGTCCACCTTAAATCTCAAACTAAAATTGAAGGAATTGAAGATAAATCTGTGAAGGAAAACTATTTGCAATCAGTTAAAGCTCTTCAGGAAGCTAAGGAGCAAATACAGTCACTACAGGAAACTGTGGATGAGTTGACCAACGTTAAAACTATCACTGAAGGCGAACGATATACATATGAGTCTGATATTAAGACTTACAAATACCAATTAGAAAATTGTCAGAGTTATGCTTCGCAACTTGAATTGGAACTAGAAAACTTAGAAAAAGAATTAAAAACAAAGGAAGAGGATGAAGAATTTTCTACAGCAACTACCATTGTCTCTACAGAGCAGAAGGTAAAATCTTTGACACATCAACACAAAGACCCAAAAGGTGAGAAAGTATTTCCTTGTATATTCTGTGAAAAGGTTTCACATACAAGTCAAGAGTGCTTTAAAGCTCATGATTTAACTCTTGACCAGAGAAAAGAATTTATTAAGAAAAAGAAAAGTTGTTTTAGATGTTTGAAACCCAATCACAGCATTAATAATTGCAAGACATTTGTAAAATGTCTAGTATGTGGTAAAAAACATTATGCCATAATGTGCTCAGATTTGCAACAAAAGATTACTTTAAATTCTCAAAATAACCAAGAAGTTAGTCCCGTTCTGAGTAGTTACCAAGGCAAAACTGAGACATTATTGCAAACAGTAGTGGTTAACTTAAAAAATGGGTCCAAGTCTAAGAAAATTAGAGTTTTAATAGATTCAGGCTCTCAAAAATCTTATATTTTGGATAAATGTGTCAGAGAATTAAATATACCCCAAATCGGGGAAGAATTTGTGGTACAATGTGTTTTTGGAGGTCAGAAATCTCAACCACAAAATTTAAAATTATATGACATATTTCTAGAAAGTACTGACAAAAATTTTGAGTGCAAACTAACAGTTATGGGTCAAAATTTAATATGTAATTATATTCCTCATATTACTAATAAAGCGATTATTTCCTTATTAGCTTGTAAAAATATAATCTTAACAGATATTTATGAAGATATGGAAATTTCGGTATTGTTAGGAGCAGATATTATTGGTAATCTTTTGACAGGAAATATAGAACAAATTGATGAAAAGCTTTTGGCTATTGAAACTAAACTTGGATGGACCTTGATTGGTCCACAAAATACTTTCAATAATAACTTCCATCAATCTTATTTAACTAACTTAACGATTTCAGATCTTTGGAATTTAGATGTTATAGGTATTCAGGACCCTGTAGAAGTAAAAAATAAAAAAGAAAACGAAAACTACATTATGGAACAATTTAGAAACACTATAAAATTAAATAAAGAGATGCGATATGAAGTTTGTTCACCGTGGAAAGAGGGTCACTTAGAACTTCAAAGCAATAAAGAAATAGCAAGAATGAGATTAAAGAGTACTTCTAAGAAACTTACATCTATTAACAGGTATGATGACTATAATTCAGTATTTTTGCAGTGGAAAGAATCACATATAATTGAGGAAGTCGTTAATGAAAACCTGATTGCTGATACCGTGTCCAAAATCAATAAAGGCGTTCCTTCCCACTACTTACCTCATCATGCTGTTATAAAAGACTCTAGTGCAACAACCAAAGTTAGACCGGTGTTTGATGCATATTGCAAAGATCGGTCAGGTAATTCTTTAAATTCTTGTTTAGAGAAGGGTCCCAATTTGTTAGAATTAATACCTTCATTACTTTTAAAATTTAGGCTGTATAAATATGGGGTTACTTCTGACATAAAACAAGCTTTCCTGCAAATAAGTATTTGCCCACAAGACAGAGATTTTTACGATTCTTGTGGTGGGAAAACTTTAATAACAATGAATTAAAAGTATATCGACATTCTAGAGTAGTATTTGGCCTTACATGTAGTCCGTTTCTTTTAAGCGCTACTATTAATTATCATTTAGATAATGAGATAGAAAATTCAGATACATCTATTACTTTAAAAATTCCTTTTATGTTGATAATTGTGTGACCAGTTTTGACACAAGAGAAAGTCTTGAAAAATTTATTAGGGAGAGCAAATACATTATGTCAAAAGGTAAATTTAATCTTAGAGGATGGATTTCTAATTTAGATAGTGACTTAGTTGAAACTACCTCTTGTGATATTGTATCTCTTTTAGGCTTATCATGGAATATCAAAACTGATGCACTATATTGTAATATAACAGAACTAAATAAACTTGCTAATATTCCAAAAACAAAACGAGGATTACTTTCAGCCTCCCAAAGAGTTTTTGATCCAATTGGTTTTTGTAGCCCAGTAACATTAGTTCCTAAATTAATATTGCAAAAAATCTGGAAATTAAAGTTGTTGTGGGATGCAGAATTACCTGACGATATTTCAAAACAGTTTACTTCCTGGTTAAAAAGTATTAATTTATTATCATTTGTTTGTATTCCCAGAAAATTAAGTCATATTTCATTAATTGCATCCAATTCTGAATCATTTTCTCTGCATGTATTTTCAGATGCCAGTAAACATGCATATGCAACATGTATCTTTTTAAGGTCAGAAATGCAAGGAAAAATTAAAGTTGAATTAATTCAAGCCAAGTCCCGAGTAGCTCCAACAAAAGATATTACTTTGCCTCGTTTAGAATTGTTAGGAGCTCTTGTCGGTGTTAGGTTGTGTCAATCCGTAAAGTCGTTAAACTTATTTTCAACAATTAAAACGTTTTATTGGTGCGATTCAACAATTGTTTTGACTTGGATAAAAAGATAGAAAACTGGAGTGTATTTGTAAATAATAGAGTTAACGAAATTCGTTTAGTTACTGAGTCAAATCAATGGTTTCATGTACCAGGAGATAAAAACCCTGCCGATTTACTATCGCGAGGGTGTGAAACAAAGTTTCTAATAGAGAGTAAGTGGTGGGAAGGACCTGATTGGTTAAAGAGTCCAAAAACCTCCTGGCCTATTACGGATATTATTTACCATAGTATTGATTCTGAACAGTTGGAGTTAAACAATTCAGTTCTAGTAACAACTAATGAAAATCAATTAAGCTCATTATTTTCTGCCTTCAGCAGTTACACAGGAACTGTACGAATCGTTGCATGGATATATAGATTTTTTAATAATGCTTCTAGAAAAAAGGAAATAATGGGTGAATTGACTACACCTGAAGTCGATGATGCTGAATTAAAAATTGTAAAATTTATTCAAAAAGAAAGTTTCCCAAACAAAATGTTTTATAATTTAGAAGTTTTTAGAGATGAAAATAACATTTTAAGAGTAAAAACCAAATTACTTCTTGCAGAGGATGATCCTTATAATTTTAGATATCCAATGTTATTACCATGTGATCACGAAATTGTTGAACGATTGATCTCTGAGCAGCATAGAATTTTGAGGCATGTTGGAGTTCAAACTTTACTTCAACTTTTAAGAGAAAAGTTTTGGATATTAAGGGGCAAGAAAACTGTTAAGAAAATATTATCAAAATGTTTAATTTGTAAGAAACACAAAGCTAAACCTATCCAGGTACCGGCAGCACCTCTACCACTTGATAGATTTAAAACTGGAAAAGCTTTCAACGTAACAGGAGTAGATCTTGCAGGACCTTTGTATGTTAAAGGAAATGAAAAGGTTTGGATAGTTTTATTTACTTGCAGTGTATATCGTGCTGTACATCTAGAGTTAGTTAGGACACTATCTACAGATTGTTTTTTAATGGCTTTAAGAAGATTTATAGCACGAAGAGGCAGAATTTCAATAATTTATTCGGACAATGGCACAAATTTTGTGGGTACCAATAATAGGTTAAAAGCTCTGAACTGGAATCAAATTTTAAATTACAGCTCTGTTCATAGAATTACTTGGAAATTTAATGTACCAGCGGCTCCGTGGTGGGGAGGTTGGTGGGAAAGATTAATCAGAATACTAAAGGAATTATTACGAAAAAACCTGGGAAGAGCTCGTTTAAATTATGACGAATTATACACACTTATTTGCGACTGCGAAGCAGTAATTAATGCACGTCCTTTAACATACATCACAAGCGAAGACGATGTGTTAATTCCACTTCCCCCTCTAGTTTTCTTCAGGATATCACCATCACCGAAACACCGGATTTAGACGAGATTGATAGGAAAGCTTTGGTAAAAAGATACCAATATATACAAACACTTAGAGAGAAGCTAAAAATGCGTTTCAAAAAGGAATACCTGGCAGAGTTGGTTCAAAGTGCTCAGAAGAAGTCAGCAGTTTTAAGAACAGGAGACATTGTTCTTATTGAAATCGACAATTTAAAAAGAATATTTTGGCCTTTGGGGAAAATAATAGAAATTTATAAAGGAAAAGATGGAGTACCAAGGGTTGCCCGGATTAAACTAGCTGATCGGGAAGTCACAAGACCACTACAGCGGATTTATCCATTAGAAGTAAGCGTTTCAGAGGAAGATCAAGAAGAGAACAAGGAAGAGTTAAAATCACAAAAAGAAGAAGATCAAGAAGAGAACAAGGAAGAGTTAAAATCACAAAAAGAAGAAGAAAAACATGATGACAGAAAAACTAACAAACCCTATATCAGTCGTGCCGGACGAGAAATAAAAATTCCGACACGTTTTCAATTTTAGTTATATATTATAACATTTGAATTTTATTTTAATTTCAATTGTTTTGCAGAATATAAATCCCTATTTGCAAAAAGGGGGAGAATGTTATAAATTTTACGTTTTACATCTTGTATGTGTATACATATTATGTAGTTATAGAAACGAAAAATGTTGACATAAAAAAAAATAAATATAGAATAAAGTTGTCATTTGAGAAACGTCGATATAATTTGTATTATTTTATAATTTACCAAATTTTCCACTCTTTTTGCGACAGATCTATATAGTAAATAGAGTAAAAAATGGTAGTTATTCTAAATGTTTATAAGCTCAAAAAGTATACGCTCTTAACAATTTTTTTTATATATATATTTTTTTTATAATATGGTACCCAGAAGCTTAACGAAGAGAACTTTTAATGAAGTCATTAATTATCCAGCTGTAGGCATTTGAAAATATCCACGAAATCATAGTACGTATATTGGTCTACCTTTAATATTAACCTTTAATCACGGTTATCAGATACTTCCTTGATTTAGTTTTAATATAACATTGTTTTGCTACAAATCATTGGTTTTAAAATTTAAATCATTTAAACCAGTGAATATTTTCAATTTAGTTCTGTACATTTAAATCAAATGAATAGAAAGCGTAAACCTCTACGCAATTCGAACCCGGGGACCCACTAAGACATCAGCACCTTTATATTTGCTTGTCCGAAACATTTTAAAACTGAAGTAGCTTTTGAAACAAGTACATTTATTTTAGCTATAGTTTTTTTATAACTACTCTGCATAAATAAACAATAACGTATTGTAACAAATATTTGTTACAATAAAATTAAAGTTTTTCTAAAAATAGGTATGTAACCAATATTTTTAAAATAAAGCTAAAACAAAAATATTTAAATTGATTGTACTAACCCTTACTTTTTCGAAGTCTATCTTACTAAGAATAATAAAAAACTCTTCGTTTTACATAAATAGTGGAAGTTTTGTTAAAACGAAGAGTTTTTATTATTCTTACAAAAATATTTAGTATTCTACTCGCGTATAAAGGCTAGTATTCACTTGGAGATTTAGGCCACTCGTCTGCGGCTCGTGGCTGTAAATTTCACCTCTTGAATAATAGCCATGATTATACACTCAATGAATAATATACCATTACTTACGAAAATGGAATAAACAATTGGAATTTTACAAAAACTACTCCGATCGAGCCAGATATTTTGCCACATTTTTTAGTACCACAAGACATGCTGTGGAAACGTTTTTTTACCAATCGTAAAAAACGGTCCTATTTCACTAACGTCCACTGTTTTTTTTATTAACTACGTTTAATTTTCCTATTCTCAAATTAAACTTCAACAAATTATCTGTTCACCACTTTTTCCTGGGACACGTAGTTTTTTACAGTAACAGGAAATAAGATGCCCTTCATACTTTCTCTACATAATTTAACGACAAAATAGCACCCACTATTTTTTCAAAATATTAATTTGTTTGATCTTAATAGTTTTATAAAAATTATAAAGTTGATTCTATTTATTCCACTTCAAGTGAATACTAAAAAACTGTCTCACCTTGTACCACCCTCCCTTTCCATAAAGATAATTTCTACACAAAAGTTTGTGTTAAGAGATTTAAAAAAGCTAAAAAAAGAAATGGAAAAAACGGGTATACTCATATTAATTGAAAATCATTTACCAACAAAAAGCTTCAAAACCGGTGAAATACAAAAGAAAATGTTTTATTAACGGATTAAGCAGCGACCACTGAAATTCAATCGTCTTAAAGACTTAAAATTATTTGAAATCAACAAACTTCAAACTTATCTAAATTAAAAGTAATATTCATAAATAGTTTTATAAGATAGATAAGATAATTTTATTAATTGTATTAATACAATACCTATAATTAAGCATAATTTTTATTTACAATCAATTTTAAACAGATAGGCTAGCATACCAACATATTACCCGAGGTCGAGAAACCTCCGCCTCCACAGCTAGGAGGAGGCGGTTCATCGTTCCTATTTTGTTTAAAATTAAAAGATCGTATGGACTGTTGTTTTTTTTCCGCTTCGAATTCAGATTGGTCTTTAGTTAAGATCATTTGCAATTTATTAGAAAGTACATTGGAAGCAATGTTTTCCTGTTCGTCGACATCCTGTCTACTGTAAAACAATATGTAGGCGGTTTCCGGAGGCTTTAATCCTTTTAAATCTTCCGTCATTGCTTTACTTACACAACTGTCATTGAATTTATACCACTGTGATTTATCCTTAGCGAATGTGTAATAATGTCCTGAATCAACACTGAAACCACAGTGTACTACAGCTGCATAAAGTTCGTAAATATGTGAATCTAACGTTAGGTGGTCATCAAGCATAACACTTTGTAATAATTTTGTACGTTGATGTGAGGCTGGGTCATATCTACAAAAAAAACGAAAAATTAAAAATTATAACTGTATAAGAGTACTGGAACATTTTAATAATCTGCTTAAAAGCTAGGATTATCTCTTTTTAGGTGCTTATAATCTAATTATAAGGTACGTTTAAATACAGGATTACGAAAAAGTCTGGCGACAAGGCTTTATCTTTCAAACGAATAAACTTATGAAATTTTTATTTGACACCATTTGATTCTTTTCTGTGGGGTTACTTGAAAAACCGCATTTATACAGTGATGCGACCCCATGGTTGCCAACTGTGTAAAATAATGACATTTGGCATTTACTAATAAATAAATAACATAGCTTTCGGAGTTCCTTCTGCATTTTCATTTTTGGTCGTGTAATTTCTCCCTGTAGAGTGGTAGATATGCTTGCTGTGTGATTATTAGGTTATTTATTTTTTAATTAACAATTGTCAAATTGTAAAATGTCATTATTTTATCGCAGTTGGCAACCATGGGTTCACATCACTTAAAACAGGAAAACAGCAAAAATAAGCACACAGCAAGTACATCTATAACGCTTCAAGGAGAAAATGCAGAGGGCACTCAGAAAGATAAATTATTTATTTATTAGCAAATGTCTCAGGCATGCCAGCCGTTGAACCCCTCCAAGAGTTTGAATAGCCCTTTGTATCGAAAGGATTTATCCTCTCTGTATCAACCGAATAAAAAGTTTATTATGTGTATAAAGTTAGCACCCCATTTTTTTTAAATTCAGTATTCTGAACATTGTACTAGTTTGTATCATGATACAAGAATACAAGATAAGATATCGCGCATGTTTGAGGCGTGGTTAAGTCACTAATCACTTGTGACCAGACACCATTGTTTACAGGTTATAATTTTAAATTTCTCTGGGAAAAAATAAAATAAATTAATTAAAATGCGGTGTGCTGTACTTCCGTGCTAAGACAGGAGGTCGTATCTGCCAAAATTGCGATTTCTGGATTTCTTATCATAGTACAAACTTTGGTAGTCTTATCTGTGCTGTAGATACGTCGAATTGAGTGGTTAAGATTAGTCGTAACTACCAATATAGGCTGTTTGCTAGATCAAACCATCGTATCTGACCATTACTATTACTAGGTCCATTTGTCGTATGTCCCAAACTCTGGCTTCAGATACGTTGTTTCGTCTTGGTAACATCGACAAATTAAATCAGTTACGACATTTTGTCAAGTCACTGATTTTTACGATGCTAAAGATCACTCGTCCAGGTTCAAGCTTGGAAAAACTAAGCCAAAACCATATTTGAACGTTTTTAATGTTGTTCAGTTCAGAAGAGGTTATAAAAATGTATTCTACAAAACAGAATTTAACGGCCCTTTTACAGTTTCTACTACCAGTTTCAGCTAATTCAGATTGATTCTATATTTACACATTAAGAATTTTTGTAATTTTAAATAAACATTTTTTTCTTATTCTATCGTCATTATTAATATCTCCATTGTTCTTTCTTTATTAATTTCTGAATAATACTTTACGCTAAGAACAATAAGTATTTTCTTGTTCACATACTTAGTAAAATAGTCGTATATGACACATACGACCATAAGTCGTATCTACACAAAATCAAATATCTCAGCCAAATAATAAATAATAGGCTCGGAATGGAGGTTCAAATTTGTGCATTATATATATATAGAAAAAATTAGCTTTCAACTGTTGCTAGTTTTAATGGCAGAATAAGATGTAAAAAATTGCATTTTACTACAAACTGGTGTTTTTGCAGATACGACATCCTATCTTAGCACGGCAATGTATACGAGTGCCTAATTACTTAATTATTATACCTAGTCTACGTCTACCACCGTTCCCTTTAATTAAATCTCGAATAAAAATATAATTTAACAATTCTCAATTTTAAGCCACGCATGCATGATTTGAATTTTGTTTTGATAAATAATGTTGAATAACAAATAAAAGTTTTAAACAATGAATTGACCAAATCAAATCAAATCAAATTCCTATATATTAACGTTGAAACGCGCTATAGAATATCACGAGTGACGTTACATGCGAGTTTTGAACCGCTAGATATCATACCTTGTATATTTGTATCATGAGTTTGTATTCGTTTTGTACTACAAAGTACTGAAACCTTATACCAACATTCAAAAAAATGCAAAGAATAATGGAAAAAATCAGTTTTTTGAGAGTAGCATCCCTTTTTTCGAAATTTATTATTTGAAACATTATACCAACTTGTAACTGTTGTTCCAAAGTACCTACCCAAATTTTGCCAAAAATTCCATAAAATGCAGCAGAAAATACCTTTTTCATCTTCCGGTTCTGTAATGGTTACCAATTTTTTGTACAGAGTTGTACTCGTTTAAAAGAGCACTGTTTTCGATTTAGAAGGTTGGTGCAAACCTATACCTTGTCTAGTATAAATATAGGTGTACGTCATCAAAGTGAACAAATCGCTCTGTTCGTTTGACTTCCTTTATTTGTTTGTTACTGTCAGAGAAACTTCGTTTGACATTTACTAGATTCTAATACTATTTTAAATGCTTGGCAACATTGTCCCGTTCTGACAGCTGTGACGTGCACCAATATTTATACTGTACAAGGTCCCAAATTAAAACAGAAAAATGATTCCAGTTCAAGAGTAAACGGGCACTTCCGGTATGGTTTTCGATTTAGAAAACTCTGATTCACGTCTTCACTTTTCTGGATATTTGGCATTCCTACTTACTATTTATATAAATACCAAAGCAGGTGTAATTGCACTTATCGGTTACTCGCTCATTCAATTATTTCTTTGTATACGTATTTTAACGAATAAATATTATTTTTCTGTCTAAAAAATTCTTGATTATATATAATATAGAATACACGAAATAACCACTGTTACACTCACAGAACATAAATAAAGTTAGACTATCAATAATTTGCTTTTATGATTTGTTAGATTTTTTTATTATAATCTGGCAACACTGTTTGTGGTTTCTCTCGACCCTTTTTACTCGCTACATTTAAGAATACAGCTTTTAAAAATTGAGAGAAATTTGAGGGAGTAGAAATGTCAGACAGCTCCCTGGGAGTAAAATTTTCGCTCGATTCAAGAATAAGGGCCCTGATTGGAAATATTTTTTTCTGTATTTATATGGGAACCAAGTTTGTACTAGCCTTCTATTCTAAATAAAAAAACTATGCTGTTTTAAACGAGTACAACTCACTACAACACTCTTACCTACTTGTTACCTTGAAAACTGTTGTTTTTTGAATACCTATTTATTGTATTTTTGCTTAATATTTGGGTACTTTGTAGGGAACAAGTTAGTACAACGTTAAAAATAATGAATTTCTAAAAATGGGGTACTATTACTTATTTTCTTTTGCTATTTGTTGAGTGTTTTCTTATTTCAGTACTTTTTGTAGTACAAAATGAGTACAGACTAGTAGAATACAGAGATTCAAAAAATGGGGTGCTTTATTTACATTTTTTATAAATATGAGAGACGATGTTTTTGGAACTCATTTGAACCTATTGGATACAATCTGCAATAATAAATATCAAATACTTTAATGCATCAATATTCATTGTTAATCATTTAATGAAGGTTTAATTGTAATCAATAAGCAAGTGTTCTTGGCGTGAAAAGTAAAAAAATATGTACAATCCTTTTTACAGGACAGGTTTTAGATCTTAATCTAACAATAATGTTACTCATAATTTAAATATTTTAGGAATTAGTAATTCCATTACTTGCAATATTTTTTAAAGTCGATATTTGTTTGTTAAAGAAAATCTTTTAGGGTATATTTATATTGTAAATTATTTTCATAAATGTAACCTTTAATATAATTGCAAGAACCATGCTTCTAAGAGTAAAAAGTTCAATTTCAGCTTTAATAAACAAAAAATTAAACGTTTCTGTATTGCTTTAAAGACTTTTAAACCATAAGCATATTTGTGAAAAATTCAATTCAATATTTGGGAGTATGGTTATAGGGAAATATGGAAACAGAAATAATGGAAAGAGTGCAGCAAAATCTGTCCAAGACTTGGACAGATTACTTATTAGGAAAAAAGAAATCAGAAGAACCAAATTAACTTATCTATAATAGTGAAAGCTTTGTATTAAACCAATCACAAGAAAGTTGACTACAGTAGATATGAAATATCTAATAATAACCTGATCATAGAAGAACCAAGAGTGGAATCAATACTTAAGGAAATTGAAAACAACTAATTAAAATGGTTTAGGCATATTAATCAAATGAATACAAATAGGCCCGCAAAAAGGCAAGTTAAACAAGTATGACGGCAAGGTTGCCGCCCAATAAAAGAGGGAGAAAGCCCAAGAAAGACCTCCATAGAAGAAATTAGACTTGGGCAGATGCAGATATTATTACCAAATACAAAAAAAGGTGCTAGTTTGTATAATATCACAACTTGTATTGAAATTAATAAGGAAATAACATCTAAGGGTATAAAAGGTTTCTGAAGTATTCTGTAAGACTATAGCTATTAATAAGGACATTATTATTTACATTATATGATTGCTTTTAATTAAATTAATACTCAAACTTATTTTATTTGAAATATTAAATAAAATAAGTATGAGGGTTTACTGAACAATAAAAAATAATATTCTATTATTTTGTTTTGGAGCATAAAAAGATATAAATATTTACCGAAAATGTTTTAGAGTGAATATCAATCTAGCGGGTGCTTCGACGATTTTAGTGACCTTTTCACCATCTGTCAGTCGATTACATATATCACAGTGGTACTGATTATCACCACTCAGTTTTTCAGGTTGCAAAAAATAGTCAAGTAAAGTCTGTACTGATTGATTATCTGAAATATTTGGAAATGATAGTTGCAGTTCTCTGAAATGGTCTACTCTTTCACTTGTTGTAGTACATTCTCCACATCTTGATACTGTCATCGTTTTACCTCCAAAAGACTGTTGAACTTTCGTTGGTATTATTGCAACAGCACCTTCATCTAAATATTATATAAAAAATAATTATTTTTACATTTTATAAATATGTAGTTTAAGAAATTAAATAAATAAGTTATAAAGATAAAACTTATATGATAACAGAAAATTATTAAATAAATTTATATCTTTTAAATATTTTCAATAAAGTGCATATATACAAACCTCCATAGCAACTTTCAATTGTGTTTGTTACATTTTTTTCTTGTTCATGAAGTGTGTCTAGCAAATATCCCAAAAATTCAGAGCTATCATGTTGATGACCCAAAGAAAAACCTGGAGGTCTAGATACATGTAGAATATCATTTGGAGAAAGGGAACTTCTTTTTGAAAATTGTAATAGAACAAACAATGCTTGTAACTTTGAAAATAATTGAGAAACTTCTCTATTGTGAAGGAGAACCTCATTTCTGAAAGTTTTAGTCATGTATAAAGCTTGAAGAACACTATTCATGTAACAAGTATTTCCTAAATTATTTAAGCCTACTTTTTCTACTGGCATTGTATCAACAGTCATTGAGGTATAACCTGCCCAAGGTTTATATTGTAAAGGTTGATTATAATGCATGGTTGTACAGAATGGCTGTAAAACCTCATTAAGTGATTGGTAGAGGTCTGGATAGCCTGGAAATGTTTCCATTAGACCTATAAATACATTAACTATTTCTTGCAAGCATTGTAAACTGGAGTCACTTCTTTCCTTATCCAAATTTTCACAAACAATCTTGGTTAGTGGTATAACTTTATGGAATATTTGTGGGTTATTATGTTGATTCCTTGACAGCATGTATAATACAACTGGTCCCACTGTTTTTCTAATCTTTGGAAACATCAGAAGTTTGAAAAGTGGTACTATGGTTACTAAGGTCACTTCTATTAGAATATCATAATGTTGTTCAGCTTCTAAACCTTTCATAAAAGCTAGTACTAAAGGACCTAAATTCTCAACCCAGATGCACTGCCTCAGCCAAATGCAAAGTGTATAGAAAGCTTTTTCCAACTGTTGTTCTGGATAATTGCAATTTAATATGTACTTGATAGCATTTGGTATAGTTGACTCATCTATCAGTTGGAGAACAATAGACATGGCAGGTGACAATTGCTTATTAATATCAGGGTTAGATATTTCATCCAATAAAGCTTTGAGTGCAATGTATATATGTCTCTTGTCAGAGCATTCCTTAGAGAGAATATTTTGAACCTTCTTTATATCTTCGATGAATTTCATATAGCTTAAGGGATCTGTTGGGATGGGCACTGTCCCTAAGCTTTTAACTATTTGAGCACAAAATTTATCTTGAAATCCATCATCTGGAGAAATAGCTTGTAGAGCTCTTAGTATTAACTGCAAACGTGCTTCATTTGTGGGTGTTACACACTCTACCACTTTCTGCTTGACAGCCATATTTTAACTAAAAAATAAAATTGAATTCTAATAATCTCCTGGAACTATGGGTAACATTATTTAAATTTATACCAAATTCTGTATGTATCACTACAAGCTCGACACGGACTGTGAATTATTTGTATTAATGCTCGACTGCACAAAAGCAAGAAAAATAACTTCAAAAATGTACACATTTGCTTTACCTTACCAGACTTAAAAAATCTGTCCTTAGAAAGCTATTACCAAACTAATGGTGGATGTTGTAGAATCTATAAAAAAATAAAGACTGTTACGTAAAATAATTACGATGTATATTTTAACTTTTTAATGAACAGTTTAAGTACAGCTAACCTTACCTTTTTGAGAATATGTCACTGTCAAAGTTAAAAATTAGACAGATCACTGCCTTCTTGGTTTGGTCATTGTGGTCATTGTGGTGCAATCATGGCTATATCTCAAATATACAAATATTGAGAAAATGCTTAAAACTCAGCATTAAAATATATTCAAATTTAAGAATTAAATACAAAGAAAATTTTAATTTGACATTTGAAGTTTTATTCTGACATCACTAATTAAAAAAAGGAATAAGAAGATGTCGTTTTGACAAAACGATAATCACAGGAATTTGTTCCGTAAGCAAATGTTTTTCAAGTTTTCAGTATTATTTTTTTATATCGTGTTTATAAAGAGAGTTTGCGGTAAGGTGTTTTACGTTATAAAAATGTCTGTTATAATGTATAACGTAAAAATGTAGTAAAAATTATACCGTATAAAGCTTATTTATACGCTATTTTTAAAAATAACGTTAACCAATCAGATTTTAATGCTTATAATCTACCTCCATGGTACTGTATCATAATCATGACTGTTGATCATTAGTTTCAATCCTGTTAGGTATTTGCACTGATTATAAATTAAATGTTATTGGTTATTATTTTTCTTAGTTTTGTTAATTATTTTTAGCGATTTTATTTTAAACTTGCACTAGTGACAAATCCTGACATATCATATATGGCATCTGAGAGTAACCTTGATTTTTAAGGAACGATAACCGCAAGCGATGTTTACAAATTTTACGATACACTACAGTATAACGTAAAATATGAGTCTACCGTAACGTAAAACGACTGACCGCAAACTGTTACACTAATACTATAAATAAATTCATTATGCGACGAAAGTAAATTGCGATAGAATATACGTAGGGTAGTATGAACATCTAAATGTGTTGTCATTTTCGAGTAGTGTTGTCGATAGAAATTTATAAAAATACTAATGCCTGTATGCACCATTTTCACGTTTTCTCGTAATTAGCTAACCACGTCTAAGTATGTAATCGCGGTTAAAAAGTAGATTCGATGCACCAAAGAATTTTGCACTTAAATTAGCTAATTGTGATTAAGTAATTATGGCCAGCTGGCAACATCGCAATTTTCCTAGGAATCCGTCATGTCTGTCACCATTTGATGTTGATTGTTGATTGATGTGAAGGTTACGGACAAAGGGGCTGTTTCGGGATTCGGGTGTTTGAAATTTGTTGTAACTGTGGCGAGTGCTATATATTCGAACAAAAGATGGTTCTCACGGCAATGGTTGTCAAGATTATTTTGTTTAGATAAAATCAATAGATATTTTAAATGACCAGTGATTTGAATGTCAATACAAACGAATTATATTTTATAGGAATAAAGAATATGCAATTTATATAATACGTTAGTATTCCTATATTGGTGACCCCGTGTGTGTGAAGATAATAATTGTAGTGTTGTAAAAAGTATCAAGGTTTTCACGTGAAGTTAAAAAAATGGACGGAGCTCAAGGTCTACAGCAACAAAACGACGCGCTACAACAACAGATTGAGGAGCTGCGTCATCAACTACAACAGCAGCAGCAGCAACAACCGATCCAGGTACAAAATGTAGACTATGCAGCCGGTCAACGTAGCGTACACCGAGTCGCAGTTAAGTTGCCGCCTTTCTGGTCTGACCGTCCTGCGTTGTGGTTTGCTCAAGCTGATTCTCAGTTTATTATATCTGAAATTACAAGTGAGGTAACTAAATTCCACTACATTGTTTCTCAACTCGATGCTCGTGTGGCAGCAGAAATCGAGGATATCATCTCAAATCCTCCTACACGAAACCCGTATTCCTTTTTACGTGAAAAATTAGTTGCACGATTATCCGCATCCGAGGAACAACGCGTCCGCCAACTGATCAGCGAAGAAGAGCTTGGAGACCGCAAACCGTCGCAATTTCTTCGCCATCTACGCTCTCTTGCTGGTGCAACCGTGGTGCAAGATAACCTCCTTCGACAGCTCTGGCTGCAACGACTTCCATCAAACGTACAAGCCATCCTCGCATCGCAATCGAACTTGACTCTAGAAAATCTCGCTGAATTGGCAGACAAAATTATCGAGGTATCGCCGACGCCGACTATTGCTGTACATTCAGTAAAAAGATAACAAAGGTACCGACAGCAGCATCTTAAATGCAATTGCTAATTTACAAAAGCAAATTTCTGAACTCTCAGCTTCTCGTCCACGCTCACGTTTTCGATCTGGTAGTTCGAAACGTAATTATAAACAAAAAGTCCATCTCCTTTAAGAGAAAACTCAAAATTTTCAAATAGTTTATGCTGGTATCATTCGAAATTTCAGCATAAAGCTAAAAGGTGTATTCAGCCCTGCAGTTTTTCGGAAAACAGTCAAAGCAGTTCATAAGGACGGCGTCTGACTGCTATTCCTCAAAAAGCCGTCTCATTATATTCGATAAAGTATTGAATCACAAATTCCTTGTTGACACTGGTTCCGATTTATGTTGTTTTCCTCGACGTCTTCTTCATGAGCGTCGCTGTCCTGTCAACTACGATCTGAGCGCTGCGAATGGAAGCAAAATTAAAACCTATGGTTTTCTAACATTGAACCTCAATTTGGGCCTCAGACGTGCCTTCATATGGAGATTTATAGTCGCGGATGTTGATTTGCCAATCATTGGTTCTGATTTTCTCTCGCATTACCATCTTTTGCCAGATTGTCGTACGAAATCCATTGTTGATGGAACCACTGGTCTTCGGGCTTTTGGTTTAAGGCAAATTTCTGATCAATGTAGTGTTAAAATTGTCAACGATTCTTCGCCTTTTTCTTCTCTTATTTCTGAGTTTCCGGATATTACTCGTCCACCAGGTTTACCTCGTAAAATCAATCACAAAACGGTCCATCATATTCGCACGACTCCTGGACCTCCAGTGACTAGCAAAGTTCGTCGATTAGGCCCTGAAAAATACAAAATTGCTCGAAAAGAGTTTGACGATATGTTGCAAGCTGGAACAACTCGTCCATCAGAGAGTTCTTGGTCATCTCCTTTGCATTTAGCTCGAAAAAGTGATTCATCTTGGCGTCCTTGCGGAGATTTTCGCGCGTTGAATGCTCGAACAATCCCCGATTGTTATCCTGTTCGCCATATTCACGATGCTACTTATTTTATCGATGGTTGTATTGTATATTCAAAAATTGATTTGGTAAAAGCTTATCAACAAATTCCTGTTGCTGAAGAAGATATTTGTAAAACCGCTATAATCACACCTTTCGGTCTTTTCGAATTTCCGTTCATGACGTTCGGTCTCCGAAACGCAGGTCAAACTTTTCAAAGATTTATCGATGAGGTTTTACATGGATTAGACTTCTGCTTTGTTTACATGGACGATATTCTGGTTTTCTCTCATTCTAAAGAAGAGCATGATCGTCATCTTAGAATAATTTTCGAGCGCCTCTCAAAGTATGGATTGGTTATTAATATTAAAAAATGCGTTTTCGGAGTATCAGAAGTTACTTTCCTTGGTTACAACATTTGTGCTAATGGTATTCGAGCTCCAAGTGAACGTGTCAAGGCAATTCAAGAGTTTCCACTGCCAAAAACAGCTCAAGAACTTCGCCGTTTTCTTGGAATGCTCAATTTTTATCGCAGATTCATTCCTTATGCCTCTGAATTCGAAGCTCCATTGCATGATGCTATTAGCAATCCAATCCTCAAGAAGACTCAAGCAATTTCTTGGACACCTGAACTAGAAGAAGCCTTCAATGCGTGCAAAAACTGTATCTCCTCAACTACACTTCTTGTTCATCCTCGTATCAATGCACCACTTGCGTTATTCACAGATGCTTCGAGTAGGTCTGTTGGAGCATGCTTACAGCAAAAGGTTAATGGGGTGTGGCAACCTCTTGCTTTCTTTTCCAAGAAAATGTCGAAGAAAGAATGTTCATGGCCCGCTTATTATCGCGAACTTCTGGCTATATACGCAGCTATTCAGCATTTTCGCCATATTGTCGAAGGTCATTCGTTCACGATTTTTACAGATCACAAACCCTTAATTTTTGCTTTTAAGCAAAATCGAGAAAAACTTCCACCCATTCAACTAAATCAACTTTCTTTTATATCAGAATTTTCAACAGACATTCAACACGTAAAAGGTATTGATAATGTGGTAGCTGATACTCTGTCACGAATTGAAGCCATTTCTGCACCTTTCGACTACGCAAAACTGGTTGAATCTCAAGAGCAAGACGACGAACTCAGGAAAATCATTCAAGATGGTTCTTCACTCAAAATTGAACGTGTTACGATTCCAGGCACTTCCCTAGCCGTATTTTGTGATACGTCGACTGGGAAACCTCGGCCTTTCATTACCCATCAGTTTCGTCGTTCTATTTTTAATAATCTTCATAACCTTAGTCATCCGGGCGCAAACGCTTCTCTTAAATTAATCAGTGATCGTTTTGTTTGGCCTTCCATGAAGAAAGATTGTCGAAGCTGGGCTCGTACTTGCATCGAATGTCAACGATCGAAAGTTTCTCGTCATACCCATGCTACTTTGGGATTTTTTGAAACTCCAACACAGAGATTTTCTCATGTACACATCGATTTGATTGGCCCACTTCCACCAGCAAAATCTTTTCGTTATTGCTTGACTGTCATCGACCGTTTCACTCGTTGGTCCGAAGTTTATCCGCTACAATTCATTACAGCTGAATCTGTGATTCACGGACTTTTGGATTGTTGGATTTCTCGTTTTGGCGTTCCAGAAACTCTTACATCTGACCGAGGAGCTCAATTCACGTCCCAGCTTTTCAAAAGTTTCACAAAGAATTTTGGAATCCAACACAAGTTCACTACCAGCTGGCATCCAGCTGCCAACGGCTTAATTGAGCGTTTACATCGTCAGTTAAAAGCAGCAATCATTGCTCACTCCGAAACTGATTGGTACCATGCTTTGCCTCTGGTTCTTCTCGGCATTCGAACTGCTTTTAAAGAAGATATTAAGACTACTGCAGCTGAGCTTGTGTATGGGGAAAATATACGCCTACCTGGTGAACTTTTCTCTTCAAATCTCGGAAATAATAATATTGAATATTCCAGTAGCTTTCTTTCAAGTTTACGAGAGTACATGATTCGTCTACGACCTTCCCCAGCATCTCGACATTGCCAACCTACAATTTTTGTTTTCAAAGAACTTGCCGATTGTAGTCATGTCTTTCTAAAACATGGACCCATGTTAAAAGCTCTTCAATCACCATACACTGGACCCTACGAAGTTCTTGATCGAGACGACAAGACCATAACTCTCAAGATTCGCAACAAACCCAACAAAGTATCGATTGATCGCGTCAAACCAGCTTTTATTCATCAAGATGACGAAGTTCTTCAACCTGTTCCTGTTACTACTACTGTTCCTGTTCCTACAAATGTTCCTGTTCCTGCAACTGTTCCTGTTCCTACAACTGTTCCAGCTCCTACAACTGTTCCAGTTCCTACAACCATTCCTGTTTCTACAAGTGCTCCTGATGTACCTGCATATTCGCATACTTTGCCTCTTGTTCAAGAACGGATGACTCGTTCCGGGAGAAGAGTTCGTTTTAGAGAAGTTTTGAACTTGTAGCCAAAGTCAGTGCCAAGGAGGGTAGTGTGGCGAGTGCTATATATTCGAACAAAAGATGGTTCTCACGGCAATGGTTGTCAAGATTATTTTGTTTAGATAAAATCAATAGATATTTTAAATGACCAGTGATTTGAATGTCAATACAAACGAATTATATTTTATAGGAATAAAGAATATGCAATTTATATAATACGTTAGTATTCCTATATAACTAATAACATTACATATTATTTAAAATAATATATTTCGATTGTACATAAATTAATGACAGAACTTCAAATCGAATCTTCATGAAACATGTTATTCTTAACTACTAGATCTCATCAATAAATATATAAATAAAAATAAAATCAAGGCTCGATTACAGAACACAACAAAATTATAAATGTCAGCTTCAATTTATTTTCTTTTGTTTTAAGAATACAGTTTAAAGTGCAATTCCACATAGTTATTGGAGACATAAAATTGCATAGGGGGTACTTATCATAAGTTAGGGCTTCAACCTCTTCCAGAAGATCTACCTTTGTTGGTTTCGTGAGGCGGAAGCGACGAAAGAAACTAAGGTCATCCAGCACGCGTACTCTGTAACTCGATAGAGATAGAAATAGAAAAGAAATAGCAAAGAAAGAAAATTTCTTTCTATCAACAAACCCTACTCTCTATGACTTTTTCCTAAAACCTTCGGGCAAGTTCGGATATAGAGAAATGTGTACTAATGAACCTAAAAACATTTCGATTTTTAACCTATCTACCAGTAATTTTGCCATCACAAATGTCAATATTGTCATTTTAAGCTGTTATTACTTATTTTGTTTTTGCGTTATTTGTTGTTTTTTGTTCTTTTCTATTCATTGAGAAATGGATTTGGTTATTGCGAATTTTATAGAAGGCAGAAGAAGAAGATTGAAAAAAAAAATGCGAGTATCGACAGGAGACATATCCACGACAATGTCGTGACGACACACGACAGTGTCGTGACGACACACGACAAATATCTTAGAACATCCTGAGTTCAAACAATATTAGCTAGGTAGTTGTGGTAAAATCAAAATAAACATTAATAAACCCAAAGATAGGCTTTTATTGACAACATGATAAACTAAAAAACAATGCCAATTGCTGAGAGTTAATGACGGAAAACAGATACCGTGTTAATGCATAGCATCAATTAAGTATTGTTTATACAGAAAAAAAATCTTGTTTACAAGAAAAATTAATAAAATACTTCTCATTTTTAATTAAAAATAAAACTTTTTTAATAAAAAACAATAACCTAACAATGCTTTATGATGTACCTAGGGCAGAGAGGGCATAAACCTTACGGTTACAATATTTGTTTTGATGTTTTGCGCCATAGAAAAATAGAAACCACAAATCAGACATAGAAAGACCCTTTTAGCTGTTTCTATTTCTATCTTCCGAATACGCATACGAAACTACACGAAAACCTCCGAATAGACATACAGAGTAACGTTACAAGAAATTTCCTAAAATAGAAAGAAATTTCTTTTCTATTCTGTTACAGAGTTCACACACAGGGCTTCAAAATAATTATCTCTCCCATTCCAACGCCTAGGAAACCCATCTAACATGTCATCAATGTCTAGTTCATCATCAAATAATAGGTCTTCCACTTCCATAATTATTTTTCACTACCACAGTTTATCACTACTCACTATTGACAAAAATACATGTAAATGAAATCAGAAATCAAAACCAAACAAAACATCCTAACCTCACTTATTAACTAACCGCGGTTATCTAGTCTTAATCCCAGGCCATCGAGCGGTTAAAAGTTAATTGCGGATTAGGAGAAAAAAGGCTTGGTGCATAAGAAAAACATTAAGTAATCACGGTTAAAGTCTTAATCAGAGAAATTGTACAATGGTGCATACAGGCATAAAATAGTTATTTGTAAAACGATTAACAAAATGACTTACTTTGGTCATTTTGGCAAAAGTTCTACATAATATTTTTTATAATTCGCATTTATTTATGTTTTTTAAATAAAATGATTCGACAATTAGTACTTGTGTTCATTAAATTATGTTGGTACTTACTAAATGACATATGATCTTCGAGCATATTATACTAACGTAGAGACAGCAAGCAATAGTAATGGACTAGTTTAGTAGGATCATATTAATCAAAATGATAGCAATATATATTTAGGATAAGATACCTACTTACTTATATTGGTATTCATTTTGCAAGTAATTTTTCTCATTTCGTAAAATTTAGCAATAAATAATTAGTAAGTTTTAAACGTAGCGCCAACTAATAACCAATAATGAAGTGTGTTTAAAAGTCAACGTTGTCACAGTTTAGCTACGTTCGTTTCAAGTATTCTCAAAGAACTGGCGGCACAAAACACCGTGTTCTGTGACTGATTGTACCAGTTGACAAGATATATGACAGGAGAGAAAATCGTGTTTATCTGTAATAAACAAACAAAACCCCTATTCTTGACGGTGATAGAATAGAACAGCCAATAGAAAGTGGCCGTGGTTCTATTGAAAATGCCAAAACCGTATTCTTGAAATTCGTTCTCTCACTGTACCGATAGAAGGGTTGCTCCTCGAGAGAACAATTACTTCTATTGGTTATTTTTGAAGGAACCGCTATAACACCAAGGGTGTGTTCGGGGAGCACGCTATTTGCGCCATTTGGCGCTATCTAGTACTATTCCTCGTTTGCGTTATATGGCTCTTGGCGCTACATAGCTCGAAAGCGTGCTCCCCGAACACACCCCAAGAGAAGGTGTTAGGGATTTTTATTTTCGAACCAAAAATAGTATAGAAGTAATTTCTTCTTAGACAAGGAAAGAGAGAGGACTGCGCATTGGAATCAATTTATGTAACCCATTTACCACCAAACTAATGGCGGACAATATTGACATAGGCGTATCATACGATTTTTCTTATAAGATTATTAAATAATCATTTTCATTATTTCGTATTACAAATCTAATTTAAAAAAGTCTTTAAATATGTACTGCTTCAAAAAAAAACAGCAATCATTTTAAAACATATTTATTTAATAAATATTACAATTTTAATCTATTTTATCTATTTTAAATATATGTTTTTGTTCCACGCCACTGCAAAACTATTACATCTATGAGAAAATAATAACAATTAATTGAAAAATAATCTTTAAAACTGAATAAAAACTGTTTTCAAAAAGTATGTACTATTAATTTAAGTTATCATACATAACATATGTGATTTAGTTAAACATCTATTACCTGAAAGCTGTAATATTAATAAAAATAAATTTCAAGGAAATAGTTTTAAAATACTTTTTACCTATGAAATGAAATTCCTTCCTCTTTTTTAGCACTCTGACTGTTGCACTAATAAACTACACAATTAACCATTTTAAAATGTCTATTCAGGTAATTAAAAAAGGAGAAAATTAATAAAAAAACTAAAAAAATACAATTCGACGTTCCAAATTTGTTTACCACCAAACGTTTGAAAATTGGCTTCACTCACACGCATAAGGTTTTCATTGCCATGCGCTGTCCTCTCTCTTTCCTAGTCTAAGAATTTCTTTCATAAACCAAACACAACCAAACCAAGAACGATAAACATTTACCAGGATTGCCTAATCGGGCTGATTTGTCCGCCAGCTGTGTGACGTCACTGCAGTCCTTCATTATAACGTTTACCATATAAATGCATGGAAATAATAGGAATTAAACAGTATTTTTATGATTTCTGTAATACTAACGTACCACTATTTGGATTTTTAAGATTAAACACTTATAATTTATAATAAATATTCTCATAAAATCGTTTTAATACGGCCGAGGACTGCAGTGACGTCACGTGCGATCGATTTTTTGGCGAATGTACGTCTTATGGGATTAAGCAATCCTGGTAAAATGTTTATCATTCTTGCAACCAAACAACAAATTAAACTAACGAAAATGACAGAATATTTTGTTTAGCGTTTTACTCCTTATTTGATAAAGTGTCAATTAGAGAACAAAAATATCGATATGTTTATCTCTTTTTAATAACAACAAATAAGAGAGAGAGATAAGTTTCTCGATTAATATTAAAGCATATCGACAACATCGCAAATTTTCTACCAATCTTATTGAAACACGTCACTTACCACTTATGACGTATGTAACCATTAAATTTAAATTTCAAAAGTCGATTATGGCTAGAGGATTAATTTTATAAAAATTTTATTTGTACAGTTGAACCACTAAAAGCCTATTTTATAAGATGCAAATATAAAAAAAAATCACTAAACTAGTCCATTGTTTTGTATCAGAGGGGAAACTGTCAGACACTACAGCCAGTGTCGTATCATTTTTAGGGGGTTTGAAATTAACAACTTTATAATACATTTTGAAACATATGTAACAAAATATTTTTTAGACTTGAATTTAAGTAGTAATAGTAATTAATTATTTACATGGAATCATAAGATATTTTATAAAATAGAAGGTTAAAATTATTGCATAAATTTCAGGATTTTCAGTATTCTTAATAATATGGCGGTATATTTGCTTTATGCATTTTCCTATTTTTAAACAAGTGTAAGAGACGCTAATGCATATTTACTTGTAAAACGACCTTGATGATTCATTTTCATATTTATATTTATAAATAACACAAACTCTCACCATATAATATATACTCAAATTAATTTAAAAAATGGCTTTAAAAGTAATATCCAAACACTATTAAATTGTAAAAATAACTCTAGATGCAAAACAAATTGACAATAATGGCATATGTGACAATTCGACTTGACACGCAAATTCAAAACGGACCAATGAGATTGCTGGACACTATAGCTTTGTTCGGGTTTACTCTTAGACTAGGAAAGAGAGAGGACAGCGCATGGCAATGAAAACCTTATGCGTGTGAGTGAAGCCAATTTTCAAACGTTTGGTGGTAAACAAATTTGGAACGTCGAATTGTATTTTTTTAGTTTTTTTATTAATTTTCACCTTTTTTAATTACCTGAATAGACATTTTAAAATGGTTAATTGTGTAGTTTATTAGTGCAACAGTCAGAGTGCTAAAAAAGAGGAAGGAATTTCATTTCATAGGTAAAAAGTATTTTAAAACTATTTCCTTGAAATTTATTTCTATTAATACAGTGGAACCCCGGAAATCCGAACCCCGGAAATCCGAAAGTCCGGAAAATCCGAACATCATTTGCTGATTAAAAAAAAAATTCGAACTGGTGATTATAGGAAAAACAAACTACGCACGTAGATCTGGTACAAAACTGGTGTTTATTCTTAACTTATAAAACATATTTACATAACTTTTAAAACGAAAACAGGGTAAAAACTTAGGCGGGGACAACCTAACCACCACATGCCACCTATTGTTTTGCCACGTACATCTCTGACGCCCGACTTTGCCTTACGTTTTAATGGCACATCTGAGGTTGACTCTAAATGAAAATATCATTTTAAGAGTATTTTATAAAAAAAGTCCGGAAAATCCGAATTTTCCGAAATCCGAACAGGTGTCAGCCCCAATTAGTTCGGATTTCTGGGGTTCCACTGTATTACAGCTTTCAGGCAATAGATGTTTAACTAAATCACATATGTTATGTACGATAACTTAAATTAATTGTACATACATTTTGAAAATTGTTTTCGTTCAGTTTTAAAGATTATTTTTCAATTAATTGTTATTATTTTCTCATAGATGTAATAGTTTTGCAGTGGCGTGGAACAAAAACATATATTTAAAATAGATAAAATAGATTAAAGTTGTAATATTTATTAAATAAATATGTTTTAAAATGATTGTTGTTTTTTTTTGGAGCAGTACATATTTAAAGACTTTTTTAAATTAGATTTGTAATACGAAATAATGAAAATGATTATTTAATAATCGTATAAGAAAAATCGTATGACACGCCTATGTCAATATTGTCCGCCCATAGATATTATAACCTAAAATGGATGTGCCCTGTCAATACACAGCGTATACTACCATGTGTCGCACTAGCAGTGCGAGAGAGATGGATATAGAACGGTGGCAAAATACGCGAGCGGGCAATGTAAAATAAATACAAAATTCAAATTAATTTTGTCCACTATAAAGTTATTAGGAAGTTTGGTTTGGAAATGAATTAAAATAACTTTTCCAAGTGTAAATATTTATTTTTGCATTTTCTCAACATAAATAAATGTAGAAATTCCACAATTAAATTATAAAAAATTAAGGGTTCAAAGAAAAACACAAAGTCGATCCCACAATTTTAATTTAATAATGAAAGTTACTTGCAACTAGTTTCGGTCCACAGGACCATCATCAGGCTAAAAATACAATACAATGTCAATTGAAAGGAAGACAGTAGTAAGACTTAATGTGATGGAAACAAAAATCAAGACTACAGTAAAATAGTTGTAGGTGAATTATCAACTTACAACTCATAAAATAGACAACGCATTAAATTATGTTAATACATATGAAAATCTCCAAAGAGATCACCGCATAGAAATATGAAACATGCAGGCAAAATGATAATATTGTTTAAGTTCTCTAATAACTTTTTTAAAAAAAAATTAATTATACAAAGCAAATCATAAAAAAATACAATATATTGTAATGATAAATCAACATTATTACTAATTGATACATCAAAACACAAGAGAAGAGTAAAGTACTTAAGAAAAATATATAATAAGAAATATATAATATTGAGGGAAGTAAAGTAACAAAATACTGATCAAAAAAATGAACACTATAAACATTTTAACTTGACTAAACAAAGCAATGCAACATATAAAAAAATTTTAAATGTTAAATATCAAATTTAAAAATTATAGACCTCTTCAAACTTACCAAGAATCATCAGTAGAAAAACCATAAATCTTGGAACATCAGCACTTAAGCAGACATTATTGGATAAGTAAGAAACATGAAAAATTGGGGAAATTTACTAATGTAAAAAGCAAAAAGAAATTATTTGAAAATGAAATAAAAAAAAGCACCTATTACCCCCCATTTACACTAGTGGTTACACTTCTTAAAGGTCTTCGCGTGTTCTTTCCTTTTTCTTTAAATGAACGGGAAAATCAAAAATAGTTGGAACAGCGTCTTTTTTCAATCGAAAGCTTTCCATAACAGTTTGGTAGTAATCACTTTGAAGAAAATGTTTACTACAAAGAACAGCTGAATCGCTTGCTTTAAAGTTTTTTCTTCGTAAAGCCAAAATCCACTTTTTGCGATGATTCGGATCTTTAGGAAAACTAAAAATGGTGACATATTTTTGATAAGGCATCAAAATAATACAATTTCAAAATATATTCTCAAATTTTACAAACAGTTATGTACTTACTGGTGAAACTTTATATCAGTTCCCTTAGTAAATCTAGTCGTGCAGTTGTAAGCTGAACATGATTTCACCATTTTTTCTTTTTTAATTCAATACACACGTATATAATTAATAATTATAATAATATTAATTAATATTCGCGATGTGAAAATATTGAGTAATATTTACGGAATAGCACGTTAAAAATTTAAAAAGCACAAATAAGCCCACTACTTACAATGCTTTCGCGCTCCTTTTGCCACTGTTCTCTATCTATCTTTGTCTGGTTGCTATGGTCCCATACTATCTCTTTCTAAGGCACATCCATTTTAGGTTATAATATCTATGTGTCCGCCATTAGTTTGGTGGTAAATGGGTTACATAAATTGATTCCAATGCGCAGTCCTCTCTCTTTCCTTGTCTAAGGGTTTACTTGATTACTGTTTTCAAACTGTCAGGATTCTGCGCACTAAAAAATCCTGTGTTCGGATTTTTCCTGTACGGTTTTCGAACCGTTCTATAATTTTAGTTTGGTGTTCGCTTAGACAAGGAAAGAGAGAGGACGCGTAACCCGAGTCGTGAAACTGTTACCACTTGCCACATAATCGATGTGGTCAGTGGCGTAACATAATGTTTACAATACATTTTTCCCACATAATAGGTGATAATTGTATGTTTCTTAGATACCAATAATAGGTTGGTATCAAAGGAAGGAAGTGAATAAAATTCAGCAATGGTACATATAGGTACATTTAATAGGTATGATAAAACAAAAAAATCATATTTATATTATAAAATACTAACTATATTATATTAATCAAGGAGTATATAAATAACAAATAAAATTTACTAGTAATTATAAAAAATCTTTATTTGTTATGAAAATATTAACATAATTAATCTATAACTACCTTATATAATATTAAATAAATACTTAAATTAAAACTGTTTATTTGCTGATATTAATAGTGATGTTTGACTATAGAACATTTTTGTTCACCATTTAAACCATTAGACAAAAAATAGCCAAGTGGAAGCTTCCATGTGTCATTAATTGCAACTATCATTAAAACAACAGCTTCTTTGGCTAATTCATTTGAATCATCATCCAAATCAACCCCAAAATTGACTAACTGTGGAAACTTTTACCATTCCATACCAAGTGCTGCCGAATTGACATCTCATCAATGATAAGAGAACAAAGTAATGGTTTATTTGAATTTTCTATAAGTTTACTCAGAGTATTGAATGATTCAATTGTGAAACCAGGAGCTGCATAGTTTGCAGCCATTTCCCAATAGTGCTTCTATGGGGCAAACACGTTTCAAATACTGTCCTGATATACTTGTAAGCTTTATAGGAGGGAAAAAATTTAAAGTCAATGCAAATTTTCGTAATTCAGGTGGGTATTTTTTATTTTTAGACATTGCATTCTTTGTAACAATTGCTTATTTACACTACTCACATTTTCTAATAAAATGGCTTTTTCATTATCAATCAAGTTCTTATTTTTCAAACTGGTTATTAATTGTTTAAGGGAAACAACTTTTCTTTTTAGCCTGTTTATAGATTGTTTTAATACCCTAATTTTTCTAGTCCTCTCTTAACTTCTAATAGTTTCTAGAAGTAACTTCCATTTCAGTATTTTTAACCAGGACAGTCAGCTGTTGGGTTTAATGACTGTGTTGAGGAAGTAGAAGGACCAGGTTCTGTACTCTGAATATATTCGAATGGTGCTCTCTATTTGGCCTAGAAAAAACAATATTTTTATATAAATATTTCCAATTCACAAAAAATTTAAATTATGTTTTACTTAGAACTGCCAATGTGTTTTATTGTTATTAGTTATGTAGGTACATACCTTCCTGGGTTGCAGGTATGTGGACAACTGATGAAAAATTATTGGAACAGCTTCATGGAGCAAATGTAGTCTTGAATTTACATTAGTTTTATATAACCAACATTCCTCAAAGTGTTTTGACCAAAGCCTATCATTTTTAGTTGGTTCCCAAATCCTTAATTTTGGTGTTACCTATCCATAATTTGCGTTTTTCTACATCTGTAGGAAGGCTGTAACAAAAAATAAAAAGTTCATAAAATACCTACGTGTTTTTCTGGTGAAAATTCTCCTATTTTACAGTGAATAATTCTTTTGTCGTTTTGAGTCAGTCCTTTTTGCATTAATCTCCTATTGAAATGAATAGCTAGATTTATTTGGAGAAACTTACGCCATTGGTAAAATGGCTGTTTTGAAGCAAGAAAATATATTATTTATGCAGATTTAGAATGAATATTATTAAACCGCGTTATCCAAACACTATAATTAGATGAATTAAAGACTGAATAATTACATATTTAAATATAATTACTCAGAGATAACTCTTTTATCTTTTAAAATAGAAAAATCTACAAAGGTCATTGTATATACAATCGTTTGTTTACCTGTAAAATGAAATTCCTATCTCCTTTTCTCGCTGCGACTTCGGCATCCGTAAGCACAACAATTCACCATTATTCAGTTCAAAAATAATTCACAATCTCAATAATATTCACTTAAAAATTCACAAATAAAGCACACGCTGTATTCGCTTTGTTTGCCACAGAAATAATGGCGGCTGCTAAAAATGTGTCACAGAACGCAAGATCAAAATAAAGCGAAGTGCAGTATCCATATGCTTTCCTAATCTAAGGGTGTTCGGGTTTTATTTCTGACTGTTTTCGGACGATTTGAAAACTGTCAAATCAGTCCAAGGTTAAAAGTAAGAATTTTTCGTGGACTAATTGACGCATGCGCTTGGTCATTTGTCAGTCATTGTAGTGCAAGAATGATAAAAATTTATTTAAATGTTTATCATTCTTGATTGTAGTGTGCATTTAAAATTCAAATTATTTTTGGTATTTTAATTTATTGAGTATATTATTATGGATTTATTGGCAGAATTCTCGTCATATTGGAGATGGTAGCAAATCTTTTTTTACCCGAATTATTACAGAAAAAAGTAAAAAATGAGAATTATGCTGAAGAAACAGTACCCCTATATAGTGATGAACAATTTATCCAACATAAGGCGTTCGGGTTTTTTCATTTGTTGATAGTTTTCAAACCGTACATAAATAGTCCTTGGATGTAGTCTACTGCACATCCAGTTGTGCGCAGTCAGCAAATCGTTCTCAAACCGTCCGAAAAACGAAACCCGAATAAAGCTAATATGACATTTATTTTTCCCCCCTGATACAAAGCTAAGCTCATTTGGACGCTGTCTCTACGTTAGTATATGCTCGAAGTATCAGATATATCTAGTTTGAAATTTAAATTTGATTCGAATATTAAATTGGAGTGATAAATAATTTAGGAAAATATAATATAATAAGATATAAATATAACCAATTTAAAGGAAAATGGAAGAATCTTAGTTAATTTCAAAATTGTCTAACCTAACCTAACCAATTACCAACTGTATCTGTAATCTGTATCCGTAATTCTGGAAGGGTGGGTCGCCCCACAGCACTTAAGCCACATTTGGCCCATTGTGCGTCCTTCTGAGACTGAGCCTAACCTATTGGCCTATTGGCGTCAACCATCCTACCTGTTTAAAGTAGGTGATAACGTCGCCTGTAGGCAGCTCCCTCAAGTTGGCATGTGTTAGCCAGTTCTCGCCGAATACAGAAAGTCTTGTTAGAGAGAGTGCCGGACAGTCACAAAGGACGTGCTCAACTGTCTCATCCTCTTGTTCACATCCTCTACATAGTGGGCTGTCCGATAAACCCAACCTGTTCAGATGTTTTCGTAGGTGACAATGGCCAGTAAGTATACCTGTGACCAACCGCAGGTCCTTTCTGGTCATGGCCACGTATTTCTTGGCTGCTTTGCTATTCGAATATTTCAGAAGTTCCTTGGATAGTATGCAACCTTTTTCTTCGTCCCATCTTCCCCTGAATTTGTCAATTTACTAGGTCAACCACCGCTGATGCCGGCAAGCTGACAAGACTACCGGGTCCCAAGAGCCTTTGGGAGGCAGCTTTTCTAGCCAACGAGTCAGCTATGCGGTTGCCTTTTGAAATTCCATGACCTTTTATCCAGCCTAGAGTAACCACATTGTTGTAGCAGGCTTCCGTAAGGGCCATGTGACATTCTAATACTAGACCTGATGTGATCCGTGGCCTATTCAGGGCTAATAGTACTTGTCTGCTGTCCGTAAGGATACGGATGTTTTTGCCAGTGATTCCTCTTATGGTAATCTCTTTTGCGGCTATGGAGACGGCAGTTAGCTCTGTCTGAGCTATACTTGCATTAAAACTCATTGCCCATTTTATATTTGGGTTTAGGGATCTAGAGTAAATTCCACATCCTGAACCTTCTTTTGTCTTAGATCCATCGGTGAAGATACATATAGTACCTGTCGCCAATGCATTTTGAGCGTTGTCATTAATGATTATATTGTAGGGCCTGTGAAAGGCATATCTTGGTGAAATCGATTCTGTATTTGCTTGTAGCATTAGAAGCTCGTTTATAGCATCGCGCCACAAACCACACCTCGACTCACCAGATTCTGCTACAAGTTGTGTACCAGTAGAGCGGAGCCGTAGCATGGTCATCAAAACCACCTCCTTGATATATATTATATCAAGTGGGGTGAGACCGAGGATCACCTCCATCGCTCTAGTTGGTGTAGTTCTCATGCCTCCTGTTATGTTAAGGCATGCTGTTCTTTGTAAATGGTCAAGTTTGCGGACGACTGTCAGCTGGTTTGTTTTTACTCCCCAGGCAATCGCGCCGTAGGTTATGATTGCAGTGTAGATCCACTCCGTGACCCTTGGTGACAATCCCCAGGTACGACCAATGGTTCTTCTACACTGTTCATATGCAATATATGCTTTTTTGACTCTATTTTCCAGATGAGAGTTCCATGTTAACTTGCTGTCAAAGGTGATCCCTATATATTTCACCTCTGCAGAGAAGTTTAATTCAGTTTTTAGGAGTTTTGGAGCCCGAAGGTTCACAAGCCTCCTTTTCTTTGTGAAAAGGACCATCTCTGTCTTCTGTGGGTTTAATGACATTGAGTGATCCTTGCACCAGCTTTCTATGACATTGAGGGCCTCTTGCATTCTATCACAGAGTGTTTCCTCAAACCTTCCTGGGTTCCTAGGTCATTTGTATAAGCAATAATGTAGAAGTTCTCACTGCTTAGGCGGTTGAGTAAGGAGTCTAAGACCAAGTTCCACAGTAGAGGTGAGAGCACCTCTCCCTGTGGACATCCTTTGACAACCAGGCCTCTTATAGTGACATATTCCACGCTAATTATTATTGCTCTCTGGGAGAGCATATTGAATATACATCCATTTACTGTCTGGGGAATGCCCCTTTCAGTAATAGCATTGGTTATTTTAGGGAAGGTGGTTTTGTCAAACGCACCTTCGATATCTATAAATACGCCCAAGGTGGACTCTTTCTTGTCCAGCGATATTTCGATGCGGCCGGCCACAAGGTGGAGGGCCGAATCTGTAGATTTCCCTGGGGTGTATGCATGCTGATTTGGATGTAGTGGATTACTCGTAATCAATACATCTCTTATGTACCTTTCACATAGCCTCTCCAAAGTTTTCATTGTGAACGATGTGAGACTGATGGGTCTGTATGCCTTTGGGATGGAGTGGTCCAATCTTCCTGGTTTTGGTATAAAGACCACCTTGACTTCTCTCCAACTTTTAGGAATGTACCTCAGTGCCAAAGAGGATCTGAGGATTCCTACCAGGTGCGGCATCAACACCTCCAGGCCCCACTGTAGTAGGGCTGGATAAATGCCGTCAGTTCCTGGTGATTTAAAGAGCGAGAAGCTCAGAATGGCCCACCTTAATTTGTCTTCGTCGACAATCTCGTTTGCTATTCTCCAGCCGTCGTCCGTAGGATAGTGTTGTTCCTCGTCCCTCCAGGTAGCCATATTTTGAAATCTGGAGTCGGGGAAGTGCGTTGACATTAGCAGTTCCAGGCTTTCCTTCAGGTTGGCGGTTTTTGTGCCATCCTCTTTGGTTAGTATGCCAATGTTCCGGTACGGGTCTTTCGAGAGAGCTCTCCCCAACAAACAGAAACTGCCGGCAAGGCGTTGGCCTGCTGAAGTTTCCCCGTACTTGAGAAAAATGGCCCACCATATATTTGCCGACGCGGCCCTACATCTATAGGTTCACAACGGCCGACAGCAGCCCCCATCATAGCGGCCCGGCAATGGGCCAGCATACCAATCGGCTCATTGATGGTTTGCCAGCGATAGCCCAACGTCAATAATAGAGAGGCATATGGTCGGCCCAATATCGGCCTGTCTAACTTTTTCTTATGTAGGGCTATTGCTAGGCCTTCATACGAAGAAATTCAGTGTGCCATGCAAAATACGCACGTATGCGCAAATGCATATGTAATACCCATATACCACGGTTTGTAATAAATATAAAAAACATTGTAAAAAAACACATTTATTTTAAACAAAAAAAAACATAACTAAACCATTTTCATTATTATAATAAGTTAAATATTATATCCTACATAACAATATTAATTATTTGTAATAAATATAAAAATCATTGTAAAAAAACACATTTATTTTAATCACAAAAAACAAAATTAAAACCATTTTCCTAAATAATAAATTAAATAGTATATAGTTATATATCAATATTAATTATTTGAAGGAACCGTTCTCCTACGATCCCGGCCACCCTTTCTATCGGCAGCAGTTCTCAGCCATTGCTTTATTATTTCGTCAACTTCCGTTGCTGATAATTCTTTACATAATGGATTCATTCTTGCAATAGCTATAATAAAATATAAAAAAATATAAGACAATTTATAAAAGAAATATAAATCATACTGCTATGTCTGTAAATTACACAGCAGCTATACATAAATTTCTGAAGAATATAAATAATAACAGATTTCTTTAATACAAAAATTATTACCTGTGATTACTTTCCTTATGTTGTTAAATTGGCTAAAAGCTAATTTATTATTTCTTCCAGCCCAGTTCATTGTCAATGATAAATCATGGCTAAGTATCTTGGTCAATAATCTTCGGACAGTGTCACAACCATCCTTACCCCCAATGATTCTTAAACTTGCACACTATAGAATTAATAAACAAATAGTATTAAAAAAATATTAATTCCTCGCATCTCCAATAGGTGATCCTTTAATCCAGAAGGACTTTGGAACATTATATTAGAATACAAACAAATATTCATCTAGGGAATACCACAACGCATTCAATTACTTTCATCTAAACTAGTATTGAAAATTTAAACTCTCAAGAGAGACCATTTGTTAGTATTTGCGGCATCGTTAGTAATAAGTAAGCAGCTCCTCAGAGGTGTCTGTTGCCAAATACATTTCATTAACTACGTTGTTCAACCAACTATACTATGCTAAATGAAGACTGGATGTAGAAACTTCAGTCTCTTAGTGACAAATGGCTTCACTCTAACTGTTAAAGAAATAAAATGCAGAGTTGGATAGTCTTGAATGCATGAAGTTTAATACATGACTTTAATACATGTTCCAAAGTCTTTCAGCATTGAAGGATACCCTCAGATCCTCCAGAAAAACATTAAAGGTCTTGAAAGTGCTAAAATACTGTTCTTACTAATGTAGTAAGGACATTTTAAACTAGTATTGTATGAGTAACAATTAGATGTTAGGACTAAGTAAGCACAAACCATTTCACAAACGGTATATGACAAAAATACATGTTTAACTTAACCTCAGTATACCAAATTAGGGTTGATTACAGCTAAATATTTAGAACCAGTTACTTTTATTCAGCCACAACCAACTCTTGCAATTCACAGTGAAGGGCTGAAGAGACCCACTCACTTCAAGCTTAACCTAACCTTATACCAAGGTATAAGCAATTTTGGGTCATAATTCTTTTACATACTACTAAACAAAACATTTTTTTGGGCTTGTACTTATTCAATAAAAATTAAGTAAAAATAAATATGTAGGTACTTACACATTCAAAAAAAAACGTGTCTTTCTCTAATTTTTTATTAAACTCTTCTAGTTCTTCTTTGGTGGAGAGTGGTAGTTCAGCAACAGTATTATTGGTGGAAATTTCATCTTTTTGTTTGTGTACCAGAACATTGGTTAAGTATTTGATATTGTCATCTAATTTTCCAATTTTAATGGATAATCCTTTTACTAAGTCTAAAAAAAGTATGATATGAAAATTGGGTAGGGCCTTAAAAAAAATATTTTTCAACTTTTCATAATTTTACATTACAGTACAATTATGCAATTTCATACCTTCAATCCTCTTCACATTTTTATCTAAACCCATGAAGGTAACAATAGGTTCTGGAGGATGATTAGGTGTTAAAGTTGTATCCAATAGGTCATCCTCAACATTAGTATATTGGAATCTTGAATTAAACATAGCTTTAGATACAACTGTTGCCTTAGCTAGCGGCTGGGGAGATGGAACAATTGGTGGGCAGTCATCTTCTGATGATTCTGATTCATTCCCTGGGAGATATCTAGGATTTGGTTTAAACCTTCTTTTCTTGTTTACATCTTCCTCTGATGAAAGACTAGAAGAAATGTTGCTTTCATTTTCCAATGCCTTCAGTTTTGATACTGCCTTGGTATAATCATCTAAAAAATTTAATAAAGGAAAATATAAATTGTCAACTGAAGTCTTATGATTAAATTTACTTGTTTTAAATTTAATATTTACTTCACATTGAATGAAGTCATCTTCATTAGTCAGAGTATGTTTGTTTTGTTGAAGATCTAGTTATTTTTGTTCGGCTTACTACTTTATTTTTTTTATGTGACACTACGTTGTCAGGACGATTAATAAATAGAATTGTCATTCTGAAAGTAATATAAAAACGTCTCGTTAAGAGGGGCGTTTCTAATTTGGTAAAACTGCCTGAATTTAGTGAAAAATCTGGTTATTTTTAAATTACAAGAATGTAGAGTAGATGGCGATAGTGGTTTCAAATTAGTATTTTTATTATAAATTTGAATATTTTTAGAGCTTGTTGACTTTCTTTATCTTAGACAGAGATGAAAATATGAATTTTGCTTCGTAAATCTTTGAATGTTTCCACGACATACACAAACATTTGACCTTGAGACCATAAACAGATGAAAAATACCTGTATATTTTTTATTAAATATCCTATTTGGATATATTTTGGAAGTTTGTTGTGATATTGTTGATATAGGCGTAGGTGATAGGCGTAACAAATTAATTGTTTTTAGGATTTAAAATATCGATATATAAAAAAATAAAATAAAATAAGATTTCGGCATTCCTAACAAATAATTAATTAATTAAATTTATTGTACTAACCAGAGTTGGGTCGGATATATTGAAAAAATGTATCCGGATAGCGGATACGGATACTCAAAATGTATCCGCGGATACTTTTTTAAAAAGTTCGAATACTTTCATTTAAAAATGTATTCGGATACAAGTATCCGGTTACTTCCTAGGATACTTTGAAGGATACTTTTTTTAAAAAGCAGATAAATTATTAGTATTAAAACTATGTGATGTGCATGTATTTTTAATGTACTATATAATAATAAAAATACATTTAATGAAGATCGAGCTAACGAAAAACTTTTTCGTGTCACTGCCTGAGATTTTGATATTGAATTTGGCCAGCGTCGGACCAGCCGAGTTTACCAACTTTTTAGGGTGTGTACTTATTTGTACTTGTAGGTACACTAAAATAAAAATATAAATATTAGGATGTCCTTTATTATAATCCGAAAAATAATTTCTTCTAATAATTATAAATACAGGGTACAAAGGGGTTCTTGAAAAGAGAGATATAGAAAATATAAAAAATAAATAACGTATGTACTTATGAAACTAGGTAAAAACAAAGCTCCATTAGAATATAATAATATATTATAACGGTGACCAGTACGAAAAGTGGGATTTAACATGTTAGACACATCTGAATTAAAGGAAGGGCAGTGTTGTGCCTACGTTAGGTGCATTATCGGAGGGCGATATTTAAAAGTATCCGAATATCAAAAACAGTATCCGAATACCGGATACTTTAAAATTTGGTCACGAATACGGATACCGGGTACAAAATTTAAAAAGTATCTGGATTCAGCTTTGGGATACATAATAAGTATCCGGATATTGTATCCGTATACTACCCAGCTCTGGTACTAACCCTTATTAATTAAGGTATTTATTGTAATAAATATATTAATTATAATAAAAACATATTAAGTACGGTTTCTGAATATACACACATCAACATGGTCAAAAGAAAAATTGAAATAAAGTGGAAAGTATGTAATTATACCTTTTTTAAAATTGAGATTGAAATGTATTGGCAACAATGCAAAATTAAACGAGGTTAGTTTGATCAATCAAAGATTATTTTATTTACTTTCTGATGAATGTATTATTTGAAGTAGAATTAAATTTTTAGAATATATTTGTGAGGAAAAATTTAAATACTTTTCCAAAACGTTTGATGATTATTGCAAAAGTGTTACTATAATGTTTGTAAACATTAACAGGTTAGTCTGTCTTCAATATGACTTCAAGTAAGTACCTTGCTAATTACTTACTGCCTAAATAAATAAATATCATTTTTTTTTAGAAAGTATTGGACATTTCTAAATTACCACCCAGATCCATGATTTAATGAAAGCTTACCTATAGTTTATTTTTATTTTGAGAATGTGGCGCAAGAAAAAAATATTTCCATGTTTTCAATAACCTACGATAATAACTAACCAATCTAGAATCTATAGAAATACACTTTGTGCACCTGTTTTCAAGATACCTAAAGAATTGGGATAAGCTGACTATCAGCGATTGGCCAACAATAATACTTTTGCAAGTACTAAACATAATTGTTAATGTTATGGGTATATCTTAATAAAACTAATTGTATCATTTATGGCTATTAATTATATTCCAAAAATGTCAACCCCATACTTTGTGGAATCAATTGAAATTAAAATGTATCCAATAGGATTGTAACTTTAATTTTTTAACTGGTATCTTTCACACAAATGAAAAAATCTTATTTATTTTATAAAGATCCATATTCTATTTACATTTGAAAGCACTCTCCATCTGGTAATCAGAAGTGATATCAGGTAAGTTTTAATTTGTTTATTTACTGGTTTAATTTTTTTACTATTAATAGGTATTATTTATTTTATTATCTATGATTCAGATGTATTGATATAGGTATTTTGCATATTAGATATATGAATTTTCTTCTTTTTGAGTACCTACCAATAGTATTTGCCCATGTTGAAGTACTTTCTTTGGAAAATTGAAATCAGTGGTATTTTGTGTACTACTGCTACTGTGTGCTTATTCCCCTGTGAATTTGCCTCTTAATACTAAATAATCAGCATTACCAGAGAAGTGTTAATGCTACTCGTCCACTTTGAGCCATCCTTTGTCTACTTTAAATACTAGGATAGACCAATATTAATATCATTTTCTAAATAAAAACTTTTTGATTATTTTTTTAGGTAGAGTAAGGTAAACAAAATATTTCTATAAGATTCAATAGGTTACTACTTTTCTAAAGTATTTCAAAAATGCCCTGAAAATACTATTTTTAGCAATATACTTTTTCTGGCAACCATATATGTTATTTCATCTATGTTTAGATAATTAAATTGTTGGAGAAATAAATCAATGGTTTTCAAAATATATGCTACTGTTTTCTCAAAAACTTTGGACCTCAAGTAACTGCCTACACAGGTTTTATTCTATTTATATTAAATAATTTTTACTGTTAATTCTAATCTTTTATTTTTTAGAACTCTTTCTTCAAAAACATTGAATCTGGACCCTTATAGAACCTTTATTTTAGGGTTCAGTTACATATTACATTTTAACTGCACATTATTAGTAAATAACAAGTAAATGTTTTATGTTTTTCTTTTTTAGGACTCATTTTCTCAATTATATGTACCAGTTCACCATATTATGGAAATATATGAACTTCATTCTGAATTTGTAAAACTGTTTTAATAAAAATATTACATATTTGACTGTAAATTTTAATTCTTCACATTATCTAAAGAGAAGGCTATTATATTTATGCATATTGAACTTGTAAATATTGTAGAAACCCTTACTTTGTGGACATTATTATCATGCCTATTTAGAAAAACAGTTTAACACTTAGCTGTTAATATTTACATAAGTATGTGGTTTAAATTTATAAATGTAAATCCCTTAGGTTGGGTTTAGTTATTTAACAAATAAATATATAAGATAATGATTAGGTACCTAACTTAAAAGATTAAAAAAAATTATAAACACAAATCGGGTCTCTCAAAACTCACATTTTTACCAATTCGACTAAAATAAGAAAGTAATTTATGAAATAACAACGGTTCATAACACTAAATTCCTTGCACATATCACAGTTGGATAATCCTATAAACGATGTAAAAACCAACGCAAATTGTGAAAATACTTTAAAATTAATTTTTATAACTTCTGGTAAATTATAAACGAATATTAATATAGACAATTATATATTTAAAAGCAAAACACTAAAATTAATATATTTTGACGTTATAAACGAGAAATAAGGTTAGGTTGGTTATGTTAAGTGAAGTTTGGATTTGGAGAATTAGAATAGACATACGTCTTTGAAAAAAGCGCCACCAAAACTGTTGAACTAATTTGACAGATTAGTGCAATGTTCAAATTTTGCGTGCAACAAATCTCAAAAAATACACCTTTCTTTAACTTCATATTTTGCTAGTCGCATTCTCTATGCTTTCTTTAGGAGTTAAGCTTCTGGCGTTAAAATTCGTGATCACAAATTGTCAAACTTTTTAAAAACATACCATTACTTAAACACCAATATCTCTTTTATTACAATATAAAACTTAACTAAAAAACCTTATCTCCTAGAGAAAGGTCTAAGCTATATCCTGTTAAAATTTGAATACGTAATTTAAAGGCGTTCTTTAGATTTGTTGTTTACAAAATGATTGAAATTTTGGGTACAATTCAGGCTTGCCACCCGTTTTCAGCTGTCACATTTTTGACGCCCCTCTTAAAGTTTTATAAAATTAAAACTTGTTTGTTGAAACGTGTGTATTCATGATTCCTATCACCGAAAATTCAGCAGGTTATGGGCTACAGATCGTTTAACTGCGCCGTATAGTATTGTGAAGGAGTATGTGAAGGGTATCAAACCACTGAAAGGAGCAGAAGACTGGCCCACGTGGAAAGATCGAGTTTTGGACGTCCTAGAGTTGTTTGATGCAGTTAAAATCGTTGAGGGAACGAGAAAGCAGCCTACTCTCTCAACACCACCAACTAAAGACGAAGAAAAACAATTAACCGCATACAACCAATCTGCGACTCAAGCAAAAATTGTAATTTCTCAATGTGTGAGTGATGAACTACACCAACGTATATCAGGTAGATTATCAGCTAAGGAAGCATGGGATGTTTTAGTTCAGCAGTTTGATAACAAGGCTGAAGACCAGTTGTTTCGTCAATGTCTCGATTTTTTTAGCATGGAATGGGATGATACTGAAGATGCACCATCTATGTTATCACGAATTAAAAATCAACATCGTGAATTTTCCGCTGGTCTAAAAACGCGAAAAATTGAAACAGTTGAAGCCTTCCTCGAGTTGCTATTTGTTTCAAAAGTTATGCACATTTTACCTAAGCGATTTGAATCGTTCAAATCGAGCTATCTTCTGCTAAAAGCGAATCAAGATAAAAATATTGAAGATATTTCGGCGGCGTTAATTCTACATGAACGTAATGTCGTACCGGCATCAAAATCTGGTGATATTCTGAACGTTACTAACACTCCTAGTCGTCAACATAAGAAACCAAGCAATTCGATATGCAAGTATTGTAACGCTAAAGGTCACTGGTTGCGCCAATGTTTAAAATGGAAAGCCGATGGGAAACCTTCATATCCAGCACGAGCTAGTGGTGTTGGCTCAGTTTCAGCTGGTAACAGTGGAGGTAAATTAAAGAAATCCGATGCCAACATTACTGATACACGTGTTGCACTAATTTCTATCACTAATAAAGTCAACGTGACTACCACAAATGACCAGTGGTGGATAGATAATGGTGCTACTCGACACATTACGCCAAATTTGCACTGGTTCACAAAATATAAGCCGTTTCCAGTAGATGCTCATACTACAGTCAAGGCTGCGGGAAAGGAAGTTATCAAAGCTCTTGGAAGCGGAACGATTGAAGTGGCTAATTATTGCAATGGAAAACTGAATGTGTTCACCCTTAATGATGTATGGTATGTGCCTGAAATATCACGAAATCTTGTGTCCGTCCTTGCAGCTCATGATCGGAACCCTGACAGTAAGTTCGAGTCTACGGACACTGAGTGTCGTTTCAGTGTTAAGGGAAAGCCAATATTTAAAGGTACTCGGAACTTGGGTGGAACTCTCTATGAAGCCTCATTTCACACAGTCCAACCGGAAGAAGTCTGTGCAAATGTAATCGAAGACGACCGGACTCTTCAGCTTTATCATCAGCGCTGGGGACATATGGACAAGCGTTACATCCGTTCTAAGCTCAATACTGAACTTGGTATCAAAGTGCCTGATGATAACGAAATTTGCGAGCCGTGTCAGTTTGGAAAAGCACACCGTCTACCATTCGGTACCAGAAAGCAATCATCAGCCCCTGGTGAGCTGTTATCGGGTGATGTGTGCGGCCCTTTTGACCCATCATTTAGTGGTCGTCGCTACTTGATTGTTATCAAAGATCATTATTCCAGGTACAGATATTGTTTTGTCGCCAAAGAGAAATCAGCCGTCAAGGAAGCCCTGCGAGAGGTTCTCAGTAAAGCACGCACCCTCGGTCATAATGTTAAGGAGTTTCTCAGTGACAATGGCGGGGAATTTGATAATGGTGATGTTCGAAACATTCTGAAGGAGTATGGGGTTACCCAGAGATTGACAGCCCCTTATACACCCGAGCAGAATGGAGCAGTGGAGCGTGAAAATCGAACAATCGTAGAAATGGCTCGTACATTCAAGTATGCGAATCCTGACATAAAATTTCCCTCATCTATCTGGGCTGAGCTGGTCACTGCTGCTGGCTACATTTTGAATAGAGTGGGAAAATCCTCAATCATTGATAAGACGCCTTACGAACTGTGGTTTGGTCAAAAACCACGGATCAAACATCTACGAGTTGTGAGTTCAAAATGTTATGTCCACCTCCCTGCACAAAAGAGACGGAAAATGGATTCAAAAGCAATGGTTGGATACCTCGTGGGATATGACGGAGATGAGCGCTATCGGATTTACATCCCTGAGAAAAAAGATGTTATAGTTTCACGTGATGTCACATTTTTTGAGAAAGTTGGAAACTGCGATAACGAAACAGTTTGGCCTGTCAAGAAAAACGAAATTGGTGAAGCTAACGAGGATGAAGTGGAAATAGAGAAGCCTGTTAAAGATACGTCCGAAAAAGAGCCTAATTCTGATACTGAAATTTTGGATGAGGAAGCAAGTTCAAGTTCAGATTCGTTCTCTTTACCTACTAAGCCATCCAAGCCACCATCTCGAGAAAGAAAACCTCCAGATTGGCTGAATGACTACGTCACATCCAACTTTGCTGAAGTTTTTTCAACTGAAAACGAGCCGACAACATTTGATGAAGCTATCCAATGCGAGGATCAAAATGAGTGGAAATCAGCCATGGACACAGAAATTAGGTCAATGTATAAAAATCACGCATGGGAATTGACCGAACTTCCTCCAGGAAAGAAGCCTATTAGCAATAAGTGGGTCTATCGACTTAAGCGGAATCCTGACGGAAGTATTGACAAGTATCGCGCGAGATTGGTCATCAAAGGATGCGCTCAACGACCCGGCATTGACTATGAAGACACCTTTAGTCCAGTTGCACGTTTGGAAGTTGTTCGATCGGTGTTGTCCATTGCAGCTGTAGAAAATATGACGTTGTGTCAGTTTGACGTTTCAACAGCATTTCTATATGGGGACGTTTTGGAACAAATCTTCATGAAACAGCCTGAAGGGTATGAAGATGGAACAAATCGAGTGTGCCTCCTAAAACGAAGCTTATACGGCCTTAAGCAAGCCCCACGCTGTTGGAACAAGCGGTTTGATGATTTTATGATTGGCTTAGGCTTTGTTCAAAGTCTTGAAGATCCTTGCATTTATATTTGCCTCACTCCAGCTGGTAAAATCGTTGTTGTTCTGTATGTTGACGACGGATTAGTTGCAGCTAATAGCCAATCTGAAATGGACTCATTTATTCAACAAATACGCACACAATTCAATATTGTTGTGAAAGAAGTGTCCTACTTTCTTGGACTTGAAATAATTCGACGTGGTGGAGACATTATGGTCAGCCAATCAGCATACATCAAGAAAATCCTTTCACGATTTAATATGGAAGGATGCAATCCAGTTCTCACACCAATGGTAAAGCTTAGCACTCAAAGTTCAGAAAATGCTTCTGATTTCCCCTATCGTTCGGCTGTTGGAGCTCTACTTTATGTAGCCCGTGGAACCCGCTACGACATTACATTTAGTGTGGGTGTTTTATCTCGTCATTTGGAAAATCCAACACAAGAGGATGTTGTACGAGTAAAACGAGTAATTCGCTACCTAGCAGGTACAATCAACTTGAAGTTAGTATACCTATGTGAACCCAAGACTCGTTTACTAGAGTGCTACAGTGATGCCGACTTTGCTGGTTGTCCAAATACTATGCGCTCGACAAGTGGTGTGATTGTAAAATTCGCAGGAGCAGCCATCACTTGGTTTAGTCGACGTCAAGAATTGGTTGCTGATTCAACTTGTGAAGCAGAAATCGTTGCCGCAAACCTCGGTTCGAAGGAAACCATTTGGATTTCTCGGTTGTTTAAAGAACTAATAGGTTTGTCTGCAGTGCCTGTTCTTAGAATTGATAACGAGTCAGCCAGAAAACTCACTGAAAATCCTGAATTCCACTTTCGAACCAAGCATATTCAAAGGAAGTACTTGTTTATCCGAGACCGGATTAAGAAAGGAATGGTGTCTGTGGTCCATATTGGAACTGAACATCAGTTGGCGGACATCTTGACGAAACCTATACCCCGGCCAAGACTTCAAGCTCTTCGAGAAAATTTGGGATTATCTTAATCAGCCTGAACTTCAAATAAGGGAAAGTGTTGAAGATCTAGTTATTTTTGTTCGGCTTACTACTTTATTTTTTTTATGTGACACTACGTTGTCAGGACGATTAATAAATAGAATTGTCATTCTGAAAGTAATATAAAAACGTCTCGTTAAAGTTTTATAAAATTAAAACTTGTTTGTTGAAACGTGTGTATTCATGATTCCTATCACCGAAAATTCAGCATGTTTATGACAAGTTTTGTTAGTTCCCTATTATTCTTTACATTGTTAGGCCAGGTACATATCAGTTCATTTTTCTCATTTGATTTCACCCATATATTTGGCACTACAGCCATAGGTGTTTGTCCATTTAAGCTTTCTCGAGGAAATTCGACAATACAAAATTCTCTGAAAAATAACACAAAATGAAAATTAATTGAATTGTACTTAATATTAAGTAATTAATGATGTGAGTATATAAAATTTAATGACAAATGGATTTGGCTAGGAATTAGTTCTCATTTAGATGATACACATAGATACTACTTTCACAATAAATACACATATTTTTGAATTTCTCCTCTAATAACCAGCCTTGGATATATACTTAAATTGCCAAACATTATTTTACTAGGTGCCTTATCAGTTATACAGAGAAAACATTTCCTTTATAAAGTTCTGCTTTCTCAAAAAATGATATCAAACTTTTATTATTACAACTTACAGTGAAGTCAGAAATAAAACATTTTCAAAGTATAACGTTTGCATTAAAAAAAATGTATTTATTATAAAAATTCTGCTTGGTCTAAAATCTAAACCCTAGCAGGGAATAACTAAAAGTCCAGATTTGTCAGTATTCTGTTGAAAAACCATCAAAACAATACAAAAAACTGAAGCAAAATTTAAAACTACATTTAACTATAATGCATGTATATACTTACTGTTTTGAAATATTTTTAAGAATCATTGATGAACTGTGGCTATGTGTATCCATTAAATTAACAAGAATAATTTGTAAATGTCAAGTTAAATGAAGAAGGGGTGAAAATATAATACTGTTATTTTTAATGATAACAACTCCTTTAAATTTAACAGTTGAAGCATCCACCTCAATTTTTGTGTTAGGTAGAGAAAGAGCTATTTCATACATATAAATAATGGAGGAATCACCTGGATAATTTGTAAATGACTGTAAAATGTTATACTTTTCTCCTATGATAATTATTCTACAATTTACACTCAAAAAATAGTGGCATTTTATGATATCTCCATTTACTAGCATCACAAAATCATTTCCAGATTTATTACTAAGTTTAAATTTATTTCCAAAACACAGATTATAGTAAACATTTTCGTTCTCATATTTTAAAAAACTGTCCTTAATATCTTTCATTAGGTAAAACTTTCCTGTTAAATAAAAATGATCTCTCTGTCTATAGGGTACATCTTCAATCATACTGCTCTCTTGTTCATATATTCTATGGACAATTTGTTGCAGTGGTAAATTGGACTTTCTTAACATATTCTTTAATGTATAAAGGTGATTTTCAAAAGGAAAACAACTAATTAAATTTAAACTTTTAAAATGTTTGGCTTCATCAGCTAAGTGAATCAATGTATGAACATTGTATATACAAAATTCTTTTCCATAAATTTGTTGAGCATGTTTAATGAAAATTTCTAATAATTGTTTAGCCCATTTATTATATTCAGAGTTCAATGATTCTGAAAGCAGTATTGTAATTGCAAATTTAAATATCATAAAATTTGAATATACATTGTGTGGCAATGCCTTTTGTAATAAAACTGGTCCGATGTATAACAAAAATTGTCGAAACTCAGTTGCTTTCCATCTCTCAAGATCAACAAGGGATCTAGGCTTTCTGTTAAATTCTACAGGCCAATTTTTCTGTAAGGAGACTATATTACTTTCTAAATCTTGTAAAGCTTCTCCAGTAATGCGAAATAGTCTACTTCCATCTCTCCACAAAAATAACAATTTCCTCATTACACCCAAGCATACAGAATGCATGTAATCTATAGGAAATGATATAACCATATCTATATTTAATGATTCTAATGGACTAGTCTCTTGCTTATGGTGTTTAGGGTGTAATCTTAAACGAAAGTTTCTATCTGTTCTTTTATTAGCTGACAAATTAGAAAACACCATTCTTTTATTTAAACTTGTACCTATATCAATGCATTTGTCACAGCCTTCATAGCCATTATGACCTTTAACTTGTTTAATGAAACTTCTTGCTGGTGTGTCACAGCAGAATGAATGCAAAATAATTTGTATTTTATTTCCATTTATTTTAATTCCATTAGTCAGTAATATATTGATTTCATATGTGAATTTTTCAAAATACATATTTAATGGGGGCTTTTCTTTGCCACAGTAGATGGCAATTGTAAAAACAGGATGCTGTGGAATATTAATACATTGTAGTAAAATCGGCCAAAAAGACAGTGATGTGCTTTTGTGTATGGGTAATCCATCTATATTAAAACTTAAAGAGATTGTATCAATTAATGGAAATTTCAAGGCAACAGATTCAAGATATTTTTTTATTCCAAAGTAGTAAAAATCACCATTCCCAATTTTTTCAATTTTAAGATTTGTTGGAGTTCTTAGTAATGTTCGGGCACTTAATGGCAAGTTTGTAATATTTGGACATGTAGAAAACCATGCCAGTAACTCATTTACTGCACAATGGGTCACATTGTTTTTTAAAGCCCAACTAGACAAAAATATTTGTGCAGATTTATTAATGTCATCTGGTGATACAATTGAATTATTGGAACTTGAACCTGATACTTCATGAACAACAGGACTCAATTGTGAATTATCTGGTGGTGATTGTGCCTTACTCGGTGAACTAAATCCTATACACTCTGCTCTACTGTCTGTTTGTGCACTAGTAATCAGTTGGTGAGTGTTCATAGAATTCATATTTTGAGGTATAGTACTTTTATTACAGGCATTTTCAGCTTTAATATCACTACTAATGTCTATTTCTGTTTGTACTTGTAAATCAGATCTCAGACTTTGACCGTTATATAAAACAGAACAATTATTAACTGCTTGACTATCTAAATCACTTAAAAATGTACATCGACTTATATCTCTTTTAATTTTTCGATAGATATAACTATTGCTAGATCGCTTCTGCGACATTTTAGTGTAAATCCTGTTTATTTGTAATAATATTTATAAATATGAGCTTTCAAGTATTTTAATTATACACACTTACTGTGGGTTAAAAATTGGTCAACTCTTATCTTGAATAAGGTATACAAACTTTCCCTCCTTTTTTTACCGCCAAGAACACAAAAACAAACTTAATTATTTTGTCTCAAAAAAAATGTACTTACTTATTATTTCCAATTGCACTGGCCATATTTATATGTTTATATCACTAATAACTAATACACGAGCAGTAAACGAGTCTGACAATTTTATCTCTCCATAACGCTTTTAACACTATGATGATAAACTCTGTGTCATAACCTAACATAACCTAAAATAAATAGTTAACCGCAGGAGAGCGCCAAATCCAATATTGACAGTTCATTGGCCAAATCTGTGAATTGTGTGTGTCCGACTGTCCGAGGACCGTACATAAAAACATTTATGCAGATAAGTGGGACGAGTAATTTCTAATAACTATATAAAAATTATACTTTAGCTAAAATCTTGTTGAATGTCTAAGGCAAAAATAATTTTCAGAAGTTTGAAAAATCATCAATTGCCCATGAGTATAAATTCATAAGATATATTCACTGCTGTCGGACATATAATAAAAATTTATTTCAATGAACATGCTGTTCTTTTGTTTCATATTTTTTAATATAATTTGGTCATCTTTTGACTACAAAAACAACCATATCGGAGATGAGATTACCTACATAGTAATGTTGTTCGAGACAAAATGCGACTGACGAATGTAAATGGCAATGTGGTTCAAGTGTATATGAATACAATGAAAACATTGGTTTTTGACCAACAAAACTTCAATGGGCAAGTTTATTAATGCCGACGGTGGGCCATATTCATATTCTAGGCCAAAGGCCATCAACTGTAAACAGATATATTACAAACACACCAAAATCTTGCAATGGGCCTACATTTGTTTACAGTCACAGGCGTTTTCCCGTCAATACAGACTTAAGGCCGCCCTTTCGCCGGCACTTCACTGTTTGTTGGGTCTGGAGTCTGGCTGCCTGTGGAAATTCTTCAATTTCGTCACAGTAGGTTTTCCAGGCTCTTCTCTGATTTTGTCTAATGACGTTTTTATACTCTTTGAGGTAGGACTTATATATGTCCCAATCCTCTTTGAGTTTGGTATTCTTAGCCTTGTTAAAAGATGTTCTCGCCATTGCCCTCAGTCGATCCAACTCACGGCACCAGGGATTGGTTGTACCGCTAAGTTCGACCTTTCCGAGGGGGCAGGATTTCTTATAGGCATGTTTTATGATGTTTTGCGTAGTTACATAGTAACTTTCTAGTTCAACATTGCTATTACACGTCATTTCCTTGATGTTACTCAGAGACCCGTACAAAAGGTGGACGTATTTAGTCCTGTCCGTTTTCCTGGGGTTCCTAGTTAGTTCAGAGGTTGACAGTGATAAGTTTATTTCGTATTTTTTCCAGCGGTGATCTGACATAGAAATTTCGTCAGATACATGCCAGCTGGAAATTTTATTACAAATTTTTATTAAATTGATTGTACTAACCCTTACTTTTTGGAAGTCCATCTTATTAAGAATAATAAAAACTCTTCGCTTTAACAAAACTTCCAATATTTATTTAAAAACTGCTTTTTTAAACGGCTGTCATTGAATCTTTTAAAAAAGCAGTTTTTAAATAAATATTGGAAGTTTTGTTAAAGCGAAGAGTTTTTATTATTCTTAACAAATTTTTATGGTAGATAATGTGATATCTATTCGTGTTTGGTTACGAGAGTTTATGAAAGTTGGTTCAGTACCTCTATTAAGAATGCAAAGATTCTTACTAATTATGTAATCATAAAGCGACTTACCTCTAGTGTTGATAACTCTGCTACCCCAGCTGACATGGTGTGCGTTCGAGTCGCAGCCTATAACCAGTTCAAGCTTATGGGTGAGGCAGTGTTCCACAAGGTCCTCCAGTTCCCTGCTAGGTGGTGGTTCAGCAGCGTCCGAGGGGCGGTATGCGGATGCCAGTATCATCACTTTCTTTTGACCCTTTTGCCTATATTCGACTTTGACCACTGTAAGGTCAGATGTTGAAAAGTGCGACATGGAAAAGGCCTTGAATTTTCTAGGAACGTATATTGCGGTCCTAGGTTGGTGATTGCTAGGGAAGCTGAAAATTAAACCTTTTAGATTGCTTAAACCAAATATTTTCGTTTGTCTTATCCAGGGTTCCTGGATGAGTGCTAGTGTATCCTTTGAGACATCGAGATGGCGGCATAGTGTTGCCGTAGCCATTCTGCTGTGTTGAAGATTACACTGAATTATATTTACCTTCTTTGTATCCTGGGACATATTGAAGATTAATTTCAGTTCATTCAGGGATTCTATTATTCGGCCATCGACTCCTCCACGGTTGGGGGTGGATTGGCCTCGCCGTCACTTGACTTAGGCGGTTCCTCTGCTGAGGCACTATCGATCGCCATCATAGAAGATGGCTCGACCGTGTCAGCCTCCGCCTTTTTGATTTTGAGGATCAATGAGGAGAGCGCGTAGCTCATCCTCATTGACCTTTTTTCCAGGACTTTCATCTCTTCGTCCCCGATACCGAAGACGAAAAGGTGCCCTTTAGGGTTTTCCTTTGCTTCGTAATGGAAGGAACACCATCCATCCACACGAAGCTCAGGGTTTTGGCGACTAAGCCGACGCAGCACATCCTCTTTTTCACCGAGGTCAGCGTGTGCGTCGCTCGGGATCCAGAGGGTGGCTTTTGTCAGCTTGAGGAGGTTTTCGACGTGAGTACTGCCTCCTGCCACGGTTTGAGGTTTTGCACCGTCTGCTTTAACCATTCCAACGTTTCCTCGTTATCGCAGGTTACTCTGATTATTTCACCAGAGTGCGACCACGACCTGAACGTTGGTGGTTTCTTTTCGCCGTAGGTGGCGGACAGGGTTTTGTCCAGAGCCTCCACCAGCTGTCTCTTGATAAGACCTTCCCTGTCGGCATTTACTTTGGCGTATGGGTCGGCCTTGTCAATAACAGCTACCCTTAGGTGGTTGGTAGCTGCTTCCCCATAGCTTTTATTGGCTATGGTTTTAGCGTCATACCTCGCTTTCTTACCTCTAACGGGTGTTCCCTCAGAGGTGTCAGAGCGCATGCGCTTCATTTCTTGGGTGACGACGCGTTCCTGGCCTCTTTTGGAGGAAGAACTGGCGCCGCTGCCCAAGTTTTGCTGGCCACTGGTGCCTGGTTTAGATTTGGAGGGTCGATTGGAGCCGGTGGTGTCTTTGCAGTCACCCTCCTGTTCCCTCGCCTTCCTCCTCTTCGCCTCAGCACCGCAGACTCTTTTACCTCTACGGTGCTTTGGTGCGTGTGCGTGTGCGCTCAGCCTCCGAACTTGTTTTCGGAGGTGTGCGTGTACGCTCAGCCTCCGGATTTTGGTTTTTGTTTTTAGTCTTTATTGTTTCCATACTGGATCCCACGAGTAACTGGGAAGGGTTGTGTCACCCCTGGTAGAGCCCGCATACCAGAGGAAGGCTGATATACAAGAGGGTGTCGCCTGGTGCCCTCAGGGGACCGTTCGCGGCCACGTTCCCCGTGACCATTCAGTACATCGGCACGGTACCTCACACCTTCACTTGGGGGGCTGGTCCGCGGCGGCAGCTTTCGCAAAAGCTTTTGGGGGTTTTTTAGGCCCCCTCACTCTACTTATGACTGCCACTAATCAAGACATAAGTCCTGACCGTCCTCCTATCCGCCACCTGGAGACGCGCCTGGTAGGTAACCCAACCCCCAGGAATTACCAACTGTGACACAAAAAAATAACTAGACGAGAATATAAATTGTTATCGCTAGTTTTAAGAGGAGCGTTTCTAGTTTGGTAAGACTGCTGAATTTAGTGAAAAATCTGGTTATTTTTAAATTACAAGAATGTAGAGTAGATGGCCGTAGTGGTTGATAAGTCTATGGGTGTGTTCGGGAAGCACGCTTTCGAGCTATTTAGCGCCATATAACGCAGGGTGAATTCGAGGAGCACGGTATTGTGCTATGTAGCGCCACATAACGCAAACGCTGTTCGAGCTGTTCATGGAGGTTTGGGAGCGTTGGCATAGCGTTGGCGCTATCGAGCTCCGTAAACAGTCTTAAAACTATTCGTACGTGATGAAAGATGAAGTATGACAGTTGAGTAATTTTTTAAACTAAAAAACACAACTAACAATATAAAACACTAATGATATAAACAATTAACGATATAAACACAACTAAACGATTTAAACACACCTGAAACACAACTAACAATATCAATTCACAAGCAAAATGGCGCTAAATGTACAAAACATTAAACTACGGTTAATGTTTTGTGGCTAAATGCTGTCAACGCTACAAGCTGCTCTACCTCGTTGTAATTTGCATTAGTTTGCGTTTCATAGCGTTAGTCATGACGTAGGCGGCGAAAATGAATGACCTCATACAAGTGCTTTATAGCGCTATCGAATTGCTCCGCGAACGAAAAGTAGTACTATATGGCGCCATTTGGCGCAAATAGCGTGCTCCCTGAACACACCGGCAAACGAGGAATAGTACTAGATAGCGCCAATTGGCGCAAATAGCGTGCTCCCCAAACACACCCTATGCACAGAGTATATAATACAACGAATACATATAACAAGGATGTGAAACTCGAGTGGAGAGGGTAGCAGGAGAAAAGGCGCCTATCTGGACAGGGTTAAATTCTCGGTCGTTGCGTACTCCGTACTGCGCAACAGGCTTTTTCTTTGTGCGAGCGAGATAACCAACCGCATGTGTTTTCGAATAGTTATGATCGTATGATGTTCGCTTAGAGCTCGGCATAGGAGTTTCACATCCTTATATGTATTCGTGTATAATACAAACCAGAGTATCGACTCGCTGTCGGCACCTTTGATGTTTATAAGATAAGAGCGGCCATTTTTTGGGAGTATAAACCACAAAACAGAATATTGGTTAGTCTGTTTTGTGCTAACCAATATTCTGTTTTGTGGTATAAGCTCAGGGTAGTACTAAAAAAATTGTTATTATAAATAAGACCCGTACTTGAAATTTTTCTTTATTGTTAAGATAATTGTTATTTTCAGAAAGTTTAGAAAAATAGAATTAATAATATTAATTATTAATTAATAATTAATATTTAATTTAATAATTAATTATTAATATTAACTAAACGTTGATTAATTTCTTTTTTAAAAAGTAAGATTGGTTTTTTAGGTTAAATAATTACATATAAATAGAATTTCTACGCAAAATATATAAATGACCGAATATGTATGTCTTACATGCAATTTTCCTCGTTAGTAAGGAAGGATATGAAAAAAAACACATCAACAGCTTTAACATTTATTTATTTGTCCAAATTAACAATTTATCTTTATTTTCATTACTTTTAAAATTTCTGTTGATACATTTAATGGTAGTGTATAGTCTTAACCTAAAATATAATTTTTTTACATAAAGTAATGGAAAATTTGTACAAGGATGTATAAAAGTTTCATTACTACTAATATTTAATATAGTTTAAAGAACATGATCTTTTATTGCCAATTCTTCAAATAGTTTTTCAAAAATGTTATTTAGTTTAGCAATAAATATAATAAAACTATTACCAGGCATTAAAATATTTCCATAGACACTATTGGTCGGGCTACACACAACGTTTTGCCTGAGAGCATGCCTGCAGAGACTTGTTTGCGCAGGTAAGAGCGTGCGTATAGACGGCAAGATTCGCGATGTTTATACAACGCGCGATACCGTCTTGCCGTCTATACGCACGCTCTTACCTGCGCAAACAAGTCTCTGCAGGCATGCTCTCAGGCAAAACGTTGTGTGTAGCAGAACCATATTATCTTTATTTTTATATGCTTTAAATAAACAGAATAAAGCTGAATCATCTAAATTTTCAATGGATTTAGAATAATGCTCACATTGTATGTTGTTGTAAACATTTTTTTTATTAAATATCCACTTACAGAACACTGAGAAGTAATATTTATTTTAATGTCATTTAATGTAAGTAACATTTATTCCGCATCTCCTTCATAGTTTTTTGTACTTGAATTAAATAGTTTAATTCACTATCCCACACAATACAAACGCTACCACTGATTTATTCACATACAACCAACTGCCTACCTTAACCAAAACTAATGGCGACGGCTAAGGATACTCCCAAAGTGTCATGGCGATACACCCCCTCCATATAGAGTCGATACTCTGGTTTGTATTATATACTATATGCCCTATGAAACTCTATGGGTTTATTATTCTGTGGATATTGTCGATCTTGTCACTTGTCAATACGGTAAATGGGATAAAAAAATAAATAAAATAAAATGAAAAGCCTCCTTTTTTTATATATATTGATTAAAGCAGTTTGTTCGATAAAACATGGTTTGAATACATAACAATTTTGGCGACGAGTTAAAGAACCTAAAGTATAAGTCAAGCCTTAGTCCATATTAAAAAAGTGTAGTCCATCCATATTAAAGAAGTGTAAAGTAAAAAGTCTACAAATGGCCTTAATTGGATCCATCGAGCCATTCAATCCAAAAGAGTCTGAAGTCACATCCTACGTCGAACGTATTGAGCAATTATTCTTATGTAATGAGATGGAAGATGGTAGAAAGGTGTCTTTATTTTTAACCTTGATTGGAGGTCAAGAATTCGCGAAAACGAGCAAAGGGTGCGCCCTCTATCTGAACTACTAGAATGGGGAAAACAAATCCATTCTCCATTTGTTCGCGTGTAATTTGTGAGTAGTGTTTTTGATTAAATTTTTTAGTTTTTGAATAAGTTTGGTAAAGTTTTTGTTATAAAATAGTTAGGTAGATTGGACTAATGACTAGCAAGTGTAAGAGGTATTGTTCGGTGCCACAGTGTAACCAGTACAAAGATTCAAACATATCAATACACAGATTTCCCGCAGATGTAAAATTGCGAAAAGTGTGGAAGAACGTTTTAAAGATTGGGAAACCTATTTCCAAATTGTAGTATAATTTTATTAGTGAAAAATCTAGTTTGTTTATGTTCTTAGTTAGTTTTTAATGTTGCTAAAAAATACGGATTAACTTTAAATCAAAATAAGTGCCATTATAATCAAAAATCTATTAAAATTTTAGGATATACAATTGAAAATTTTACAATGAAACCTGATCCAGATAGATTAAAACCTTTATTAGATTTACCAATTCCAAAAGATTCTAAAAGTCTCCAAAGGGCACATGGAATGTTTTCACACTATTCGAAATGGGTTAACAATTTTTCGACAAAAATTAGAGGTCTCATAGATTGTAAGAAATTTCCTTTAAATTCTAACTTGGTTCGTGATTTTGAAGACTTAAAAACTGATATAGCTAATTCACTGCTATGAACTATCGATGATAAAGAAATTCTTTTTGTTGAAACAGATGCATCTGACTTTGCTATCGCTACCACACTGAGTCAAACTGGACGACCAGTTGCTTTTTTTTCACGTACATTTTCAGATTCTGAACGAAGACATTCTGCAATCGAAAAAGAAGCATAGGCTTGTGTTGAAGCACTTAAGAAGTGGAGACATTTTTTACTAGGAAGACAATTTAAGTTAATTACTGATCAAAAATCAGTTTCATTTATGTTTAATACAAATCATTCAAGTAAAATTAAAAATGAAAAAATTCTGAGGTGGCGATTAGAACTTTCGTGTTTTAAATATGATATAATTTATCGTCCAGGAAATGCAAATGATGCAGCAGATGCTTTATCAAGAATGTGCAATAACCTAAACACCAATAAGTTATTTCAACTGCATTCAGATCTATGTCATCCTGGAGTATCTCGTATGTACCATTTTGTTAGAATTCGAAATTTACCATATTCATTAGAAGAAATAAAACAAACTATCACTGCATGTCCAATTTGCGCTGAAATCAAACCTAGGTTTTATAAAAAGCAAGAAGATAAACATCTAATGAAGGCAACAACTCCTTTTGAAAGATTAAACATTGATTTTAAAGGACCGATTCCCACTACTTCGATAAACTCGTATATGTTAACAATTATTGATGAATTTTCCAGATTTCCGTGGGCTTTTCCTTGTTCGAATACATCTAGCCAAACAGTAATTGAATGTCTAAATAATTTGTTTTGTTTATTTGGAATGCCAGCATACATACACTCTGATCGTGGAACTAGTTTTACTTCCGAGGAATTTATTACATATTTGCACTCTAAAGGTATATTTCAAGTAAAACGACACCATATAACCCAGAAGGAAATGGACAAGCAGAAAGGTACAATGGAGTTATATGGAAAGCAGTGAATTTGGCACTGAAAAGTCGAAATTTAGATATCACTAAATGGGAAACTGTCTTACCAGATGCTCTGCACTCAATAAGAAGTCTATTGTGTACTGCAGTTAATTTCACTCCCCATGAACGTATGTTTACTTACCAACGACGATCAGTAAGTGGAACGTCAATACCATCGTGGCTCAAAGACTCTGGTAAAGTTTTGTTAAAAAAATTTGTAAGAAAAAGTAAGTTCGATCCATTAGTAGAAGAAGTTGACGTTTTGCAGGCAAATTCAGACTACGCTCTAATACAATACGCTAAGGGAAAGAAAAGTACTGTTGCTACTAAACATTTGGCTCCCAGAGGAGATATAAGATTGTTAAATTCTCAAGAAGATGATACTCAAGATTCAGGAAATCAAAATATAGATAACGAAATGAATGACTCCAACAACGAGCAGAGCATTTCCGAAATATCTAATAACGTAAATTTACCTGATTCAAATTCAAGCCAACTACAAGATGTGTCTACATCGACCCGAAAACCTTCTAGGAATAGGAATAAGCCGAACTACTTGGACGATTTTGTTTTACATTAGGCCGGGTGAATGTAGTATAATTTTATTAGTGAAAAATCTAGTTTGTTTATGTTCTTAGTTAGTTTTTAATGTTGTTAACTTATTGTATACTTATTGTATTAGTTATTTATATATTGTCACTTATATTTGTCTAACGTCGAATAAAAGCCTAAGTTTCTAAAAGGTATTTTTACTACACAAATACATGTCTGTGTGTAGCAAGCACTTCTTGGAAACAGATTATAAAGGTAATTTAACTCAAAACCAAACAAATAAATGTTTAACTAGGTACTACACTTCTACTATTTATTGAAATATTTTACTTCTATATAATTTAATGACAGCTATTTCAATGAATTATAAAAGTAAAATATTTTATTAAATAGTACGAGCAGTAGTTTGTTCTTCTAATATCATGAACTGCTAAATAGTAAGGAATTCCACAATTCCACAAATGAATAATTTTTATTTCAAGGAAATGGAATCCAAATACGAACATTCATTTTTTGCGACCAGATGAAATACCTTCACAAAATTTACCAGTTACTTCTCACCAGAATATTAAACCTGTTATTGCTAGATCTTTTAAAAAGAGGTGAGTACTAAACAATATAAGGGCTTTCAAGCAATGAAACATGATTGATTCAGACCAGGACAAGACAATAACAGATAAAGTTTTTATGGAAAATGTAAGTGTTGAAAATATCACAACAGAAATTGAAAGACCATCCACTTCAAGAGAACCACTTGTTGAATTTCTAGATAAGGGGACACAGTCTAATATTGTTTTATCTTTTGAAGAACTGCTGGATACATTTCTTTTACTGGTATTGGTAGTGATGTGATAGATACATGTGTTATATGTATTAATGAAGTGATCAAGGCAAACAATGGACAGTACATTGCTGACATTAGGAAGAAAATTGTTCTTGTTTTAACAAAGTTGAAGTTGAATATTTCCTTTGCTTGTTTGTCAGTCATGTTTGATTATTCTCCAAGTAGCTATACAAAGTATTTTTATACTGTTTTGCATTTATTGGCATTAGCACTGAAACCAGTGGTGTATTGGCCCACCAGAGATGCAATTCTTGCTAATATGCCTAAGTATTTTGATAGATATAAAAATACACGTGTTGTACTTGATTTTACAGAAATAAAAGTTCAAAAATGCAAATGTTTGAAATGTAGAATTCAAACAAATTCTCACTATAAAGGAAGTCATACACTTAAAATTTTGATTGGAATTACACCTGCAGGAACTATTTGCTTTGTCAGCAATGCTTATGGGGGTCGAGCCACTGATAAAGCAATGTTTTTAAAAGAAAATATAATCAGTAAATGTAATCCCCATGATGCTATTATGGTTGATAAAGGGTTCATGATTGAAAATGAATGTGCTGAAAACTTTTTAAAATTAATAAGACCTCCATTTTTGAAGAACAAAGGTCAATTTTCAAAAGAGGAAGCTGAACAAACTGCTGATATAGCTTGTGCAAGAGTTCATGTAGAAAGAGCTATACAGAAGATAAAATTATTTAAAATACTTAATGATAAAATTGAATGGTTTATTGTTCCTCATATAAATGATGTAAATAAAGTTATTTGTGCATTAGTGAATTTAACACCACCAGTTCAGTCGGCTCTAGAATAGCATATACATGTTAAATGTGAATTTCGTTTACCTACCGAAGTTATAAAAACGCCCTTCTTAAACAACAAAGGAATGGCAATTTTTAAAACGCCTACATTAATGGTTTTGGGGTATTAAGTTTATTTACAAGGGTAGGTCATGTCCCGAATAAATAAGTTTTTTTCGCATTTTTGCACTGATATAATAAAAAAAAGGGATTTTAATCCTAAACAAACATTTATTATCGAGGGTTCCAAACTAAGTGAAGATGTGGGCGTGGACAACTGTTTAACTGATTTCAAATTTATTATTATTTAAACCGTGATTGGTTACACAAAATAAAAAGGCTGTCTATTCAATGTAAGCGATTTGAGTTTGAAAATGTATATGCAATTCTGAAGCCGATAGTACCTACTAGCTGAAAACAAATTTGATACCTGCATTGATGATGTTACTAGTGAAAATGTCAACCTTCTACATTCTAATATTACAAATATTTAAAAATTAAACTGCGTAGATTTTTTCTTAATAACCCTCCAGTAATAAGTAGATTATCTAAATTTTAAGACTCTGTTGCAACATCAAGATTATTAATTTATGTGAAAAAGAATATAATAGGAGCCTGTTTTATCTCAACAAAATGTTCTAATACACAAGTGCAAATTTTGATTTTTTTAAGTAAAGGTCATTAAAAACATTAGTGTTCTAGTAGAACATTGACAACACAATTATTTCTGACAAATAATGATTTGTGCACTTATGTCATTGTTCCTCAAGAGAGAAATATTATGTTATCAATAAACAATCTGGCAAAATGATACACTTGTTCAGTTTTCAAATTTATTTTTATTCAAACAATACCTAATGATGAATCATATTTTTGAAATACATTTCGTTTGATTTCAAAATCATTGATTTGGCGAATTCCTCATCAAACTCCACATTGATTTTAAAAAATGTGTTGGTTGCAGCGGAATAAATAATGAAATCACTTGTTTTTAGATTAAGTAGAGCCATTCCAAATTGTATTCGCCCGTAATATGCATGTTTCCTTTTCAGAAACCATGTATCTTCTCTTCTCTCTAAATATCTACCTGCCTCTAATATTTTTGGGACACTGTTCTCTTTACCTAGAATTACAAGATTAGATTAGAAATGTATTAATCATATAGACAATTTAAAACAATTATCAGATTATTATTCATAATATATATTAACAGGTTTTCCATCTTCAAATACAATTCCATCTAATTCTTTTGGATCTTCTGATTTCTCCTGAAGAATCCAGCATTAATTTTGTAGGGGTTACACAATCCTGTGGAGTTTGATTTTGTTGAGTGTTATGTTCATGAGGAGGTTCTCGATTAGAATTAGAATCTTCTTGATCAGAATTGGAATCTTCTTGATCAGAATTACAATCAACTGTATCCGCTTCTTCGTGTCCAAATATAGAATTATCCCCTCTTGGAGCTAGATGCTTCAGGGACACAGTTGATTCTCGTCCATCTACATGACGAATGAGGGCGTATTCCGGATTAGCCTCGATCAAATCGACTTCTTGTACCAAAGGGCTGTATTTTGATGCTCGGACATGAGTTTTTAGTAAAACTTTTCCAGGATTTGCTAACCATGAAGGAATGGCCGTGCCGTCAGTTGAACGACGAGGATGACTGAACATTCGTTCATGTGGTGTGCAGTTAGTGGATGTACATAAGAGAGAGCGAACAGCATTCAAAGATTCGGGTAAAACAAACTCCCACTTTGAGGTTGCTAATGCTTTGCTTTTCATCGCCAACGATATTGTTTTCCAGAGAATTCCATTATATCTTTCAACAAGTCCATTTCCTTCAGGGTTGTATGGGGTGCTAGTGCTTGTAGCGATTCCGTGAGCATGAAGATAATCTGTGAGATTCTTGGAAAGGAATGAAGTTCCCCTATCTGAATGAATGTAAGCGGGGAGTCCAAAAATACTGAATAGATTGTACAAGTGTTTCTTCACTGTATCGGACGTCATATCACGACAAGGATATGCAAAAGGAAAACGCGAGTACTCGTCAACAATAGTCAAAATGTACTGATTTCCTGTGCTGGAAGGAACTGGTCCCTTGAAATCAATATTGAGTCTTTCGAACGGTCGAGTAGCTTTGATTAGATGATTATTATGAAGTTTGTAGAAACGGGGTTTCAATTCGGCACAGACAGGACAAGCAGAAGTCATGCGTTTGATATCTTCTACAGAGAATGGTAAATTCTTAGATTTGATCCAGTGGTACATCCTTGTGACACCCGGATGGCACAGAGAACGATGTAGTTCAAACAGATCGACAGTAGCACCACATGCTCTGGACAGTGCATCAGCCACCTTATTTAACTTTCCTGGCCGATAGGAGATGTCGAAACTATAACAGCACATTTCTAACCTCCAGCGCTGAATTTTGTCATTTTTTATTTTACTTGAGTGCTTGAGATTAAAAATGAAGGAGAGAGCCTCCTGATCGGTTATAAGTTTGAATTACGGTTTATCAAGAAATGTCTCCACTTCCTCAGACTTTCGATAATGGCAGTAGCTTCCTTTTCGACAGCAGGATAGGTTTTCTCACTTCCGTTTAGTGTTCTTGAGAAGAATGCAACCGGTCGCCCATCTTGAGTTAAGGCAGCTGCAATTGAGAAATTCGAAGCATCCGTTTATGTAATGTCATCTATATAACACCGCACTCCTTGGAGCTTCTCAGCGTCAATAATTTTATCAATAAACTTTTGGAATGCTGGTACTCCATTCGTGACCTCAAATGGAAGCCTTGTGAATTGATAAAGCCTCCCTCCGGCTTCAAACGCCGTGAATTGCCGTTCTTCGGCGCTAATTGGTATTTGATGATAAGCACTTTCAAGGTCAATAGTGCTGAAATGATTGAATTGAGCAACTTCAGCAACTACATTAGGAATGGGATAAGCTTCCAGAAGAGTGAATTTATTAATAGTGTTGGAATAGTCGACAACCATACGTTTCTTGTGATTTGGTCACCAAAACTTGAGCTTTCCACGGAGAAAAACTATTTTCGATGATTCCAGCTTCCAATAACATGCTGATTTTTTCATTAATGAATTTAGTATCATCCATTGAATGACGCGAGATTTAGTTGCTATAGGTTTTACATTTGGAGCTAGATTGGCGAAAATACGAATAGGTTCGATGTTTGCATTGGAAAAACTGTTTAAATTGAGAGAGGTGGACTGGCACCCCCAAAATCAACATCTAGCCGTGAATGCTTCTTCAGGATATCATGCCCGACGATCACATCAGCACATAAGTTTGAAATCACGGAGAGCTTTCAGTACTGACGATAGGGATGTGGAGGCCATGGAAACTGTACCACATTCGGGAAAAACATCAAAACCATGTAAAGTGACAAACGAGTCATTGACAAAACTTCCGGAGCTTCCAGTGTCTATCAAACATCTAGCGGTATTCCCGTTTACTTTGGCTGTGATGATTGCATTAGAAAGAGAAGAAGGAGCTGACGCGCCTACCATACTGGCCATAAATGATTCAGTATCAGCACTCAGTGCGGCTGTGGTTTTCCCCTTAACTTGTTTTGAGCGGCAAACTTTTGAGAAATGCCCCAATTTATGACAGTTGACGCAAGTTGAGTTGCGGGCAGGACACGATGTACGTGGATGTAACTCACCCCCACAGAAGAAACATGCTTTTTTAGGTTCTGTCCTAGTCGAAGCCGCGTTACACTGGAAGGAGAAATAGTGCAAGGTGACATGACGATAGACATGTTACACGTTCATGTAATTGTAGAAACCCTGACTTATACAACTAAAAACATAGATAGACATTTTTAAACGGGGTTTAGCATGAATGAATTTTATAGTTATAAATATAATTTAGAATGTATAATATTGTATTTAATTTTGCCAATATTCAACAACTACCATTCACAATTCAAATAACTATTGGAATTTGATTACGAAGACAGTAATGTTAATAAAAAAAACTTAATATTTTTAACTTAGTTATATTTAACGTTCTTGTCTTAACAAGAACAGATATATTTAATAATCACAATGTAAAATAAATGGAAACATCGAAATTCCAAATACATAACAGACTGGTACATATTGGTTTCTAGCACCCGGGCCTAAGCATGTTTATATGGTACCTATTTTTTCATAGAAGTAAAATTATTCACTGATAGGTAGACACAAGAAAAAATAAACATATATAACTAAATAGAAACTAACTAGAAACAAAATAATAATGCGAGTACATACATTTGAACAAATTTAATTACAAAATAATTCAAATCTCTTAAATTTCTCCATACATAATGGTTTTAAATAATTACAATGAAGTTATAAAAATATATTATGTCTGTTCCAACACAACAGGAATCGGTACATGTATTTTCATTCGACCAGTTTTTTTATTCTAACTGCTGTGCAATGTTGCAAATAAACAATTGAATGAATGGAAATGGCCGATACATGTACGGTTTTTGTTGTGTTGGAATAGACCTAAAATAATATTTCCATTCATAACATTCTGATAACATGTACGTTAAGTACACAATTAAGTTCTATTATTATCATAACGAATGAGTTCAATTATAGACACAAATGAGAGTAATTTCGAAACAGCTGTCATTAAGATAAAAAGATAATTTTTTAATTAAACTGTGGAAGTTTTGTTGCTAAGTTATTTATTTATTTTGTTCTTGGTAGATAATTTTTATGTAGGTATTTTACAACTGACTATCACATTTATTGCTTTTTTAAGACAAAAATTCTTCACCATGAAATGGATTGTAATTTAAAAATATGTACTTACATCAGATTATTTGGGATTCTATTTTCAGTTTAATCGAACAAATTCATAGGTCTTGAGATATAAAAAATGATTTAAAAATACACATATGTCCAAAAGTTTGGAATATTTAGAAATAATAGAATATATCGATATATCGATATTTATTTTAAAGCGTTTTTAAATCAAAATAATACTAAATTTGATTTGTTTTTGTATTAATTTGATCATATTTAATTGATTTGGGTGCTTTCACATTATTCCAATTCTTGTTTAAATTTTATTTCAGCTGTTTAAAAATCCCCAGAGACATGATATCATATTTTAATAGGTCTAGAGTAATTGCTTTGTTACAACAAGGCTTTGGTCAAAGTGATATCGCGAATATTGTTGGTGTTATTTAAGGTGCTGTATCAAAAATTAAAAAAAAAATTCCAAGATACAAATGATGTGAAGGATCGTCCCAGAAGTGGCAGAAATCGATGTACAACAGCAGCATAAGACCGGCAGATAACATTGATAGCTCGAAGAAATCGACAGTAATCTACAAGTGGCATATCCAGAGAAATTGCTAGACTTGAAGGATATCTCAAGGCACACAACTACACGAAGATTAAATGCGGTAAATTTCGCAGAAGACCTCTACGTGTTTCCAAACTAACCTATCAACAAAAAATTGTAAGGTTGCAATGGGCTCAAGAAATGTTACACCATAGTCCTAACTGGAATTACGTGATGTTCTCTGGTGAATCAAGAATTGGATTGGTTTCTGATTCGCGAAGAACGCTAGTTTGGAGGGCCCCAGGACGACAAGCCCGATTAGAAACAGTCCAATCACGTGTTCCATTTGAAGGAGTATTATGGTTTGGAGTGGTATTATAAGGGGTACACGGACGCCTCTCCTGGTTTTGGAGATAAGAATCACTGGTGCTGTGTACATCGAGGAAGTTTTAAATCCTGTTGTGCGTCTATTCCGGGGAGCGGTAGGTGATGGATTTGTGTTTATGCATGACAATGCACCTCCAAATCGAACAGCTGCAGTACAAAATTTTTTGGAAGAAGAAGGAATATCCACATTAAGATGGCCATCAAATTCTCCAGACGAACGTCATTGAACATGCCGGGGACATTCTTAAAACACGCATTAAGAAGCGAAACCCTCCCCCAATTACTCTACGAGAACTGAAAGATGCTGCTCGTGAAGAATGGGAGAGAATTCCGCAAGCCCAGCTCGACCATTTAATCGATAGCATGCACATCGCCTACAATCATGCATACAGGTCCATGGAGGAAATACTGATTATTAATTTTATTTAAAAACCTTTTTTTGCTTATTGATTTATTTTAAAAAATTTGTAATACATTGTACATTTTTCACCTCAAAAGAATAAATCATTTTTTTTTGTATGTTTATCTGACTTGGAGATTTATTTAGTATTGGTTAGTTGTACCAAAATGATGTTTACTTATATCAAAAAAATTATTTATAAAAATTAATAAAAAGATGAAATATTTCATTATTCCAAAGTTTTGGACATAGGTGTAGATATTTATACCTATCAAGTGCAAAACAAAGACGGTAGGTATATTCAGTGACTTTTCAAAATACTTTTCAGTATCCCAATAAAGTGTTTGTCATTATTTATCTTTTACCATTATTTAATACCTATAATTAATTTTATCAGTTCTATTTCAGAAACAGATTTCTTAGAAAATATATGCTCCTCGACTTTGTGGGTTATTTATGAATGCTTAAACCATTTTTTCTAATTAAAATTAATATTAACCTATTCACTAATCTTTTTTTTTCATAGTGTACTAATCATTTTTTTTTCATACTGTACGGTAAAGTGCCATTTCCCGGACTCAAACGAAAGGAAATGGCACTTTACGGTACACTTGTACTTTACAGTACTCTTCAATTCTCCCAATGTTGTTTGAAATAATAAGTGAAACAACTGCTGTTGCCAGCAATATGTATTAATGGAGTTGTTGATGGATTTACAGTGTTTTTTGTAATCGCGGAAGACGTGTGGCAGTGATGTGGCACTTCAACAAAAGTTTCGCCCCTTTGGATCATTCTTGCAATCTTGTTTTTGTCTTCAATCGATTCTTCTATATACTTTTCTGCACCCGAAGAACTCTTCCATCCACCGTGCTGTTTTAGAACTTTAAGGTCAGCTCCAGCATTGGCCAACAACGTTGAGGATGTCCTCCTGAAGCAATGACCTGTATACTTTTCTGGTTGGTCTAGTTTTAAGAACTTAGCTATTTTCTTAGGTGCTCCACCAACAGTATGTATACCAGCTCTTTGACACATAGATTTTCCTTGTCTATAACCCACCAAAAGAGCTTTCAGGGAGACGTGTTGCTGTAAATTCATGTATTTTCTAAACACATCCAAATAGTGAACCTAATCACTGTTAATCACAGTGAACGCTCGTCGAATATGCGTTTTTGTATGGTTAATCTATCGGTTATCTATGGGTTAATCTTAACTACTAGCTGAGTACCTTTGTTCCTTTGTCAGCACCTTCGACTGGTTTGGCTGATGGTCTACATATTCTTTTTTTAAAAAAGCTATCAACTTTGACATTCTCATTACCCATAATCATTGATTTTACCATCGAGTATTTGGACCATAATGAAGAAGGGTTAAATGTTTTTGACTGAAAATTTAAACTTGTAATGGTTTTGTAATATACCAAGGAAACATTAGCATTATTATTTCTGTTTCACAAAATTTCATAAAATAACTTTTCTTAACTTAACTTTATTTACATATTTTTATTTATTTTTCTTAGTGTTCCCGGTATATTCATTCCAAATATTTAATTCTTTCTGAGATTGTTAGAAGTCTATGCCCTCTAGTTGTCGCTTACAATAAGTTTATTGTTTAATTACACCTACAATAATGTTTATTTATTTTTAATACCCAATTTCTGATGAGTTCTCACAGGTGCCTCCGTATGTCCGAGCAATTAAAATAATTTCTTGTTCCGACAAAAAAACTTATCAGTCAAGCAAACAAAAATTATCGATTGTTAAAACAGAAATAAAAATTATTTTTGGTACGAGATTTATCGGTTAAAAAAGTTAGCAGTGAATTTGAGAGTTTAAAAAGAAAGTTATATTTCATAAATTGAGTGGTTTTTTCTCAACCTTTATTAGAAAAAAAGGGATTACATTAATTTTCTTTAATTGGAAATTGGAAAAATTTTGGTTGAATTCTATATGCAATTTGTTATTTGTTGGACAAAATTTCCATCCGCAACGCGGGATTTTTCTCTTCTAGCTGCTTTCCACTACTAAACACGTCATCTTACATCTTTTCCGAGGAAATTCTCTATCCTAAGTAAGAAAAGTCAAGCCGAAAGTTACCTAACAACTATAGATAGTTTTTTTTGGAAACAAAAACCCTCTAAGTGAGGTAAGCATTTTTTTTTAATTTTTGGTTTTCATATTTTAAGTCGGAAATTTTTATATAATTTATTTTGTTAATAAAAGTACATACATTTCAGATACTTTGGCAACTTATTTATAAAGTTGCATTCCAAATCATTTAAAAATTTCTTTATAGATGTTTAAACTTAACTTAATTTACGTATTATATAAATCAAATATTTTAATGTTTTTTTTTGAGGATTATTTCAAGTAATTTTTATGATTTTTGGCTGGTAGCTTAGAGCCGACAAAAAAAAATAAAAATAATTTATTTTGAATCAGTTGTTAAACATTTTTCTTTTTGTCTGAAAACTTATCCGATTTTAAACCTGCCTACTGATATTAGAGATGTTTTTCTATAATAAAATTTTATTTTAGGGTTTTTTTTTATTCTTTAATATCATTACCGTAAAACGCTGAAGTATTTGTATCAATCGACTAGATAAATAACTTACCGGTGTCATCAACTTGATCCAATCTTGGTGAACCATTTTGGAAGTGCCACTACTGGAAAGTTCCCGTATCTCTTGGAAATCCAGATAAGTTTAGTTATAAGGAAGTCATAATGGATAATTAAAGATAAAATTAGTCGTTGTTTTTTTTGTATCGTAAAATTAATTTGAATGATTGAACATTAAAATACAGTTTTGTTTTATAATAAAGCAAAAGAGCCAAAAGTAATTTGGAATAATTAAATATATAATTTTTTTTATATATATACATGCAGGTTGCTGCTAAAATAAATTACTATTTTTTTATGCTGTAAACAAACGTGTACACGTCTGGTATTTTCTTTATTTTACATACGCACTATTTCTATTATCATATAAGAGGACATTAATGCATATTTCATTACATTAAATTGATATAATATCTTTATATTTGATGATAACTGATATACATATTGTAACGTAATCAAATGGACTTATTAGAAGATTAAAATATTTAACAAGAGAATCTTATTTATTAATTAGAGGGAAGGTAGTTCATTTAAATTTAAACAGTTAAAGGAATGTAATAAAATTTAAATTATATTTCCATAAATTAAAATTGTCAACAAATCACCTGTTACATAATATAAGATTTAATAATATAAGATTTACCATACAGACGAGTAGGTTGATGGTTTCTAGGTATTATCTAAATATGTATTCATGATGCCTATAACAAATTATTCAAAATTAGTACTTATAAAGTTTTCACTGAAATTTTGCTTACATCTAATTATACAATCTGAAAATTAAAAAGATAAACAAATAATGGGGTTATGAATTAAATGACAGTGACATCAATTGTCACCTGATATAGGGTAGCTTCTAAAGAGATGTTTTGATATGTCAACTATGACAGAAGAAAAAGGTTAACGTAATTGACATAATTTAAATAATAAAAGATGTGATACAAACAAATTCCAATTTAGAAATATAAGATGTAATGTTTCCTAGTCTCAAAACAAAGCTTTATTAGATATTATTAAATTTATTTATAAAAAAAAACCATAAGGTTAATTTGATTGGATAATGAATGATATAAGCATAATTAGAGATATAGAGGGCGAATTTGAATATAAAAAAAGAAAAAAAGGAAAATCGGGGTAGTTATTGATTTTAAAAGGGGGAATTAGTTAATTTTTGGTTTTGGAAGGAATAAAAAATTTTTTTTTGTTAAGAAAAGTGATTAGAAACAGATTAATCAAAATCATATATGAAATTATGTCAAAATTGTAATTAGATAGTAAAATAGTGATTTGTGACCAGTGTAAGTTACCTTTAAAAGGTTCCCAAAGTAAAAGATGGATCCTGAGTGATCTTCGTAACATTTTGAACCGGATTCCACGTGGGAGGAAGGCAGGAGACCCACACGAATAGTCAACCACGGTCTACAAAACAATATAAAGGTATTCATATTGTTTAAAAACATCGAGACAGTATAAAACGCTATTAGGAGAAGTAATAAAAAGGTATTTAATGAATTCTTGTTAAATAAACTTACCAGTGTGTGAGAAACTAAATTTTCAATAACGCTTAGTGATCTATCGTCCATTTTTTTTGTAACTGTAATTATAGAAAGGACTACCAACTGTAAAACTTATAAAGAACTTACACATAATTGTTATGTGAGTTGCATAATTAATTGTAATAGTATTAGTTTCATTAGTGTGAATGTGTGAAGTATGAAAGAACATTTAAACGATCATGAATTTGTATTTGTATAACGAAATGTGTTAATATTTTTGAAACATTTATGTAATAAAACATTACATTGAATTTGGTTGATCTGTTTTGCATTTAACAGTAAATTTAATTAAAACTTCCATTTTTTTTAACATAATAATAATAATAGAATAAATCAACAATTGATATAGGGCGTTCAAATAACTACAATAATAAATAATAATAAATTATAATACCTAGAGCCTGTGAACCCACAGAACCCTGAGAAGGAAAGTTTTTTATTTGTTTTAATATATAAAAGGTTATGTTAGTGTCTGTAACATAAATCAATTATTCATGTAAAATCAGTTTCATTATAACATAAATCATAAATCATACATACACAGACAAACATAACAATATATTATTGTGGTTTGATAATTATATAAAAAATACATAAATTTGATTTTGGAAAATATTGAAAAAAAATTATTTTATATTAATGTCAGGTTTATGTCAAATGAGATGTTGACATAAATCAGGAAATATCGATGTAATGTTTTTTTTTTGAGTTCTTTGTCATTAGAGTAAGTGGGATGAAGGGAGTGACAGTGACAGTTAGTTGAAGTACAGTTTTGGAAAAAGTCACGAAAAGAAATGAAATTTTTTTTGAATAGTTAAATAAGTTGAAAAATGATAATTTAAAAAAAAAGGAGCAGTTGAATTTATAAAAAGTCAAGACAGTGAGTTGAAGGACAGTTTTGAAAGCACAGAAAAATAAGAATTATTAGGAGAAAAAGAACAGTTACCGTTTTAGATGAGAGGTTGCGAGGTGAAGGAAGTTTGAAAAAAGATTGAAGGGAGTTTTTTTTTAAAGAAAAAAAGAAACCAGTACCTAAAAAAAAATACTTCAAAGAAGAGTTTGAAGCACATGATTGAAATAATCGGGCAAGGACGTTTTAGTAACGTGTGAAAAGAAAAGTGGACAGACAATATAAAAAAAGACAGTAAGACGAATTTAGTTAAGGTTAGTAATAAATTTAATTAAGAGTAGATAGGAATAGATAAGAGTAGATAGGAATAGATAAGAGTAGATAGGAATAGATAAGAGTAGATAGAGTGTTTATTAGGTAAGTTTTTTTTTTCTGTAATAAAAATTTAAAAAAAAAAATAATTTTTTTCAAAAAATATTTTTTAAATAAATAACATTTAAAATTAAAAATTTGAAATTTAAAATTAAAACTTAAAAACAAAATCATTTGAGCTAGCCGAGGTTTTGAAATTTAACCAAAATTTTTTTATAATTATAAATTCAAACCATAATAAAATGACGCAACCAACGTGGGGCTCTATTAAAATTAAAATTTAGAAAATTTTTAATTAAAAATTGTAATAAGATATATGAAGAACCCTCCCAAGTATTTTTTTTAATTCATAAATTTAATCATATCTTATTTTAATAAAAAAAAAATGTCTGAGTTAGAAAATGATGAAGTATGCAGAAATAATATTGGAGAAGGAGATAAAGATGATGAGGGGGACAGTTTGGATCAGGAAATGCAATTTAAGGGATTTGAAAAAGAAATAACAGAAGATAAATCAGACATGAATGATGAAAGAATAGTTGTACATCCAGAGGAAAATACAGGGGAAATAAATGTAATGGATATATTACAAAAGATGATGAATAAAATGGATATGTTACAAAAGATGATGAATAATATGGATGGTATTAAAGAAGAAGTTAAGATAAATATGGATGGTATTAAAGAAGAAGTCAAGATAAATATGGATTGTATTAAAGAAGAAATAAAAGAAGCAAATAAAAGATTAGAAGAAAAGTTGGACAAAAGATGTAAAACTTTAAATGTAAAGATGCAGAATATAGAGTTGGAGAATAAGAAAATAAGAGAAGAAGTACAAAGGACTGAAAAAAAGGTAATAGAAAGTCAAAAATTAGTGGGAGGATTGGAAAATAGAATCGATAAAATGAATGCAGAAATAAGAAGAGATATTGACAATATCTGTAATAACGCAGTGGAAAATAAATGGATAGAAGTAAATGAAATATTAAAAGAAAGTATTATTGATGAATGTAAAGATTTGGTAAATAAAAATAATGGAAAAGTTTATGATGGATTTAAAGAGAAGTTTATAGAATTGAAGATAAATATATCAGACACATAAAAGAAGTTAAGGAGGAAATAGTGCAAAGGTTGGACCAAGAAAAGAGAGAAAATGATCAAGAAAAACTAAACATCAGAGGTATTATTAATGAAAATTATGAAGAGATAAGTAGAGAAAGGATCCATATTATTGGAGGAAATTTGGATCACAATCTTAAATTTTATGGTGATGATAATAAAGTTCATCCTAAGATTTTTCTTCGAAGTTTGAAGAATAGGATAAAAGGAATTAGAAAAATAGAAGATATAAAAGAGGTTATTAGAGGAACTATGATAGGAGAGGCATATGTATGGTTTACAAGTAAAGAAGATGTAATAGGTAGTGAAGAAGTATTTGAAAAATTATTTTTAGAAAAATATTGGGGGGAGATACAGCAGGAAAATTGTCGAGAAAATTTATATTTTGGAAAACATAGAGAAGGCAATAAACATTCACATGCTATGAAGTTATATGTGGAGGCTCAATTTTTAGAACCAAAAATGAGAGAAGAAGAAATTGTTCGTTATTTGGCAAGACAATATGAAAATAGAATAAAAGAAACCATAATTTTGAGTGATATAAAAACAATGGAACAACTGACAAATTATTTGATGAGAATCGATAATGGAATGTCAGAGAGGAATTATGAGCATACAAATCGGAGGGATGATATAAGAGGTAGATATGGACAAAATTACCGGCAAGGAGTAAATGAAAATCAAAATTATAGAAGATATGAACAAGGAAGAGTGAATCAAAATAGATCTGAAAATGGAAGAAATAGAGATAACCAAAATAGAAGAGAAGAAAATATAGGAAATAATTATAGACAGCATGAACAAGGTAACATAAATTATTATAATAGGGGGGAAAGAAGAAATTATGGTAATGGAAATCAAATAAATAATAATTCTCGGAGAGAATTTCATAATAGAAATGAAGATAATCAAGTAATTAGGAACGAGGAGAGAAGTAATAATTACAGGGAAAATTATAGAAGGTCGCCAGATAGAACTATAGAAAACAATATGAATAGAAGAGTGAATGTTGTTCAACAAAGAGAAAATGAAAGAATGGATACAGAACCGGAAGTTTCCAATTCCACATTGGAACAACAAAATTTTTATTAAATCACGATCTCAAAAACTGTAAATATGAACATCCATCAGCGTTCATAAATTTAGAAGAAGAAGAAGTAAAAATTAATAAAACCAGTAGTAGTAGTTTAAAATTTATGCAAGCCAAATTATTAAATGCGTTTGAGGGTCCATACAAAATAAATAAGGTAGGAATTAATAGTTATGAATTAATAGATCTAAACAATTTGAAAATTAGAGGTGTTTTTCATATTTCTGATTTGTATCTGATTTATAAACATACAGATTAAAATTTAAAAAAAAAATTAATATAAAAAGATTTGTTTAAAATAAGATTTATAAAATAATAACTTTTGGCAAATTGAATTTGCATTAGGTTAATTATAATTTATATAAAGATTGTTGGTTTCAAATAATATTTATTTAATGAATATAATAGATGGAAAATTGAATTTTTAAAAAAATTTTATACATAAAATTGTTATAAAAATTAAATTGGGGGGAATTATTGTGGTTTGATAATTATATAAAAAATACATAAATTTGATTTTGGAAAATATTGAAAAAAAATTATTTTATATTAATGTCAGGTTTATGTCAAATGAGATGTTGACATAAATCAGGAAATATCGATGTAATGTTTTTTTTTTGAGTTCTTTGTCATTAGAGTAAGTGGGATGAAGGGAGTGACAGTGACAGTTAGTTGAAGGACAGTTTTGGAAAAAGTCACGAAAAGAAATGAAATTTTTTTTGAATAGTTAAATAAGTTGAAAAATGATAATTTAAAAAAAAAGGAGCAGTTGAATTTATAAAAAGTCAAGACAGTGAGTTGAAGGACAGTTTTGAAAGCACAGAAAAATAAGAATTATTAGGAGAAAAAGAACAGTTACCGTTTTAGATGAGAGGTTGCGAGGTGAAGGAAGTTTGACAAAGATTGAAGGGAGTTTTTTTTTAAAGAAAAAAAGAAACCAGTACCTAAAAAAAATACTTCAAAGAAGAGTTTGAAGCACATGATTGAAATAATCGGGCAAGGACGTTTTAGTAACGTGTGAAAAGAAAAGTGGAGAGACAATATAAAAAAAGACAGTAAGACGAATTTAGTTAAGGTTAGTAATAAATTTAATTAAGAGTAGATAGGAATAGATAAGAGTAGATAGGAATAGATAAGAGTAGATAGGAATAGATAAGAGTAGATAGAGTGTTTATTAGGTAAGTTTTTTTTTCTGTAATAAAAATTAAAAAAAAAAAAAAATAATTTTTTTCAAAAAATATTTTTTAAATAAATAACATTTAAAATTAAAAATTTGAAATTTAAAATTAAAACTTAAAAACAAAATCATTTGAGCTAGCCGAGGTTTTGAAATTTAACCAAAATTTTTTTATAATTATAAATTCAAACCATAATAATATATTTATTTAGTATTACTACATTATTTTTCTATATTCTCATTAAAATTTAATTTTCTATTTAAATTTACTTCATCTTATTTGGTTATACCCTCCTAGGAGCCAACTGGAAGGCGGCTTTTCTTGATTTTAGCCTGGTAAAAGTGTATTGTCGGATAGTAAAATCAAGTGGCGCCCCTTTTTATTATTATTTTTCAAATTAAAAATAAACCCGCCCGTCTTCACTGTTAGCTAGCGGCAACTATCTCGACAATTAACAAAAAAAAATGTATAACTCTAGTTGGTAAAGTAGGTTGGAACTGGTTAAACACGCCACAAACTATTAAAAAGAATATTTTTTAAAAACTCTTCTTACCACATCCATAAAGCAAGCCAACATCACATTTTCATCAGCACTACTTTTCAAATTGTGTTGTTAACGCCAGTTGCAAAACAGCGTATATTCTTTTTCATATCCTTTCACAGACTTAACTGGAATAATTTGCCCTATGGCTTTTGCAGTTTTCTCAGCAATTTCATCTAATTTTAGATCTATTTTCTCCGCAGATATTTCGTGTGTGCAGAAAAATTCAATATGTCTGCCTTTATTTACATTGTTACTTGATAACCGCTGTTCATTTTTTATTTATAAAGCAAATCAACCATGTTAAGAATAAATCGAGTAACATAATTTTTTCACAAAAATTTACATGACTTCATAATAAAATGATCAAATATGTCATTTCAGTTTCCTATTTTATTGCGTTTAAAACCAAACAACAGATAAATTACATTCAGCATTGCCAGAGCTGATACAATTGTACTAAATACAAGGAAAGAGAGTGGACAGTGGACGCGTAACCTGAATAAAACTGTTACCTCTTCCCATATCGTCGATGGGGTCAGTGGCGTAACGTAATGTTTAAAATACATTTTTATATTTTGCACTTATAAAAACCGATAAAATTAATGAAAGCGAAAATGAAATAGATAGTCAATATTTTTACGATGACCAAGATGTCTAAAATTTTCAAATAACACGTACCAAAATACCAGCTTTGTTATTAACAATGAGTTAATAAAAAAAATTTTTCAATATACGGACCGCGAGGGTTGTTTAATTTATTAAAACGGACCCCGATCGAAATTAATTGATGACCCCTGGTCTAGCCCCATATGGGTAGTACCTAAACAGAAAAATAAACAAATGATATAATGATGATAAAACAATCGATGACAAATATCCTTTCCAAATATAACCGAATTGCTAGATAAGCCTGGCAAGTGCCAATATTTTACTACCTTGAACCTTGCAAGCGAATATCACCAAATTGAAATGAGCGAAGATGTCGAGAAAACAGCATTTAATACAGAGAAATGGCCATTACGAATTCTTACGAATGCCTTTCGGGCTTAAAAATGCCTCTGCAACTTTCCAATGAGTGATGGATAACATTCTCAGAGGAATCCAAAACGAGAAATGTTTGGTGTATTTAGATGACATCATCATTTTCTCAACATCTCTTCAGGAACACCTCGAAAGATTGAAGACAGTATTTCAATTTCTTAGAAAGGAAGTGGCGTATCTTGGCCATGTGGTAACTCCAGAAGGAGTCCGTCCAACTCCTGACAAAATAAAAGTCATTAAAAATTTTCCCTTGACTAAAACCACAAAACAAAGAAAAGGGTTCCTCGTTCTGTTAGGATACTATAGAAGGTTTATTCATAACTTTGTTTATTCATAACTTTTATAAAGGGTGCAAAAATTGAGCATAACGCAGGATTTCTTGAATGTTTCGAAACTTGTAAAAATATATTAACAAATGAACAAATACTACAATACCCAGACTTAAACAAACCGTTTAACCTTACTACCGATGCTAGTAACGTAGCTTTGGACGCCGTTTTATCCCAGTAAAGATTTACCAGTATCGTATACCTCACGTACGCTCAGAAAGAAATTACAGTATTATTAAAAAGGAATTATTATGTATAGTTTGGGAAACAAAATATTTTAGACCGTATCTGTACGGCCGAAAATTCTTCATTATAACAGATCATAAACCCCTACAATATTTATTTTCGCTAAAAGATCCCAGTTCAAAGTTATTACATTGGAAAATTAAACCAGAAGAATTTGACTACACTAAAATCTATAAAAAGGAAACTCAAAATACAAATGCCGATGCCTTAAGCAGAATATAAATTCACTCAAAAGAAACGCAAAATGTTTGGGATGGAATAGACAGTATAATATAGAATGTCCAAGAACCTTATCGAGATTTACAAACGCCAGATATTAATGATATTCTAAACCAAACCCAAAACCTACCAACCAATCCGGGATCCTCTAGTCCAGACCTGGACTTTGTTGATCCCGACCTAATATAGCAACATGCTGAAGTTGACGAAACTATTAATTCAAACGCGGAAGATCCCATTGTGGGAATACCAATAAGCGATTCCCCCGTGAACCATGGTCAAAATCAAGTAATAATACAATCCGTTTTTCATTCACCAGCTAAACCCAAAATTAAAATTTTATTCGAACGTATAAACAAAGGATACAAATTTCAAACAATAACTTTGAACAAGATATAGTTAATTTTGTAAAAGAATACATTGCTTCTAATGTACAATATCATTTATATTTTGAGAAGCCTAAAATTTTTGAACCATTTTGCGAAGTAATAAGAAAATATTTCAAATGGCCCTCGCTCAAATTCCGTAAATGTAACTACAAAATCAGAAATCCCAGGAACAATTAAGGTTCTCCACGAAGGAAAAACTAACCACCGCGGAATAGATGAAACTTATAATAGAATATAATAGAATGAAAAATAAATACTACTGGCCAAACTTAAAATAGTCAATTCAAACATACATTAACAACTGCGAAATTTGCCAAAGGCGCAAGTACGAAAGACACCTTTTAAAATCCAAATGAACGTTACTCCTACCCGAGTGAGACCTTTCGAAATTATACATATTATTGACATTTATGGTACTAACCCTTACTGTGTGAAAGTTCATCTTATTCAGAACAATAAACAACTAAAAGTTTGTATTTACTTTCACTATTTATTCTAAAAATACTTTAATTGCAATGACAGCCGTTTCTAATACAATTTCAAAAATAATATCTTCGGCTACATCTGCAATAATTTCATTCAAATCACACAATAATGTTGGTACAAAATTGATAAATGTAAAAACAAAATTACCTAAATTAAAAAAATCTGGTGTTTACAAAATTAATTGTCCAAAATGTAATGCTGTATATATAGGTCAAACACAAAGAAATTTTGAAATAAGATTCAATGAACATTTAAGAGCATATATGTTAAAATTGAATATTTATTTTTTTTGTTGCTATGTAAAATGTTACTATGTATGTATAATTATTGACAGTTTTATGTGACATTAAAATATTGGTTTTTTCCTGTATTTTAATTTAAGTTGGTTTTATTCCATAATTGGATACTTGAAAATATATTTTGAACGGTTAGTTCATTTGTATTTTACATTTTTTGGAGGCCCCGGCGAGATCCCCCTGAGATGGATAAAACCAAGAAATATTTTGGAATCATTTGTGTGTCATTCCAAAATATTTATGATGAGACGGATGGTGTTTTGAAGCAACAGAATCCTGATCAGAAAGTTTTGAAATGTAATCTTGAAATTTTGGAGAAGAAAGTGTTTTCATTGATTGATTTGCATAATAAGATAATAGCTTATATGTTGGATGAAGCTAACAGCGAAGAAACAATTTTACAAGAAGTAGACATTATGGATGATATTAATCGCAAGTATAATTTTATTAAAATTTCTGTAGATCAGTTTCTAAATTCAGATAACATAGAATCGGTTAAAAGTAGCAAAACCAGTTTAAAATTACCCAAAATAGAATTTGTCAAATTTGGCGGCGATATTAAGAATTGGTTGACATTTTGGTCACAGTTCAAACGAATTGATGAAGATGAGGACATCGCTCTAGAAGATAAGTTCCAATATCTTATTCAAGCCACGATACCAAAGTCTAGAGCTCGTCAATTAGTAGAAAGTTATCCACTTACTCATGATAATTACCCAAAGGCAATTGAAAGTTTAAAGTCTAGGTTCGGTCGTAAAGATTTACTTATTGAATTTTATGTCAGGGAGTTGTTAAATTTAGTTCTTAATAATTTAAATGCAAAAATTAGTTTAACAAAATTATATGATAGTATTGAATCTCAATTACGGTCATTAGAAACTTTAGGTGTAACATCCGATAATTATGCAGCCATGCTCTATCCTTTAGTAGAATCGTGTTTACCAGAAGAAATTTTGAGAGCATGGCAACGCAGTAACAGTTATGATTTAGAGTCTAGTTCAAAATCACGATTACATGCTTTTATGACATTTTTAAGAAGGGAAGTAGAAAGTGAAGAGCGAATTTCTTTGGCAGTTTCTGGTTTTGATTGTACTAAAAAGAAACCTTTAGTTTCTGATCATGGAAATAAATTCAAATTTTCTACTTCAGCAGCTCTTCTTGATAATGAAAAAGATATTTATTGTATTTTCTGTAACAAAATTAGGAAATGTTTATTCGAATTCCATGGTAGTTACTTCGCTTTTGTCTATGAATGCCAGTATTCAAAATTTGTGTTTAGATGTTTTAAGCATAGTTTCTCCAGAAGAGAGTAAGACCACAAAAGAAAAGGAACAAAGGATAATAGAACAATTTGTAAATAATATTAAGATTGATGCTGAAGGTAGGTATGAAGTCGGATTGTGTCGGGTTGATGATCATCCGCCTTTACCTTCCAACTATGATTTGTCTAAAAAGCGTTTAAAAAATTTAATGTTAAAATTGAAAAAAGATGGGTACTACAATCATTACGATGAAGTTTTTAAAGAATGGCTGGTTGAAGGAGTGATTGAGGAAATTTCAGAAGACACAATAAGCAGAGTTGAAGTAGGACATTATTATAGGCATGTTATTAAACTGAGTAGTCAAACTTCAAAGTTACGTCCTGTTTTTCATGCTTCAGCTTGGATGAAGGATGCTCCATCACTTAATATGTGTTTAGAGAAATGTTCAAATCTTTTAGAGTTAATTCCTTCTATAATATTACGTTTTCGTCTTGAGAGATTGGGTGTTATTTCGCATATTAAAAAAGCATTTTTACAAAATAGCTATGCTGGTGTTCAAACTTTATTAAGTATTTTAAGGGAACATTTTTGGATTGTTAAGGGTAGAAAAAATATCAAGAGAATTTTATTGAAGTGTACAGTTTGATATTTTAATGTCACATCAAAACTGTCAATAATTATACATACATAGTAACATTTTACATAGCAACAAAAAAAATAAATATTCAATTTTAACAATATAGATTACAACAACCAGATAAGTCAAACTATGCCAAACACGTTCTTGAACATCCACACTCACTCATACACACTAATGACATTCAAATATTACACACCTGTGATAAAAAACAAAATTTAGATTTCCTCGAAGAACTTGAAATCAAAAGACATCTAGCAGATCAACAATATAAAGTAGTTAATGAACAAATAAATCTTGGAAGTTCACCACTATTAAACTGTTTACTTTGATTGAGTCTTCATTTTATACATAGATAAGACGTAATTATAACACAAATATATTAAGTTATTGTAAAGATCAGCAGGATATAGTTTTTTCCTGGTTTTTCTATATCATTGCACAGTTATACTGATCTTAGAGGGAAATACATCCAGGATAATCCCTTAGGGCTAATAACATCTAGGCTTTAATATTGTTATGTCTTATTACTTCCTTACTTGGTCTAGCCTTAACTACCTATCAAGATCAAGTACCTAGTTACAAACAAACAAAGTGTAACTTCAATATGTCAATCTGACGATGCTATTTCGATAGCGAAACGGCTGTCATTGCAATTAAAGTATTTTTAGAATAAATAGTGAAAGTTAATACAACCTTTTAGTTGTTTATTGTTCTGAATATTATTGACACATATACTGCCTAAGGAGAAAAATACCTTTTCATAATATGCATAGGCCTACCACAAAACGGCATTAGAGTCAACCGAAATTGCTAATAAACTTATAAAACTTTCTTCTCTCATCATGGAATACCTGATCAAATCATTACTGATAACGGAACAGAATTTAAAAATACAGTAATATAATAATTATTAACACTTCATAAAGTAAAAATACACTTTTGCTCACCTTACCACCCACAATCAAATTGTCCTGTTGAAAAAGTGCATTCCACCTTTGATGAACAGAACACATTAGATTACTAAATACTAAAGGTTTCAGTAAAACCTCAAATCGTATGAAAATAAAATGCGTCCTTTTAGCCTACAACCCATACTATATACACTCTTCCACAAAATTAAAGCCAATAGATATCATTAATGGGCACATAAAAACAGAAAATCCGTTTGATATAAATATAGTGTGATGATTTGAATTAGTATTTAATACACAATCTATACAAAAATCAAGAACGAATAGTGTCTAAATTAAACTCACAACTACTACTTTTAATACAACCGTACAAAAAATCACACAATTATTAGAATCAAAAATAGAAAAAATCGAATCGATGGTTAATTCAGAGATAATTCAATATTTATTAAAGACTCACGCATGTGCATGTGCGTAATGTGACTACGCAAGTGCTACGTATACTATTTTATTTATAGCCATACATTTATAATAATTGTTTCCTTACCTTATATACAGATCAAAAAAATAAATTTGTTTAAGAATACACATTAAAAATATATTTTCAGATTCAAAAATTTAACAAAGGCTTGTTAATATTTTATTTATTATTTTCCATTAGCCTTGTTTCTATAAGCTTAACGTAAAGATTTAATCCATATTGGTTGGCTTCCTCGTAATAGGGCAACGATTTCATTTCCTTCAACCAAGCAGCAATTTTCGGATACTTTGATTCGTCGAAAGAGTAAAATACATTACAAGTTGAAATTGTTGTAACATAGGAAAAATCGGCTACAGTCAAATGATCTCCAGCAACAAATTTGTATTTTTCCAAAAATTCTTCGGTTACTTTGTAAGCATCTTCTAATAGTGCTAGAAACCTTGGATTAGGTTCTTTATCTCCTTCAAAAATAATTCCTTTCTGAAAAATAAACAATAATAGCCATCATATGTGAGTAAAATACTATACTTTGTCCACGAGTTTCAAATAAAATTTACTAGTAATTATTCAAAAATCTATATTTTTAATTAAAATATTAGCATAATTAATCTACCTTAATATTAAATAAATACTTAAATTATACTGTTTATTTGCTGATATTAATAGTGGTGTTTGCATTTACACAGTTGTGTATGTATCTACGTAAGTTTTTACGGATATATTTTAGTTTAATACATTTACATTTTATTAAATTGGATTTAATAAATTTGGCACAATAATAAATATACCTTTGTCCTAAAATATGTATTAGTTAGATAAAAACTTAAAGATCAAAAGATACTGTGTAAAAAAAATATAGAGAATATTTTCATACCAAGTTTAGACATACGTGTTGTTGTGACGTTACACAGTGAATAATAGGTAACATTATACTTAAGGAAGCACATGTATAATTAAAGTTTTATAGGATTGTCGTGGACAAATACTATTAAATTGGTAACTAACCGAAATTATTACGGCTCTTGCGAAAAAAACACCAGAGTCATAATGTAGACGATGGTCAATAATTGCTCTTTGCTTTATATCCTTTGGATACAGGCGATCATCTTTTCCATACTTAGATACAAGGTAAGTCATAATAGCATGGCTATCGACTAATATAAACCCATCATCATCCAAGACTGGTACTGTGTGTTGAGGATTAAGCTAAAAAGAATCCAATACTAGATATTATAATGTAAAAAAATTGCGGCTCATATAAAATATAAAAGTAATTATGGGCCAAGGTAAAAAAGTGAGTTATTATTGTCCAGGTCCTTTAATGGATTCGAGACAATAATACACTTTTCTACCGTGGCTCATATAGCATTATTTTCACTACCGGCATTTTCCCGAGTAACACCAAACTGGTACCGAGTAACACCAAAAGGTACTTCAACTATATTTTAAAAGTAATATTAAAACCATTTGATCTTAAAGAAAGCTTTAAGGTCGCAATAAAACCTCTTTCAGCACAAAATGTCCCACTCTTAAAAATGTCAATAACACTATAAATAAAAACCTTAATAAAACCGTTTTAAAACCGTTTAAAATGTCAAAAATTATTTGAAAAAACACGGTTTTGCTGATGTTTTTGTCATATACAATTTGGTAGAGATTGAAATAGTTGGCGAAATTAACTTTATTATGTGTTTCAATAACTTCCTATTCCTTTACCTATTCCAAATAACAAATAATAGACTTAATACGTTCGCAATTTCGACTCATTAAAACTGGTTTGCCTTAATATGATTATAACAAATGCCGTTTGGTAGAAAAACATAACCTAAAATTTGAATTAATGTTGATACTTGTGTTGCAATTTCATGGGAGTCTTTTTACAAAAGTGTGGAATCTAACCTATCCCAATTCTTGGCTTTTAAAATTTCCTTTTTTACTTTTTTTTTTAATTTCCAGTACTTCATTTTAAAATATTGTAGTCCAATTTCTGCCATCTTAACTACGCAGCTTTTCACATAAATAATATGTTTTTATTAAATATTTCACAAAAACGGCCAAATTCTACACCACTGTTTGATGTTTCTCATCAAAATGTCATGTTCATTATAACATGAAACGAGAGGGAGTGGTTTTAGTTTTATTATTGTCAAATTTAAATTAAATTACCCTTAGCTAATACCAAATTTACTTAACTAAGAGCAATCTGTTTTAAAATTGTTTTATAATTACATTTAAAAAGGCTGTTATTACAGATAATAAATGAAATAGTTTTATTGTTTACGAATCAGTGACAAAATAACCTTAAGATCAAATAGATTTAATGGTTTAATTTTTAGATTAAGAATATTTTTAAAACTAGGTACATTAAAACTAAAATGACGATGACCTCATTAAAACCTAAGAAACTTTCAGTATTTCACAAAATTAAAGGGTTGTATAGTTACTAGAAATAAAGCATTTATAAAACTATATTAAAACTAAAAAAAGTCTAAATAATCTTATTCTGTACACTTAATGCTTTTCATTAAAGCATGTATTAAAGCTAAACAGTTTTTATGAACTAAGAGTATATTGTAATAAATTACAATTGATAATGATTGATAAAATTATTTTAATTAATGTAATTGTTATTATATTTATTGTTTTTATTTCTTTTTTATTTTATATTAAAGATTTGTGGGGCTAAAATTTACTGATTATGTTTATTTAATTTATATTTAACTTTTAGTTATCCAAAATACCTTAAAACTTCTTTATTATCACTTATTTTTATTTTATACAAACTGTATATTATCAAAACTTTTAAATTATCAGATTTAAATCAATATATTAAATTTTTAATCTGTTATTATTATTATTTTTAGCTTATTTATGTGTATTATTAAGCATGAGCAGTTTTCTTAATCTCAGAAGTCGGTTCACATACAAATCAACGACAAAAATATTTATTTTATTTATTATACTATGAAGTAACGTACCCTTTACCTATCTTACGTTACAACTCTGAATAAACTAGTTATGCGCATGTAGATTTGAACTATGAAATTATAGTTATATTCGCATAGAACAGATGCTATTGTGTGGTTGTTAGCCGTTATCAAAACATTGTATAGAAATTTTATATTCAAATCAAGTTGTGTTAGAAAAAATTTTTAATGGATATTGAGATTTACCATTCGCAATAAGTTTATAAGTATTTTGAAAGTGATTATGGTTACAATGAGTTATAGTAAACACATACCGTATAAATCACTTCCTTGGGTGGATTGAAATGGAACTATCCCAAAAATTATTATCTCGTTCTCGGCTTCTCAGAAATGGAAAACTTTTTAACCACTTCTCCAGATATCCAAATTTATTAGTGCAGGTAGGTATAAAAAAAAATTTTATTTTAATTCTTGCTGATAGTTTTTTATTAAAATATCCAGTTTTCAGTTGTCCAGCGATTACAAATTCATATTATTTTTACTTAAGTTATTGTGCGGCCATGTTTAATTTTTACAGGAAGTCAGCCATTAATTAGTAGTAATTTTAAAAACAATCAAGCGTGGATCGACTTACAGGTGAAATTAGAATGACCTCTTTCTTAAATTTTTCTGGCTTTTTATATGCTCACGCCGGAAGTTATAACAATGGCGTATTTTTCGAAAGTGTTTTGTTTTTTTAACCTTAATTTAATGAATTTTTTAAAAATTAAATTTTTATTTGAGACTTTCTATGTTTCTAATTGATGCCTAATGAAATTATATAACTTATAGTATTACAAAAATAACCTCTTTTAATTTTTAATCCCAGTTTTCCTTACTAAATTAACAATTTACTGGAGCTATACAATGGCGGACATCTTAACAATTTATAATAAAATTTTAAATAATTATGAGCAAATATTTCCTTTTCATATTTAATTTTAGCATAGAATGAAAATTTATATAGTCAAATATGGCCAGTAAACTTTTTCTTTTCACAAATATACTTATTTTGTTTTATATTTGCATTTAAAACTTATTGCGTCGTAACAATTTTTATGTAAAATTAATTAAATAAACAATATAACAACACTTAATATTATAAATGAACAACTTAAAATTAAATATCTTACAATAATACATAGTTTTAATAAACAATAACACTAAATTAAACACTTAATGTTAAGTTCATGTCCTTACATTATAATCCCTTTCTTTAGTCTATATTTCCAGTTTGTAATCACCGTATCACTATTTACAGTGTCTTTCCACTAGTTTTATCGGTCACAAGGTTATTTGTAAACTTTTAATTGTTCAGTCTTTGTTTACAAACAATTTTAATCACTTTCTTTACAATGTGATATATGATAAATTTCAATATCTTTTTAGCTTCTTTCAAGATAATATCCTGCATCAAATCATGAATTATATTAACTTTAGTTTTATCTTATTGATATTTTAATTAAACTAATTTTACTTTATATAACTATTAGAATTTGTCTCATGTAGCTAATATTAATTTAATATTATTCAGTATTGTCATATACTAATGTTTATTTTTATTTTTATTTTTAGCTTGTACATCATAGAATAATGGACTTAATTATTGAATCGACTCCTGATGTTAGTGTTTCTTTATAAGGACTCATCCGTTATCAAGTCAATTTTGTGTGTGTGTCTATTAAGATTTATTGTGTAGTTCCAACAAAGAAGTTTTATGGTAAATTCATCATACAAAAGAAAAAACTTCAAACCTAAATCCTTTTTTTCTTATTATTTATCACAATCTTAATTAAATTTTGGTAAGTTATTATTATTATTATTTTGAATCATTACAATATATACTTACAAGGTAACTTTAAAACCATTGCGTATTTATTTACCACAATAAACTTGTTTTAAAACCATAATAAACCCAAAAGGATTGTATTGTGCTACTTGGGATATTTTTTTAAATATCAATTTTTAAAACAAATAAAAAATTTGGCCGGTCACCAGTCACTCGCGTTTTACTTGACATGACAATTACAAGGCAACAACCATAACATATGCAATAATTTTTTTTTATTTTATAATAAGTATTGTGTTGTTAGGATCGCTTGGAAAATTCATGGATAAGTCAACTGATTTTTAAATAGGTACGTGCAAATAAGTAAGGAAAAATATTTTTTTATTTTGTCTTTGCATCAATTAACTTAACATTCTGTTAAATGGATTGAGATTAAGTTCTAATCAAGTAGTTCCTGTATTTTTCTACCTTAGTTAATAATGAAAAACTTTACTACCTCAACAAAAGTCAATAAAGTTAGGTTCAGAAAAAAATAATTTATTTCTGATTTACTTATATTGTTAATAAATTATATATTAAGCTAATTACATAATTCAATAAATGATAAATAAATGACTATTTCTGTACTTCAAAATTCAGTAAAAATGCCCAAACAATTTTAAATTTAAATCTTTATTTTTATTTTTATTTTATTTTTACATACTTAAAATATAAGCTTTATAAAATATTTAATTACAATAATAATGTCAATCTTAATTAGTTTTTTTGTGTACTTCTTAATATTTTTATAATTCATAGGTATTGATTGTTTTGTTTAACAAAAACGCATGGATTAGGAATGTCTGTGCTCAATCGCTTTTAAATCGGCAACAAAAAACAAATTAAGATACTATAATTAGTGAAATAAAGACTTGCTTAAAGACATTCAATTTAGGAGAAAAGTTGACAACGAATATGCGAGTGGCGTTACAATATCACATCGACGGAAATAAATGCATTGACAATAAGAATTCCTATCGACACTCCTACTTGACACAATATCAAAGAAAGAATTAATATCAAAAGTATTTCCAAAACAGGAAATAAAATACCTGACAACAATAGCAAATTATAAATTAGGTAATTTACAGACTTCACTGTGCATACAATTTTTTGTTTTCTTATTAGGAAATTTCCTACATACAGTAAAATTAAAACAAAAAGCCGAGTAAAAAGCATTGCACGTCATAATTGTGATGTTGCCATATATCAAAACTAGTAAAAAAAGTAGGGATTTATCAAATTTAATAATCAGAAAACTCATAACTAGAGCATAGGAGAGAAATAGTTACATGCAGTTCCGGGATTCGATTGATGCAGTGTCGGTGATAATAATATATTTGTATCAGTTCAACCAGTTGTCTTGTGCCATTTTTTAAGCCTTAATTATTTTATTTTTATTTTTAATCCTAACAATTCGAACCAAAATCGTCTATTAAGGGGTATAGAAGGGGTGGTTTTTAGGGGTGAAATTGGTTTTTTGCGATTTGTGACTAAAGAATGCATCCTATAGAAAAAATTCAAATGAAAAAGTTGTTGAAAATAAAAAAATCTACAACTTATGTAATAATCATTTTTGCCCTAACCTTAAAAATTTCCGAAAAAAATCCAAAAAACCGATTTTTTGGTTTTTAATATTTTTCTTTTACAAAAATGGCTCGATTGAGCTAAAAGTTTGATAAATATACTTTGTGCTATTCTAAAAATACTGTATTTTTTTCATTAAGAAATATTTAGCCGTTATAATAAAATTCCACTTAAAAAAATTTGATAATTTTCAATCACCATTTTGAAACATTTTTTTTTATCTTTGACGGCTTATTTTTTTCGTTTTTTTTGTCTATTTTATGAATGGTATAGGTACGTTAAAATAGGTTTTTTGGATTTTTTCGGAAATTTTTGAGGTTAGGGCAAAAATAATAATTACATAAGTTGTAGATTTTTTTATTTCCAACAACTTTTTCATTTGACTTATTTCAATAGGATACATTGTTTAGTCACAAATCGCAAAAAACCATTTTCACCCCTAAAAACCACCCCTCCTATACCCCCTAATAGACGATTTAAGTTCGAAATATTTTTTTTATTTAGTTATATCTTTGACTAAATTGTGCCATTAGTTTGCTGTAAGAAAAGATTTATTCTTTCAATCAGGTAACACGACTGGACTATATTAAGAGCTGATAACTTAAAGATTATTTTGAAAATAGAAGTATGTACTGGAAATGCAAAAGTATTTATTTTAAACATAAATTAATTGATTGGCATATCTAATGAACTTGAAATGAAACGCACATGTAATAAAAATTTTGAAGGTTACTTCAGAAATCATTTGTAAATTTAATGCAGTTGCCCAAAAGGATAGAAATGCAAATTTACTTTAAATATAAAAAAGGACTTCAAGACTGAAATAAAATAAAATAAAAATGGTATAGGTACGTTAAAATATATACCTATATTAATGTGATTTTGAAGAACTGAAATAATTTTATTAATACCACAATATCAGAAGACTTAACCTTAAATAGTTGTTTGAAGAAGACGAAGAAATTAAATCGGCCTTTTTGTTTGGCAACAGTGCTTTCTTGTAAAATAATACCGCTCTAAAATATAGTGTTGTTATTATCTATGATGTACAACCCTTTTTGTTTTAATTTTACTGCAATTACATTATGTACATTCATGACACAAAGATCTTTACACCATGATGTACATTTACTGTTTGTAGATAGATTGTAGATTGCAGAAGGGGTCGATTGGCCCAGTTGACCTTACTACACTGCGACCTATAAGATCTTTTGTGTATACCCTACATCTATATTTTAGTCCAAAAGGTCTAGGCTTCTAAGAAAGTCCATTATCCGTTTTGGAGCTAGGTTTGTAATCTGATCAGGATCAAGGAATACCTGTTCCAGATATTTATGGCGTTGCCGAACAATTACTCTGCAATTATTGCAGATAATATGTTCTGACGTCTCATCTGCCTCATCGCAGAATCTGCATGTCCCACTGTCCAATATGCCCATTTTGCAGAGATGGTATCTGAGTGAGCAGTGTCCAGTGAGAATTCCTGTGATTACTCTGAGATCAGATTTCTGAAGCTCTAAGAGTAATTTCGCGTAGCGGGCAGAGGGTCGTAATAACCTTTTTGCCTGTCTTTGGCCTGGAACATTTTTCCAGTAGGCTGCACTGAGTTCCTTTTCATATTTTCGAACTTCTTCCATTATGCGGCTTTTTGATATGCCACAAAATGGTTCAGGTCCGATAAAAGGAGCACAAGCTCCTTCCTTTGCGAGACTATCGGCAATCTCATTTCCGACAATTCCTTTATGCCCTGGCACCCATAGCAACGTTAATTTGTTGCGACTAGCCAGTTGTTTAAGGGATTGTTTACAATTCCAGGCTATTTTTGACTCATAGGTTGTGGACTTCAGAGCCTTCAAAGCAGCCTGACTATCAGATGCAATAAATATTCTTGCTGTGTTGAGGCCTTTTCTTAGGCACTCTTGGGCACAGAATTCTATTGCTAATAGTTCTGCTTGAAATATTGTTGGAGCATTTCCAAGGGCTGCGGATATCCTAATATTAGGACCTGTGATCCCTATTCCTACTCCTTCGTTTGTTTTTGACCCATCAGTATAATAAGTGAGGGCACCTTTTGTGATTTGAGCGATTTCGTTTTCTGTCAACTCGCGGTCGTTAATAATAACATCTAACGTGAGTTCAAAATCTTGTTTTGCAGGCATTACGTCTGTAGGCATCTTCATGATTTGGGTTGTTACAGCCCTTAATACCTCAAGATGTCCTGTTAAGTCACCGGGTTTCAGAGATTTGGTCTGTGTCAGCCTATAGGCATTTTCCAGAGCGATCCTCTGTACATGTAAATGTAGTGGAGGAAGGTCTAGCATTGCCTCTAAGGCTGCGGACATTTACTGTTTACTAAATAATAAAATAAAAAGTAACCCGTTCAATATTTTATACAGGTCATCTGTAGCTATAGATCTATATAGAGTCTATATAGACTAGTCTCTTTTACACTTATTCCTAATATTTTTTTAAATCTCAATTCTATGTTTCTAGTTATATTTCCTATGTTCATCACTCTGCATTTCAAAAATGTAATTTGAATAATTCATATTATTAAAATAGAAGTGATATGTACAGAATTGTCACAATTTTTGAAAACACATAATTTGGAAAATAATTGTTATTGTTTTTTTAACACTTTTTTACTGATAATAAAAAGAAATATACCTATTCATCATACGAAACATGAATGTTGACTTTATATCCCAAGTAGACTTTTAGGTTAAAATACTTGTTTTAATTAAACATACATTTAAATACTTAGTATAAAAAAAAATTTAAAGTAGATACCTTATGAAATTCCGGTTTTAAATGTTCACCGTTTCGAAGATCGACATTTTTCAAATTCAGTTCCACTCCTAAAGCTTTCGCACATAACAACACAGATCTTACCGCAGGGCTAGCATGAACCATATATAATGTAGGAGCCATTATAACAAACTGTTAATATTTCCTTTTTTGAACTAGATCGTAAGTTCTAAAAATCGAGTAATTGATTGAAATATTTATTTTAACCTCCCACTTACAGAATTATATATTAACCGCCCACTACACTGCTCGCGATTTTAATCGAAAGTTACCGAGCACGAGAATTTGGAGAGGTAGGTAACTATGTACTTCTAGGCGGCCACTGCCAGCCAGAGGTCTCATTGAATTCTACTCCGGTTAATATATTCAGATGGTTCTCCACGGGGGCTAGTTGGTTCTCCTTCCTTCTACCCTCCATACTACCCTTAAGGTGTGAATCCACAATGAGAATATCTTATGAGATTTTTGTCTCGTGGAATAAAAATATCAAAAAACATCTATTTTTTTTGTGGAAACAGGCCTGAGACACGTGATACACTAGAGATAATTTCGTGAGAGAATGTATCATGAGATTTTTATTTCATTAACAAATCTCATAAAAATAAGAAAAATGAGTGAACCTAGTGATCAAAGGGGTGATACAAGAAAATAATGTAATGTTAACTGGACGAGAAACATGATACCGTAGTTAATAGAGTTGTATGAATCATATTCCAATTTGTGGGACTGCTCTTCCGAAAATTACAAAAACCGAAATCTGAGGAAATCATCTATGGATAATATTGCAAGCAAGTTGAAACTTTCGGCTCAAGACGTTAAGGAAAAGATACATAACCTACATTGTCAATTTCAAACCATAAATAGAAAACACAAGAACACCAAAAGTGACCAGGCAGCTGGAGACAATATTGAGGTTAAATGGGAATTTTATGATGCCTTAAAATTCCTAGATGGTCCAACCAGTAGGTATTAATAAAAGAACAATACTTGATTCATTGGTACGTTTAATAATAAATATTTTATACAGTGAGGTATAATTTAAGTGTACAACAAATGGGAATTGTTTTTATTAACGAAGTTTTCCAAAAAATAATATTGTATGTATCAAATTCAACAACATACAGGGTGTATTGTTTACCATATATATTTATTTATATTGCCATGGAACTTCTCCTTTCTGGACAGAGAAAGAACTTTTAGGTGTTATCTTTGGTGTAGAAAAATTTAGAGCCTATGTTGAAGGAACCCATTTTATTCTTGAGACCGATCATTCATCGTTGCAATATTGTCGAAGCTTTCGAATCCCTCTGGACGTTTAGCTCGTCTCTCCCTTAGACTGTCCCAATTTGACTTTGAAATTAAGCACAGAAAAGGAACCACAATGGTCGTTAGTGATGCACTGTCCCGTTCAGTCCCAGAAATTTCCGTTATTGACACCACCACCTTCAAACCAGACGCCTGGTACACTGCCATGATTAACAAAGTAAATAATAATCCTGAAGCATTTCCAACTTTCAAAGTAGAAAATAACATTCTGTACAAACACGTCTTTTCTTCAAACCCCATATCTAGCAACCTGTCTAATTGGAAAATTGTAGTCCCTACCCCAAACAGGGTTGATGTCCTAAAAACTTTCCATGATAATGAAACCAGTGCACATCTTGGCATTTCCAAAACTATTGCCCGAATTTCAGAAATTTATTACTGGCCAAAACTCAGAAGCACTGTTTCTCGTTATGTAAATAAATGTTCCGTTTGTTCTTCCTGTAAAACCCAAAATTTTCCTAAGGCAGGTGTAATGGGTTAATACAAAGATATCAATTTTCCTTGGCAATGGATTTCAGCTGATTTAATAGGTCCATATCCCCGATCCAAAAGTGGCAATAGATTTGTTCTAGTTATTACTGATTGATTTACAAAATTTTGTCTCGTTCATCCCATGCAGAATGCTACAGCTGCTGGCATCGTTAAGTTCATTGAAAATCAAGTTTTTCTTATCTTTGGAGTACCACAAATATTTTCCGTTGACAATGGCACAGTCTTTACGTCCTCTTTGTTTAAAAATTTAATGGATCAGTATAAAGTACAAAAGATTTTCTATAATGCACGCTATCATCCACAGGCAAACCACACCGAAAGAACCAATAAGACAATAGTCACTGCCCTACGTTGTTACATTCACGACAATTCCTCACACAAAAATTGGGACGCATCATTACACAAAGTTGCTCAAGCCATAAGAACCGCAAAACATGACGTTACAGGCTATTCTCCTGCCTTCTTAAACTTTGCTAGAAACGTACCGTTAAGCGGAGACTTTTATGGTGCAATTTCCGATAATGCTACCAATTCCATTAACACAGCAGACAAACTCCAACTAATTGACGACTTACAGACTCTTCCCAAACTTTACATGGACGTACGCAAAAAACTTAAACAAGCTTATGACAGAAACGCAAAATATTACAATTTACGAAAAAGAGATGTAGAATACCATGTTGGCGACCAATTGTGGAAAAAGAATTATGTACTTTCATCGAAAAACGATAATTTTGCAGCTAAATTCGCCCCTAAATTCATACCCTGTATTGTTCATAAAGTCATTTCCAAACTTGTCTATAATTTCAGAGATCTCTCTGGCAACGACATTGGAAACTGGCATGTTGCAGATTTAAAAACCCAGTTTATTGACGTTGAAGAAAACCTACCTGACGATTTTGACAATATAAAGACAGCTTAGTTTAGTGTATTATTATTTTAGTCCTTTCGGTTTATTACCATTGTAGTTTTGGTTATTAATATTTGGTGAATTCTCTAATGAAAAATAACTCAGGAAATATTGAAGGAATTTTATTCAACTTCGCTTCTTTGACAATATTGACAATCAATAATATAACAAAAGAAAAAACATCATATCTCTAAATAGTATAAACATATTTGTATAACAAGATTTACAAAGTGTTCTCTAAGATATCAAAAAGGAAATCATTATGTATATATCAACACCCTCTCTTAATGATTTCCTTCCTAATTAAGTAAACAGTATTCATTGTCATTTCTAGTTAATGAGGTACCAAAATTTTAGGAGAAAAAATAGCCCTCTCTGAAATTCTAGCTCTATCATAAATAGAAATCAACACGATGTCAATTTCAACCCTATTTTTTGCAAATTTCGTCAAATCGAGTTCTGTGTAATCCCTTAGTCAGCAAATCTGCTAGCTGAAATTCTGTACACACATATTCTATAATTATTTTCTTGTTTTTTATACATTCTGCTATAAAATTATATTTCAGATCAATATGTTTTACCCTCTTGTTATTTTCTGGGTTTTTCAATAATGCAATGCATCCCTGATTGTCCTCATAAATTTTAATTTTGTCATTATGAATTTTGAAATCTTTTAGTAATTTATTTAGCCATAAACATTCCTGAGAAGCGGAAGACAAAGCTACAAGCTCTGCTTCTGTACTTGATAAAGTTACATACTTTTGTTTTCTCGTGACCCAAACAACAGTATTACCAAATATTTTAATTAAATAACCAGTTACAGACTTTCTATCTTGCATATCGTTGCCCCAGTCTGAGTCCACATAGCAAGTCAGGGCTGATTCCTCATCTAATGCTCTTTCATATTTCAAACCAACATTACAAGTTCCTTTTAAATATCTCAGTACTCTTTTCAACTGAATCCAGACTTCAGTTAAATTTTTGTCTTGATATCTACTAAAAAAATTCACTGCATAACTTATATCTGGTCGAGTCCCCAACATAAGAAACATTAGACAACCAATCAACTCCCTGACTGGTTTATGATCCTCAATTATCCCGTTTGAATTCAGTTTCAATTTCGGATCTATTGGAACCGTACAAGATTTACAATTTTCAAAATGGAAACGCTGCAATATTTTTAATAAATATCTTTCTTGAAATATTTTTAATATTCCCCTATCCCTGTCGTAGTCAATTTCAAGTCCTAAAAAATTTTTTAGCTCCCCTTTATCTTTCATTTCAAAATTTTTCATTAAATCTTTCTTACATTTCTCAATCAATGCTAAGTTTGGTCCCGTTATTATTATATCGTCAACATATAACAACAAATATACCATACCATTATCAAAGTCTTTGGAGTAGAAACAAAAATCATTATCTGACCTTTTAAATCCCAATTTGAGTAAGAATTCATTAATTTTATTGTTCCAACATTTCGATGCCTGCTTCAACCCGTAAATAGATTTATTTAGTTTCAAAACGTTACCATTCTTACAACTTATTCCCTCTGGTGGATAAATATAAACATTTTCTTCTAGTTCACCATTTAAAAAAGCCGTTTTAACATCTAACGGCTGAAAAAAAAATTTATATTGATTTCCCACTGATAGCAAAGTTCTTATTGTGCACATTTTTGCAACTGGTGAATAAATATTGTCGTAATCAAAAGAGTCACGTTGTGCAAATCCTCTTACCACCAGTCTAGCTTTATATCTGTCTTCTATTTTATCTTCCAGAGGTTTGGAAGCAAATACCCATTTTGTGTTTAAAATTTCTGCATTCTTTGGAGCACTGACCTCAATCCAAGTGTTATTTTTCTCAATGGATTTTATTTCTTTGTCCATGGCTTGCCTCCATAACCATTCTTCTTCAGTGTTCTCAAAATCTTCTACTTTCTGCGGTACCCGTTCAACATATGAAACAGCATCAAATGCCATATACATCTCAAAATCGTTGAATTTTTCTGGTAACTTCACTTCTCTTTTATTCTCCCTTAAGCTGTTTTCTTTTTTTTCTTCATCGCACTTACTATCATTAGAACTACAGTCATCTGTTACTTCAATTATTTTATTACCATTCCTTTTACTTCCATTGGCACCATCAATATCAGATTCTTTGTTTGTATTTTTAAAATATTAATCCGCTTCATTGAAAATCACATCTCTTGCAATAACTATCTTTTGCTTTTCTATACTCCATAATCGATAACCTGTTGTTGTATACCCAACCATTATACATTTATCAGATTTATTATCAAATTTATTTCTAAACTGTCTTGGGATGTGTGAATATGCTAAACATCCAAATATCTTTAAGTTGCTCACATCTGGTTTCCTTTCATTCCATAGTTCGGCAGGAGTCTTGTCGTTGCTTGAGCTCGGACTTCTGTTCATCAAATAAGCTGCAACTCGAATTGCTTCATTCCAAAAAGATTTTGGCATATTTGATTCCTGAATCATCGATCTTGCTTTGTCCATCAGACTCCTGTTAAATCTTTCCGACTTACCGTTTTGCTCTGGAGTATATGGACAAGCATAATCTAAAGTTATACCATTCTCTTTACAAAAATTTCGAAATTCATTGGAATAATATTCGATACCATTGTCACATCTAAGAACAGAAATTTTTGAAGAAAATTTTAATTGAACTTTTTGCACATATTCTTTAAAACAACTAAAAACATCACTTTTCTTTTGAATGATATATACGTATAAAAAATTAGAAAAATCATCTATAAATGTCACAAAATATCTGCACCATCATGAGACTCAGGAGTTATTGGACCTACCACATCACTATGTATAATTTCCAGTAATCTTTTTGCTTTTGATCTTTTACCAAATTTCAATCTACTCATTTTGCCGCCCACGCAGGATTCACAGAACTCAATTTTACCAATTTTCAAATTTTCTAGGCCATTTACCATTTTTCCTTTCAGAAGTTTCTCTAAAAAGGCATTACAAATATGACCATACCTTTTATGCCACAAATTCAATGCTTCATTTTCACATTCTATATTCAAACATTCTTTTTTCATTAATTGAAATGATATTTCATATAAATTTTTTCTAAAACCTACACCAACAATAACATCATTATTAGAAAGTATAACTTTCCCTTTATCAAAAATTACTTTAATACCTGAAAATTCTAACCTTTTAACCGATAATAAATTTCTCCTTAAATTTGGTACATACAAAACATTTTTAATGGTACATTCAACATATTTGTTGTTCACCCTGTTGAAAACTTTTATATTTCCTACACCAATTGCTTGCATGTAATTATCATTCTTTGCTACAGCAATATTAATGGGATTGCGTAAAAATAAAAAATCGGAAAAATAGTTTTTGTCATTAATTAAATGATCCGTGCAACCAGAATCAACATAGAATGAAATATTTTGATTATTTAAACAATTAGTGTTATCATTAACATTAGATAAAAAACAAATACCATCATTTTCATCAATATTGTCATCAGTCTCTTCCTTTTGGCCACTATAGTTGACTTCTTCTCTTGCTCCAGGATAACTCTCACATCTAGTATCTCTGAATCTTCCCTGATCTCGTCCTCTAGAATTACAGTTTTTGCCAGTTGCTCCTCGATTGTAGCTTGTAACTCTTTCTCCTCTGACTATTGAACTTGGACTTTTCTTACAGTTCCGTTGAAAATGTCCTTTTTCTCCACAGCGATAGCACAAGATATTTTGTCTTCTATTCATGTAAAATGTTTCTGATTTTGAATGGCTTGCATGATCTTCGTAATTCGTACCTGAAGCTATACGTCTCTCAACTTCGGATCTGAGTTTTGATTTGGCTACTGTCAGTGTCAAATCATTTTCAGGTAAATTTTCCAAAATAGCTATAACGGTCTCAAAGGATTTTGGCATTGCAAGCAAAAAATTACACACTAAATCTTGCTCTTTTAATTCGGCACCGGTCACTTTTAATTGTCTAATGACATCATCAAATTCAGCCAAAAACCTTTCGAAATTTTCAGGTTGTTCCAATTTCATAGACATCAATTTTCTTCGTAGAATTAACTGCCCTGGAATACCTTTCTTTTCATATCGTTCCTCTAAACTTTTCCACATATTAAAGGCTGTGATTTTGTCTCGTATGAGGTCTATTTGGGTATCATTCAAGCACTGAACAATTAATGATTTGCATTTATTTTCTTTTTTGATGGCATCTTTTAATTCTTTCTCGTCAGGATAGTTTTCTTTCTTGAATTCTTTCTCTATAAATTCTGTTACATCATATTCTGTTAACAAGGTGAACATTCGAAACTTCCATGTATGATAATTATTCGAATTCAAAAGTTCTACATTAAATGAATTCTTGCTTTCCGTTGGCATTTTTCTTTGAATACAGTTTCAATGGAGCTCTGCTGGGCCCATAACCTATTAATATTTGGTGAATTCTCAAATGAAAAATAACTCAGGAAATATTGAAGGAATTTTATTCAACTTCGCTTCTTTGACAATATTGACAATCAATAATATAACAAAAGAAAAAACATCATATCTCTAAATAGTATAAACATATTTGTATAACAAGATTTACAAAGTGTTGTTACCATAAAAACATAGATGGGCGTTAATACATTTTTTCTAGTTATTTCGTTAACCCCACCTTTCTGCTACTCCTTTCAATGACACTTATTGCTGCTATCTCATTCACACTTCTTTACTCAGAAAAATGTTTCTTCGAACCATTTTTTCCGGAGGAGAGGGGGTGTAACATGTCTATCGTCATGTCACCTTGAACTATTACCGACCGTAAACGATACCGCTATTATTACCGTTAAAACCGACCCCGATTCACTGTTAATGCTAATGTACACAAGACACCCCTTATAGACGCTAACTATTTATCTTTTTGAACGAGGCCAATCAAAGAATGCGTCCCTCGCTTGCAATTGAATAACGAACGCATTTCTTCTGACAAATGACACAAAACACAATTTCCTTCTTGAGCTAGACTATTTAATGAATCGCCAAGCAATTTTATATCCTTTTCAACTGATACGCTCGTCTGAGAAGTTGGAACAAACCCTCAAGTACTCGTCTTGTGAAATTTCCCCTTTTGGTTGTTGAAAGATACAACCCTCTAAGTTGGAGTCGCGTTACCGTCAAGTTATCTCTAAGTTGGAGCCAAGTTATTGCAAAGTTATCGCTAAGTTGGAGTCGAGTTACCGCTAAGTTGGAGTCAAGTTACCGCCAAGATACCCCTAAATTTAGAGCCCAGTTACCGCTTATGTGTAGCAAGTACTTACATTTTCAATAAATAATCTATATTTTTAAAAAACAGTTTCATTTGTATACCTTAGACTATAAGTCTTAAGGGTGTAGCGTGGTCGGTCTTTATTTCAAGTAGCTTCTTTATTTGTTGTTTAATTAAAGTAATTACAAGGTGTTTCTATCTTTCTCACCTTAGTTTTTGTGTAGTTTGTTTGCTTAATCGATAGCGTTCAAAAGATAGTGGCGCCCTCATTACTTATACATCCCAATCCTTCCTAAAGTGAGCATTAACTTGGAGTCGAACCACCCCCTGGAGAGGATCTCTTAGCCGGGATCTCTTTTGGAAAGTTTTTAGTTACAAATTGGCTCCCTGTCTTTTTGGGACTAATTAATATTACAAACGGAGTATTCCATTTTAGTGTTTTATTATAATGAGGTAATGAGTTTTTATTTTGTTAGTAATTTAAATATCATTTAGAAATAATTTACAAGTTAAGTTTTTGGGATAATTCAGATTAGAATTAGGTATAAACAAGGAATTGTTGGGATTATATTCAATTATAAAATCAATGTAAGCTGTTGTAGAAAATAAAGTTAATTTTTAAAAACAATAATTTCCATCGTGGAAACGTAATTCATATACCTATAAAATATTTTTCAGTGAATCAGTAATATAATTAAAATATAACGATTAAGAAGTGATTTATATACAGTGTGTAAAAGCCAAATGGAATAAATTCATTATTTTGGTTACTGTACATATTCATAAAAAATCCCAAAACACTTCAAATTTAAATTATAACTTGACATTCTTTAACGTGAAAATGCAACCCCTACCTTCAACCCCCTTAGAATGACAGGTACAACCCCCAATTTTTTAAATGGGAAGTATAGGCTTGTGATATATCATTTGAAAGGTCTCTTCATTCTCTATTCAAAAATGTTATTGTTTTTAAATTTAATGCAAAAATTAACATAAAAAAAATTAATATCATGTTGTTACCGAAATTCGCTAAAATATACTCGAAACTTATTACAATATACTTAAAACTTATTTCCCGTTTAGGTCTTGATAATGAGAAAGTGAACAAAAACCATAGTAATGTGGTTTTTAGATGGTAACCATTAAAAAACTTTAAAGAATTTCCGTGGCAACGCTATTTTAACAAGCAGTAGTAAATTGTTTTATTTAAGTTGTCATTGTTGTAATTTAAGTATAAAGTTTGTTCAATTCAATTCTGAAAAATGGTTAGATTAACGGAAATGCATAAAATAACAGTTTTACAAATGATTGGTTACGGAGATAACATCCGAACACAACAGGAAGTAACTCGCCGATTTCATGAGAAATTTCCTAATTTACCGCCTATATCCCAAGGAACAATAAGTAAAATAGAAAAGCAGTTTCGCTTTTCAGTTTGGTCATGTAAGGCAGATAAAAAAAGCAGCTGCCAATGTACTGAGTGTATCTTAGATGTGTTGCTTGAGTTTCAGGAAAACCCGCATACATCGAGTAGACAGGCATCCACTACATTCAATGCTAGCCATACATCGATAGCAAACATATTAAAAGAAAATAAATTGCATCCGTATAAGATGATACCTACTCAGGAGCTCATGGAAGACGATTTTGATAGGAGAACTTTTTTTGTGAGCAAATGATGAACATGTTGGATAACAATATTATCCAATTAGAAGACGTTATGTTTTCTGATGAGTGTACTTTTTTACTTATATATATAATAATAAGATGGACTTCCAAAAAGTAAGGGTTATTACAATTAATTTAATTTAGATTGAACGAATTAGAAGTATCCAATAAAAGTGAAAATCTAAAAAAAGGAAAAGTGCCAACAAATTAACTTCATGCATTAAATACCTATGCGGTTGAAAGAATTAGAAATTGAAGTGGGGCAACTAATAAATGAAGGAATAAAAATTGAAAATGAAATTAAAAAAAACCGAAATTAAAAATTAAAGAGGCAGAACTTTCAAAAATTATTAATAGTTTATAAATTTTAAGTGAAAAATAATAATAAATTGTTTATAAAAAAAAATATATTTACTAAATTAAATTCCATTATTTCCTTATAACCTTTGAATAAATGCATTTCTTAATGCGGCTGCATTTAAATCAACAAGCTCTTGTCTTCTTCTTCTTTTTCTTCTGCACAATATAAAACAATGGTTTTATATTATCACCTATTCTTTCAGCCAAGTTCCGTATGGCGATTTTTGAGAGTTTGAAACGTGTTTTAAATACTAGTTCATCATATTCGTCCATGGGATTGAATCTATCTCTAAAAATTCTCGGTCGAAACACTCGTACAAATTCCAGAATTTCCTAATCTGATTATTCAGATGACGAATTTATTGCCATTGCTTTCTAATCACAAACACCTATTTTACACTTTAAAACACACTGTTGTACTGTATATTATAAATAATGTAAAAATTAAAAGCTTCCGTAACAGAGGATTTACCAATAACTGCGGTTGCAACACGCCAATTTTAGCGTAACAGAGAGATATCTGTTAGTCGGTTGATACCATGCTGATATCTATGTTTCTAACACCCGGGCATTACACATGAAAGAAATGTAGAAAATAAAACCAAAAATACAATACTCATAGTATATATTACATACCGTGAAGGATAAGAAACCTAACCTAACCTAACCCACGAGACTTAGCTGAGTGCGATAATTCGCGAGTGGAAACAGCTGTCATTAAACGGAAAAGATGAATTTTTAAACAAACTTGGAATTTTTGTTTAAAAGTTTTTTGTTTAATATTAAAATGAGAACTTATTATGTTGCACAAATGCACTACATCTAAAAAATTTGAATTTGAATTTGAATTTTAACATTTTCACTGTCTCTTTCTAGGTTAATTTCATCCCATAATCAAAAATTAAAATATATTGACAAAATAAGAACTTTTCACTTGAATTCTTCTGCAATATCTTCAAGAATTGGTTCATTTATAGTTATCCATTACACTGAACAGATCAAAAGAGGTTATATTTATACACTTATGTTTAATAACAAAATGTTATTTGATGTTGTTGTCCAACGAGGTTAATGGTTCCGTTATCTTAACAGAAAGGTAGAACTTTTATCTTAACGGAGCTCTTCATTGGACCAATTGTCATATACACAAATTGCTGTTACATTTTGTCCTCCCTAGCGAAGAAAAGTACGATTTTGTTCCCTACAATGAGGCCAGGAAATATATACTTTGAATAGAGATAAGTGGATTTCAGATTAAAAATTTTACAAATTCTCTAAATATTTTATTTATTACTTTCAATTAGCTTTGTTTCTGGAATATTTGCGTATATGTTTAATCCCTTTTGGTTTACTTCCTCATAATAGGGCAATGATGTCATTTCTTTCAACCAAGCAGCAATTTTTGGATACTCTATTCGTCGAAAGGAAAAAATACATTACCCGTTGAAATTGATGTCACAAAAGAAAAATCGGCTACAGTCAAAACTTGTATTTTTCCAAAAATTGTTCGATTACATTGTAAGCATCTTCTAGTAGTGCTAGTAGTTTTGGGTTAGGTGCTTTATCCCCTTCAAACATCATTCCTTTCTAAAAAATAAACAATACATAAAATGTATAGCATCAATACTACAATAAATTTACTTCAATAACGAAAATCACTGTTATGCTAGAACTGACAAGTTATAACTTATAAAAATTAAATAAACTACATATTCTACATTGTAAAATCGCAAATACTATATATAAATTTTTGAGGACAGGAAATATTTAAATTGCTGACTAACCGATATTAACACCCCTCTTGCAAAAACAACACCGGAGTCATAATGAAGACGGTGGTCGATAATTGCTCTTTGCTTTATGTCTTTTGGATACAGGTAATTATCTTTTCCATACTTATATACAAGATAAGTCATAATAGCGTGGCTATCTGGACTGTGTGTTGAGGATTAAGCTAAAAAGAAAAAAGAATTACATAATATATGTTCTATAATTTTTAATATTAATTTGTAGTTTTTGCTTGTTTAAAATATTTTGAATTCTTCGATAAGGAAAAAGTAAGTTTTAAAGCTGTGGCTAGAAATAAAACAATATTTAAGCAACAACTTTTTTTGTAGGTATAAATATACTTCAATTACTTCAATAAATAAGGAATTACTTAGTAAATAAAACTTGCTAAGATCATATATTTGGTAATAATCATAATCATAAGAAACAATGTATTTCATTTCTTAGGTATTGATTGAATTATTTCATTACCGATAACCCACCAGTTATCATTATCTAAAAATTAAACAAATTTTCTATAATATATAAAAATTTCATGATCTATAATAAATTAATACGAGATTTAGATAAAGGAGCCTGGGATAAAATGCATATGCAACAGAAAGCGTTAATTTGAATATATTGACTAAAACTAATTTAAAAAAAATTAAATCTCTTTATTGATAATAATAAGCTGCAAATTAAAGGAAAAACTAATAATACAAACAAAATTAGGAAAAAGTGGATAATGTCGGCTTTTATCAAGTCACTCATAGAAATAGCTAATCAAAATGTCAGTTCATCAATGTACTTATGCATGTAGTGAAAATAAAGTAATTACTCTAAAATAAATATTTAAAAAAATCTCCAGGATTGGAAGGTATCCAAAAATATTAAACGAGATTTGATATCCACGGTGGGCCATCTAGCCCAGGAAGCAGTTGTTTTCTTCTATAAAAAAGGGTTAAGTTTGGTTTGGAAACGATTCTAAACCTAAGAGGGGCGAGTAAAAATATTTTTCTAGTTTTAAATTATAGACTACACCTCTTATTTTTAAGTTGTTGGTCTCATAAAATCATTTAGAAAAGTGGAAACACTAATAAAATTGAAAATTATAGACCAATCTATTATACAGTATATCAAAAATTTTTATAAAAATTACTAAAATCAAGAATAAACAACTTTCCGAAAAAATGAAATTTTGAATTGTTTTTGTATTGAATGCAAGTCAGCGTAATTACCGTAAAATTGTATTTTATTTGTTTAATGTTGTATCAGTAAGAAACTTACAACTGTGTTTTACTATTCAACTCAACATCATTTCTGAGATAATTCATGGAATAAACGACTTACCTGAAGGAAGTTCGTTCCGAATTATATGAAATAAACTCGTCCAATCAGATATTACACACGTAGTCCACTGTATATACTTTGTCGAGCACCTTTTAGATGATTCACACACCTAAAACAACTTTTTGCCGCCCTATCCCATTCTATTAATCACTAAACTGTTTACGAGTGAGTAAGACAAAAATAGATTAAAGAGGGCGGGCTGAGTATTAATATAATTTGTTATACTTAGTTGTATCACCATTTTTAGAGCATATTATAATTTATTCTGAACTACTATCCTCAGCATTGGGCTGGGACATATCTGATTGGACGAGTTTATTTCATATAATTCGGAACGAACTTCCTTCAGGTAAGTCGTTTGTTCCATGAATTATATTTCAATAACTCGTCCAATCAGATATTACACACGTAGATGTTTAAAGATCTTTTAATCTATTTTTGGTACAACTTATTAATTATTAAAACTATTTCCAAATTTCATTATTTTATTATAACTGCTACCCCACGAAATAATAATGTTTATATACATAAACATGGTACAAAAACTATCCCATTATAAATTAACAACTTAAAGTTAATTTTAAGACTAACCATTTAAATCTTAAATCTTTAAATATGACATCATATTTTTATTTTATGATATAACAGATTCTATTAAATTTAATTCATTATGTAGGGGACGATTTTAGAATTTTGTAAGCACTTCAGAATTTTTTGTCCACCCTACACTGTTTTTTATTGCGTCAATAGATATGCCCGATCTATAAGCCGCTAAAGTGGAGGCATGTCGTGTACTATGACTTTTAAATATCTGAATATCTATTCCATTTTGCTAAAACGTCTTTTATCCAACGGCTTATAGTCTGGGTTGACGCTTTGTGATACGGTTTTTTTTATGTGTTAAAATAAGATATTCCTCATTTTCTCTGAGAGGTTTAGAAACTTCTAGAGGATACCATTGTTCTATATAATTTAATACATCTTTAGGATCCCAGGTTGTATCATACCTAGGAAAATTTGGCTTTATCTTAAATATACCTTTCAAGAATCTTTTAATTAATAGTTCATCACTAACTGAAATATCCTCAGAGTAATAAGTAAACATAGAGTAGGTAAATTCCCTACTACTGGTCGTCGAGACAGATTTGTTTACCAGCAGAGCATTGCCAGACGTTGTGTTTTGTAAGTACAAAGTAGGAATGTAATAAGTATTAATATAATTTACAACAATTTTATTTTACTTTTAAGAGAAGATTTTTATTCAGAGAAAATATTATTTAATACATTTTAATATTCACTTTCTTACCTTTCTTTAATACTGATAAAAAAGTTCTAGACCAATTGTATCAAATACCCACACCGAAAATTTGGCATCAGTGCCTTTGTTTGTAATTGTCTAGAGGTGATTAGCGCTTTGTTCGATTTTTCCTGAATTTTTGTGTATTTAAGTGAACTTTATAAAGCGTTTTTATTTATTTTCAATATTGAAAATGGTGAAACCCCGAAAAGCGTGTATAATTTGTGGTACTTCGCAAAATGATAACCTAACCTATCACCGGTAAGTTATTCATTACATTGGCGTACAATTAGCAATTTCAATTAAAATTTATTACAATTAAGAAAATCAAATTAATAATGAAATACATATATCCTTTTAGATTTCCTTCCGGTAAAAATATGTTAGAAGTATGGTGCCATGCCATAAGTGTAGATATACATTCCTTACCAAAATATGCGTATTAAATTATTTAACTAACATTTATATAGGTATTACGGTGATACTCTAACCAATTGCATGCCACTGTACGGCTCTGTTTACCTACACCTCTAGATTTTCCATCTCTCTCAATTATAGGTTCATTGCTATTGACTACAAACTGTATGTTATTGTGTTGTTGTGGCACCTCTATGTTTACTTATTACTATGAGGAAATATCCAAAATTAAAGACAGCGCAGATTTATGTGCATTAACTGTCGAATAAGTAACGTCATTCGTTCTAAATAGTTCATTAAGACATGCTATTATACTACCAACATCGGCATTATATGTATTTATATTATGTTGTAAACTAAATTTCCACCATTTCTTTAGTGTACCAGAGTACTGTTGTATAGTAGCGCCACTCAAGGATTTAATCATAACTAGAATTGCAACTTCCGGAACTCCTCTCTTCAAAATAGATCGCCTGATAATTTCGAGGCCACCAGGGAAAGTTGCCTCCAAAGAGGATGACTGTTGCTAAAAGGAGACAAAATTAATTTTTCCTGAGGGCGAAAAATTCTTGGTGTAGTTGTAGTCTTAAAAACAATGGATACCATGGCTGATTGGGCCAATAAGAAACAACTACAATGCTTTCTGCTTTATCTTGAATAATTTTATTTAAGACTCTACCTATAAGTGAGAATGGGGGAAAAGCATAAGAGAATGTTTCTCCCCAATTGATAGTAAAAGCATCAGTTGTTAAAGCACCAGGATCATTTAGCCAAGAAACGTAACATCTGCATTTGGCATTTATTTTTGTACCAAATAAATCTATCACTGGTCTACCAAACGCCGCAGTAATTTGCGAGTATATATTTTTATTTAGTGAATACTCAGTGTCAATTGAACAAATTCTAGATCCTTTATCAGCTACACTATTTTCTTTTGAAGGTATATAAGAAGCATATAAATATATATTTCGTTTTTCACACCATTTCCATATTTGCCTGCTCAATTGATTTAATCCCTTTGCTTGAGCTCCTCCCATTTTATTAAGATAAGCGATTGCTGTCTTATTATCAACCCTGAGTAAAATGTTGCAATTTTGTGCATTTTGAGCGAAACCATAAAAAACTGCTAGTAATTCTAAATAATTAATGTGAAATTTTATTTGATGTTTATCCCAAAAACCATGTGTGGTTTTAGAGCCCGATACGGCCCCCCACCCAGTTTTTGAAGAATCTGTAAAAATTTTTAATTTGAAATCTTTTATGTTCAAGTTATTGAAACAAGTTTTAATATTTTGTTCCCACCATAACAAATCTTCCCTAATAATTTGTGTAATATGCATATTTGCATTATAGTTACCCTTAGACCTATTAAGAGTCAGTAATTTTTCTCGCTCCAAGCATTTTGTGTATAACCAGCCATATTTCACAGCTGGACAAGCTGATACAAGAACACCAAGAATTTTTGCATAATCTCTAATTTTACATTGATGCTTTATTTTAAATTTTTGTACTAATCGTAAAATCTTTTCTCTTTTTTCCTCTGGTAAATGCACAGTTAAAGTCTGACTATTGTAAATGAATCCTAGATATTTGCAAATTTGTGATGGATGTAATTTAAATTTTTTAAAATGAATTAAAAAACCTAATTCTTTTAATGTATCTAAAATAAATTTTATATTATTTTTTGCCTAAAAAATTTTAATATTGGTTTAAATAATTTTGTAAATAAAAATGGTGCCGATGATAAACCATTTGGTATACAATTGTATTCATACAGTGTTTTGTTAAATTTAAATCTAAAATATTTTTTATGTTTATTATTAATAGGCACCATATAATAGGCATCTTTTAAATCAACTGTAGCCATAAAACAGTTTTTGAAAATTAAATCTTTCACTGTTTTGAAATTTTCCATTTTAAAATGAGGAACTGTAATAATTTAATTGTTTTAAGTTCAAAATAAACCGGTAATCGTTATCTGATTTTGGCAGCAGAAAAAAAGAGGATAACAACTGTCCTTTTATAGATGTACATTTTGATACCACACCTTTCTTAAGTAATTTATCTATAGCTGATTTGTAATTTGATATCTCATTTTTAGACATTTTTCTAGATTTCGGTACATAACATTGCACTGGTTTATTATCGAATGGAACTTTATATCCTTTAACCCAAAAAAGGACGTGATTGGATTGAACAAAATTTTTCCATTTACTGTAGAAACACCTTAGTCGACCTCCATAGCAGCTCGTACTTACCTTTACTTTTTGTAATTGGTCCTCTTTCGGCAGAAGTCCCATCTGGTTTGAATTTGCTGTTTCCCCTCTTTCATTCTGGGTTTGGGATATGTGGGCTTGTAGTTTAAAGAATGAATTACTCTCTCCTTGTCACTTCGATCATGTGATGTAGATGGTGTTGAAAATCTTTTAAATGAAACTGTTGAAGTAGACTTCATTTCCTTTCCTGTACGCCACTGATTCTTCACCTCTTTAAATTTCTCACCAAAATTTTTCCCACATATGTATTCATCTGGTTTACTATCTCGTACAATTTTCTTTACTGTTGGATTCATTTGAGTTTCAATATGAAATTTCCTGTTGGTAGATAACATATTAAATGTGTTACATAAAATTTTTCCCGCATCAATAAGATTAGGGAGAAATTATCATCTTTTTCCTTATCAGCGTCTCCTTTTAGTAATAATTTATCAATTACTTGACTTATAGATGCTAATCCCAGTCCTATTTGTGATTGGATAGTAGCTAAATATTTGTCATCTTTTTTCGAAATTTCAGTCAATGACGCCTCTAGTTCGGGATTTAATACAGGTGCCCTTAAAAGCTGTATATTTTTTGGAATAAAATATTTTTTATTCAATTCTTCTCTCTGAGTTTTATCCAAACCTAGTAATATGTATTTATTCCACCTGTCCGCCACTACCTGGTGTATTTCGGGGCCAAATATAGGCTCTGAACCAACTGGATTTTCTCCAAAAAGTTTCAGAATATCATCACTCAATTCAGGATGATCACTTGATTGCTGTACAGGGTTAATAGTTGCCTCCTTATCCTCATATTGAGTTTCGTTATTAGTTATCAAGCTTTGATTCGATCTGGAGACATCCGATTCACCTAAAAAACATCGTTTTTACTTACCATGTATATGTTTATCATTTTAACTTTATTTAGTATAATAGGTTTAAAGTTTTACCCAGAAATGATCAACAGGTTTAAAGTTTTACCTGCGTCAATTCATACTATAGCTTTAAAGTTTTAGCTAATTTAATTTTATTTATTTACCTATGTACAGTAATAACTACCTGAAGAACTAATGCTAGTCGAAGAGCTACTACTCGTACTCCGTTTCCTTCCTTTTCTATCCAATTCATCCAATTTTCTTAATAGTTTTCTCCGTTTCCTAGATAAATCATCTTTGTCACTACTTTTATGTTTCGGCATTTTTTAAATTTCATATTTTAATACAACTACTTCGAACAAAGCACAACAGTGTAATCACAAATCATCTCAAGGAAAGATAGCCGACTCCCTCTTTCCCGCGCATTCGAAATTGAACATCAGCGCCTTGAGCGATGCGTTGCCGAATTAAAACTTTTGTATGGCTAGTTGCATACCTCCTGAATTTAAGTTTAAATACTTAAATACTTTTTATACTTTTATAATTTACCTAACACGAAAATAACAAAAATTTTATGAATTTGAAAATCATCAAATTTGCCATCATAGTGTTAGGTAAATTATAAAAGTATAAAATAAATAGGTACTAGAGATTAATATAATAAAAATAAACAAATATTAATTTTTTTTATTTATTTGTTTGCATCAACTACCAATGAGCAACACAATTGCTACAACTTATATTACATTCCAATATGTTTTAAAGAGTTTATAACATTTTCAGTCAAATTTACATCTAGGATTGATGTTAAACAATTAGGGATGTTAAAGTATATTCTATTATTACTTAAAAGATGTTTGCATTGAAGGAAAGTAAAATTACTCAATATTCCAATTTATTCTACCTGTTATTTTTAAAGTAGAAGGCACTGACAATAACTGTTGTTCTCTTGCACCTTTCTGGAAGTTGATGGCATAATCTCTTTCCTCTGAAGATGATCATTCTAAAATTACAGGAAATTGTTAGGAATTACAGGCAGATAAACCAATAACAACAATAATGGCACAACAAAACAACCTCAGTTGTGTTATAACAAGAAATAACCAATACTTTTAACTCCAAAATTTAGATAAAAAATTTGAACATACCAGGAATAATTGTTGGAATTGCTGTGGCCTTCACTAGACTTTTCGTAGCTGAAATTTAATAAGTTTGTTAATAAAATATTAAAGCAAAGCAGCTTATATTATTTTTATTGACATACTGACAAATAAAGGTGGAAATGCACATATATATAAATTATTACTTACTCAATAAAACAACGTCTAACTATAAAGTTGTATTTATACAAATTGTTTTAGTCATAAGTATAAAAAAAATCATATAACAATGCACTTCTTTTTTGCTTATCATTGTTGTTAATTGTAGGCTTATGAATATGTTTATATTTAAGACTAAAACATTCTGTATAAATCCTTATTTTATATATAATAAAAATAAATAAAACCTTACCTTAAGATCCTTGGGCAAAACATGCATTTTAACATCTTTGCTGGTTAAATTACAACCAGGAACACAACAACGGTGAACCATAATTATTATCTGGAATAAAACGATAATAATAGTAGTACTAATAAACACGACCACAAATCAAACACTTCAATATAAATTTAAAATTGTTTTTCCTGGCTTGACTCCTTGTTTTATGGCCGGTCAGCTGACGGACGGAACAATTCGTGGCGGCAATTTTAAATATTGCTATACTAGCGCCTTCGGTGATGCGTTGCCTAACTAAAACCTCAGACCTGTCAAAGCGTGGGGAGTGAACGGGCCCTGAGTGTAATGATTAATAGAATGCGATAGGGCGGCAAAAAGTTGTTTTAGGTGTGTGAATCATCTAAAAGGTGCTCGACAAAGTATATACAGTGGACTACGTCTGTAATATCTGATTGGACGAGTTATTGAAATATAATATTCTTATATTATATAAACATATGGAATAGGTTAGGTTATTCAGTATTAAAGATTTAAAATATTACCCAATACACACGTTCCTTTCCCGCAATTAATTTATGAAGATATAACTATATCAAGAATAAAATAAAAACACGAAATCAAAACTAAACAGTGAACGATTGTTGCAGTTTTTATAAATAACAGCCATACCTATTATAATAGTATATTATTAAACAACGCATTTCATGTGGAATTCTGTTATGACACGAGTTCAAGTTTAAAAAACAAATCGCGGAGCGATGAGTTTTTTAAAGAACGAGTGTCACAACAACCATATAAAATAAGTTGTTTATAATTTTTTTATATTTTGCCATTTTATCACATTACAAATTAATTTATTATCTTTATGTAATTACGAAAATTTTGATATTAAAAAGTATGTCGGTAGCACTGCGTAATTTATAACATTTGACAGTTTCGACATTTAAATTATGAAATTTTAATGTTTTGAAATATTTTAAAATGACTAATACACCAAAAATAATATATTATATAAGTAAAAGATGATATTCATATTCACAAATACTTTCTTAAAGAACAATATAAAATTAATAAATTGCTATTAGCCACAAATGTCATTGTCAATAGTCTTGTCATTAGATACTTCACTCATGTCGCCAACCATTTAAAACAAAAATTTGCGTGCGTAAAAGTTACATTACGATACGCAAATGCGTTTTATAATGAAGATTTTTATAAGTGCAAAATATAAAAAAATAATTAAAACAGCAAAATAAAACCATCTAAATATCAAAGGGCTTATACGGCAGTTGATTTATTTTACTCTTTGCTAAGATGAAATTGACATTTCAAAGCACCATCTATGTAATTTTACTTTTGTAATGAGACTTTTGAACAAATCTTCCACTTCCACAAATCTTTCAATTTTATCCCCACATAAAAATAGACCTAGTTATAATTATTTAATTAAAATGGCCGAATATTTAAGAATTATTTTATATACCTATACAGGGTGATTGATTAGTGTGAGGAAGTTCAGTAAATCTGTTATAGTAAAAAATACAAAAAAAAGTTAGTGACAAAAATTGTAGGCAACTTTAAACTCCACATTTTAAAATTAGTTACAATCTTAGAGGGTGTTCCATAAGATGGTGGCACACCAAACTTATGTTTTTTTAAATGGAACACCCTGTATTTTATTTTAAATTCGAAATCTGCATCACTTCCACATCACAACAATGTAAAGTTTTATTATATTATACCGGGTATTTAAAAAGTTATAACCAATATTACCTGAAAATCCTATCACACTAATCAATCACCCTGTATATAAAGATGTAAAATTATTTTTGTTGGAAATAATTGAATAAAAAACTGAAGATATTGGGTTAAGCCCGCATATGCGTATGACGTAACTTCAATATGTCAATCTGATCATGCTAGTTGTAGCTAAACAGCTGTTATTGGTATTAAAAATTTATTTTTTAAATAAAACGTGACAGTTTTGTTAAAAATTTTCAATTTTTATGGCCCTACACATACAGCTTCAATTTATTTTGTAAATATATATCAGAATTTGCGTTAAACATTTACTTAAAATCCATTTTTTGCCTACTCGAAAAGTTTGTAAGTAACTTTTGAATATACCAAATGAAAGAGAATTGGTTTTTCTACCTCTGTGCAAAATTTGATTTATAAACATCTTCATTTACCCACCAGCTCCAAAGGATATATCCGAATTTGCGTTAAAAATTCACTTAAAATCCAGTTTTTTTCTACTAGGAACGTTTGTAAGTAACTTTTGAATATACCAGATGAAAGAAAATTGTTTTTTCTACCTCTGTGCAAAATTTCATTCATGGACATCATTCATTCATTCATTTACCCTTTGCGTATCGTAATGTAACTTTTACGCACGCAAATTTTTGTTTTAAATGGTTGGCGACAAGAGTGAAGTATCTAATGACAAGACTATTGACAATGACATTTGTGGCTAATATCAATTTATTAATTTTATATTGTTCTTTAAGAAAGTATTTGTGAATATAAATATCATCTTTTACTTATATAATATATTATTATTGGTAGGTATATTATTCATTTTAAAATATTTTTAAACACTACTATTTGATAATGTAAATTTCAAAACTGGCAAATGTTATAAATTATACAGTGCTATCAACATACTTTTTAAAATCAAAATTTTCGTAATTTACATACAAAAATAAATTAATTTAAAAAATGATAAAATAGCAAAATATAAAAATATTATACACAATTTATTTCATATGGCTGTTGTGACACTCGTTCTTTAAAAAACTCATCGCTTCGCGATTTGTTTTTTAAACTTGATCTCGTGTCGAAACAGAAAGCCAATGAAATGTGTTTTTTAATATACTATTTTGTCATTATTTATCTTTTACCATTATTTAACACCTATAATTAATTATACCAGTTCTATTTCATAGACAGATTTCTTAGAAAATATATGCTCATCTACTTTGTGATTTATTTATAAATGCTTAAACGATTTTTTCTAGCTAAAATTAGTATTAACTTATTCACTGATTATTTTTTCACATTCTTATGTATTTTTTTATATGAACATCATGTCCACAAATAAATATGCTTCTATGATAGGTACCATCCAAAAAAACAACTACAGCAGATAAATTACATTCAGCGTTGCCAGAGCTGGTACAATTGAAGAGCTCGGGGCAATAAGGGACCTAAGCCACAATTTTTAAATTTGTACGATTTTAGTGAAGCGGCATTTGTTAAGAAGGTATTAAGCCACCATACAAGTTATTCGGCTATTGCGCGATAGATGTCGCCACCAAGCTATGACGACCTTGTTGCCTACTTACAAAATAGTGGAAAAGTTTCAATCGAGAACGTCATAAGCCACAACAAAATTAACATGGCGACAGGTGATTATATGTTATTGAAGCGAAAACGGGTATTTTATAACGAAAAAGGTGGTATTTCAGATTCGGATTTTGACTCTGACGATTCAGTAAAGGATAGGAAATATTCTTCAGATACTAGTTCAAGTGAAAGTGATGAATCTACAATAAAAGAGGTAAATAAACATTTTAGTGGCTTAAGTTCTTTTTGCTGTAGGTTATGTGGCTTGTGACTTATTAAGGTTATAATATCATTAAATTTATTTCTTTTATATTGCGTGGCCATAAATAGGTCATTTTTAATTTTGTACGAATAAAGAGCCACCAACACTTTCATTTTAATTATTATTTGTTTGCCAATAAAATGTTTTAAGACCAAAAAAGTATAATACTTTAAGGTGGCTTAGGCCCTTCTTGACTAGAATATGTTTTGTTTCTTCAGAGGACCCGACAATATCATGAAGATAAAGATCAAGAAGGCAGCAGAAGTTCAGTTTTGAGCCCAGAAAAACTTCCGCCAAGCCGGTGGAGAAGGGTAAATATTGAGGGAAGAAAGAAAACCAAAGCAAAGAAGCGTCGAAATTTGGGACATGCCTATAAAAATTTGAAGGGTGCAACAAAAGAAGCAAAGAAGATTGGAGAGCCGTGTAAGTGCAAAAAAAGTGCAGAGAGCTGCTCAGGGGTACCGAAACAACTATATTTAACGGATTTTGGGATTTAGAGACATATGAAAATCAGAACACGTATTTATTTTCCACAATAAAAGTTACAAACAAAAAGAGGAGCTACAAGAAAAAAACAAAAAGACAAGAGTCAGCAAGAAAATTTACCAACTGAATATGAAGGCCAAATAAAACTTAACATCAAAAAGGTTCAGGATTTGAAGAAACTTTTACAATACATTCCCCCCATAAACAGTTTTATGTTAGTATTATTGAAAATGCTTCCAGTAATATTGAACAAGACTCCGACCAAGTTAATGAAACAGAAAATATAGACGGGGATGCAGAAACTGATATTATTTTTGATTAAAACATTTTTTGTGTATTTTTTACTTTGGAATTTATATATAATTTGTTATTATCAAAAAGGTCATAAGCCACATTCACACATTTTTTTTTGTTTTTTTTTTAGTAAAATATGTTTAACAATCTTTTATATATATAAAAAATTGGGTTAATCACTATACAAAATTAAAATATGATTTCTGGATTTTGTCCAAAACTTTAAACCTTATTTACTACATTATTTTCAAATGAGGCTTAGGGCCCTTATTGCTCCGAGCTCTTCAATTGTACTAAATATAATAACTTCCAAAAAATCGATAACTTTTCCTAATATGGGGATGTCAAATTAAGATTTTAGCGCTAGGGCGGCGGAAAGGTCAACTACTTTCTACCACATTTGGTTTATAACCTTACTTTTTCTTTCATATATATTTCATAATTAAATTTTTTATTTCGTGTTTCGAGTAGGTAATTGAAGCGTGGTTATGCCCTTTAATAAATGGTAAAAAAACAATGTGGCGGAGACTACATTAGAACTACCAGAGTACGTATAGCTTCTCTTGAACTGCCAATATTTTCGCAACTGAATTTAATTAAAAACAAATCCAGAAATCGCTTATTGCCTAATACGTACAAATTTTTAGTCAACAGTTTTTATTTTATATACCTATAACAAATTTTAGCTAGTTTAGTTTTAAGTTATTTACTGACTGATTTACTTGGTCAAGTTTTATCTGGCAACATTGACAACACTGTACACACTTTTCATCAAAGAATACTATATTTTTCGAAAAGTCTCTGGCAACACTGATTACATTATTTGACCAAGGACGCACGCAGTAATATACGTTAGATATATGTTTCTTAGTAACAAGATACTATATATTACTTATATCATTGTATAAACACAGTAGGACAATCCTTATGGTAGATAATTTTAAAGCTCTGTACCTCAGAGTTTACTTATTACTCTGAGCTCTGTACGCCCGTAACGTGGTGGTACCTGGCGACGAATAGAGTAAATATACATTACAGTTTTTGATCGCAAAGAAAATGGGGGTTATTCGATAAATTTATTACTTAGCCGAATTTCTTCATGGAGATGTAGGCGGAAAACTTTTAGCCAATGCTAAAATGGAATGGATTTTTTTAATACTGAAAAAATGAGTATATTTAAAAAAATTAAACATAAAAAGAAATATTCTGTTGGTACTGAGAGCAGAAAGTCAGTATAAAGTATCTGTAAAAATTGATTTTAATTAATTACAGGGTTGTTAAGATAAAGTAAAATAAATTCAATTTTTTAATACATATTAGCTTATTAAAATAGAAAGTTATTATTTTAAAGTACTTTCGGACCTCGGTGCTATTATAACCTTTCTTTGTACGTTTGAATTTTTCAAAAATTTCACCGTTTTCTTGGGATTAAAAAAAAGATTATCCCGGAAATGTTTTCATCTAAGATCAGCGTCGCTGTGTAATGATATAGAAAAAACAGTTGAAAACTAAATCATACTGATGTTTAGAATAGCTTAATATATTATTGTATTATCTATTTATAAAATTAAGCTTAATCAAAGCAAACAGTTTGTTACGTGTTTTTCCTTCATTTACTATTCTCTAGCATCAGCTACTAGTAATGTTTACGCAACCCCATCAACAAGTAATATGTAAAGGGTGTTGCGTACCCCAGTAGTACTAATGCGCAATGCGTGTTGCTTATCTGGGTTTGTTCTGTGGTTTAGGGAGAAAGGTACTTTCGTTATTAAATTTTGCTTAGGTTAAGTCCAGGTATTATGTACGTGAGTTGTTTTAGTTAAACTAATACATGTGTGTCTTTTAATTGTATCTCTCTTTAAATTTGTGTATGTGTAGTCGCCAATAGGTGCCTTGCGGTTGGTACCGACGATTAGTTCTATCAAACCCAGGTAACCAGCTGACTAAACATCACGTCGTGGCGACGTCCTTATTTGGTGATATTTGGTCACAGACGTCAAAGGTCAGTGTATAGACGTTGGTACGACGTCGATGTAACGACGTCTTATGAACGACGTCGGTATAACGTCTGTTTCGTGACTTTAATAAAAAGTTATCTTTCTAAAAAATGTTAGCCAAAGACGATTTAATTCGGCCTTTCAACACCGTGTGTTCACAGTATACCAGCGATAGAAATGCATATCGTAACACACACGTTCTCTTACGGATGCAGATTTCAACACACAATGTTTCCCCTACCCCGGTATATAATTGATTTAAATATGTTCCTACTACACTCTGATTGATTTGTATCTTACATAATTTATTTTATTAGATAGTATCCACATTCGTGATTAATCCTCTATACGTAAATACGTATATTTTACTTTGGAATTCGGAGTGACAGATTTGTTTAAATCTCCCGCTTCATTGTATACATTCCTCGTCATTGGAGTGTTTTCCGTTTCCGTTATTTTTGACAAGTGAAACAACAGCACACGTGAAACAACGACTTGATGGAAGTAGTTGTTATATGTTGTGAAGTTAACGTGAATTGTGCAAGTTGTGTTGTGGCTAGGAGAGTTATCCCAGGAATTAGAAAGAAAAGTAAGTTTTCTAAGATTTATATTAGGAAATACAATATCAAACATTCTACTATGCTCATCCTCAATAAAATAGACAGAAATGAAACATGATAATCACCTTTAAAAGATGGCTACCTTTTTGTTTAGATGTACAAGTTGAGGCATGTGATTTTATTCATCGATGAACTATTTATGAAATATTTTTATATTTGATACTGTAATATGTATTTTATGTGTTATGTATTTTTATTTGATTTATAATGTATTATTGTTTTATTTTTATGAGTAGAAAATAAAAATTTTTTATTTACTAATTTATTATTATTAATAACTTCTCCTATACATTTTTAAAATCCTATAAATAATTTAGAACTGTGTATATAATGTCTTAATATGACGTCGAGGAGACGTCACCAAATGTCCTCATTACGTCTAAATTATGACGTCGTGGGGACGTCACCAAATGACGTCAAAATCATGTGACTTTTTCACGTCGTGAGTACGTCATAGGGACGTCAAAAAATGACGTCATTACGTCTAAATTATGACGTCGTATGGACGTCTTTTGGTTGCTTGGGAAGTTTATGTTGGCCTATTGACAGGAGAATTCTTGTCAACCAGTAAGTGGGTCATTTTTTTCAACGCATTCTCGTAAATGTAGGTTCTCAGAAATATTCTTCTTTTGGTTTGGATTTTTATCTTTGGCAATTTGGGGCCATCTTGATTGGATTTAAAAAGAAAAACCATTTATATAGTTAGTCTGACTATCGTACGTGATTTGCCTTATGTATTTTTGGATTCTGTCAGCTGACTAACCATTTTTGGGATTTGTTAAGAAGATATATTTTCTCACACACACACCACGTGTTCGAAATAACCCTTAACATCTAAAGGGGTTTTTTTATTACGGGTTTTGGTACCCCCTACGTCCTGATATTGGAAGGATTACCATAGCTTGAGATCTAAGTCACCACCTCCTTCGTAGGGACACTAGTGACCCGAAGAGCTGTCTGAACAGCGATTGGAACACCTCCGGATTACAGATAAGCTCTTATAGATCTACATACACAGAACTTTTTTTGTATCTCTCTCTTGAATTTATATTTATCTACTTGTTGCGTTGATTTCATTACTCGATACCTTCAGTACCAGTACTGAATAATATTTATTTACTTGTAGCGTTGATTTCATTACTCGGTACCTTCAGTACCAATACTGAATTGTATTTATCTACTTGAAGCGTTGATTTCGTTACTCGGTGCCTTCAGTACCAGTACTGAATTATATTTATTTGACCATTGTGTCAATTTCATTGTTTGAACCCTACTGTATGAGCAAAGCTCAGAATTATTACTATTTATTTTTTTTCCATTTTGTGATATTGAAGACCTAAATTGTTAAGTAAAGTAATTTATATTTATTTTATCTCCTAGTTTTATTTATCTGGTTCACCATACTGATAAATTATTATTTGTTTATCTTGGTAGTTCTCTGCTAGTGCCTTAAGACTCAGGGGTTTCTGGCTTTAACCGTAAAGCCAGTGGCGCGGACTCAATTCTCTTTATTTCTACTGTTTACCTCTACGGCTGAGCTCGGGCAAAATTTGCCAGTAGAGTTACGGCTAGCTGAGTATTGCCAAGTTAACTTTTTAACTACCTTATCTTAAACTAAACTCAAAGAAACGTGGCAAGTTTATATATTAATAAAACATAAAGTTATTGTAAAAATCAGGTTCAGGATTATTTAGTCGAAAAAGTTGTCATTGTACTGTAATGGCGCTTTCCTAGATAGATCCAAACTTACCTTGTTCGGACGGAACTTTGATCGGGACGGTCTTCCAACTAGTAAAGTTTATATCATCTCGGGCGCCACCCTCAGGATTTAAGTGGTTGAGGGCCCACATGCGACAGGTAGCCTTTAGACAGTGGAGACAAAATGGGTAATTGTGTTCAGCCCAGAAATAAATAAAACACGGACGGTACTTAACAAAACAATATATTAACAAACCATTGCAGTATATAACAAAATATAATTTGTTAACAATCGGAAAAGCGGTCAGAATGCGATAAAATAAACCTAATACAGTTTACATAAAAAAATAAAACATATTTTGAACAGTATGCCAAGTTCAAAAAAAAACAATTTCGGTTAAACAACGAGACATACGGTAATCATATAAAACAGTCAAATATACCAACAAGGAAAAATAAATTAATATTACAGACATCCGGTATATATCGTGATGTACAATACAACTTTTAATATATCGTTATATTTAATAACTATCTCATTCGGATTGGTGTCGATTTAGGCTGATACAATATAAAAGCAATTAACTACTGGTACAAAAAAAAATTTTCAGAAACAAAACAAAAGCTGATTATACTAGTTTGACTAGCAACAAAATCATAAGAGAAATCAATAATTTCTAATTCTAATGACTTATACATGTACATAATTTCGGTAACTACAAAAATAATTTTTCAAAATAAATTACGGTTAATACATTTTCGGTTTAGGATCTTGTACTTACTTTTTATTACAAGGCTAACTTGCCAGCAACACATATTCAGGAGTACAGGAAAATAAATGAAAACAAACAAAACTATATATTTTACGGTAAATCACAACTAAGTGCAGGCTGTTTAGGCATGCAGTTAAACGGTTTCGGCAAATGCTAAAAGAAAATCAAAATTAATACGTTTACCATACTTTACATAAAAATGCGATCTAAATCGACGGTAGTCAGCCGTCTACTACGGAAAGCGGAAAACTGTGAACTAGCTACGGTTATAAAAGCGGTGAAAAGCGGTAAAAGCGGTAAAAAGCGGTAAAAAAGCGGTAAGAGCGGTAAAACTCAAGCTTCAGCACACCAACACACAAGTATACCATTTAAAACGGAGATCTCCAGAGCAACCAAATTATTTTTAGATGATCCAATTAAAATATCAAAAATGCAACGGTATATCGCAACGAAGCGCGACCGCTATTGCGTAGAGGGGCAGAGCCCGTCAGTGTACTACACATAACGGGGGGAAACTTCGGAAAGGTGCACCACCAGTATACCACCCATGATGGTGTTGAGTGAGGAAAAAGGATAGTCTCATCAGGGTATCACCCATGATGAGGGGAACTTAGGAAAAGGGGCACCACCAGTTTGCCACCCATGATGGTGTTGAGCGAGGAAAGGGATAACAGGTGAGCGGCGCATATAGAGAGAAAAATCTTACCAAGTTATATATAAAAAAATGTAACGGAATAATAACACAACTCGCGACCGCTATCGCGTAGAGGGGCAGAGCCCGTCAGTGTACTACACGTAACGGGGGGAAACTTAGGAAAGGTGCACCACCAGTATACCACCCATGATGGTGTTGAGTGAGGAAAAAGGATAGTCTCATCAGGGTATCACCCATGATGAGGGGAAATTTAGGAAGGGTGCACCACCAGTATACCACCCATGATGGTGTTGAGCGAGGAAAAGGATAACAGGTAAGCGGCGCATATAGAGAAAAATCTTAACAAGTTGCTCTGGCAAACATTAGTTAGATAGTTTGGTGTGCTTACCTTGATTCCGGTCGGTCTCGGGGTCCTCACTGGTTCACTAGTTTAGGCACTACTATCACTGTAACTGGTACTCCCTTAAAATTGCCAAAATCGTCTAATTTATACAATTTTTGATAGGTAAGGGACGGATTGCGGGGGGGACACAAAAATCCTACCGGTATGCCCTTCCACCTACTTAAAGTGGGGACAGGTGCTGCGTGACCGTACGACTCAGACAATTACAACTGCTGTTTCGATTGGAACTTGTCGGAAAAAATAATTTTACTGAAAATCTGGTTTTCGCGCGAAAATGATTAACATCATGATTTTCCTCGTAATTTTCTGAGTCGATACCAAAAAGAATTATAAAAATCGGTCCATTAATAACGGAGATACATTAAAAATATTTTATATTCTAAAATCATACGGTATCATCCTTCCAGCAAGTAACTAATTAGCGAAGTCTTATCGATGTTACAAAAACTTTTTAAAAATATAAACAAATGAACGGTCGAATTTTAATAAATAATACCGTGCGGATTTGATGGAATATACGGAAAGACACGAAATTTCAGTAACTTCGTTACAGTACTATAAAAAGAATTGTTAGAATAAATAGTGGGAATTTTTGCAAAAAATGTATTTGTTTTATTTTTATATTACGGATTTCCAAAAAGAAGGATTTCTACAATAAATAAAAAAATACTACAAAAAATTTTTATTCATAAATAATTACATCATCATAAATATCAAAGATGTTTAAAGAATACGAAGAATAATAAAAAAGTCTTGTTTTAACTCAACTTCCAAGTTTACTTAATCGAAAAAATAAGGTTTAAAATTATTTAGCGAAACAGCTGTAATTGTTTCGCTAGTTTAAACCTAATTTTTTCAAACTTGGAAGTATAGTTAAAACAAGAGTTTTTTATTATCCTTCATAAGATGGACTTCCAAAAAGTAAAGGTTAATACAATAAATTTGTTTAAAGAATATTTCAACGATTTATTAAAAAAAAATCAATAATTCAATGAGAGCTGTTTGGATAATAATAATCATCGTCAGATTCTAATCAACAGTCATTGATTTATAAAAAGAAATGTTTCAATAAATCATGAAAATATTCGTTAAACATTTTTGTGTTTGGTTTATAATAACATGGATTTTTACATAGAGTTTCTACAATAAATCTAATTACATTTTTCGTTCTGAGCAACTAAAAAATATGTTAGTAATTGTTGTCCGTTATAGCAGTTATAAATCATAACACACTCTATATGTTTAAAGATGTTTAAAACCTTTTTTCTATCTGCGGTTTATCGCCTTAAAATATAGGAATGGTATATTCGGTTAAAATTAAATACAAAAGGATTTTATATAAAATTTTTATATCACCGTTGAATGACAATCAACGATATCACTTAAAATATATCTTACGATGGATAAATAGATAACATTATTTGTTTTGTAGTATTGCAAACTTAGAGTTTTTTTTATTTCTTGGGAATTATTACTTATTTTTAGGTTAGTTTGTTGATCTGTTAATCTTGCCACCGACTGTTTTTTTTACATTTATTATTTTCAATATTTAGAAAATTTTTTACAATATTTAAAAATTTGGGTTGTTAATAATAATTTTAAGACATACTCTACAAACAAGTTTTTCGTTTTCAAAGAACTATTCAATTTTTAATTAACAGTTTTTTATGGGTTTTTGTCGTCAATAAAAGCAGTATAAAAGTTAAAGTTAAAATAATAAGTTTAAATAATTAAAAGTTAATAATAATAATAGTAATAATAAAATATATGTAACCAAACCATTGCTGTAATTATTTGTTTAGAAACAATAAAGATTATTATTATTCTTAAGCGCGACAAACTTAAAGCACTAATTCGATTTCTTTTTTATTATTTTTTTCACGCTAGTACATGGTGAAAATAGTATGGAGTTACAATTCTGAGAATTGAAACTTTTTGCTAAAATTTACTGCACTTTCAGAATTTTTTTTAATATCTAAACAATCAGTTACACTTTTTGGAGATATTGTGAAAAAGCTAATAACAATTGTAATTTTTTAACCGAAAAAAAACTAAAAATACTTCTTTTTCTAAAACTATTTCGAATCGTTTAGGCGATCAACTACATTTTTAGAATTTTTATCTTGTACACCGTTGTACAATATTGAATGGCCAAATTTTTATATTAATAAATTATTGGTTTATTTAGAATTAGCGAGATTACCGATATTACCGGAAGTACAGTAAAATTGTTGTGGAGAAAACGGTACCTATTATTGTTAGGTATATTAAAGTAGAGGTTGAATCATGGGGTTTAACATAACGGCTTGGTTATAGCAATAAAAATTCAAGTTTAATTTTTTTTTAATACAATTTATAGAGATTACTTTTATCTACAAAATGTATAAAAAAGTTTTAAATTAGTATTAAAATTAACATGCTATAATAAGCTATAATAAGTCAATTTTTTTTAATATTTTTTTTCTCTATTGTACTCACAGTTTCCAAATTTTAAGGAGTGATTTTTTACATTTACTTCCAAAAATGTAATAACAAAAACAATTATTGTCACAAGTTTCGCGTATTCAACAAGTTTTTCAGGTTAATCCGTCTTAGTGTCACTTAAAATTTTAATATAATTCAATTATTTTAAGGGTATAAATTTATTATTTTTTATTTGAAAAAATATTAGTCTTACCTGAGTTGACATACTGCTGCGTTTTTAATGGGAAATCGAAACATTCTAATTGTTGAATCTTTGTATGTGGAATTACCGGAATTGGTAGTAAACACACTTATGTCCTGACATCTCTGTAAAATTTATATATGTATTATTTACCGGATATAAATGTATGTCTAATAAATAGTAGTAATTTTTGATTTATGCTTACCTCAAAATAAAAAATCAATCACAACACAATTCAGTTTTTCTGTCACTAAGTAAAGTTTTTTAATAATAAATAAACTATAACTATAATATAAACACTCCAAAAACAAAATAACCGCAAACCATAAACTATAACAACGAATCAGTTGATACTAAGATCGTCAATAATAAACTTTGCAACAAGAGCACAACAATTGCAATTACCCCTATAGAAAATATTGCGAATTTAGTTTCTGACGCACCGCCATCTACCAAATATAAGTAAAATTAAAATTTATTTTTAAAATTGGGACTGTCTTTACCGACATCTGGTGGTGGTCCCAAATTTTATAAAAGAAAATAACGCATTGATTTGTCCTACTATGTCTGTTTATACAATGCTTATTATAGAGTAAGGTAGATATTAAAATTGATTTCTGATTATCATTTATTATTGAAATTATTTAATTGTTTTTAGAAAGTAGTATTAGGAAAATTTAGAATATGTAATACTTTCATGATACCACTTATTAGTACCTACGTAACCGTATGCATTATGTTTTTATGGTACAACTAGGTAACTCTTCATGTGTATTATAAAAAAAAATCTGTTGAGATAACTAGTTAAATCGTTGAGTGAGAAATATAACAAGAGAGTGAGAAATATAATAAATCCGATTCTAGATTTAACAGTTTGTTGATAAATACCGAGTTGTTAAGTAATACCAGTAGGATCACTCTCAAGTTTAGCGGAAAAAATTTCCTCTCGACATCCCATCCCCTTAGGTTTCATAATAATAATAGCTTGGCACATATTTTTTCCTAAATAAATTAGATATTATCAGATTATTTTAGTTAAACTTATTGCACTAACCCTCACTTTTTGGAAGTCCATCTCATTAAGAATAATAAAAAACTCTTCGTTTGAACGTAACTTCCAAGTTTATTTGAAAAATTGTTTTAAATTACAATGACGGCCGTTTCGCTGATTAGCATCGTCAGATTGACATTTAAGTTACATTTTGTTTGTTTGTAGCTAGGTACCTGATGTTGTTTAGGTATCTTGTTTGTTTTTGTTTGATTTTTTATTCCTACCATGTTCAAAGTTTAGAAGTTGTTTTTATGCTTTATCAGTTTTTAATAATTATGTTATGTCCAAAATAGAATTATTTATTTTTAAAGTTTAATTTTTATTTATTTCTTTATAATGAAGCACCTAACTTACCTAACTTAATGACAAAAGCATTAAAATTTACAGAGATACTCTACTCTCGACTTGAACCGAAACCCCCGACCCGATCCCGATACTGATTACTGACTGAAACCGGAGTTACATGGATTGAATATTTCATTTTAGTTTTTATTATAATTTTTGTTTTGTTAGTAATTTAATAGTATATTAAACAACGCATTTCATATGGAATTCTGTTATGACACGAGTTCGAGTTTAAAAAACGAGTCGCGAAGCGATGAGTTTTTTAAAGAACGAGTGCCACAACAGCCATATGTAATAATATTTTTTATATTTTGCAATTTTATTATTTTTTAAATTAATTTATTATTTTTATGTAATTATGATAATTTTGATTTTAAAAAGTATGTCGGTAGCACTGTGTAACTTATAACAATTGACAGTTTTGACATTTTAATTATGAAATGTTAATGTTTTAAAATATTTTAAAATGACTAATACACCAATAATAATATATTATATAAGTTAAAGATAATATTCATATTCACAAATACTTTCTTAAAGAACAATATAAAATTAATAAATTGATATTAGCCACAAATGGCATTGTCAATAGTCTTGTCATTAGATACTTCACTCATGTCGCCAACCATTTAAAACAAAAATTTGCGTGCAGTTACATTACGATACGCAAATGCGTTTTATAATGAATATTTTTATAAGTGCAAAATATAAAAAAATCATTTAGAAATCATTTACAAGTTAAGTTTTTGGGACAATTTAGATTAGAATTAGATATAAATAAGGAATTGTTGGGATTATAAGAGAATTATATATTATATTTAATTGTAAAATCAAAAACCGTTTACACTACCACTACACCAACACAACCTTTTATATGCCTGACGCGCGTTTCGATAACCAAGTTATCTTCTTCAGAGACCGAAGGTAAACTAAAGCTATGCCTACAAACTAACCTTATATATAGAACATTTTTAGCGCCAAATGTTTTCGCGGTAAATCTTTTGGCGGCAAAGCCAATTTTTAGCACGAAAACATTTTTACAATAAGTTTTCTTATAATAAACTATAAAGTGGACTATCTGGGATAGGTCCTTTGTCCTTATTTAATCTATTTTTACATTTAATAATTTCTATACTTTCAAATGCATTCAACAATCTATTGTTCGATACATTTTTTAACAATTTTAAACTATCTACATTTACAGAATGGTTTTTGGTAAAAGCATGTTCAGCCATACTAGGTTTTTCTATACGTCCATATTTTAGATGAGCTAAATGTTCTTTAAATCTAGTTTTAACCGATCTTTTTGTTTGCCCAACATACTTTTTATCGCAATCATTACAACTTATTTCATATATACCGCTTTTTTCCAGATCTTCTCTCTTATCCTTCGGATTTCCTAACAATTGTCTCAGGGTGCCACTAGTTTTATGAACTAAACCTAATCCCACCGTGCCGAAAATTGTATTCAATCCTTTGGTATACTGAAGGATAAATGGTAAAGAAATGAATTTCCTATCGTTGTGTTCTCGCTGGAAAAAGGTGGTTTTACAAAGAGATTTCTTAAAACTATGGCGATTGATCAGCTTATGAATTAGTTTTTTATCATATCCATTAAGTACAGCCTTAGAATATAAAAACTAAGGAAGGAGCCTAACACCTTTCCCAAATTTGTAGTTTACGACGGAAATTACGTCACAGCGGCCATTTGCAAATACCATATCATTATTGTTATTGACGGTTTTTTTGACATTTAAGACAGTACTGTTTTAGTGTTTAGGAAACCAGAATTCAGAGACGTACATATATACAATTTATTTACGTAAGTGAACTGAATATGCTGATACTGAATATGCACAGCTATTTAATATTTATATAGGTATTTAATAAAAGTGTATATAGAAATATGGTTTATAAAATGTATTACGTTTTAAAACTTTCTTACATCAGTATTTTTATTTTTGAAATTGATACAACATTTTATCATAAATTAAAATTGATACGCCACTGACAAACCGGAAACTGCTGACGCCATTTTTAAACACCATCTAGGACTATTGGTGTTTATGTATAACGCTCCTTCCTTCATTTTTATATTCTAAGAGTACAGCTATATCCTCAATTAAATTCTTTTCTCTGTTATATCTTGTTTTGTTTAAAGGAATATTTCCCTCATGTATAATATATGTCATAAGAGGAATGCAATTATCGAAAAATTACAGAGGTAATTGCACTGCGAAAACATCCCGTCGTCATGACACCAAGCGAAAACATCCCGTCGTCATGACAACAACACTGACTGACAATACTGATAAATGTCAGATATACTTCAAAAAGTGAAAAAATGTTTATTCGTGAAATATTCCATTCAATTACACTCGTGCATAAAAATGACCAGATAATTTTACATTCAAGCGTGTTATCTATATAAATTGCACTCCTTTTTTTTCACATTTTGTAAAAGAGCCCTCCTCCTTCGGAGTCGGGCTCTTTCGCCAAAATATGAAAAAAATCTCGTGCAATTTTTAGATAACACGCTTTCTTGCAAAATTATCGGTAATTTTTATGCACTTGTGCAATTATAACCGAATATTTCCCTCATGTATAATATATGTCATAAGAGGAATGCAATTATCGAAAAATTACAACGGTAATTGCACTGCGAAAACATCCCGTCGTCATGACACCAAGCGAAAACATCCCGTCGTCATGACACCAAGCGAAAACATCCCGTCGTCATGACAACAACACTGACTGACAATACTGATAAATGTCAGATATACTTCAAAAAGTGAAAAAATGTTTATTCGTGAAATATTCCATTGAATTACACTCGTGCATAAAAATGACCAGATAATTTTACATTCAAGCGTGTTATCTATAAAAATTGCACTCCGTTTTTTTCACATTTTGTAAAAGAGCCCTCCTCCTTCGGAGTCGGGCTGTTTCGCCAAAATATGAAAAAAATCTCGTGCAATTTTTAGATAACACGCTTTCTTGCAAAATTATCGGTAATTTTTATGCACTTGTGCAATTATAACCGAAAATGAATTGAAGTTAGAACTGAATACCTACGATTAGCTAAACTATGCATGGACCAAAATTACTTTCAATACAACAATCAGGTTTATCAACAATATGAAGGAACACCAGCAATTTGGAAACACAGATCAGTCAAGAGTTCGAGTATTTCCCAAGGATATGGTGTAGATATGTGGACGACATTTTCGCAGTTTTCAATACAAAGAAATCATCAGTAGAAGATTTCATTTCAAAATTAAATTCATAATTCACAAGCATAAAATTCACGTTTGAACTAGAAAATAATGAACAGTTACCATTTTTGGACACATTAGTAATAAGAAATAATAACAAGTTAGAATTTGATATTTTTAGGAAAGACACCGCTACGTATAGGTATATTCCGATAGATTATTTTCACTGTAATCAACACAAAATGGCAAGTTTTCATTTTTTGGTTCATCGATTAATTCATTTTCCTTTAAACAAAACAAGATATAACAGAGAAAAGAATTTAATTGAGGATATAGCTGTACTTAATGGATATGATAAAAACTAATTCATAAGCTGATCAATCGCCATAGTTTTAAGAAATCTCTTTGTGAAACCACCTTTTTCCAGCGAGAACACCTTTTTCCAGCGAGAACACAACGATAGGAAATTCATTTCATTACCATTTATCCTTCAGTATACCAAAGGATTGAATACAATTTTCGGCACGGTGGGATTAGGTTTAGTTCATAAAACTAGTGGCACCCTGAGACAATTGTTAGGAAATCCGAAGGATAAGAGAGAAGATCTGGAAAAAAGTGGTATATATGAAATAAGTTGTAATGATTGCGATAAAAAGTATGTTGGGCAAACAAAAAGATCGGTTAAAACTAGATTTAAAGAACATTTAGCTCATCTAAAATATGGACGTATAGAAAAACCTAGTATGGCTGAACATGCTTTTACCAAAAACCATTCTGTAAATGTAGATAGTTTAAAATTGTTAAAAAATGTATCGAACAATAGATTGTTGAATGCATTTGAAAGTATAGAAATTATTAAATGTAAAAATAGATTAAATAAGGACAAAGGACCTATCCCAGATAGTCCACTTTATAGTTTATTATAAGAAAACTTATTGTAAAAATGTTTTCGTGCTAAAAATTGGCTTTGCCGCCAAAAGATTTACCGCGAAAACATTTGGCGCTAAAAATGTTCTATATATAAGGTTAGTTTGTAGGCATAGCTTTAGTTTACCTTCGGTCTCTGAAGAAGATAACTTGGTTATCGAAACGCGCGTCAGGCATATAAAAGTGTGTGTTGGTGTAGTGGTAGTGTAAACGGTTTTCGGTATCATTTTCGCCAACGGTTCCAGATTCAACATTTTAGTTGTAAAATCAATGTAAGTTAATTTTTAAAAACAATAATTTCCATCGTGAAACTTAATTCCGGCGAACTCTAAATAGCGCTTGCACATTAAAGATGGGTTGCTAAATAGCAGACTACTTTTTTTAACTGTTATGTTATCTAGTTGTAAAAACCTGCACATGCCATGCACCAAACCAAAATAGTTTTATAAACCGACAACCGACATACCCTCGGTTGCTCGACATCGGGTGACGTTCGGTCCGCACAAGTAAAAATTAAATTATTACCTGCTAAAAAATAGCAGCCCAGCTATTTTTCAACCTCGTAGCAGTTAGCAGCTTGTTACAACTAGATAACAGTTAAATAAAGCAGTCTGCTATTTAGCAACCCATCTTTAATTATTAGTTTTTATCATGGGCGCCGCCAGAAAATTTTGGAGGGGGGGCAAAAAATGAATGTACATTTTTTTTCTATTGTATTTAAAAAAAACTTAGAACAAGAAACTTTGGAATAATCTTTGGTAACAAAGGTTACATTAGCACATCAATGATAGAAATAATCACACGAAATCACAGAAAGAAAACTCTAAAAACTAAAAACATTGATCATTGTTAAAACTTAACATCCATTAAACGTAAAAAAATGTAAAAATCGAACATAACCGTATAACGTTAAACAAAAATGTAGATATTATTATGTTCTATCTTATTAATAATTAACAAAATGATAAAATCCTAACCTATGAAAAAGCAAATTTTAATCTTCTGCGGTCTTGACTAAATTTATCGAGTACCTACTGTAAAATTGTATTTTATCGCTTTCAATTTTTTTTCTATGTACACTTAGCAAACATAAACTAGCTAAGCGATTTTCGGCCATCGTTGACCAAGTTTTCACCCTTCTTAACGTACTAAACGAGCGTTCAATTGAACAAGTCGTAGGTGGTAGGGAAAGAAAAACTTTTTTCTACGGCTGCTATGGAATGTGGTGCTTTTGACACATTTGACAGAACTACAAAGTGACGTATTGCTATCAACTGTGGGAAAAAATCTACCTCACGGGTCTTTTCCCACACCACGTACATTTAAATGGGAATTCAGCCGTGAGGTAGATTTTTTCCCACAGTTTATAGCTGCTGGGAAATCAGGAATCTCAATACAAAATTGCAGTAATGTAACAATTAATTACAATATTAATTAAATTAGTTTTTTTTGTATTAAGTATGTTCCGTTTATTTTATAACCAATAATAATAATAAAATGTTATAAATTCACTTCTTTATTTTTATTATTAATATCCAGCCGTAGAAAAAGACGGTAGAAAAGACACTTTTCTTACTGGTGTGTTTGTGGCACTTGCCTTTCAGGCTCCAACTTTCACACTCGTGAGAAAAGTGTAACTATTATTGCACTGACTCTTGTGGGAAAAAATCACATTCTTCAGTGAGTAGTAAATAAAAATCCATATCTTTAGAAGCACTTTTCTTTTTCCACATATCTTTCCACGTCAAGCACTCTGCCTCTAAATTTTTGATGTTTGGAGTATGAGATGGATGTAGATTTGCTAAGGAGAAAGCAGTAGTTGTGTCTTCGGCAAATCTTGTTGTTAATTAGCTACCAATAAAATACAAGTATATTCTTCGCCTTGTATAAAAAAAAACGTTAATTTTCTAGATTAAAATCAATTTAAATCACGACACTTAAGTCAGATAACATAGAATTATTGCCCGATGCAAAAACTAGCCTTTTTGTCCGTTGCTAATTACGTAATACATAAACAATCTTGTATAGCGCGCGAACGTATCGCGTCACAACCGTTATTATTTAAATAACTTTGGAAGTATGGCATATACGACAATTTTTAGGTCTTTGGTATTAACTATTAATTAATTAACAATTTTAGCTTTTAATAAAAGCCCTAGCTATATTATTTATTTAATTATCAACTATTGTTGATAAAAAAAGATCGAAAAATAGTATTATATACATAATAAATAAATTATTAGGTTTCCATTTTTTGTAGTTTATCATAAAACTTAATTAAAGCCGTATTTGAAAAGTAGGTATAAGTATTAAGGCACAGAAATATTAAGTTAAGTAAAAAATAGAAAAAAAACTCTTTTTGAATAATGCTCATGGTTGTTTTCATCATAAAATTAAGTATTAAAAGAAATATACGAAAAAAATTATTTATAGCAAATTATTTTTTAAATGAAAAAAGAAGAAAAAATATTTTTTAATCCGAAAGAACCGTAGAATTTGTGATTTTTAGAGAAAAAATGGTATCTTAATTTTATTATTATTTAGTTGCAAAAAGAAAATGTGTTAATCAACAAATGCATTTTTTAGCAACAGATACATTTTTTTAAGAAACCGTTTTTTCACTAAAAATCATAAATTGTATCAACCAATAAATTAAGAAAAAAAAATTTAATTAGTTCATAAACATCTATTTATTTACATCTGTTTATAACAATTTTTTAAACAATGCTGTTAAAAATTTTAATATAAATTTTTTTTTTATATTTTGCACTTATAAAAATCTTCATTATAAAACGCATTTGCGTATCGTAATGTAACTTTTACGCAGGCAAATTTTTGTTTTAAATGGTTGGCGACATGGAAATTAGTGAAGTATCTAATGACAAGACTATTGACAATGACATTTGTGGCTAATAGCAATTAATTGATTTTATATTGTTCTATAAGAAATTATTTGTGAATATGAATATCATCTGTAACTTATATAATTTATTATTATTGGTGTATTAGTCATTTTAAAATATTTGAAAACATTAACACTTCATAATTTAAATGTAAAAACTGTCAAATGTTATAAATTTCACAGTGCTACCGACTTACTTTTTAAAATCAAAATTTTCGTAATTACATAAAAATAATAAATTAATTTAAAAAATGATAAAATGGCAAAATATAAAAAATATTATTTCATACGGCTGTTGTGGCACTTGAACTCCTGTCATAATGCGTTGTTTAATATACTATTATGTAGCTTTTAATATTTAAAAGTAAAAAAAAATTATTAATAATTATTTTTTTAATCTTAAATTTTTACGTTTTTTTAATTGTTAATAAAAAACCAGAAAATGCAAAATTTTAAATTTTTAACGGGGATTTATTAGCCTATTTAGAATAACTTGATGGAGTAAAACAAATTCTAAGCCTTTAGTTATATAATAATCTCGGTAATGCATTTGTTTTATAACATTTTTTAAAAAATGCCGTTAGAAAACAAAAAAATATATTTTCGTGTAGCATCCAACATTTAAAAATAGATACATTCAAGATATGGGAAAAAATATAATTATTTTTTTAATCTTAAACTTTGGCGTATTTTTAATTGTTGATAAAAAATTGGAAAATGCAAAATTTTTAATTTTTTCTAACTATTAGCCTATTTAAAAGTAAAACAATTCCTAAGGATTTAGTTCAATATTTAAATATTTATAGCGATTTTTTTGTTAACATTTACTGCAAAAAAATGTTACTAATGAAAAAATTGGGATTGGGATGACATTTTTTTTACCTTGAATTATTATTTATTCATGTAACCAAATATAGTACATGAATTTTATCATTCCTTAGTATTCATATTTAATCTGTTTAATAAAAATCAGACTACCCGTTTTTGGCACTATGTAAAAATTATAAAAGTTGGATATACAGTTTCGGGAATGCAGACTTCTTTTAGCAAATTTAATGTTATTTTCAAATCTTTTTTGATACTTCGAAAATCTTGAATATTTTTCGAGATATTCAAAAAACTAAACCCCCTCTTTCTATACATTATTGTTGACAACTATTGCTGAGCTGAACGAAGAGAAGGAAAATCTAGATATTTTTATTTTAGCTGTAGTATTTTAGTTGTAGTTATCGTTTCTCATTTAGCCCGATTGTTAGAAGGCTTTTATATCATTTTGTTTTAATCCTTTCTTTTTTTTTATTATGTTTAAGTCCGCCATTCACTATTAATATAGTTGTCAACTATCACTGGCAGTTGTACAAAAAAAAATCATTGTCTCACATCGGTTATCAGTCGATAAGCCATTTTTTATGTTATAATTATTGTTTTGCTAGAAATAAAACGTATGAAAAGATTCTTCTGACGCGAGGAATTAATTTATTTTCTAGGCTTTTAGCAAATAAGAAATTTCTGAAAAAGTTTCCAAGTTTAGACGAACGACTACTCATATTCTGTTTGTTTCTCAAGGTGGAGAAACCCTTCGTTAGTCACATTCTTGATGACCCCGACGTTATCACAACGCAGCCATTCTGAAGTCGTGGAGTTATCTGAAAGTCGTCCTTCGTATTTCCGTTCATCAAACTGGACATTAGCTGATCTTTCTTCCAGTCCTGTCGTGGATTTAGAAGAAAGTGATCATTATCATTCTTCATTGCCGTTAATCAGTCAGCTGTACAAGGAGGAAAGAACCAAATCAGAGATCAAATCAACCCCTTAACTACTAAAAAAAAGTTCGTTAGAGGTAAAGAACCTGTTACTATGCCAAAAACCGTCTCTTCACGTATTTCAACCTTGTCCTCATCGGCTACTCTTCTCCTGCTAAACCGTGCTGAAGCCCTAGAGAAACTGGCGTCGCTAGAAGAATCCATAGGAGATCGAAAATTGGAACTGCTTGACTTTCAAGTGGATTTGAACAGCATCAACTTCTTCTTCTCAGTCGTATGTTTCATATCTGAAACGTCGTGATTTCATGTAATGCTGTTTACAATTCCTCTCCATCTCTCCCTATCACTAGCCGCTCCTAGATTTTCCTGGAACGGTGTCTCCGTTATGTCCTCAATTTGGTCTATCCATGTCTTCAGAGAGCGTCCTCTAGGACGTTTTCCTTGAATTTTCCCCTTGCCACGCTCTGTCTTTGTGCCCGATTGTTGTAATGAAAATTAATTAATGTAAGTGAAGAGTTATATTATGAAAATAAATAAGATATATGAAATTTAAATCAAACGTGTAGCGAAGTGAGCGTGTAATTATGCCAAGCTACTCCAAATGCCGAAGAGTAGGGGTGAGTCGAAATTAAATGGGCGCCACTGTTTTATTATTGCTAGGCCAAAACAGAGGCCTTCCTCGTTGTTTTGGGAACTTCCTATCAGTTAACGTATCAAAAAAGAAAAAAAATATATATATATACTTGGCCACAATAAAATATTGATATTAAAGAACAAATATTGATAACTACGAGCTATAAACTATTTTAAGCAGAGGTCTGGCGATGAACAAATGAAACAACAGATTAGAACTCCAAACTCGATCTAATTAACTGTAAAAAAAATGTACACATATATGCTTACAGAGTTGTTAGTAAAAATATATAAATATAATGATATGAACAAAGACAATGAAGATAATATAAGATACCACCAATATCCAGCTGTAGCCGGTGGTTAACAATGTCAGTGAACTAGTAGAATAAGGTATCGGCAGCCAAGATACCTAGCCAACACCCGGAATAGGCTCTCTCTAGTCAATACTCCTATCCCCAACAACCAGCAGTAGACGAGCGGTTAAAACCAACAGTGAACCGGTGGAATGGAGTATTAAAAATCTTAGTAACTAGCTGCTACTTCAAATAGGCTCTCTGGCCTGTACAAAACTTGTAGCCCGTACAAAAAAAAACCCTGAGATGGTTTATAGGGGTTACTTTAAAAGAAATGTGCAGTCGGTGGCCTCAAATCCTGATTTTCAGGTGAATCTTCTGGCATAAAACAATACCTGAGCGTATTAAGAACCAACAAGCCGTGAAGATTCCTTCTGGAGAATAACCCCGAAAACCACAAACAAATGACCAAAATAAGGGGTTTTAAATCTCCAACCAGCCGAACACAATTTTCTTCGTAAAATAACAATTTCAATTTGGACTACGTGACACTCATAAAAATTAATCCAAAAAAAAGCATTAGCCGACAAAAACTAATTCGCTTGGCTGCTATCTAAAGTGTATAAAAGAAAGTGAAGGCCTGTACTCACGCATGATTTCAAAATAATAGCCGTAAGGTTATAATTTTATTATAAAATCCTTCGTTTTAACGAACCATTACATAAAATTGTTGGTTTTAGCAAAATACAATACCATTTTTCTATATACCATTACCATTAAAATGAAGCAATAAAGTTATTTACAATACCAAACTGTTAAATAGTTGAATTTGAATGTGAACTGGGCATAATAAGAAGTCAGCTGTGGATATATTAACCGGACATTCCACTTGAATATACCAAAATTTTAGTAAAACGATAAAAATTATAATTGATGTATACGGGGTAGCTCAAAAATGTTAAATGTTAAAATCAACCCGTGACACCCTGTACGATTAGCTTTTCTAGGTTATTAGTGTCTCTCCTGGAGACATGTCCGAAGTATTTCAAAATTCTTATTCTGATTATAGTTGACTAGCGGTCAGTAATATTTAATTCCCTCAGTTTGTAAGCATTAGTTCTGTGAGCTGTCCATGAAATTCTCAACAGCCTTCTCCAGCACCATATCTCGAACGCATCAATCTTTTATCTGTCTGTCGCCTTCAACGTCCATGACTCAGAGCCGTATATAGCTATTGAGAAAACTAGTGCATTTACTGGTCTCTTTTTAGTGTGGTTAGATATGTTTCGGTCCTTCCATATTCTGCTGAGTCTAGTCATAGCGGTTCTGCCCATACCTAAACGTCTTCGTATTTCTGAAGAGCAGTTGCCATCTTTGTTGATATGCGCGCCCAGATAAATGATCTCATTTACTATCTGTATGCCCTCATTTAAATCTGCCGTTAGTAAATATGTAGTTGAAAAACATCTTAAAAAACAGGATTTAAAGAAGTACAGACCTGAAAAAATTGTTCGTAAGAAATCATATTAAATTTTGTTGATCGTGTTTATAATAATAATTAACATATACATAATATTTTAATAATTGTTTTGTGTCCTAGAACCCGAAGATGATGCAGAAGCTTACCTTAGAGCCCTAAAGACTGATAATTTAACTGCAGAACAGTTCGATAATACATGGAAAACTTGCAGTCAATATCTTCGAAAAGACTTGCAAACTTTTACCAGCACGGACGAGATAATGCAGAAATGGCCGTTTTATAAAAACCCTACAGGTTTTCGTCTGGTATAATAATTTGTCTGATTTCATTTCCTCGTTCATCTATTACTTTTCTGTTTTCAGATCGACATGTACTTTAAATTTGGTTTCGACAACCCTGATGGCTTGCTAAATAATTGGGACAGGTCCTTTGACAAATTACTGGAATTTTTATGCACATAAAATAATGTAAAAGATAAAACTCTTAAGGGACTGTTGGATAACTTAAAAACCAACGATAAAATTTCGGAAAGTAAGTGCAAACGTTTATATTTCTAGTAAAAAATTATTCCTTTGTATTTCTTTTAGATTCAAAAACTGCATGTTTATTTTGGGCTCTTCATGGGTACCTTGTGCCGACTAATAAATCCATCACAAAAGATTCCAAGAGTGGTAAAAACTCACCACTAAATACACCATAAAAGATTCGCAGGAATCTTTCCTATATGTGGGAAAATGTGCGCAGGAAATTGAAGAACACATTAACAATTTGATGGAGAGAAAAAAATATCCAGCCATTTATTTATTGTCTTGGTTGTGACATTTTTTCAATAAAAAAAATTTATATTTTTTTTGATAATATAAGATATAAATTTTTTAATTTTTTAAAAGCAGTCGATATTTGCTTTAAATTTTTTTATGTTTTCAATTTAGACTTTCCAGTAGAATCCAATATGTTTCATTCTTTTATTGAAACTTATTTTTTTTTAATTTAAATTCGCGGCAAAACTATCCAAAAGTTTTTATACTTTCAGAACATTTAAGTTCTGAACAGTAACATGATGAAACCAGTTCTAAAATAACAAGAATATTATGAAAATTCAAGGAAAAATAATTTACGATCCGTAATTTATTTTTATCTAAATTTTTGTTATATTTTCTTTCATTTACAATGGTTTTCATTCTGTTCTACTTTTTTAACTTTTCATAATTTTAAGGCTTTGTATAAATGTGTTTGTTTAATGTTTTTTAACAATTTATGTGTTCAATAAATATTTTAAATATACCTTTTAGTCTCTTAGTTTTCCTATTAAAAAAATTGATACTGCAATCGCATGTGCAAAAGTCACATTAGGCATGTGCTAAGTACACTATTTTTTCTATTGGTATGCGGAATAGTTTTCAATACTAAAATGAGCGCGGCAAACTGGAATTTTCCGCACGCTAGTAGAAAAAGCTTTTTTCAAAACATTTCTATTTTTATATACCATTATTTTATAATTTAGCCATACATTTTAATACTTGTTTCCTTACCTTATATACGGATAAAAGGAAAATACATTTGTTTAAGAATAAAAATATATTTTCAGATTCAAAAATTTAACAAAGTCTCGTAAATATTTTATTTGTTATTTAGAATTAGCTTTGTTTCTACAAGCTTAGCGTACTGATTTAATCCATATTGGTTGGCTTCCTCGTAATAGGGCAACGATTTCATTTCCTTCAACCAAGCAGTAATTTTTGGATACTTTGATTCGTCGAAAGAGTAAAATATATTAGAAGTTGAAATTGTTGTAACATAAGAAAAATCGGCTACAGTCAAATGATCACCAGCAATAAATTTGTCATTTTCCAAAAATTGTTCGGTTACTTTGTAAGCATCTTCTAATAGTGTTACAAACCTTGGATTAGGTTCTTTATCTCCTTCAAAAATAATTCCTTTCTGAAAAATAAACAATAATAGCCATTATATGTGCGTAAAATACTATATTTGGTCCACGACTTTCAAATAAAATTTACTAGTAATTATTCAAAAATCTTTATTTTTTATTAAAATATTAGCATAATTAATCTACCTTATTACTAAATAAATACTTAAATTATACTGTTTATTTGCTGATATTGATAGTGATGTTTGCATTTACACAGTTGTGTATGTATCTACGTAAGTTTTTAAGGTTATATTTTAGTTTAATACATTTACATTTTATTAAATTGGATTTAATAAATTTGGCACAATAATAAATATACCTTTGTCCTATAATATATATTAGTTACATAAAAACTTAAAAATCAAATAATACTGTGTAAAAAAAATATAAAGAAACCGAAGTTTAGACATACGTGCTGTTGTGACGTCATGCAGTGAATAATAGGTAACATTATACTTGAGGAAGCACATGTATAATTAAAGTTTTATGAGATTGTCGTGGACAAATACTATTAAATTGGTAACTAACCGAAATTATCACTAGTCTTGCAAAAAAAACACCGGTGTCAAAATGTAGACGATGGTCAATAATTGCTCTTTGCTTTATGTCTTTTGGATACAGGCGATCGTCTTTTCCATACTTAGATACAAGATAAGTCATAATAGCATGGCTATCTGCTAATATAAACCCATCATCATCCAAGACTGGCACTGTATGGTGAGGATTAAGCTAAAAAGAAATAATAATTACATAATATATTCTATAATTTTAAATATTAATTTGGAGTTTTTGCTTGTTTAAAATATTTTGAATTTGTGGAGGTCCTGTTATATTTATTTTTTTAGTCAGTTACCTTTTTTTATTTTTGACATATGTAGTATTGATATATAATTGTCATTGTCATATTTTACGAACGATAATAAAAATCCTATTTCTATTTGTACAGTCTGTACAATTGGCGACCCCGATATAAACCCGAAACCGAAAAGCATGGCTGACGGAGACAATGTTAGTGAGATCAAGATAACTAAATTTCCACCTTTTTGGACAAACAATCCCAAATTATGGTTTATGCAAGTTGAAGCCCAATTTGAGTTGAGCAGGGTTAAAACTGACAAGACTAAATACTTTACCATTATATCTGCATTGGACACCACTGTGCTTCAACAAGTATCTGACTTGGTCATGAATCCTATCGTACAAGATAAGTATGAAATTTTGAAGAATCAGCTTATTTCTCACTTAGCAGAATCGGAAAGAAAACAGTTGAGTAATTTACTTACAGACCTAGAACTAGGAGGTAGAAAACCTTCCCAGCTTCTCCGCGAGATGAAAAATTTAGCTAAGTGACAAAATTTTAACAACTTTGTGGCTACAAAGTTTGCCTGTTCATGTACAAATGGTCCTATCTACAAGCGAGGATCTAGAACTAAAAAAGGTGGCAGAAATAGCAGATAGGATTTTGAGCCTGGGGGAGATCAATTCTGTTAAAAGCAGTGTAGATGGTGTATCTCGTTACAATTCACCTTCTTCTTCAAAGTCATCCAGCATTCTCGAAAGAAACATTCAAAAATTAACAGAAATGGTGCAGAAACTTTAATATGATATATCTCAACACAGTTATCATGGTGAATGTACAGCTCGATCACGATCGCTTTCGAGAGACAGATCAGCGAACCTTGGTTTTTGCTATTACCATCAACATTTTGGAAATATCTCGTCCTCAGTTAAGGCGTTGGGAGACGACAAAGCTTTTGCTCAAAATCGTCTTTTTGTTACTGATAGATGTTTGCAGTTCCTTATTGACACTGGTGCTGATGTTTTTGTTATTCCAAAACCAGCAAGTTTTAAAAATAAAGTTCCTACTTCTTTTAATCTGTTTGCAGCAAATGGTTCTGCTATTAAAACTTATGGTCACAAATTGATAAACCTAAATTTTTTATTTAGACGGTCGCTAAAATGGCATTTCGTGATTGCAGATGTATCACGACATATTTTGGAAGCAGATTTTTTAAAATTCCATAGTTTATTGGTTGATCTCCAACGGCGTAGACTGATAGATTCTACGACAAAACAATCAAGTGCGATCCAGCCAAATTGGAATTTGAGTATATGCTGGAGTAAGGAATTTGCCGTCCATCTACCAGCAACTGGGCTAGCCCTCTCCATATGGTGCCGAAAGCCGGACAAGGTAACTGGAGGCCTTACGGTGATTACATGAAACTGAATTCGCAAACAATTCCCAATAGATATCCTATTGCTCATATCCAGGATTTCTCTAGCAGTTTGGTGGGAAACACCATTTTCAGTGGGTACTGTGGTGGTCCTGTTATATTTATTTTTTTAGTCACAGTTACCTTTTTTTGTTTTTGACATATGTAGTATTGATATATAATTGTCATTGTCATATTTTACGAACGATAATAAAAATCTTATTTCTATTTGTACTGTCTTTACAAATTCTTCAATAGAAAAAAAAGCAAGTTTTAAAGCTGCGCCTAGAAATAAACCAAAATTTAGGCAACAACTGTTTTATAGGTACAAACATACTTCAATTATTTTTTTTCTTTAATAAGGAATTAATTAAGTTCTTTTGTCAAATACCCACAACTTTGTGTCCTCTATAAACAGGGCAGTCAGTAAAACTTGCTAAGACCATATATTTAATAATAATTATGAAGAAACAATATATTTAATTTCTTAAGTATTGAATTATTTCATTACCGATAACCCACCAGTGATTTTACATTTTAATGATGATCAATATATAAAAATTAAAAAAATTTTCTATAATATAAAAATCTTCATAAAATATAATAAATTAATACGAGATTTTGAAAAAGGAACCTGGGATAAAATGTATATGCAGCAGAAAGCGCCAATTTGAATATATTGACTGAAAATAATTTTAAAAAATTAAATCTGTTTAAACATAATAATACTATAAAAATTTAAGGAAAAACTAATAATAAAAACAAAGTTAGAAAAAAGTGGATAATGTCGACTTTTTCAAGTCATAATAGCATTGCTATCAACTAATATAAACCCATCACTATCCAAGACAGGAAGTGAGTATTGAGGATTAATATAAAAAAATCCAATACTAGATATTAAAATACAAATTAATTGCGTCTCATATAATAGTAATTACGCGCAAAGGTAGAAAAGTGAGTTATTATTGTCGAGGCCCTCTGAAGCCTCTAAAAACTCACGCGTCCGAATCATTTTTAAAGTTTTTGTTAAAAAAAACGAAAGAATTCAAAAAATAAAAAAAATTTGATTAAAAGGTAAAAAAATATTTGTGTGTGTGTGTTTGGGATTGGCTTGGAAGCTAGTCCTTTAGCCACAGAATTATGTACAAATAATTTAAATTTTAAAACCTACTTTAAAAGTTACATATCAGCTCATAAACATCTCTTCTGTCTAACGATAGCAGATAGGTAATATTTAAGGGTGTCTGAATATTGAGATCGGCCAGTTTTGCGTATAGCTGAGAAGTCTCGTTTGAGTGTTTGTTGCACTTGAAAAGAATATGATTTAATTTTTAATTTAATTTAATTTAATCCAGAAGGAATTATATTTAACCTGGCTAAGTGAGCTGGAAATGTACCATGATTAGCTTTCAAACGCGTAATTGTAGAGGAGAACTTATTTAGCATTGTATATTCAAAAATATATGGACTGGTTTTTTGATAATGTGGGGTGAATAGAATAGTATTGACTGTTTAGCTATATCCTTCCATTTTTCTTCCCATTTTGCTGAAATTAGTTTTTGATAAAACGGAAATAAGTCCTCAAATGTGAAAATAAGGTAATACATTCCATTGTGGACAGCATCTTTAGCAATTTGGTCGACCAGTTCGTTACCCTCAATTCCTGTGTGGCGTTTCACCCAAAAGAACTTGCTAAACAATTTATTTTTTATGGAACATAGAATGCCGTTTCTTTTGTGTTTAATCATATTGGAATTTAAGCTTTTAATCACCGATAACGAATCTAATTACTGCCTTATTTAAATTATGAAAATTTAGCCAATCTAAAGCTTTTTCGATTGCAACAGCTTCTGCAGTAAATATTGAACTTTTTGTGGGAAGTTTAATTTTAAGCGAGAGCGTTGAATGCGGAATGCAAACTGCACAACCTGCGGAACCATCCCCTTTCTTAGAACTATCGGTATATATTTTAATGTGATAAATATAGATTTTAGTAAAACGTTATTTATTTGTGGCGACTCTGTAAACTTTGGTATAATGACTTTAGGTTTTTCTAATATTATCCGAAAATCAGCTCTGAATATTTGCAATCTTTTTTCATTATAATAAATGGGATATTCTTTAGTTTTTAAAAAATCCTCTGCAAGAGGAGGGGAGTTTTTAATGCTCCAATACTTATTGGTTAAATTGGCAATGGTTAACTCATACAGATTATTTAGAATAATACTATTATTTTGTCTTAACTTTAAAACATATTTAATAGCCATGAGTTCGCGGCGATTTTGAAGCGGAATTTCCTTACTTTCAGCAAGTAGAATAGGAGTTGGTGTAGATATCATTGTACCTAAGCATCTGTATAGATGCAAATGTCATCAGCATATTGAATACATTTGATTGAGTGATCAAAAATTCCATGAATACTTGCTGAAAATATATTAAATAATAACGGACTCAATACAGACCCTTGAGCTAGACCTATGTTTGATTCTGTTTATTATCTTCAGGAATGAAGGAAGGTAAAATAGGAAAATTGTTCATATTATTAGGGATATAAAATCTGTTATTAGTAGATATTTTGGCATATGATGGATTATTTGCTATCTTTTTTGCTTCTTTAAAAGTAGTATTTTCTAAAGCCATAATAGATTTTATTTTGTATTGGTGTTTATATGATGCAGACATTGCTTTGCTAGAGAATTATTTTCAGAAGAGTGGCAATGAACGCAGAATAATGAGTTAGTACATGTTTGGTTATTATCATGAGTCTGACTACAGTTTTTGCAAGGATTGGTTGTAGATTTGCATTGCAGAGCAGTATGTCCAAAACGAAAACAATTAAAACATTGTACCACAGTATATATCTATTGTTCAACATTAAACCTAACCACCTAACAACCTAACAGTCTGCGGAATGTTATTTCCTTCAAATGTTGTACCATCTGTCGCGGTACTGGAATAGTTTCATTATCCGAATCTACAATTTTCCGTTTCAGTCTTTTAACTGCAACAACTTTTTGATCAGATACAATGTTATCTGGTATATACTGCTCATCCAAAAACGTATCAACTTCTCTTATTATCATATATACAGATACACTTACCGCTTCTTTGCTGATTGATTATAAAATAAAAACCTTTGTTAATTGTATTAAAAAGGACACTTCTACAGAAATACCGATATCGATACACACCATACTCAAAAAACAAAATATTTGAAAAAACACGGTTTTGCTAATGTTTTTTGTCATGTACAATTTGGTAGAGATTGAAATAGTAGGCGAAATTAAGTGCTTCAATGTAGATAACTTCCATCATGGCGGCCAGTTTTTTTAGCAAAAAATGGCCTCCGAAATGAATTAAATCTACTTTTCCTATTCCAAAGAAACAATAAGAACAAATAGACTTAATACGTTCGCAATTTCGACTCATCAAAAGTGGTTTGCCTTAATATGATTATAGCAAATGCCGTTTGGTAGAAACAACATAACCTAAAATTTGAATTCATGTTGATACTTGTGTTGTAATTTCATGGGAGTCTTTTAACAAAAGTGTGGTATCTGACCTATACCAATTCTGGGCTTTTAAAATTTCCTTTTTTTACTTTTCGTTTAAATTTCCAGTACGCCTTATTTTAAAATATTTCAGTCCAATTTCTGTCATCTTAACTACGCATGCTTTCAAATAAATAATAATAATGTGTTTATTAAATATTTTACAATAACGCCCAGACCACTGTTTTATGTTTCTCATAAAAATGTCATGTTCATTATAACATGAAACGAGATGGGGTGGTTTTAGTTTTTAATTACCCTTAGCTACTTTAAAATGGTTTTATAATTACATTTAAAAAGGCTGTTATCACAGATATTAAATGAAATAGGCAGTTTTATTGTTTACGCTTCAGTGACAAAATAATCTTAAGATCAATTAGATTTAATGATAAGTTTTAATATTTACATTAAGAATATTTTTAAAACTACATTAAAACTAAAATGTCATAACGATGACCACATTAAAACCTAAGAAACTTTCAGTATTTCATAAAACTAAAGAGTTTAAATCTGCCTTCTATATTTAATAGATATATTCACTTCCCTAGAAATAATAATGAATTATCCATTAAACGTAGAGAGTAAGTGCTATAGTATCTCACTTTTTCGTAGAATTAAATTAACTAATATTTTTTAAGGTTTAAGGTTTAAGATTTTTGACAAATTCCATATTCCATGTGTGGGTGTGATAGATTGTACTCATATTGCCATTGTTCCTCCAAGTGCTAGAGATGCAGAGCACTTATTCGTAAACAGAAAAAATTACCACTCGATTAATACCCAGCTGGTAAGGTTTAAAGTTTTGAAACATTATTTAAATTATGCTAAAGACTACTATTTTTTGTTATAGATTAGTGATCTCAATGTTTTGAGCATCTAGATAATGAGGTCAATAGGGACACATCTGTTTTATCTCATAGGTATTTGTGGTTCATTCAATGTATCTGGTAACATTTTTAAAAACCTATGTTTTTTTTTATTATAGGAGACTCAGGATACCTTGAGGACATACCTGCAGATTCCTTTTTTAAATCCCGTGCCAAACTTTCCAGAAGCGCTATATAATACAGCATTTAAAATTGCCAGAAGCATCATTGAATGCTGTAATGGTGTGTTAAAGGCGCGATTTCGCTGTTGATTAAAACATAGGGTACTCCATCACAAGCTCAGAAAATCTTCAAAAATTATAAATGCTTGTGCAGTTTTACACAAGAGTGAGGCGAAACACTGATTTAGTAAGGGGAGAGAGGATACGAAATTAGCTTGTGGCCAATTATATGAGGCTATAATAGGTTTGGTAAGGTTTGTGGGTCTATGAAGGCCCTCCACTGCGACTCGCAAGAGTCTATTTTGGCTCGGCAATAATAGGACCTTGAGTTCAATTTCCTTAATAATATGATTTAAAAGTAATAAATATGTTGATCTATTACTGTCGAGGACAACTTTAAGGACAAGTTTTTTTTATTTTGATTATTTTCTAACTGGTTTAAAGTTGAATATTTTATATTCAACATATATATGTTTTTCTTATCTCAACAAAAACGAATTTTTTCTTTTAACTAATTAAATCTATCTAATCTCAATGGAAAATAAAAATATTTTGCAATTAAAACACTATATTTATTCAACCTTAACACCTAAAATATATATTATAACAAAATAAAAAATAACAATTAACACTAAAAAACACATTTTTATCCAATCTTAAAACCTAATGTATAGAGGGTGTTCCAAAATTAGAGGTCAATATTTTAGCAGAGTATTATTAACGTTACAATTATTTTCACTTGTATAACACACTGTTAAAATATTGACTTCTAAATTACATACTGTATATTACATTTTATCACAAAAAATAAACAAAAATTGACACTAAAAAACACACAACTTGAACACAGAAAAAATATCAAATTCTTGTTAACAGTTTTTAAAATCTACTTGCAAATCTGACTCAAACATATTACAGGTATTTACCTTGTCCTTATCCTATCCTTACAAAAATTATCTGAAGATTAATAGAGGTAGTAAGGTACTCAATGATTAATTTTTAAGAAGCTGATATATCTTTTTTAACTACCACAACCTGCCTTTTCAGTTCTAGCTTGTCTTTTTTTATTAGAGTATTATATATTTTCCTCTAAAATTTTAATTTTTTCTTTGTAATATTTTTTTTCAAATATGTTTTGATTTCAATTTTATTGGATATTGAATTTTTATTGGAAACTTGTAATGTTTAAAATAATCTTTTAGATTTAAAAATCCTAACAGAACTTTTCTGTTTCTCTGGCTGTTTTGAAGAGTCATGACCATTCTACTCTCTACATTCTGGCAAAAGTTGTTCATTTCTGTTTTGTTCTTCAAAAATTTCAAAAATAACTTGTGATTTTGAAATATCTATTACCTTCAATTTCCATTGGATCTAAAATGTTAATTATTTTGCTTTCATAATTGTCTCCAGTTTCTGTTAAAGGTGGACCTCCTCCTGTTCCCATTTTATATTTGCGTGTGTGTGAAACTTTTTTTTATTTTCCATCTTAGATCATGTCATGTCTAAAATAAAATGTTAATTTATTTTTATTAATACCTGGTGTTAAATTCATCAAAAGGGAAATTTAAAAAGAATTTTTCATACTGTATTTATCTTTTTCCATGTATTAGAATCCTTAACATCTCCGCTTGTAACCTCCCCAATTTTGTTCAAATGGGTGGCCAAATCTTCCTACTTTTGGTTAATACTCTTTTTGGAAACTTTGTTGTTAAGCTTTGGTGTATGTTTCAATACCACGTCGAGTACTATGCGAAAATCCACTTAGTGTCGAGTTACACGGATTTTGCGACGCGAGCCAAGATGCTTACGGGGGCAGTATTTTCTTAAGAACCGTTAACGTCAATGGGGAGGTAATTACTAGATTATTATGCGCGAAAAGCAAAGTAGCGCCATTAAAAACCCTCACAATTCCTAAATTAGAGCTCTGTGGTGCTCTAGTGTTAGCTCTCTTAGCTGACAAAGTATTAAAATCATTTAACTTACAATTTAAAAAATGCGTTCTTTGGACAGACTCAACCATTGTATTGGGATGGCTGAAGACACCCCCCAGTCAATTGAAAATATTTGTCGGAAATAGAGTTGGACAAATTCAATCGCTTACAGGCAATTTTGAATGGCGACATGTTCCTTCAAATGAGAACCCTTCCGATTTGTTATCCAGAGGTGTTTACCCATTAGATATTTTAAATTCACGTCTTTGGTGGTCTGGACCAGAAAAAGCATTGCCGATAAATGAGTCAGATAATAAAAACCTTCCCGAGCGCAGATCAACTCCGAGAAGTTTCTAAATAATTTTTCTAAATTTCCCAAGCTTGTTCGCCAAACAGCTTACATATTAAGGTTTAGAAATAATTGTAAAGTAAAGGCTTCTCAGAAGCATCTACTGCGAATAGAAGGGAAATTGAAGAAGCCACATTTGTACTAGTTAAACTTAGTCAAAATATTTCCTTCCCTAATAAGCAAAAATTATTAAAGGAAAAATCATTAATAGTCAAGGGTAGGTTAAAACGATTAAACCCGTTCCTTGATGAGCATGGAATTATAGGAGTTGGGGGACGCTTAAAAAATTCAAAATGTTTGTTGGATAAAAAATATCCCATGGTCTTGTGTTCAAAGAGTAAATTATCAAAACTCATATTTGAAAGCGAGCACATTCGCTTATTACACGCTGGTCCTCAACATTTATTATCGTCAGTACGAGAACGGTATTGGCCATTACAGGGCCGTAACCTAGCTAAATCGGATGTGCATAATTGTGTGAAATGTTTTAGATTTAATGCATCTACCGTCACTCCGATAATGGGAAACCTACCTATAGATAGATTAACCCCAGGGGGAATTTTCGAAATTGTAGGTGTAGACTATGCAGGTCCGATATATATTAAAGATAAAAAAGGTCGAGGTGGAAAATTGATTAAATGTTATGTTTGTTTATTTATTTGTTTTACCACTAAGGCCATCCACCTCGAACTAGTTACTGATATGACTACTGAATCGTTTGTCCTCACCTTACGAAGATTTGTTGGCCATCGCGGACTACCATCGCGTATATATTCAGACAATGTTTCGTAGGTGTTTCAAATTTACTAAGGGACTTAGGTAAGTTTTTATAAAAAAATAAAGATATTTTAAAGAAGGCCTTTATCTCAGAAAATATAGAATGGCATTTTATTCCACCACACTCTCCTAAATTTGGTGGTTTATGGGAGACTGGGATAAAATCGACAAAGTACCATTTAAAAAGGGTTGCGGGAAATCCTCACTTAACTTTTGAAGAAATGTAAACGTTGCTTGTCCAAATTGAATGTGTAGTTAACTCTCGACCTCTTTATCCACCATCTTCCAATCCCGAAGACTTACTTCCCTTAACTCCTGCTCACTTCATCGCTATCAAACATAGGTGTCGTATTCTATATTAAAGAATAAAATTTTCTTAGTTGTCAGACTTGGGTACAAAAGTAAGGTCAATTTACACTATATATTTACACTTAACCACTAGTAGTCACCGGAATAGCAATTTTATTGAAAGTGGTTAAAAAGTTACTATCTACAGTTGCTTGTCAATCAGTTGCTATAAAGTTGCTTCACTTCCACAGAATAGGCCAGAATGTAAATTTATAAATTTTTATTTTCCACAGTTAAATAAATCATAGTCAAAAAATATACAGTCCACTATTAATTAAACCCAACATTCAACATTCACATTCTGTCAAATGGATTGAGATTTAGTTCTAATCAAGTAGTCCCTGTATTTTTCTTGTTTAATAATAAAAAACTTTACTACCTCAACAAAAGTCAATATATTTAGGTTCAGAAAAAAAGAAGTTTCTGATTTATATTGTTAATAAATTGTTAATAAATTATAGATTAAGTTATTTATATAATTCAATAAATGATTATTACTATTTCTGTACTTCAAAATTCAGTAAAAATGGCTAAAGAATTTTAAATTTAAATCTTTAATTTTATTTTATTTTTATATACTTAAACAACTATAAACTTTATACAGGGTGTTTCATTAAGAATTATCCATATAGTAACTGGAGAAACCTTAGTACTAAATATGAAGATTTAAGCCAAAACACTTAAATAAAATATTCCTCCTAACCGAGATATAGGGTGTTTTATTTTAACTATTCTAAATGATTGTATCCCATATTTTTGACACCTTCCAATATTTTTTCTTCATACTTGGCAAAGAGTTTACACATATCAGGTTACTTTAAACAGTGGCAAAAGATAGTTTTTCTCGATTACCAGAGGCGTGCGGTAGGGATGGATACTTTCTTTTATCCCCCTACAATTTACGTCACTGTCGTAATAATTGTTTCTGCATGTTTTTTTGATTCACCGTCACTTTCTACGTAAATATCATCCTCTTGTCTCAATACGATAGAGTAAGTAGTTTTCGAGTTATTTGCATTTAAAGGTAATGTTTAAAATATCCATTTTTGTTTTATTGCTTATTTAACATGAGTTTCCTTAATAATTTAACCACCTTGATAACAAAATTTGTTAATTCTAATCGTAAATCCACATGAGTCAATAACTATTTCACTAAATAAATAAAATTTATTAGTTTCAAATGATTGTTCCATATTAATTTTTATTAAAATTTCAGTTTTAAATTTATAAAAAAATAGAACTATGATTTTTATTATGAAATAACATGATGAATACATAAAATAAACGTACTGAAACAATTATTTATTTAGACTACTGTAACAAAAAATTATTCTAGTTAGTTAACGTTATAGTAAATTTTCGAAGTGGCCTCCATTGACTTCAATACATTTATTAATCCTTTTGGAAAAATTTCTCCTAAGCTTTAGAAATATGTTGGGTCGATTCCTAATAAAATTTGCAGCATTTTCTATTTGTTGCCATAATTCCTGTTGGGTATTAATTTCTTGAGCGTACTCAAGTGTCTTCTAATTCCCCAAAAATAAAAGTCTAGGGGATTAAAATCGGGACTCCGAGCGATAATTTCGAACCGCTAAAGGATAATGTGGCGGGGCGCCGTCTTGCATAAACTACATACTTCTTCTTTGGTTTAAGGGTAAGTTTTCCATATCATCAAAAAGTGTATTTTGAAATAATTCCAGATATGAACGGCCATTTAAATTTGCAGGTAATTCAAAAGGACCTGCGAATTTTATGTTATTTATTAGTATCTGATTATAAAAATCATATTTCTGAATTTTCATAAATTTAAAATTGAAAAACATTGATGTGAAAAAATCTTTTAAAATGAAATTTACTGAAACTAATAAACTTTATTTATTTAGTGAAATATTTATTGAAGCATGTGAATTTACGATTAGAATTAACAAATTTTGTTGTCAAGGTGGTTAGTTTATTAAGGAAATTCATGTTAAATAAGCAATAAAACAAAAATGGAGATTTTAAACATTACCTTTAAATGTAAATAACTCGAAAACTACTCACTCTATCGTAATTAAGACAAGAGGATAATATTTACGTAGAAAGTAACGGAGAATCAAAAAAACATGCAGAAACAATTATTACTACAGTGGCGTAAATTGTAGGGGGATAAAAGAAAGTATCCATCCCTACCGCACGCCTCTGGTAATCGAGAAAAACTATATTTTGCCACTGTTTCAAGTAACCTAATATGTATAACCTCTTTGTCAAGTATGAACAGAAAATATTTGAAGGTGTCAAAAATATGGGATACAATCATTTAGAATAGTTAAAATAAAACACCCTATATCTCGGTTAGGAGGAATATTTTATTTAAGTGTTTTGGCTTAAATCTTCATATTTAGTACTAAGGTTTCTTCAGTTACTATATGGATAATTCTTAATGAAACACCCTGTATAACATTCAATCGCGAATTTGAATGAGAATGGCATTGGCATAAAATTGCTTTGAGTAAAGTCACACTTTTAAATCGGCAACATAAAACAAATTAAGATACAATAATTAATGCGGTAATTGTTGGCAATGAAGGATTTTTTACGCACTTACGGAACTACAGTCGACAGAAGCAAACATGGTCCGCGGAAAATATGCCAACTAATTTCAAGGTTATCACAATCAGCCAATCACGAGCCAATGTTAACGATAATATCAATTTTAGTGGCTGCATAAGTGAGATGAAAATACAACTACAGCGACAAGGACACGCCCACCCAGGGTTCATATTTGCTTCTGTCAACTGTATTAAGATGTTCTTGATTAATTTAAAATTGGTAACATACGTCTGAGAGACGCGGCTAGTTACAAAATTTGCCACAGGTCGACTTATATAGCGCTGCAAGTGCAACCTCTCCTTCAGTGTATACCTTGTATGTTTACCGGTAAAAAAGGATCAACTTGTTTGAGGTAAGTACAATTTTTTTTGTAATTTTTATGATAAATTTACTAAAAACCACTATGTCTGTGAGACACATGTTACATGTAATGTAGTTAGTTGTTAAAGAAATTTTGGGCGTTGAAGACCAAGTACCAGCCGAAAAGAGGAAAATACAGGATAGGCTTCCCAAAAGGAAAACTTGTAGGTACTGCTCATACGAAAAAAGAAGGCAAACCGTCTATAAGTGCATCAAGTGTGAGAATCCAGTTTGCCTAGAGTGTTCAAAAAAAGTTTGCAACGAATGTGCACCAATTGTAATTTAAACTGCCTAATTTAAAGTGCCTTTTGTTTACCGATTAAATTTAACTTTTTATTGAAATTTAAAAAAAAGTAATTTGTAAAAGAAGCTTAAGAGTAATCCCCATAATGTGTGCAAAGTAAGGTTCACAGCCTCAAGTTATTTTTTTTCTATTTTAATTATTACTTTTGCATTTTGACAAATAATTATTATACCTATATATTTTAACTTTTATTACTTTGTTTTTTACCTTCGATGTTTGTAGTTTTTAACTTTTAAGTTTTATTTAATTTTTTTGATATTTTTTAAAGAAATGAAACAAATGTATGACTAATATTTAATGAACTATATTTTTACCTCTGTATATTTTTTATTATTAGGTTATCAGATTTTTGTGTGTAAACAATATTACAAGTAATTCTTAAAATATCATTATTAATTGTAGTAAATGAATAAAACTGTTTATAGACACTTAATTTTCTTAAAGATGCCCTAAAATAACCAATTTTCCTGGGTTGCGTTTGTCAGACGTGTGTTACTCATAACGCACTAATTTCACGTGTTTCCAGTTGAGGGTTAAATACAATTGGGACACAAAGTAACATCGCCTGGGCATCGCTACTAGGTAGGTTGTTAGCAATATTTTCTAGATCAACATCAGTTAATGAAATAAATGCTTGCTTAACAACGAATATGCGAGTGGCGTTACAATATCACATCGACGGAAATAAATAAGGAATATTCCTATCGACACTCCTACTTAACACAATATCAAAGAAAGAATTAATATCAAAAGTATTTCCAAAACAGGAAATAAAATACCTGACAACAATAGCAAATTATAAATTAGGTTAGGTTAGGTTAGGTTAGGTTAGGTTAGGTTAGGTTAGGTTAGGTTAGGTTAGGTTAGGTTAGGTTAGGTTAGGTTAGGTTAGGTTAGGTTAGGTTAGGTTAGGTAAATTAAGTACTTTACATACTTCACTGTGCATACAATTTTTTGTTTCCTTATTACTAAATATCCTATCTGCAGTAAAATTAAAACAAAAAGCGTTGCACGTTTGTTATGTTGCCATATGTAAGAAGAAAGTAAAAGTGGGAATCATCAAATTTAATAATCAGAGAACTCATAATAATTATACCATAGAAGAGAAATAATCACATGCGGTGTCGGTGATGATAAGATATTTATATCAGTTCAATCAGTTGTCTTGTGTCATTTTAATAGCACTAATTACTTTTTTTATTTTTAATCCAGTAAACATACCAATCCGACAATGTCTAATGAATAAATACTATCTGGCTAGTTTTATGAACAATTTTAATAAAACAACATACCTATTAACAGCTGATTTTAAAATAGAAGTAAGTATTTATTTTAAACATAAATGAATTGATTGACACTTCCAATTAAATTGAAATGAAACACACATGCAATAAAAATTTTGAAGGTTACTTTAGAAATCATTTTTAAATTTAATGCAGTTGCCCAAAAGGCTGGAAATGCAAATTAACTTTGAAATAGAGTAAGTTAAAATATATACCTATATTAATGTGATTTTGAACAAGTGAACTAATTTTATTAACACCAAAATATCAAAAAATAATTGTTTGGAGAAGACGAAGAAATATGGTAAATCGGCCTTTTTGTTGGGCAACAGTGCTTTCTTGTAAAACAATACCGCTCTAAAATAACTAAATTTTAAATGATATTTTTTATTATTTTAATAAATATAGTGTTATTATCTATCATCTATCTGTTGAAAACTAAGACGTACAACCCTTTTTGTTTTAATTTTACATTATGTACATTCACGGCACACAGATCTTTACACCATGATGTACAGGGTAATCAGTTAAGGGTAGCGAGCGGCCATATCTCATAACATATTGGTAGTCTATATTTGAGAAAAAAAATCATGATAAAAGTCGCCAAGACAAATTGCTGTACATTATTTTCGAGTTTGTCAAACGTCCGCTAGAGGGCGTAACAACCACCAAGTAGAAAAATGGGATTTGTATAGAATTTTGCATAATAAAAGTATATCGATATCATTTTCATATTTACTGACCATTTCCTCATATTTTTTGTCTAAAACGATTTGTTCTATCTATCAGAAAAAAAGCGGTGGGGGAGGTTCAATTGATTTTTTAAACAAACCAAGATTTCTCACGTTTCGCTTGATCGATCTCAACAAATTTGGGCTCATATGAAAGAGCATAATTTACACTACAAAACGCTTACATAATTTTGACTTTTTGATTTTTGTCTTTGCCGCTAGATGGCGTTAACTGAAATGGTAGCCAATTTTTGGGTTTTTTTCAAAAAATTAAAAGTAATGGTATATTCATTTTTATATATTTTAAAAAAGGATGAATTTTTCTAAAATTAAATGAAAAAAATTAATCATTTACCTTTTTTTGAACCGTGGATGTGGACCAAAATATAATTTTATTACATTAAAAAATGGCACGCCACTGTTTTTTACCAAAATAAATATCAGCTTTTTAATCTCTTATTAGTTACTAACAAAAAGAATTTCTTGCCTTTTTTCGTTAGACAAACGGTTTTGGATTGAAAAAATAAAATAATATGTTTACATGGGTCGCCCATATCTCGAAACATACCTACTAATTTATTTATTTATTTTTATTTCCAAAAAAAAGGAGATAATCAATTCTGTTCATTAAATTATAGAGAAATTTATTCTCTTTTAAAATATATAAAAATTAATATACCATTACATTTGTTTTTTTTTGAAAAAAACTCAAAAATTTGCTATCAATTCAGTTAACGTCATCTACCGGCGACAGCAAAAGTCAAAAATTCAAAACCAAATAGCGTTTTATAGTGCAAATTATGCTCTTTCACATGAGCCTAAGTTTGCTAAAATCGATCAAAAGAAACGGGAGAAATCTTAGTTTGTTTATAAAAAAAATTGAACTTCCACCATCGCATTATTTTGATAGATAGAACAAAACGTTTTAGACAAAAATATGGGGAAATGGTCAGTAAATATGAAAATAATATTATCGATATACTTTCATTATGCAAAATTCTATACAAATCTATTTTTCTACTTGGTGGTTGTTACGCCCTCTAGCGGACATTTGACAAACTCGAAAATAATTTACAGCAATTTCTCTTGGCGACTTTTATCATAATTTTTTTTTCTCAAATATATACGACCAATATCTTATGAGATATGGCCGCTCGCTACCCTTAACTGATCACCCTGTACTACCTACTAAATTATAAAGTACAAAGTAACCCTTTCAAAAGTAATCCTTTCATCTGTAGCTAAGGTCTATATACAGTCTAGGGTAACCCTCTTTTACTTATTCCTAATATTTTTTTTAAACTTTAATTCTATTTCTCTAGTTCTATTCCTATCTTCATCACAATTACATTTCAAAAATGTAATTTGAATAATTCATATTATTAAAATAGAAGTAGTAATAGGTACTTACAGAATTATCACAATATTTGGAAAACACATAATTTGGAAAATAATTTTAACTGCTTTTTAACACTTTTTCTCGACTTTTTCACTGATAATAAAAAGAAATATATTCATCATATGAAACATGTTGACTTTATATCTCAAGTATACTTTTAGGTTAACACACCTATAATTATTTTAATTAAACATACATTTGAATACCTAGTATAGAAAAAGTAGATAGGTACCTTATGAAATTCCGGTTTTAAATGTTCACCGTTTAGAAGATCAACAATTTTCAAATCCAGTTCCAATCCTAAAGCTTTCGCACATAACAACACAGATCTTACCGCAGGGCTACCATAAACCATATATAATTTAGGAGCCATTCTAACAAACTGTTAATTCTCTCTAACGCGGGCACGATTTATATTTATTATTTTTATATTTCCTCCTACTCGCAAAATGATTATTCGCCCACTACATGGCTCGCGATGTTAGGCGAAAATTATCGAGCTGATGAGCACGAGATTGTGGAGAGGTAGGTATCTAGGTACTTCTAGGCCGCCACTTATTTAAAAAAATAAGAACTTATATAGTATATGAATTATCAAACAATTTTTCACTGTTAGGAAATTGGCTTTTTATCATTAAATTTAAAGTCTCGTTAAAACTTTTTGAAATTCAAAAGTTAGCAAGGCAAGGATCATGCAAGGATGGCCCTACGAGCAAGACGTTTGCCATAGGCAAACATGATATGTTGTATCATGAGAGTTGTGGTGGTGGCCTGTGGCCTGTGTCCTAGTTGAATAGGTTCAAACAAATCACCACTCTTGACGTGTTGCACAATCAACACCAAACTTTATAGAATTGAATCTTACAATTTTATCAAAGCTTCAGCAGCTACAATTTGATCGGTTCCTTGAGAAAAAAAGATAAGTTTGGAGGAATAACAAATAATTATTCTATTTAACTTCTTTTTCCAAAAAATTTAATAACATAACCTCTTCCATAATTTCTCTCATTTTATGAATACCTATATCACATCAGGAATGAACGACAATCGATTTGAATAAAAAAACACAGAAAAAAAATGTAGACTTTGATAAACTTTCCGATTTTCATAAAAATTTTATGAGGTGTCTTTATGAGGGGTTACTTTGAATGTAAATTTTTAGCAATTTTTACTATTTCTAAGTGTTTCAGCGAAAATAAACTTTATTTTCGTATTCATTACAATGTCCTAGACCCCTTATAAAATTTTTATTGAAATCAGAGAGTTCACCAAATTCTATTTACCAAACACAGTTTTAAGTTTGTCACTGACACAAAAAAAAAACATAAGTAACATAAAGAATTAAACAAATAAAATATGAATCTACAGTAATAAAGATGAATTACATAAAACAATGTAAAATAAATTGTTTTACTCCATGCGACATTTACAGCTTTTTCTGTCAGAGGTCTCATTGAATTCTACTTCGCTCAATATATTCAGATAGTTCTCCATGGAGGCTAGTTGGTGACTAGCTTCCGTGTGGTTCTCCTTCCTTTTACCCTCCATACTACCATTCAAATTTTCCACCAATATACTTCTAGTTTACATTATAAGAGAGGGCACTGTCGTACCAGTAAATGTTTGTATTGAGTTTTCACTTTTATTTTTATACATACTATTAGTGTTCTGGGCCGCTCACTCCTCTCACAGCGAGCGATCACAAAAGGGAGTGATTTGATTGGCAGCGATATGGCTTTTCTAGATTCTCATGTATCCCTCTGCTCGCAAATTTATGACACGAGCAACTGGTACACATGAAAGCGAGTGAAATAAAGCACTCCTCTTTGACAGGAGCGATCCATGCGAGGAGAGGGCATGAGAATTGATTTGGCAGTGAATTTCACTCCCCTCGCATTCAACGACATCGATATCGCTCCAAGCGAGGACCTGAGAATACCGGCCCTGTGCAAATCTCATATCCTTAGACAAGGAAAGATATATGGACCCTGATGTTCGAAACCAAGAGAAGTCCCCGCATGCGCATCAGATTTAAAGGTATCTTCGAAAAGCAGGACCCCTATTTTCGAACGTGTGATGTGAAGTGAATGTGATGTGAGTAGGGAAGTGATCGATCCCTGACAAAACCTTTCATGGGTCGTATTTTCGATATCACAACGTTGCCTCGTTATATTTATGAAAAATGAAAGAATTTTGACGTATAACGTACGTACTAGAAAGTTGGCAACGTTATTCTTTTATATTCTTTTATTTATGATAACTACAACTATATTCTTTTATTTATGAAAGACGCAAGTTTTAAAACAAAACTACGGTAACAACTCTTAAGGGCCCCATTCACGTTGAGATCGGTATCGATATATGTTGCAAGTATTTGTGTATTGTGTATTTGTCTGTCTCGGTATCGCGGTATCGGTGTCAGATGGTATCGTCGGCTGTATCACTGTACTGAAACTCCGATACCGTGTATGTTGACGAATATGTATCTCGCTACCAAAATATAAAGACAGTATTGTTTCCAACATGGAAGATCGGGAGTTTTGAGAGGAATTTTTAAATTTGTACAAATTATATCCGTGCTTGTGGAATTCAATTCTTTGCCTGCCCATATTCTTTTTTTTTCTTCCTTAAAACATCTGATAAAACAACTGCCACTGCTACAAGCGTATGGCAGGTGGCACCATTTTGTTAATGAACCAGTGACTGAACTGATGTTTCATGAGTTCATCTCAACGTGTAGGAGCAGTTGACACATGGATACAAATCTCAGATACATGTATCGCCACCTTTAAGGGCCCCATTCACGTTGAGATCGGTATCGATACGTGTATCGCGACATATTTATGATTTTGACAATACGCTGACGCCTGAATACAACGATAATGCGCATGTTTCACTGCTTCGACTGGGTCTGACCAAGCGAAGTGTGATGTGAGCTATCATAAAGTCTAAAAATACGGTTCACCGGTTTCTCCGCCAGTGATCTATCACATCACATATTCGAAAATAGGGGTCCAGATGAGTAAGTGCGTGAGACAATGTACCACTCACCGTTCTCACACATCGAAAATATTGGAATGCTTGAAAGCGAGACAGCCCGATAAGTTTTCATAGGAGCACTCCACTCTATTGGTAATTACTAGTAGAGTAGGAGAGTAAGCATCGGCAGACTACACTTATATACAGTGGACGGCTAATTTATGGAATATTATCATTATTTCGAGAACCGTCGAGTTTTGAGGGTAATTCCGAAACAGGTCGATTTTTGTTATAAAATACCCATCTTATAACGTACATGGAGTAAGGATGACGTCACCGGTGTGGGTGTAGTGACGTAATCGTTAATTTTTTTAAATAGAAATCGGTATAATGCGACACCTCATTTGAAGGAGAATTTAATTCTCTATTTAACGACATTACATTTGTAACTAAAATATTTTTTTATTTAAATTCAACCAAATTACAACTAACCAAATGCCATCCATCGGTTCCTGCCATGACTTTCTGAAATAAATACTTAAAAAAGCAAAAATAAGTAAAAATAATAATGGGCACAAAAAGTTATCTCATAAACACTGAAACTTTTTGTCAAATTTTAAATCAAGCATGTGATATGTGATACTGTAATATTTTTGATTTTGTGAATTGTCATCAGTTGTCAATTGTATTTTTTACTTTTGAATACTAAATTATGGCTCACCTAAATGAAACACAACGCATAGAAATATTTTTTTTTTATTTAATTTTACGTGCGTAAGACAGCTATGGCCATTTGCACGAGTTACAGTTATTATAAAGTATTATGTAAATGTAATTATTAAAACTATATACTTAGTAAATAAAATAAAATCTGTGATATATATGCTGTTTACATATTATGGAGAAGTTGCTCTTCTTTGAGGAATTGGAGCACTTTAGATATTTGGTCTGGGCTGCTGAGGATATCCTTCATGCTGGGTTTCAGACCGAGTTGATGTCGTCGAGTATCATAATGTGGGCATTCTACGAGGATGTGTTTGACATGTAGTCTATTATGACAATGTTGACAGCTAGGGTGAGATAACGCCGACATGAGGTGGCCATGAGTGAGACGGGTGTGACCAATGCGTAGTCTTCTTACCTTGACCATTTCATTTCTTGGTAGACCAGGGATGTTGAACGGTTCTATAGTCGGTTGGATGCCATATAGCGTTGAAGTTACTCGGTCCCAGTTTTCCTGCAAAGTGTCTCTAGTTAACCTCTTAACGGCAATTTTAAGATCTTTGCAAACTTGTATATGCAATTTGGTAGTGGGCATAGTTGCAGCTTCTTTAGCAAGGCGATCGGCTTGTTCGTTACCAGTAATCCCTATGTGTGAGGGGACCCATATAATAGTGACTGTTGTATTCTGGGATATAAGAAGTTGGTACTTGTCGTGGATAGCTTGTACAAGGGGGTGATTAGTAAATATGTCATTGATAGATTGTACAGAGGCTAGTGAGTCTGTGCATATAGCAAGATGTGTATTAGGTTGGGAGATGTATTTAAAGGCATGAAGGATAGCATATAGCTCGCAAGTGTGGACGTTGCAGGAAAGGGGAATTTTGAATGATCCGATGGGCACTTGAGATGTAGCAACAGCGCATCCGACTCCAGTTTCGCTTTTGGAGGCATCCGTGTAGAGAACTATTTCGTAACGATTTTTATTGATGAATTCAAGGAAGGTGTTCCTTATAAGTTCCTTACTAGTTTCTTGTTTGTTGAATTTACTGAGGGACAGATTTACTTTAGGGAGAGTTTTGAACCATGGAGGAGTATGAGAGTGAGGGCGGGGGCTAGTTTGGGAGAGATTTATATTTTTAAGTAGTTGTGAAAGAAGGAGAGGAATTGAATGTATGATTGATCTTGGTGGGGAAGTATTAGGGGTGTGTGGTAGTGATGTAATTAAAGGATGTACTGGGTTACTAGGATTAGAGGAGATCGAGGTTGCATACGAAAGGAGTAGATATTGGCGTCTTAGCCAAAGAGGAGGTTCATTGGCTTCTCGATAAAGGCTCTCAGCCGGACTTGAGCGAAAAGCTCCTAAGCAAAGTCGGATGGCCGTGTTGTGTACTGAATTGAGGCTATTAAGATCGGATTTACATGCAGACATATATATAAAGCTTCCATAGTCTAGTTTGGAACGGATGAGTGACCTATACACTTTTAGTAGGGTGTTCTCATCAGCTCCCCAATTATGATGTGAAAAAGTTTTAATAATATTTAATCTTTTTATACAAATGCCTTTAATTTTTTAGATGTGTTGTTTCCATGTGAGTCGAGAGTCAAACGTCAATCCTAGTATTTTGCAGTGTTTGATGAGTGGTAGCTGTGTATTATTAATTATTATTTCGGGGTCGGGGGAGGGAAGTGTTCTGCTGAATTTAATTATTTTTGATTTGATTGGTGAAAGGGAAAGACCTAGGGAGGTTATTCTATTTTGTATAGTGTTTACCGCAGTTTGCAGAATGTTGCAGGTAGTGATGGTGGATTTGCCATGACAGTACACTGCGAGGTCGTCTGCGTATAAAGTGTATTTCACTGGGGCAGGAAGGTTATTGCATAGATTATTGATGGTAAGGATGAACAGAGTGGGGCTCAGCACAGAGCCTTGGGGTACCCCATCATGTTGGACATGAGGCGGAGAAAGACTGCTATTAGCAGATACTCTATACGACCTTATTGAGAGAAAATTTTTAATAAAAGAGTATATGTTGCCGCTAAGATTATATTGTCTGAGCTTATCAAGGATAGTTTGTAATGTATCAAATGCTCCTTCTATGTCAAAAACAGCAGCTATTACGTCCTGTTTGTTGTTAATTGTGTTCGCGATATGAGTTTGTAAGAGCACGAGATTATCTTTAGTGGATCTTTCACGTCTAAATCCAGATTATTCTTTCGGAATAATATTGTATTTTTCAAAGTACCATAGCAGTCGCCTATTAATCATCTTCTCCATTAATTTACACATGGTGCATGTAAGAGCAATTGGTCGATAAGATTGAGGACGTTTTGTTGGTTGCTCGGGTTTGAGGATTGGGATGATTATCGAATTGCGCTATTGAGTAGGGAATGTCTCGGAGAGCCAGATGGCGTTAAATATGTCTAAAAGTCTTGACAGACTATAGTCGGACAGATGTTTTAAGAAAATATACGGGAGATCATCAGGGCCAGCAGCGGTATTTTTGCAGGAGGAGAGGGAAGACATAAGTTCAGTAATGGTGAATGGCAAATTAATGTATTCGATATCTTGTTTAAGTGACGGATGAAGGTTTAGAAGTGAGGGAATTTGGCTGGTGGCAAGTGTTGTGGGCTTGTTTTTATTTTTAAACTTTTGTTCAAAATGACGGGCAAGTGTATTTGCAATGATTTGGTTTTTGCTGGTTTCAGATCCCTCAGAGAAAAGACGTGTGATTTTGAGATTTGTTTTTTGTCCTTGGATTTGCCGAATTTTTTTCCAGGTTTGGGAGGGGGTGGATTTATCATTTAGGGTCGATACATAATTTTGCCAAGAGGTTTTTTTGCTCTGTTTGACAGTATATTTGGCTTTGGCTTTTAGTCTTTTGTATAGAATTAAGTTTTCAGGGAGCTTGTGCTTTAGATAGTGCTTTAGAGCTGCTTTTGATTGACGAATTGCATTTTCGGAGGAGGAGTTCCACCAAGGAACAGTTTTATGATTGGGGGAGATGGTAGTTTTGCTAATGTGGGTTTTGGCTGCTGTGAGAATGGAGTCAGCAAATACTTTCACAGATTCGGCGGGTGTATTGTTCGAGAAGGGAATATTTTGTAGGAGTGTGTCGACCTCTAAACGAAACTCAGGCCATTTGGCTTTATTGAGGCGCCAGTAACTTCTGTATATTGCTTGTTCGTTGAGGTTGTTAGATATTATAATAGGGTAGTGATTGCTGTCGTGAAGATCGTCTGATGTTTGCCATGTTAGAGAAGGGGCAGTTTTGGGGTCACATATGCTTAAATCAATGGCAGAAAAGGTGCCAGACGAGATGTTGAAGTGTGTATTGGATCCAGTGTTGAGTAGGCATGAGTTAGTGTAGTTGAGTATATTTTCTAAAACTTTACCTCGTCCTAATGTGCGCGATGAGTTCCACATACAGTTATGGGCATTAAAATCACCTGTAAGTATGAAGGGGAGGGGGAGCTGATAAATGAGATGGAATAGTTCTTCTTCTTTTAGAGCATAATCAGGGTGAATATATAGGGAGCAAATGGTTAATTTATTAGGACAGTAAGCTGTGATGGCAATTGCTTCAAGATTGGTGGTCAAAGGGAGAAGAGTAGAGTAAAGTTCTCTGGAAGCGAATATTGACGTACCACCGCTGGCTCTAATGCAATTTGTTCTAATATGATGATAACCTTCAAATTCTTTTGGGTGGGGGATATTGGTTGTTTTGAAATTGGTTTCTTGTAAGCAAAGGAAATCGGGGCGGTAGATGAAGTTCAAATTTTGGAGTCGCTCAAGGCGCGGATAGTATCCGTCGCAGTTCCATTGAATTATGGTGAATTTTATTTATGAAATATGATATAGGTATACCTTATTGAGATAATTCGGATTCATCAAAGTTGGAATCACTGTCGGTTGAACAGGTGGAATGTAGACTTACAATGTCAGAGGTATCATTAGGTTGTAAAGTAAGTTTCATTTTTTTTTGCAGCCTCGTAATTCGGTTTTTTAGTGATCTGTCATGTATAGATGGGTAGATTTGTGATAGGTCTTCTAAAAGGGCTTTTACGTTTGTTGTGTATTTGAACGCTTCAGACAAGGGGTCACTGCTACCGAAAGAGTTCTCCAGAAATGCGATTAACTGTATGGATGTTACTGAGAAGGCATTTGGGTCAGTTTTGATTAATTTCTCGATGGCTATTCGTGAGTTAGTACTTATTTTACAGGGATCTTTTTCAGCAGTTCTGGTTTTTTTTTGGGGGGTGGCTTTGGGGATTTGGAAGACTGCAGTTGAGGAGGAAGTTGAGTTGTCATTATTAAGGGGAGGAATAGGAGGTGTAGTGATAACGGGAGGAGATTCAAGACTGGTGTCAGTTGAATGGGTTCTTTTTATGCCAGTGATTATGGGTAGGGGGATTAAAGGTTGAGGTTCCTCTGTGACAAGAGATGGATTGTTAGAATCATCTGGCAGAAGTTCATGAGTTGCCATGGGTGAGGATGGGTTGTTGTCGGTAGGGATATTATTGGATTTATGGCCAATATTGTTTGATGTGGAAGGGATGGAGAGGTTTGTGTTGTATTTGGGCAAGAATTTGCAGTGTGTCCAGTTTGCTCGCAGAGGAAGCATTCTAGTTTATCAGATGTGACGAAAATTCTAAATTTCGTGTTCTCGTCGCAGATTTCAACTGAGGTTTGTAGTTCGAAGTTTTCTTCATCAGGAATGACGTAAACAGATCGTCGGAAGCTCATAATATGAGCATATTCATCTTCTGGGGTACCACATCGGATGAAGGAAATGGGAGAGGCGAGTTGAAGTCCTAGCTGATTGTTAAGCGCTTGCTCGATGACGGTGTGAGGAATGGAGGGAGATACATTCGATAATAACAGTCTTTTTGCGGGAGTAATAAGTCTTCGTATTATGGTAGATTGCTGGTTGATGATAACGGTTGGATGGTTTTTTATTATTTCGTCAACGAGAGCTAACGATGAGAGGTAGATGCATATACGATGATTAGATATGCGTGAAGCGAAAATAATTTTTTTTGGTGTAACTATTTCGCCGATCGCCTTAATGTACTCAAAAAGGACGACATCTGGAAGTGCGTTCATGACAATGGCCTGATTTCTGCTAGGAAAAGATGCTGGTGGCGGTTGAGGTTTTTTTATGTTGCTTTTGGTAACTGTGGAGAAGCTGGGTTGAATATTCGGTTGTGTTGAGGACATTGTAAGTAGTGTAATATTTTTGAAACCAAAATATTGTCACACTTAGGCCGCCAGGTACTGGCCTATTTTATATTTCAACAAAAATAAAAGTATCTATTAGTTAAAAAACTCACATACCAGTAGTATCACGAAATAAGTAATAAAAAACTTAAAAGATAATTAACACGATAGCAAACAACGGAGAACCTTTTCGTTGGCCGTCACACGTGGAATGCATAGAAATATTAATTCTTAGCGGATGTGCAGATAAAAAAGAACACAGAAAGAGGTATGCAATTTATTCAACGCAAAATATCCAGACAGACCCATCAGCCAATCAACAGTAAGTAAAATAGTCCGAAAATTCGGAGAAACTGGGCACGTTAAACATATTCCAAACGCTGGGCGTCCCGAGGGCTGGGTGCCTACCGGGCGCGTCCCCAGGTGGCGGATAGGGGATCCCCAGGAGAGCCGCTTAACTGCTTAAGCAGGTAACACTGCAATTTAGCAGGGAGGTGGCGAAGCTGGGGGTCTGCGTCTATACGGGTGGCACGGTCTGGTATGAGCAGCTGATAACTACAAGATTGCCAGATTGGTCATTCCTAAGGTCGCACCGCGGACCAACCCCCCGAAGGATGGATGGCCGCTGGGGTATAAGCGGTCACGGACGTTCCCCTGGGGGAACCGGGCGAAACCCCCTTGTATGTATCCTTGCTCTGGCATGCGGGGCTCTGCCGGAGTGGACCGACATTCCCTTGCTACTCGTGGAACAACCATGGTAAGAAAAATGGCGGGAATTAATATCGCTCAGATAAACGCCCATCACGCCAAGGGATCATCGGCGGTTATTTCAAGGACGTTTATCAGAAACCAAATGGCATTAGTATTGATCCAGGAACCATGGGTCCGTGATGGTCAGGTGAGAGGACTCGCAAGTAGGGAAGCCAAACTGATATACAAAGTGAGTAATGTAGACACACCCAGAGCATGCATCTTGGTAAGTAACAACATTGATCACTTTTGTCAGAGTTCATGACGAGAGACCTCGTTCCGATTTGAGCAAACCTCGAGTTCGAAAATAGACATCAACAAGTCATGATAGCATCATGCTACTTTGCAGGGGACGGGACTGCACCGCCTATAGAACTGCAAAGACTAGTCGAGTACTGTGAACAGAAGAAGCTGCCGCTTCTCATAGGATGCGACGCTAACGGTCACAATACCATATGGGGAAGCACAGACACCAACGAAAGAGGTTAGAAAATTTTAGATTTTATATTTAATAAGAATCTTGTTATACACAATATAGGGAATACCCCTACTTTTATAACCAGAACAAGAAAGGAAGTACTAGATATAACACTAAGTACACCGAATCTTAATTATAGGGTGAAAGATTGGAGAGTATCGAATGAACCATCCCTCTCTGATCATAGAATGATTATGTTCAGATTAGAGTGTAACCCTCCTGAGCCAGCACTCAGGAGAAACCCCAGGAAAACTAACTGGGAAAATTACAACACTAACCTGAACATAAATCTTGCAAATCTCAAGAATAAAAGAAAGGCCAGGAAACACCTGGCATTAGAAAATGATCTCATAGAACTGAACGAGGCAATACTCGATGCCTATGAATCCAGTTGTCCTCTCCAAAGGACTAGAAAAGCAAAAGATGCGATATGGTGGAACAGTCATCTGTCAAACCTAAGATCCGAGACGCGACAGCTCTTCAACAGAGCCAAACGTAATGGAGATTGGCAGAGCGACACCGAGAAACTTACAACATATAATAAGGAGATTAGAAAAGCTAAAAGAAACAGCTTCAGAAAATTCTGCGAAGAAATAGACGCTACACCCTCTGCAGCAAGGCTACATAAAGTCTTGCAAAAGGAAAAATAGACACTGTAATGGCATTACGGAAGCCAGATGGAAGCTTCACAGAAAGCGAAAAAGAACGAGCTCTGCTCCTATTAGAAACTCACTTTCCCGGAGGAATTGTCCCTTCGGGAAAAACAAGTGAGTAGGCTAAAAGACCTACCAGGGAAGTCACCGCAATGGAAGTCATCCAGAAGTCATCCGCAATGTACTTGATGAATGTGTCCGTAGATTCGCATATTGTCAAGAAACCGATGGAGGGCATTTCGAACATTTAATTTAAAATATTTATTATGCATAATTTGGTTACTTTAAAGGACGTTATGAATTAAATCATTAGTTGTAATTTGGTTGAATTTAAATAAAAAAGAAACGTTTTTGTACCCTTCAAAAATATATTAGTTACAAGTGTAATGTCGTTAAATAGAGAATTAAATTCTCCTTCAAATGAGGTGTCGCATTATAGCGATTTCTATTTAAAAAAATTAACGATTACATCACTACACCCACACCGGTGAAGTCATCCTTACTCCATGTACGTTGTAACATGGGTATTTTATAACAAAAATCGACCTGTTTCGGGATTACCCTCAAAACTCGACGGTTCTCGAAATAATGATAATATTCCATAAATTAGCCGTCCACTGTATAATATATGTTGTTTCTTGCAGTTGTCAATTTTTAATTTCTGTTGGTATAATAGCATAATACTGCTGCTAGACGAATCAACGATATGGTCAATGATAAAGCTGGCATGGGAAAAAAGTGGAGATATATGCACTGATGGTGCCAAGGCAATGATGGGTCACAATACCGGAGTCAATGCAAAAATTAAAGAAAATTCTGCGAAGAAATAGACGCTACACCCTCTGCAGCAAGGCTACATAAAGTCTTGCAAAAGGAAAAGTAGACACTGTAATGGCATTACGGAAGCCAGATGGAAGCTTCACAGAAAGCGAAAAAGAACGAGCTCTGCTCCTATTAGAAACTCACTTTCCCGGAGGAATTGTCCCTTCGGGAAAAACAAGTGAGAAGGCTAAAAGACCTACCAGGGAAGACACCGCAATGAAAGTCATCCAGAAGTCATCCGCAATGTACTTGATGAATGTGTCCGTAGATTCGCATATTGTCAAGAAACCGATGGAGGGCATTTCGAACATTTAATTTAAAATATTTATTATGCATAATTTGGTTACTTTAAAGGACGTTATGAATTAAATCATTAGTTGTAATTTGGTTGAATTTAAATAAAAAAGAAATGTTTTTGTACCCTTCAAAAATATATTAGTTACAAATGTAATGTCGTTAAATAGAGAATTAAATTCTCCTTCAAATGAGGTGTCGCATTATAGCGATTTCTATTTAAAAAAATTAATGATTACGTCACTACACCCACACCGGTGACGTCATCCTTACTCCATGTAGTACGTTGTAACATGGGTATTTTATAACAAAAATCGACCTGTTTCGGGATTACCCTCAAAACTCGACGGTTCTCGAAATAATGATAATATTCCATAAATTAGCCGTCCACTGTATAATATATGTTGTTTCTTGCAGTTGTCAATTTTTAATTTCTGTTGGTATAATAGCATAATACTGCTGCTAGACGAATCAACGATATGGTCAATGATAAAGCTGGCATGGGAAAAAAGTGGAGATATATGCACTGATGGTGCCAAGGCAATGATGGGTCACAATACCGGAGTCAATGCAAAAATTAAAGAAAAGGCAAACGATTGTAGAAACAGGCAATGTGTCTTTCATAGACAGGCGTTAGCATCAAGAAAAATGCCTTCCGATTTTACGATGATGTTGAATGATGCAATAAAAATAATAAACTATATAAAATCGCGAATCATCAAAAGTAGGCTCTTTAAACTGATATGTAAATATATGGGATATCACCATAATTCACTCATGTTGCACACTGAAGTTAGATGTTTGTCTCGAGGAAAAGTGTTGACACGTTTGATGATTAGGTTTCTAACTACCAGTTTTTTTTCTTTTAAGTACTGTGTAAATACAAAACAAAATGTGATCATTAAAAATTAATTTAGTAACCTTTTCCAAGGAAGCGAACCTACTTGGGTATATTAACCAGTGGCGTATCAACAATTTCAGGTTGCTGTTAATTCCTAACCTACCCACTCCTAATAAGTCCGATTAAAGCGCCTATTGGCAACAATTTTATTTATGTGTAGGTTTTTGGTGCCCAGAACCGCTCACAAATATGAATAATAATCATAACCAAATAACTTCATCTCTTCAAGATATAACAATGACTCAAAAATCTTATGTCGCTGCTACTTTATCCAAACCTTCACCTCCTCCTCCATCCTTTCCCAAAAAGAACCAAGCTATTGTAACGGGTGACAGATGTGTGACGGACGATTGTGACAGATGCGAGAGGAATGCATGTATTTTGATGTAGCTGCTTGCCATAAAGGGTAGAGTCCGTGAATTAGGAAGAAGGTTTTGACAGGAACTTGACATGATTTATAATTATTTTAGGTTCTTAGTTATTCGCGAACATTCTAGTAATATTTGGATTTTAGTAAATAGTTATTTCGAGAAAAATCGAGATGTCAAGTATTTTGATATATAAAGCGGGTCATTTGCGGTAGTAAAGTTAGTGTTCGTTCAGCTTTTGTGAAGTTTAAAAGTCAAAAGTGACAGTTAGTAATTTGTAACCAGCTGAATTCTTGTATTCAAACAATTTGTAAATAAATTGTGTTTAAAGTCCTCACAAGTGTTTTAATATGTTCAAAAATGTAAAATCATAACCTCATTTCTTGGAAATTTAGGTTATTTTTGGAGAAGGTAAACAGTTGAAGGTAGAATTATAAGTCAGTCCTGTCAAAATCTGGAGAGACTATAAAAAGGCCAGGAAATCAATTATCGTCCTCTTTTATCACTCTATTGTTCCGGTTTGAAGTTAAAGATTGATTATCAACCAATAATAGAACCAATAAAGTAAGATTAATTAATTAGATTTATCAGAAAATCACGAAAAATTCCCTTATTAAACAAATAAAATCTAATTACATGTCAATTTGAGGGAAAACGTATAAATACCGTGAATTTCACTTTTTTTGGTCAGTTCCATTTGATTCAACGCCAAATCCACGTTAAAAAACAAAAGAAATCTATAAAAATTTAATGGCCGCCTAGTTGAAAATTGTTACCCCCACTTGTTCAACTGTCTATATGAAAGTATAAGTTTATATCATCAAATATTGGAGCAATTCACAATAAATTGGAATATCTATTAAATGGAAGTGTATTAAATAACCACCTACCTTAAAATTTTACGTTCCTGGATCTGAAAATCACAAAAACCGTCAAGAGGCATCAAGCGTTGTGTATTCAAAGGAGCAGTCGACGCCATATTAGGATACATGGTTGCCTAGAACACCATTTCCGACGGGGTGACGTGTGAAGTGGTAAAACGCCGCTGCTAACATTAATGGAAGAATATTCACGGTATGTGTTTAAAAAACAAAATTATATTATTATAAACATTGTTGATCCTTCTATTATTTTTGCAAATCACATATCTCGACTATTTAATTGTGAAATAAACTGAATGATTTTATAATGAGATATTCAAATTGATATAAAAGTAAAATCGAATGATTAGAAGGTAGATGTAGAATTGATTATCGATTTATTCAGTAAAATCGAAGTTTTAAAATTTAAATGATTAATTTCAAATCAAATTATAGACAGGGCTGTATTGTAAATTTTAATATCACATATACATGTCAATTTAGATCTGAGTAAAACAATCTTGAACCGACTTCTGAGTGATAGATTTCTCATGTGTATGAAATAAATAAATAAAATAATTTTTAAAAACAACAGGATACATTTTAAATTTAAAACAGGTAATAAATATTGATAGTCCCACAAATTTTAAACTTAATAATTAAAAATAAAAAAAAAAAGGTAAATTCATTTATCAGAAGTGTGTAGTAATTAACAATAATGATTCATATTAAAGAAATTTTAATTAATAAAATTAATTAAGAAACAAAATACATACTTCTACGAATAATTTAAACCTTTTAATATTTGCACACATTACAATATATATTATATTGAATTACCTGTAAGGATAACCAATTTTAATTTTGGCAGCTTTTCTTCCGAGGGTATTCTATTCTATTCTTCTGGGGTGCGTTTCATGCATGTACTGGAGCTCTAGGCTCATTGTACCCCCCTGAAGTAATCATACCAGGTTCGTTTCCTTCATGTATTCTAGAACGTCCCTGATATTCGCTTTCACGATTTCCTCTGGCTCAGGAAACTGAATGCCAAAGTGTCTCTGTCTAAGCCACTTAAGGCTCGGACAGTGACATATTACGTGAAGAGGAGTTTCGTCTTCCTCACCACATTTTCTGCATAATGGGTCCTCAGCGAGTCCTATTATGTTCATGTGTTTTCGGAGATGGCAGTGTCCTGTAAGCAGTCCCACTGCCTTTCTCAATTGGGTTCTACTTAGGCTGAGTAGTTCTGTAGTTTTCTCCCTGGATGGACCTGTTATGAATAATCTGGATTGCCTGAGTCCAGGCAGTTCCATCCAGAGTTTCTTATGTTGTTCCCTTAGTCGTTCCTCTATTGTTTCCCTTACATGTTGGTATGAGACCCCACATGTAGGAAGAGGTCCGATCAGGGTTCCTTCTGAAGCTTCCCTGGCTAGGAGGTCAGCTTTTTCATTTCCAAGAATCCCTGTGTGTCCTGGTACCCATTCAAGGATAACCTTGTGGCGTTGTGCCAGTTCAGCCACAGTTCCTTGGCGGTGCTACACTGTTCGTGACGCAGTGTGTACGCTCTCTCTATTGCTTTGAGAGCTGCTTGGCTATCACTTCTGATCCTGACAGTCCTGTTAGGGACTGTCTCGTTCAGGATGATTTCCGAGCATGTGTTGATGGCAACCACTTCAGCTTGCAGGATAGTCTCTACTGAACCCAGGTTGAGACTATACGTCTTCCCTGTATTTTCATTGTAGATTCCAATCCCAGTGCTGGTGCTTGTTTTGGATCCGTCTGTGTACCAAACGGATTCATGTTGTTTCCTAGTCTTGGTACGAGCTTCGTCCCTATCCGGAATATGAACCGTATATGGTTTGGAAAGGTCGTAGCAGATAGATATTCTATCTGAGGGCATGCTCAGTAATTGATTATGTTCAATCTCTTTCGAGATTGTGGAATGGTACCTAGGGATCGCCCTGCCCCATTCGTTGTTTATTTTCAGCCTGTAAGCAGCTGCCAGTGCTTCCCTTTCCACAATAAGATGTAGTGGAGGTAGTCCCAGCATAGCTTCCAGGGCCGCCGTGGGCGTTGTTCTCATCGCCCCGGTTATGGCTAGACAGGCTACTCTCTGTACCCTGCCTAGCTGTCTAGATGCTACTGAGCATCTCGCTTTATGCCACCACACAACAGAACAATAGGTTATGATGGGTGCCACCACCCTCGTATAGAGCCAGTGCATCATACTGGGTTTAAGCCCCCACGTATTGCCCACAGCTCTTCTGCATGCCCAGAGAGCTCTTAGGCCTTTATCTGTTGTGTTTCTAATGTGGTTGGAAAGGGTTAGTTTGCTATCTAGGGTTACCCCTAGGTATTTGACTTCCCCTTTAAACTTTAGCGTTTGGCCCCACATACGAAGTTCCCTCAAGTCAAGGTTCCTTCTGAGGGTGAACGCTATCACGGAGGTTTTTGCCGGATTAGTTGACAATCCCTCTTGTCTGCACCATTTTTCGGTAATCCTCAGTGCCAGCTGCATTCTCTCGGACACAGTGGCCCCGAATCTACCGTTTACAACTATGCTGACGTCATCAGCAAAGGCTTGGGCATAGATACCCTCGTCATTGAGTCTACAAAGGAGCTCGTCAACCACCAGGTTCCACAGAAGAGGAGATAACACCCCTCCTTGCGGACACCCCTTAGTGGCTGAGACCATCCTCGTCTCCCCAAAGAGCGTACCTATTATTGTTCTTTCCCGTAGCATATTACCAGTCCATCTTACAATGTCCTGTTCTATGCCACGGTTCTGCATGGCCCTAAGTATGGAATCGAAGGAGGCAACATTAAATGCCCCTTCAATATCCAGAAACGTACCTAGGGCTATCTCTTTATTTAAGAGTGCCTGCTCCGCTTTCAGGAGCAGCTTGTGTACCGCGACTTCGCAGGACACCCCACTCTTATACGCAAACTGGTTTCGATGCAGAGGTTTTACCCTCAAAGCACCGTCCCGTAGGTACCTGTCCACCAGTTTTTCTAAAGTTTTAAGAAAAAAGGAGGTCAGGCTGATAGGTCTGAAGGAGCCCGTCTCAGCATACGTGGCCTTACCAGGCTTCGGTATGAAGACTACTCTTCCAGACCTCCAGTTCATAGGGATATAGCTCAGTGCCAAGCTAGCCCTGAGTAGTCGGCACATTGGTCCCTCGATGATTTCCCTGCCCTGTTGCAACAGTGCCGGGAAGATACCGTCTGGTCCCGCAGCTTTGTATGGGTGAAAGGATTTTATCGCCCATGCAAGTCTGGTTCTGTTCACGATTTTGTTCCGAGGGTAATTACAGACCCACCCACCCGGCTTGGTCCCATTGCGATCTGTGTGGCATATCGAAGTGAATTCATAGTACCTGTCGCTTATCAGTGAGACCAGCCGGTTTTTACAACTAGTTTACTTTAAAATATACCGGATAGGTAGTAAATAGCGATACTACGATGGTTATCCTTACAGGTAAGTCAACCAATTTTTCAAATTTGCTTACATAAAGTTGGTAGTCGTGATTGACAAGTCGCGTCGTTGCCGTTGTCACCGATTAGTATATTTAGTTTTGTATTTGTCATTTTTTTGTGGTTTTTGTGTTATTCTTTCTTGTTGTTATTTTGAAATATAAAAAAACTGTTCTTTTAATAACAAAACAGTGTAATAAGTGAAAAAATTCCAAAACAACTAAATAGTCGCTGCAAAGAGCTGGTGGCTTCTTTGATAAATTTTTTTGAAAGAGAACGAGACAATGATGACCCTTTCATACCTGTTGCTACTGTTCGAGAGGTTAGTAAAAAGTTTTGGAAAAATTTCGGTATAGGGGAACAACTCCGATTTTAACGAATTTTTTTTTGGACACTCCCTAAACATCCCTGAGCACTACTGTGAAGTTTTTTTTTCCGGAAATGAAAACTAAAATTTTGAAAAAATTTTGAAAATTTAAAAAAAAAATTTTTTTGGTTCCAATTTGCACAAAAATTTTTTTGAAGAACCCGATAAAATGTAAGTTGAAACCTAACCTAACCTAACCTAACCTAACCTAACCTAACCTAACCTAACCTAACCCAACCTAACCTAACCCAACCTAACCTAACCTAACCTAACCTAACCTAACCTAACCTAACCTAACCCAACCCAACCTAACCTAACCTAACCTAACCTAACCTAACCTAACCTAACCTAACCTAACCTAACCTAACCTAACCTAACCTAACCCAACCTAACCTAACCTAACCTAACCTAACCTAACCTAACCTAACCTAACCTAACCCAACCTAACCCAACCCAACCCAACCCAACCTAACCTAACCTAACCTAACCTAACCTAACCTAACCTAACCCAACCTAACCCAACCTAACCTAACCCAACCCAACCTAACCTAACCTAACCTAACCCAACCCAACCCAACCCAACCTAACCTAACCTAACCTAACCTAACCTAACCTAACCTAACCTAACCTAACCTAACCTAACCTAACCTAACCTAACCTAACCTAACCTAACCTAACCTAACCTAACCTAACCTAACCCAACCTAACCTAACCTAACCTAACCTAACCTAACCTAACCTAACCTAACCTAACCCAACCTAACCTAACCCAACCTAACCTAACCTAACCTAACCTTTTTTTGGAAAAAAATTTCAAAATTTTAGTTTTCATTTCCGGAAAAAAAAACTTCACAGTAGTGCTCAGGGATGTTTAGGGAGTGTCCTAACCTAACCTAACCTAACCTGTGCAAATTGAGCAAAAAAATTTTTTTTTTAAATTTCAAAATTTTTTCAAAATTTTAGTTTTCATTTCCGGAAAAAAAAACTTCACAGTAGTGCTCAGGGATGTTTAGGGAGTGTCCAAAAAAAAATTCGTTAAAATCGGAGTTGTTCCCCTATACCGAAATTTTATCAAAGTTTTAAACAGTATATTAGACAAAATATTATTTAAGTTAAATAAAATAAAAATGTTATCACGATATCTACAGTACATTGTGGATATCATGAAAACATTTGTGTGTTTATTTAACTTAGTTATGGATACCGATTTATTACTTACAAGTGGAATTCGAGAATTCGAAATGTAATCTACAATATGTATGAAAAAACTAAGCCTTTTTCCTCTGAACACAGCTATTTAAATTCTTTTTAATTGTAAGACCAGAAAAAATAATATTATTTTTTTGTTTTAGGGAGTTAGTTTTCAACGGGTTAGATTTTTAAGGAACTACATTAAAGAAAAAGAAGCAGGTCTATATAAATTTGTTTTTATTGATGAAACATAGATATTTCAAAATGGTAGTATAAACCGTTCATGGCAAAATAATGATAAAAGGAGTGTCAAAACGACTAAAGTTGATGGTAAAAATAAACTCTATGGTTATTTTAGTATAATTAATAGTATATGTCTCTGTACCTATTTACATGGTAATTTTAAATGTTTCTGTTCAACAATAAGGTTTATTTTTCGTAGATATATCATACTACATGCTGGGAATGAAAATGGGTTTATTGACGGTGCGAAAGCAATATTTTCCTCAAAAAACAAATTAAGCGATTACCATGGTGAAATGAATCAGGATAAATTTTTAAAGTGGTTTGAGAACCAGCTGTTCATTAATCTTACAGAACCCAGCATAATTGTTATGGACAATGCTCCATATCGCAGTGTTTTACTCCATAAAACACCTAATACAAGTTGAAACAAACCACAAATTAAAGAATGGTTGACTAGTCAAAACCTTGATTTCACAGAAAATAGGGCTAAGTTGAACTTCTGAACATTGTTAATAGGTAAGAAATGAGAGTAATACTTTGAATTTTAAGCTTAGCTTTGGAAATTTCCTTGGGATAATCATTTAATTTTAAGAAATAAACCACCAGTCATATATATGGCTGACCATATGTATGTGACCATATATATGACCATATATATGACCATATATATGACCACCAGTCATATATATGGCAATATGGACACAAAGTGCTACGTTTACCCCCATATCATTGTATTTTCAATTCCATAGAACTGATATGGGGTACATCAAAACAATATTATAACAGACACATTGACAGAGACGGAACCACTGAAACAGACTGTTTAAATATGTGGTCTGAAGCTCTTAAAACGATAACACCAGAAATTTGGAAAAAAACTATCCATCATACTGAAGAGGAAATTTTTAAATGGTTTGATAGAGAGAGATTGTGGGATACACTAGAGATTGCCCCTATAATTATAAATCCCAATGAAGAAACTGAAACTAGTAGTGATGAATCTAATTATAGCGACTAAAAGAAAATATTATTATACTCTTTATTTTATTAAACCCATATAACCAAAAGGAAAAAAAATATATAAAAATTATGTTGGTAGGTACTTTGTTTAATGTCACTTCAAAAAAGTTGTTTTGGATAGTTTTATTCGAATCGATCTTTAAATCTTGTAAACTTATAAAAGTCCGGCAACACTGTCTATACGTGTCGAGGTAAAATTATGATGACGTGTATCAAATTTTGTTTTGCACCGACTATAGCTATTTTGCATATTAGCTATATGAAATTTTTTCTTGTTAATATTATTAGCCTTTGTAGTACCATACTAGCAGTAATGTCTTTGTAAAATTGACATTTTTTGGTGTCTATTCCCCTTTAAATTTTTGTAACTAAATCATAAGCATTACCTGGACAGTACCTATATGTCGTCTTTGGATTCATATAAAAGGCTGTAACTAGGACATCTCAGAGAAGTGTTAATGCTTTATTTTTTTCTTTGTCTATTTTAAACGCTAGGATAAATTTTGAACCTGGAGTAATAGCCCAAACAGGTTATATTCAATTTATAGTAATTAACTAGATGTAAAATTATAAATCAACATGGAAACCATTTTGCTGTTGCCTTCTGTTTTAAATTATAAATGTTTATTTTAGTGTTCAATTTCATTTTAAACGTTCCCAAATAATATCTGCATTTTATTGAATAAAGAAAAGATAAATGTTTTGTGTTTTTCTTTTTCATGTTTCATTTCTCATTCATAATATGTACTAATACTGCGTACGATAAGTATACACTTTATACACTTTTTACACTTTTTATTCTGACCCTGTATTTATTTATACCAATAAAAGAAAGCTCGGAGTAAAAAGTGTATACTTTTCGTACGCAGTATAAGTTCAGAATAATATGGATACATATGACATTCATTCTGACTTGAATATGGAAACCATTTATCTGTTCTATTATTTACTGGGAAACTATTAATGGTGAAAGTAAAGAAAATAAGATGGTATTACCATAGATGAATAAAGATAACAGACATATCCAGTATCTGACCCAAATTTATAACACCATTTTATATAAAAATATTTATTTTCTTTAATGTAAATTTTAATATTTATTATTTTCTAATATTCAACAAATGAAACATTGTAGGAACAATAAGGGCAGTATTATCATGCATATTTAGAAAAACACTTTTAACACTTAGCTGTTAATACATATATGTGGTTTTAATTTATAAATGTAATTCTCTTAGAGATTGGGATTTACATTGATTATGTTCTAGAACAAATAAAGATATAAGATAATAATTAATTTAAAAGATTAAAAAAGTATAAAGAAAAATCAGGTCTCTCAAAACTCACATTTTTACCAATTCGACTAAAATAAGACAACTGTGTTTAAGTAAAAAGTAATTTAGGAATAAGCAACAGTTTATAACAATAAATTGCAACAAAACACCTTGCACATATCACAGTTGGATGCTATCTAAATGTTATGTAAAAACCAACGCAAATTGTGAAAATATACTTCAAAATTAATTTTTTTTACTTCTGGTGAATTATAAATATAGACAATTATATATTTAAAAGGAAAACACTAAAATTAATATATTTTGACGTTATAAACGAGAAATAAGGTTAGGTTGGTTATGTTAAGTGAAGTTTGTATTTGGAGAATTAGAATAGACATACGTCTCGGAAAAAAGCGCCACCACAAATCACAAATTGTCAAACTTTTTCAAAACATACCATTACTTAAACGCCAATATCTCTTTTATTACAATATATAACTCAACTAAAAAACTTTATCTCCAAGAAAAAAGTCTAAATTATATCCTGTTAAAATTTGAATACGTAATTTAAAGGCGTTCTTTAGATTTGTTGTTTACAAAATGATTGAAATTTTGGGTACAATTCAGCCGTTTTCAGCTGTCAAATTTTAGACGCCATACAGACGTTATGCTTGTTGCTTCGTAAAACCATTTATTTACAGTAAGATAAAGTGCCAGAAAGTGATACGTTGTTAAATTTAAGTAAGTCTAGAAACTGATCGACATAGCTGTTATAATTACTATAATATAATTTATCCAATAATTAAATAGAATTCTCCGAATTTTAAACAAAATTATATTTCGTTCAAATTAGATACTGGTTTTTTGCCACTGTTTGCCTATTTTTTACAATTGGCTGATAAGATAACTTAAAACATGTATACAAATACCAGTGGTGGCGACAATGATTCTTTAGGTATAGGCATGATGACTGATTTTAAAAAACTGATCCACGATGTTTTCACGTATATACTTTATCTAAAATAAATGTTATTTTTGCAAAAAAACAGACCTATACTAGTGGAGTTCTATAATTTAAAAGACCCACATGGTAAATCTAAGCTTACATCAATTTTATCTTCAAAATGTCAAAATAAAAATGGATAAAACTCCACCACAGCAGCAGAAGTTGAAAATCCTCTACCAGGAATTGAAGGAGCGTAAAGACAACGGGGAAAACTTTCAACTTAAATATTTTAGTCGTCGACCAAAAATTATTGTGCTGCAGAATAAAAGAAACCGCTCCCAAGATGATTCACCCCGCCAGAATACCAAAATTAATAAAATTGAACCAAAAAACTCCAAATAGTGTTCTGGAATCTCCAAGGCTACTCAAACTTCGACAATTTTTTAAGAGACGGTTATATTAATGTTCCATCTGTACTTGTGTAACTGGCAATCTGAAAACTTGAAAATACCAGCATTTCAAGTCAATTTTCAAGTCTTTTCCTCACCAGCCGTTAAAGAAAAATCTCGTGGAAGACCAAGTGGAGGTCTAGGCTTTTATATTTCTTTACCAATTAATAAATTTAATTTTATTTTGTGCAATACTAACTTCAAGCCTTGTCTTGAAATTAGTAGGCTACGAGAAATATTTTAAATATGTTTGACAGAAATAATAGAATTGTACCCTGATTTGTTAATTTTAATAGGTGGTGATTTTAACTGCAGAGTTGGTAACTTAAATGATTCTAGCAGTGAGGCATTGAAAAATTCTGAATTGATTGAAATAAGATCCTCATTGGATGACACTTATAATTCCAGGGGGTTAGCTTTATTCGGATTTATGGCTACCAATTCGTTCACTTCAATTTTACTTATTGTAGTCAAATAGGAAATGACATAAAATTGGACCAAATTGCTGATTTCTCAGTAATTTCAAATGTGCCTTATTCGGATCATTTTCCGTTTTTTTCATTCTTAAATGTAAAACTTGATACTAATCAATTATTAGAGGTAACTCCTACGAATTTCGTGACACGATTGTGCTGGAAAGAGGAACGCTCCCATTATTATAAAAACTTAATGCGTTATTCTAAAAATATTTCTTTCATAGGTGATGTGAATTCTACTTATGAAAACTTTCGATATGCATCAATATGCAACTGCTGCAGGGCATACTAAATCTTTTATAACAGGCTCAAAATCAAATGAATTAAAAAAAGGTATGATCATGAGTGTCAGGAGTTAAAAATTCAAGTAAGGCATAAATTAAATGTTGCTAAAAATAATAATTTTGAAGATCAATTTAAGTTGGAAAATTTAAAACTTAAAAAACAATATCTGCAAACTACTAAACAGAAGAAGGTAGTTTACCAAAATAAAATAGTTGATAATCTTGCTGATTGCAGTAATATTAAGCTCTTTTGGGATTCAGTAAAAAAGTTCAGGGGCCATACCCATTCACCTAATTTAACTATAAGTACATGGGAACAATTACTCACTGTTACCAGCTAAAGTTATTAGTGATTATACAATCTTTGATCCTAGGCACCCAACGCTCGATCAACCAATTACAACCGATGAAATAGTCATTGCAATTAAGTCGTGTAAAAATGGTAAGGCTCTAGGTAGGGATCAAATCAGCTACGAGTTCATTAAGAATTTACCGCAAAACTGGATCCTCTATATCTGTAACCTATATAATAATATTTAAAAAACCAACAATATTCCTTCCAGCTGGTCAAGAATAATATTAACAATGGTGCATAAAAAGGGGCCTTCCGCTGATCCTCACAATTATCGAGGAATTTAATTAATTGTATAGCCAAATTATTTACTTTAATTTTATTATCCCGACTCACCTGTTGGGCTGAGACAAATAAAATATTGCCAGAAAATCAAGCAGGATTTAGAAAAAACAGAGGGTGTCATGATCATATTTTACCTTAATGTCACTCATCCAAATAAATATTAGGCTAAAGCAGAGGAAAATATTTGTTACATTCATCGATTTTAAACGTGCCTTTGACTCGATCAGTCACTCCCATTTGTGGGTTAAGCTTTATTCTTTAGGAGTTAGTGGTCTCTTGATAAATTTGTTAAAGAAGATATGTATCATCTGGCGTATTTACAGATTAAATGTAATAATCAGCTATCACATGCTTATAGGGTTAGCGAGGGGGTTCTCCAGGGTGAATCGCTGAGTCCACTCTTATTTTCTTTGTTTGTATCGGACATAGAACCCGAGGGCTGGGTGCCTACCGGGCGCGTCCCCAGGTGGCGGATAGGGGATCCCCAGGAGAGCCGCTGAACTGCTTAAGCAGGTATAACACTGCAATTTAGCAGGGAAGCGGCGAAGCTGGGGGTGTGCGTCTATACGGGTGGCACGGTCTGGTATGAGCAGCTGATAACTGCAAGATTGCCAGATTGGTCATTCCTAAGGTCGCACCGCGGACCAACCTCCCCAATTCCAAGGTGTAAGGTAACGTGCCGAAGGATGGATGGCCGCTGGGGTATAAGCTGTCGCGGACGTTTCCCTGGGGGAACCGGGCGAAACCCCCTTGTATGTAGCCTTGCTCTGGCATGCGGGGCTCTGCCGGAGTGGACCGACATTCCCTTGCTACTCGTGGGAACAACCATGGTAAGAAAAATGGCGGGAATTAATATCGCTCAGATAAACGCCCATCACGCCAAGGGATCATCGGCGGTTATTTCAAGGACGTTTATCAGAAACCAAATGGGATTAGTATTGATCCAGGAACCATGGGTCCTTGATGGTCAGGTGAGAGGACTCGCAAGTAGGGAAGCCAAACTGATATACAAAGTGAGTAATGTAGACATACCCAGAGCATGCATCTTGGTAAGTAACAGCATTGATCACTTTTGTGTGTCAGAGTTCATGACGAGAGACCTCGTTCCTATTCGAGCAAACCTCGAGTTCGAGAATAGACGTCAAGAAGTCATGATAGCATCATGCTACTTTGCAGGGGACGGGACTGCACCGCCTACAGAACTGCAAAGACTAGTCGAGTACTGTGAACAGAAGAAGCTGCCGCTTCTCATAGGATGCGACGCCAACGGTCACAATACCATATGGGGAAGCACAGACACCAACGAAAGAGGGGAGCAAATTTTAGAATTTATATTTAATAAGAATCTTGTTATACACAATATAGGAAATACACCTACGTTTGTAACCAGAACAAGAAAGGAAGTACTAGATATAACACTAAGTACACCGAATCTTAAGGATAGGGTGAAAGATTGGAGAGTATCGAACGAACCATCCCTCTCTGATCATAGAATGATTATGTTCAGGTTAGAGTGTAATCCTCCTGAGCCAGCACTCAGGAGAAACCCCAGGAAAACTAACTGGGAAAATTACAACACTAACCTGAACATAAATCTTGCAAATCTCAAGAATAAAAGAAATGCCAGGAATCATCTGGCATTAGAAAACGATCTCATAGAGCTGAACGAGGCAATATTCGATGCCTATGAATCCAGTTGTCCCCTCCAAAGGACTAGAAAAGCAAAAGATGCGATATGGTGGAACAGTCATCTGTCAAACCTAAGATCCGAGACGCGACAGCTCTTCAACAGAGCCAAACGTAATGGAGATTGGCAGAGCTACACCGAGAAACTTACATCATATAACAAGGAGATTAGAAAAGCTAAAAGAAACAGCTTCAGAAAATTCTGCGAAGAAATAGACGCTACACCCTCTGCAGCAAGGCTACACAAAGTCTTGGCAAAAGGAAAAGTAGACACTGTAATGGCACTACGGAAGCCAGACGGAAGCTTCACAGAAAGCGAAAAAGAACGAGCTCTGCTCCTATTAGAAACTCACTTTCCCGGAGGAATTGTCCCTTCGGGAACAACAAGTAAGAAAACTAAAAGACCTACCAGGGAAGACACTGCAATGGCAAAACACATATGCAGTGAGGAACGGCTGAGATGGGCTATGAACACCTTCCAGCCGTTCAAAACCCCTGGAACGGACGGAATATTTCCTGCCCTACTCCAACAGGGCCAAGAGGCAATAATTCCACACTTGATCCGAATTAGTCGGAGCAGTCTTGAACTGGGATACATACCAGAAGCGTGGAGAAGGGCCAAAATCACCTTCATCCCAAAAGTAGGGAAACGGGACACTACGCACCCCAAATCCCTTAGACCGATCAGCCTCACATCGTTTGTTCTAAAAACGATGGAAAAGCTGTAGACAACTACATTAGAACAGAAATCTTGGAACAGGTGCCATTGCACCCTCGTCAACATGCGTACCAAGCGGGAAAGTCCACGGAAACCGCTTTAACACAGTTGACGGACGAAATCCAAGACGCACTGAACAAAAAGAGACCGTGGTATGTGCCTTTCTAGACATAGAAGGGGCCTTTGACAATACGCCACATGAGGCAGTCAAAAGAGCATTGATTGAGAAAGGAGTAGATAGAACGACTTCCAGTTGGATGTCGCAACTGCTATCTACAAGAATCGCAGAAATGGAGGCAGGACAAGACACTATCTCCATTAATGTGACCAGAGGCTGTCCACAGGGGAGAGTTGCATCCCCGCTTATGTGGAGTCTCACTGTGGACAGTCTGCTCTGTCAATTGACTAGGGAAGGCATACCATGTCAAGGGTATTCCGACGACATGGTTATCCTGGCAAAAGGGAAGTATGAAAACGTCCTCTGTGATATTGTTCAAAGAGGATTGAACATTGCGGAACAATGGTGTGACTCGGTGGGACTCAGCATCAACCCCACCAAAACCACACTAGTAGCCTTTACAAGGAAAAAGAAACCTAATCTAAAAATCATAAAAATAGGGGAGAACATCGTCGAGTGGAAAACAGAGGTAAAATATCTAGGGCTAATCCTAGATAGCAGGTTACTCTGGAACAAACACGAAGACGAAGTAATACACAAAGCAACCAAGGCCCTCATGGTGTGTAGGAACATTGCAGGGAAGAACTGGGGATGTAACCCACGTATCCTGCAATGGATGTACACAGCAATAGTGAGACCATTAATCACATATAGGGCAGTGGCTTGGGGCGTAAGGGCTAATCTGAATACGACGAGGAAAAACCTCTCGAAAATTCAGAGACTAGCCTGTTCATGTATCACTGGAGCAATAGGAACTTGCCCCACTGCTGCAATGGAGGTGATTTTAAACTTGACCCCACTGCACATTCTGCTAGAAAGTGTAAGGAAGAAAACAATATATAGAATGATCAAAGAAGGAATTATCAGGGAAAAACCTCGATCACTTCACTTTGATCAAACTTGGGAAATGCCCCAAGATGATATGCCAAAGAAATTCAACTTTGTGAGAAAATTCATCACAAAGTTGAGTAATAAATCTGAATGGGATGAAGACACCATACAGAATTTAAACCAGAATACCATAGTGGTATACGGACGGTTCCAAGCTAGACGAAGGAACTGGGATAGGAGTTTTTGGACCGAGAGCCAAATACTCAGAAAGCTTGGGCACATACCCGAGCATCTTTCAAGCAGAAGTCCGCGCCATCGAAAGATGTGTGGAATTCAATATTGGAAGAAACTATCGCAGACAAGAGATTGTGATCATGTCGGATAGTCAAGCAGCCATCAAAGCGCTGAGTTCAAATATAATCAGTTCGAAGATGGTTTGGGAATGCCTAGGCAAACTAAATGAACTAGGCCAGAAGAACACTGTCACCCTCCTATGGGTCCCGGGACACATAGGAATAGAGGGGAATGAAACAGCAGATAAGCTGGCAAAAAAGGAGCTGAAACCCCACATTTGGAACCAGAACCATCTTGTGGGATCAGTAGTAGAGTAATCTTAGGAAAACTAAGAGAGGAAATGGAGAAAGAAAAATCCGAGTACTGGAATCAGCTGGAAGGACTGAGGCAATCTAAGATACTACTGGGGAACTATGACCAGAAGAGATCTCTTAGCTGCCTCAACCTCAGTAAAAAAAGGCTCCGTATTCTAACGGGAATATTAACCGGGCATTGCCGGTTAAGAAGCCACATGAAGAAACTAGGGTTAGCAGATGAAGCAAAGTGCAGATTCTGTGAGGAAGAGGATGAAACCTCAATACATATACTCTCAGAATGTCCTGCCTTGCAAAATTCTAGGGCTAGATACCTAGGAGCACATGAAATAGAGGAAGGGGATCTACCTGATTTGAAGCCCGACGATGTCCTAAACTTCCTCAGGAAAATAGGACTCGAAGAGCTGCTATAAATCTGAGAAAACATCAGAACATGGCAAGTAAGGGGGGACACAATAGATCCTATGGGTCGCAGTGTAATCATCACCCCTAACTCATTCATACATTCATCGGACATAGAAAGCTATTTTCGAATTAAAAACCACAGAGGTTTAAATATTAATAGCGAGACTGACATCATTATGTTAATGTACGCCGACGATTTGGTACTTCTGGCTGATAGTGAAATTGACCTAAATCGAAAACTCAATACCCTTAAAGAGTATTGCGATTCTAACAGTCTGACAGTGAATACAAACAAAACGAAGATTATCACTTTTGCTAAGTGGGGTTTCTCAACCAAAAAGTTTTAATTTTACTACGGGGGAGTGCCTGTCAAGGTAATTAACAAATTTGAATATCTGGAAATTGCTTTTAGCTGCTCAACACTTTTCAGAGAAACCGCTGAAACTAAAGTTTCTAAAGGTAAACAAGCACTGGGAACGGTAATGAATATTTTTTGTCTTATTCAAAATTGACCTCATGGGAATGGAGGATACGTTTATACAATTCTACTGTTCTTAATTCTTTATCGTATTGCGCTCCTTCTTGGAGCATACGCTACATGGAAATCCTGGAGCGAGTTTTTTAAACGACTCTTATTGTTACCGAGAAATACCCCAGATTATATGGTAAGATTAGAAACTGGGTCAATCCACTTGTCTTTGTTAGTTTTTAAGCTAACCCTAAACTGGATGATGACACTTTCTTCAATGGAAAATTACAGATACCCCAAAATTTTTTTCTTAATACTGTTGGAACTTGCTACAACTCAAACCGATTCTAGGTACAATTGGATCTTACAAATTAAACAGTTCTTTTTGGACAACAGTAGTCACCCCGCAGGCCTATTCTGTAACTTACGACTGCCGATAATTGCGCAATTGTCGCTGTCAAACGCGAGTTTCGTATTCTCAAAGAAGCAACTGCGACCGCGATCGCAATTTATTTGATAACTGCCTCTAGTGAGCAATTGGTTAACTGAAAAAGTGCATTTTTCAGTTGTTTTATGTACAAAATCGTATTCTGTAAGCAATTTTTTAGCAATTACAACGCGATTGCAACTGTCAAATAGCAATCACAAATATAGTACCTAGTTGTAGTTGAGTTGTTTTATAATTTAATTAAGTTTTGGTGATAGAAATAGAAAGTAAGTTATAAATTATAGTATATCGTCAATAATAAACATGTTTTTATTATTTACAAATAGTAATTTAAAAGGCTTACTGCCGTTGGAATATTTACCTAATAATTAATAACAATTACTTACCACCGGAATAGAAAAAATAATAGTCATCATTTGTTTTAAGTATTTAGAAATGGCTCGTGCATTTATGATTATTGAGGCCGCAGAATATTTTTTAAATTTGTTTTGTTCATCAGCTGATTTTGCAGACAATCTAGTTACGTTGATTGCTACCCGATTGCAAGTGGCGCTAGTTTTATGACGTAAAAGTGCATCTTGACAGCAAGCCTGCCGATATATTTACCTAATAATTTTAATTAATTCCTCATTAAAAGAAACAAACACAACCTCTAAATTTAAAGAAAACTACACCAAGCCGATTTAAACAGGATTGCCAACTCCTCGTTCCCGTTAATTTATAAAAACCCGAACTTTTCTGAGAACCCTAGGCCATATTTGCAATTCAAATTACCAATATAAGTATATCATAAGAATTATAAGTCAAATCAGACTGTGTAATAAGGAGAACCTTAAGAATTTTTTCAAAGGTTCCTCATACATAATAAATTTCAGTGAACAATGTACCAGGTGTAACCTAAGAGAAGATGAAACATTTTATCACATTATCTTTGAATACCCCATTTATACCTGCCACGTTAGATGAATTTATTCACGAGCTGGATCATTTTACACCAACCACATCGAAACAGTGCAGTTTATATCTTCCCTATTAAACACTAGATATTTTATTATAAACGAGTAAATGTTTTCCTAGTTAATCATTTTTCTTACTTTTTCTTTATATTGTGTTTTTAAGTAGCGAAAGCTACAAGAAAAAATAGCGGAACAATGAAATGCTTCCCAAATTTAACGAATGCTGACTTAAATCTGATTTATCATGCTCCTACAATTGATGATAAAATTGGTATTTTTAATAATAACTTGATTGGCATCTTTAATATTCATGCACCGATTAAAAGTGTTAAAATAACTAAAAGAAAATCACCAAATCACAAAAATAAAAATCTGTACAGCATTGGAATTACTACAAAAATTTGCGTAACTATACCTACAAATGGAGCAATATCCCTTGAAATAAAGCTTATTTTGAATTTCGAATGCGCCGAGCTGAACCAAAGACGATGTGGAGGGATTTAAAGTATTTAAATATTTACAGTAAACATAAAGACACACATATACCTGAAAATTTATTAAACTTAAATACTATCAATCAATCCTTTATAGATTCCTCCAAAACTAATTATAATGCAGACCCTAACCTTATAAGCTTTTATGCACAAAATGTAATGGAGAATGTAAACGTTTTCAGGTTTTGCTTGACGAATGATGAGTAAGTGTATTCAACACTACTTTCAATAAAATCAAGAGCTGTGGATTCAGATAGATTAAGTATTAATATGATTCTTCAGTCCTGTCCAATAATTCTACCCTATATTACACATATTTTCAATTTTTGTATTAAAAAAATGTTTTCCCCTCCACCTGGAAACAAGTCCACGTGATTCCTTTACCTAAAAATAATAATCCGATGAGTAGTAAAGATTTAAGGCCATTCGCATATTATGCTCTATATCTAAGGGTTTTGAAAAAATAAATAAACAAATGCTGAACTTTTTGAAAACTATAAGTAACTGATAATATCCATAGGGTCCTAGATGAAAATAAATTAGCTGCATTGATTCTATTAGATTAGTCAAAAGATATTAATCATGAGTTATTCCTAGCAATATCACATTACATCGGTTTTAACATTAATGCAATAAATTTATTTCGTAGCGATTTATGTAATCGAAGACATTTAGTAATTTACAAGGTGACTTCTTCTCTTTTAAATGTCATACACGGAGTCCCTCAAGGATCAATTTTAGGGCCAATCTTGTTTATTATTTATACTCGTGAATTTCACAAAAAATAATATATTGTTGCCATCAGTTTTATGCCAACAACTCACGAATTTATTATACATTTCCCGGGGATTGTGTTGAATTAGTATGTCGACATATCAATGAATCACTGGTTACAATTTCCAACAAATTTTGTCTTACTGTTAATAACACCAAATGAGTTGCTATCCTATACGGAAAACCTGCTCCTAAAAAAATATGTCTAAGAAAACTAATTATTAGAGTGAGGGGAGAGAGCATAAAATTCGTCGATTCTGTAAAAAATCTTGGTATTATGATAGATTTTGATCTACACTACTCAATCCATGTTACTTCCATCTTGTGTAGGGCATTTGCTAATCTTAAATTGAAATATTTGGTACGGGGTTATTAAAAACGGATATTTTAAGGCTGCAAAGGGTACAGAACTAATAAATGAACATCAAATTATTAAAACTGAAAAACCTGTTTATTTATGCAACAAAATTCGTTATAGAAGAGATATCCATAACTTGTACCTGAGGCACAGAGGTCACTTAACAATTCCTAAATATAATACTCATTTATTCAAATGCTGTTTTACTTAAAATATCGTCAAAGTTTACAACTGGTTACCGAATGATTTAAAATGTTTTTCAGATCTTGCGTTCAAACAAAAAAATTAAACAAGACTTATTCAAGGAAAATTAAATATTACTTTTATTGGTCGCAAGGAAAAATTCATTGTCAGCTTAACTGCAGGCTTTTCGTCTCGAGGCTTAGATTTTAGTAAATTTTAGTAATTAGGTTTTTCTTTTTCTGTTCTTTAAATATAATTGTAAATGTAGAATTGTAAGGTAGTGTAAACATATTTTTATTATTATTTATTTTCAGTTTTTAATAATCTATTAAATTACAAAAACAAATCCTTCAGGACTGAATAGATCTACCTTTATTAACTCCAAAGTAACATCGGTTTGAATCTAAAATTACAAAACAATTGTTTATGTTTTTTTCTGTCATTATTTTTTTTAACAAATCAGCAAATGCGTAATACCATATCAACTTTTTATAATTGACTTGGCTATTATCAAATAGAAGAAGAAAGACGATTTGAACATATTATTAAATAATATTAGTTATTTGCATAGGCGCAACTAGAGTCGTTTTTTTGGGGGGGCTCAAGCCCCAAGGCTATATATGGAATAGAAATAGAACCCAAACAGCCCGCCATTTTTTCAGGTAGCAAATATTTTAGGTGCCACGCCCAAACTACCCCAAAATCGCTAAAAAATTAACCACATAGCTTTTCGTATAAAAAACATTGTCACCCACTGCGTCTAACCAGCCACCATACTAATCTCAGAGTTTTGAAAAAAAATACCAAGGTATTTGTTTCAAATGATTTATTGGTAGGTATATGATTAGGACATGCATGTTACATTTTTAGTAAAGGATTACATAGTGTAATTATTGTATTGCCAGGGCCGGTATTCTCAGGTCCTTGCTTGGAGCGATATCGATGTCGTTGAATGCGAGGGGAGTGAAATTCACTGCCAAATCGATTCTCATGCCCTCTCCTCGCATGGATCGCTCCTGTCAAAGAGGAGTGCTTTATTTCACTCGCTTTCATGTGTACCAGTTGCTCGTGTCATAAATTTGCGAGCGGAGGGATACATGAGAATCTAGAAAAGCCATATCGCTGCCAATCAAATCACTCCCTTTTGTGATCGCTCGCTGTGAGAGGAGTGAGTTGAGAATACCGGCCCAGATATGGCACTTTGTCCCGTTTTATTGCGAATCACCCCAATAAAAAATGTTGAAACTAAATTTGTTTTAATTAAAATTTTAACTTTAACTTTCTTTGAAAAGTCTACTACTGAATCTAAACAAATGTCTCTTTCAAATATACAACATAGCCAGATTGGAAAATCAAATTATTAAAACTGCTACACCGATATTCACATATATTGGGCATTTGTGCCGGTGATAGTGTATGTAAGCGCCGCGCCGTGCCAGCGCTGAAGTCGCGGGATGGCCGGCTGATAGAAAAGTCAAAATTTCAATACATTGTGGCGCCAATATCTGGTAGCAATTTCGTAGTATCAGATATTGGCGGCTGATACTGCTTGATTTCTAAATTTTAATTTTATATTTTTAGAATAATTTCAACATAATATTTAGCTGTACAATCTGGTCAAAAAATTTATAATTTCAAGGGGGTGCTAATGGTGAGCTAGGAGGGGGCTTAACCCCCCCTAGTTGCGCCTATGATTATTTGTTTCTGTTAATTATTTTGGTGATAAAAACGTTCCCGTAATTTATTTTTCTCAATAACTGTAGAACAAATGAGATTATAATTATGCGGCCTTGATGGTTGTTTTATTAAAAACTGAATATATACATATACAGGGTGATTGATTAGTGTGAGGAAGCTCGGTAGATCTGTAATATTAATGAAATACAAAAAAAGTTATTGACAAAAATTGTAGACCACATTTTAAAATTAGTTACAATCTTACAGGGTGTTCCATAAGATGGTGGCACACCAAACTTATGTTTTTTTAAATGGAACACCCTGTATTTTATTTTAAATTCGAAATCTGCATCACTTCCACATCACAACAATGTAAAGTTTTATTATGTTATACCGGGTATTTAAAAAGTTATAACCAATATTACCTGAAAATCGTGTTAAGTTTAACTCCCTGTATAATTCAAAAGGAGTATAGAAGCACTGATCTATTGCAACCATAGTTTTTTAATAATTGTTAAAAATTATAAAACATATTCGTTTTTATAATATTCGTTAAATTAAATACAGGGTAAGTCAAAATGCAAGTACATTATTTTCTTGGTAATTTTAAATAGAACACCCTGTATTTTATATCACTATCGAAAAGTACTAATATCATTCTTCAAATTTTATGAAGTACTCCCTATACCTAAAGTTATCAGTTTTCTAGATAATTTTATTTTTCTATCAAAGTATTAATTTGGTAGATATTTTAACGTTTACCAATAATTATTGTGAGTTGGCCATGTTTGTTTTGTCAGAAACTGGGGACTAATTTGAATTTTTTATGATATAGCAAAAAAGATTGTCTTGACAAAGAATCCTTTATTTGGAAATATTGGAGGTTGGAGATATAATTAAAAGTCATTGGTGTATAATGATATATCAAGTCTAGCAAATAAAGTTTTAAATGAAGCCAAATTAGAGAAACACAAGTTAATACCACTAACGTCAACCAGATTTCGAAAACAAAATTGCTACAATTTTACAACTTTGAATTTTAAAAACGATGAGATGGATGAAATTGACCGATTTATCGGGCATACAGAGATACTCATAGAAAATTTTACAGGTACATGATGAAGATGCATTATTCTTTATAATTCGTGTAGCTATTTATAACTCAATTAATTTTATACAAGATTTGGTATAAATATTTTATTATTTATTCTAAAAGATTTTTTGTTTATTTTAACGGTAGTTTTCTTCAAAAAATGATTACTAATGTACTAAAAAATGTTCTGAAAGTAGGAGTATAATAAGCCACCCCACGACGATTGTGATGAAACTTCTTATATAGACTAATAATATGATAAATCGATTTATCATATTTATAGAATAAATAGTGAAAGTTAATACAACCTTTTAGTTGTTTATTGTTCTGAATAACATGAATTTTCACACAGTAAGGGTTAGTACCATAAATTTTATCATATCGGTTTTATGCGGAAACCCATACTTCCGGAGGTGGTTAATATCTCACGAACCAGAGTAGCTAGCGAAATGCAGACAACATATTTTGATAGATCTGGAACCCTATTCCCAAACAGTGACATATTTTGTCGCATGCGAGAAATCCTCTTTTTCGAAGAAAATCTGAATAACCTTATTCTCAAAAGTCACCTTTGTAAATTTTTGATAGACAAATTGTAGAATGGTCAAATGCAGCAGACAATTTATGTCGAATGCGACAATTTCATTTCTTGCGAAATTTGTAGCTTATCATTATACAAGTTAATTTTTGTTAATTTATATGGGAAATGAAACCACAATCCTTTTTTATGTTTTTATTTCAACGTTAAAAAAATATAAAATGAATACACCATAAATATACAGAAGCTATCAATAGTTTTGTTTGGTACTTTTTCAGATATTTTTGTAGAGAGAAAATGGCAGTTTTATTAATTGCTATTAAAAATTTAGAAAATCAAGAAATGTATTAACGGCCTCGAGAGAGACGAGGAATATGTAGAAAAGTTTTTACATTATTTTGATCTCATAGAATAGTATATTAAACAACGCATTTCATATGGAATTCTGTTATGACACGAGTTCAAGTTTAAAAAACGAATCGCGAAGCGATGAGTTTTTTAAAGAACGAGTGTCACAACAGCCATATGAAATAAGTTGTTTATAATATTTTTTATATTTTGCCCTTTTTACCATTTTTTAAATTAATTTTTTATTTTTATGTAATTACGAAAATTTTTATTTTAAAAAGTATGTCGGCAGCACTGTGTAATTTATAAAATTTGACAGTTGTGACATTTAGATTATCAAATGTTAATGTTTTTAAATATTTTAAAATCAATAATATACCAATAATAATAATATATTATATAAGTAAAATATTATATTCATATTCACAGAAACTTTCTTAAAGAACAATATAAAATTAATAAATTGCTATTAGCCACAAATGTCATTGTCAATATTCTTGCCTTTAGAAACTTCACTCATGTCGCCAACCATTTAAAACAAAAATTTGCGTGCGTAAAAGTTACATTACGATACGCAAATGCGTTTTATAATGACGATTTTTATAAGTGCAAAATATAAAAAGTTTATTAAAACGTTCAAATTAACTAAAGAATTAGGTAGAGACTAATAATTAATCTAGAACCCTTAATAGAACAAGGGAATCGTGAAAGTGCATTACATCTCTTGAAAAAAGGTATTTTTCCGATTGCATCATAATAGTTATATAGTGTAATGAATATTATGATTTGAGAGATAGTTTATTGATTTATTTATTTATTTGATTGATTATTTGAATGTAATACAGCAATGAGATCTTTTTCTCAGTGGTGTTTGGTTATGCAAGTTTCCAGTTGGATTATTAGGTAGGTATTTGAATAAAATTTGATTAATTACAATTACAAATTTATTATAAGAGTTAAATGAAAACAGTAATATTGAAAGTTTAATAATGAAACTAATTAGGAAAATATTAAAAAGAAAGGCCTTTTAGTAACTATAAAAGAACTTACTTGATGTTGAATTAAGTTAAATTAACCAATGTTATTTATGTAATGGCAAGTAAGATTATCGAAATACACTAATTATTGAATATCAAGTAAATTCCTTTGTTTTTAAATTATAAAACTTAACTAACTACTACAAAAAGTTTACAATTATATCTGACCTTGATGTGTCCTGATTGGTGGAAAAAGTCTGTAGTCGCTCTATGAAAAACGGAAACGAAGGAAGTGATACGTGGAATTTGCGAATTTGGTAAAATGTCGTGTTGTTAGACGTTTGGTTTCTTGTGTAATATTATCGTTCTTTGTTTGTTCCTCCAAATTGATATAGTGTTTACTGTTGTTGGATTATAGTTCCTTTAATTGTAATAATAGTAAGTACTCTTATATTCTTCTTTTTTATCAACCGAAAATGTTTTAATTTCACTTTTTGATTAGATCTTAATGTCACTTTTTTGATTGTTTTAATTTATATCCTTAACGTCACTATTTAACACTTTATTATAACTACTTTAAAACTGTTTGTTCACTTTTTTCTACTTGACTGTTCATACTGACTGATCTTCTATGTTTAACTACCAATAATATACTACTCTCTCACGACCACTCTTCAAGTCTTTTTATAGGTTTCAAACTTTCTAGAAACTTCCTGAATTACCATTTGCTAAGAACACTATATGCATCTCTCTCTTTTTTATGTATGACTAGACATACTCACTTCGTCTATTGTCGTTCATTCCAGAACAAAAATATAGTAAAATATATCTGTCTCCTTTTTACACACTATCTATCTTTTTTTTACACATTATATAATCAATTTTCGCGAAGTTTCTAGTAAGTTTTCAATAACATATTTATGTACTAAATATAATATTGATACATTACATAATAAAATAATTTCTAACTTAAAATTCTCCTACAAATACACAAGATATATAATAAAATAATACAATATAATAAAAATTATTTGATTTAGTTATATTAAACAACTTCTGTTGATATTATAATCATTATTGAATATTTAAATATTACAATAGATATTATTAATCTAACCAATATAATACTAAAGTAAGGGTAATTGTAAGTATAAGTGGAAACACTAATTTAAATTTTATGAGTATTATTAGTCATATGCCAAGCTTTTACTACTAATTCTAAGTACTAATTGTAATTGTAATTTGCTGGTTTTCAATGAAGCTTTTTAATTTTTGCTTGCATGAATCCACCTTAAACACGAGCCTCAAACAAAAAACAATCCAATCTACCACACAAATACAAATTGATACAAATATAACTATCAAAAAACCAAAACTCACATCCTACATTGGCATAGAACATATTTGAGAATCGTTAAATCGGTGTTGCCAGCTCCTGATATTCGACAAAATATGTCTCATGCGAATTGGAAGACGAAACCAGTCGAGAATACCACTAATTCAAGTTGTGCGACAATTTTCATAGACAAATGTCGGATTCGAAATATTTTGTTCGACATTCGAGAATGAGCCCCCAGGTTACAGTCTACATGATTCTGAAATTTGGTATTTATTGACGCATGCGTAGAAAAGATATGGTTACAAAGCCATGTAGAAAAGCATATAAATAGCTTGAAATTGTTTTTTGAGTATGTTTATGCACAATTTCCCATTTCATCAATGAAAATATACTTCAATAAAATATTTATGCCAACAAATTTTGTAACCTAACCTAACCTAACCCATACAAAAAATAAGTAGGAAAATAAATATTAAAAATTAATTTTCATAGTATTACAACATATTTTACAGAAATAAAAAATTTAAATTTCAAAATAAACCTTCATCATCAGAAGGACAAATTTCCGGGGATTGCAGCTTATTTCGATAGTACAGTTTACCTGCTAGTTTTAAAAATATTTCTAGAATATGTGCTTTTTATAACAAAAGTAGCTATTCAAAACTACAAAAAACAAGGCTTATTAAAATTTTAACAAATTAAAATCGACTAAAAGTATACCTGTTTAATTTTCAAATATTTTATACAATTAGAGTAAATCTTGGTAACATTGTAACATCGTTTGAAGGTTTAACCAGTTTGGTCCATAAAAGGTTTTAACAAAATTGACAGTTTGTTAAAATAAATTTAAAGATTCTGTGGAATAAAATTAATTAGAAAACGAGTTTCCAAATCGTAATTTCACATTTTTTGTGTTTTAAATTATTTTAAGAATGTTTATTTAACTCGAAAATATTCTCAAGTTTAATATAATTGCCGGATTTACAACAGGTAAGTGATAGGTTATGATTACTTTGAACCTACATTTTTAGCAATTTTTTCAATTTGAAAAAATAGTGTATTTTATATATTATAAAAAGAATAAGATAATTCCCATAGAAATTTTTAAATATAAACTAAAATATTTTAATACTTTACAAGATGACAAAAAAAATGATAACCAAACGATGTACTCCGACGTTTGGTTGTCAGAAGAATTTTCCTCAAAAGAAACTATTTCTTAAGTTGCGGAGAGTAGTAAGGCAGTGCAGGAAAGTCTTTCCAACAAAAAACGAAAATACGAAGAAAGTTACTTGAATATGGGATTCTCAGAAACAAATGATGGTCGGCCTCTCTGTGTGATTTGCGGAAATGTTATGTTATTTAAACTACTCTCTTTTCCGGTAACATTAATTCTGAATACCATTTATTTATAAGACACAAGGTAGGCATAAGGGTCTCCGCCACAAACATTGATTCTTTAAAGGGCTCCGTAAGTCGAAAAGGTTGGAAACCGCTGTATTATGGTTTTGAATTTAAAAGTTTAATTTTGATTAGCATCAATTAGTATTTTTTATCATTTATCTAGAGCCTTTTTTAATAAATTAATAATGTAGAAGTTGCCGAAAAATACGCGCACGTTTTGAGAGAAAGGAGTCGTTTCCAACAGTTGGACAATTGTCACATTGTCTGACAAATATTTTGTGAAGCAATTTTGGCTCGACAAAAACACCATGGAAAATGTATTAGAAGATTTAAATGTACTAATTCAACCATCCAATCGAAGGAAAGGTGCTTTAATATTAAAAACAAAGGTACACTCTATTTTATTATATATTTTAGAGATATTTACAATACACAATAAATAACAGTTTATAAATGAATTCCACTATATCTTAAAATTATGTTTCAATACATGAGTTAAGATAATTTTTAGGTGATATAGTAAAATTAACTACTAATAAAATTTAACATTTAACATTTATTTAAGTGATAGTAATAAAGAAAATTTTATTATAAATAAATATAGATATTTGATTTAACTTGCTTTTTATTTTAACTTGTAGTTACTTTGCTCTTCTATGCTCAAGGTAGTTATCAATCTGTAACATGGGCGTAGCGAGGTACGGGCAGGGGGGGCAGCTGCCCCCCCCCCTAGAAGAGCGATCGCTAGCTGGTAAACTGTAATATGCTCAGTTGTCATTCCTTATTTAGATTCCCTGATATCCTCCCTCGAACAGCCTTTTTCAATTGAACATTTACCAGCTTTTTTTAAAATCGACAACTGGTCGATTTTAAAGAAAAGATTTCTGCCAGTACTATGATCTTCCTCTTTTTGAGCATGAAGCGGAAGTGTGGTACAAACTATGGAAGGATAAAGGTACGAAAAAGGAAGATCTAGAAAAATTAGACTTTATTGATGTGCTAAAGGAGGCGGACACTTTCTTCCCGACAACCAGGAAAGCCATACTTATCATACTTATTTCATTGGCACAACCCTATACGACAAGTAATATAGAAAGGTCCTTTTCTACCCTGCGACGTGTAAAAATGTGGCTGAGATCTACGATGACAGAAAACCGGTTAAACGGACTATGCATGTTATGCGTACACCGGAAAATTGTCCAAGAAAAAAAGAAGAAATAGTAAGAGAAGTATTAGAAAGATTTTGTGAACAACCGCGCAGATTACTCGTCAAGTAATAAAGCTATTTTTCTGGTTATTATATTTTGTTTTTAATTTTTTCCTCAACTCCACTACTAATGTGAGATACTCATATGTTATAAACCACGATTAAAACAATGTAGTCTAGGATTTATTTCATCTGCCCCCCCCTATATAGAATCCTGGCTACGCCCTTGATCTGTAACTAGATCAAATTTCTTTGCATGCATCAGTCAACAGTTAGTAGATGTATAGAAGAAATAACAAATGCTCTAAACCATCCACATTATTAATAGGTGGATACAATTCCCTCAAAACTTGCAAGCACTTACATTTTAAATTATTGTAGTAGTTAATTTAAGTTATATAATTTAAACCAAAAGAATTTATTTGATATTTAATAATTAATGAATTAATGAATGAATTAATTTTGATAATAACTTATTCATCATTGTATAAATAATAATTTATTGACAAAACAAACCTAAAAGTTTAGTAAGTATGGTATTTATAAAGAAATATTCAAGATAACAAAAGTAAAATATTAGGTCCGTTCAAGCAGCACTTAGCCAAACAGTGGATGTTCTGTTAAACAGGTTTATTTCTAATTAACCCTTGTATGTTGGAAATCTGTGACAAAAAAAATTCTACGAGGGTTGTCTGAAAAGTTTCCGACCTCAACATGAATATGGCAACACTCTTAAACAAAAGTTGAAGAATGTGTTTGCGCATGCTTTGAAACGCACCCACTAAAATTTCAGCCATTTTTGACGAACAGTTGTTGTTTGACAATCATTTGAGTGAGTCGATGTGAGTGTTTTTATGAAAATGGAAAAAATCGAGTATCGAGCTCTCATTAAAGGCGAGTTGGACGCTGTGTACGGGGACTCTGCACTATCATTTACCACCGTGAAATTTTGGGCTGCTGAATTTAAACGTGGCCGTACCAGCTCGGGTGCCGATGAACGTTCGGCAACCACTGACATGTCCAAAGAATGTGTTTGTCACATATTGAATCAAGATTTAGGCATGAGAAAGCTGTCCGCGGGTAGGCTGCCGCGTTTGCTCACTTTGGACCAAAAACATGTTCTAATGAACATTTCCAACTCTCTGTTGGCGCAGTTTAGGCGCAATAAATCAGAGTTTTGGCGCCGATTAATTACTGTAGATGAAACTTATACACCATTATACTCCAGAAACAAAAGTACAGTCAAAACAATGGACTGCAAAGGGGGAATCGGCTCCAAAAAAAACAAAGGTTGTTCCTTTCGCTGGGTAAGTGATGGCAACTGTTTTCTGGGATAGTCATGGAGTTATCTTAATCGATTATCTTCAAAAAGGAAAAACCATTACAGGAGCATACTACGCATCATTAATTGACAAGCTGATGGCAGAAATTGCGGAAAAACGGCCACATTTGCATTGTTTCACCAATACAATGCGCAGTCTCATACCTCAGCGGTTGCCATGGCAAAAATTCACGAATTACGGTTTGAACTACTTGACCACCCTCCTTACTCACCAGATCTATCCCCAAGCGACTTTTTTTTTTTGTTCCCTAAGCTAAAAGTTGCGCTCGGAGGACAGAGATTTTCGTCGAATTAGGAGGCCATCACATTCGTAAACAACTATTTTGCAGAGAAAGACGCCGAGTACTATTTGGACGGGTTGAAGAGATGGGAGCATCGCGGGGAGAAGTGTATAGACTTACAAGGAGTTTATGTAGAAAAATAAAAATTAATTTGAAGAAAAAATGTCTAGTATCTTTGTTAGGTCGGAAACTTTTCAGATAACCCTCGTATAAACAGTTTTTCGAATGAAACATTTGCTTAAAAATAGGTACCAAGATCAGAAAAATATCTCGATAAGCTAAATTTTTATATATAATACTGTTGTATAAATGTAATGTTTTACCGAAAACATCTTTATCTTTATACAATGATACTTTGGTCAAGGATGGCAAATGGTAATGTAATTAAATATTACCTCATACAAAATATACAGTATTTGTTTTCGTCCACATTAGTTAGGTGTGCTATTTCTATTAAGTACCATTGTAGGCACGATTAACATCCGGTATACCAGAATGATTACGTTTATTAAAATTTTATTAATAAAATTGTATTTCTATTATTAAACATTAGTCATATCCAAAAATACTGTTTTTAACAATAATATATCAAAGAGAAAGATATCACTATTTACATATATTAATAAAAAGGCCAACAACTAGATACATTCCGATAGAATACCTAGTTGAAATAGAAACTGTGGCATCAGAACAGTGATGTTTTCAATACCTTGCTATATTTTATATTATTACTAAAATTGATTGTTTTAAGTAAGGAAATGAAAATTTTAAGTTTTAAGCCTAGCTATACCTAATAGAAATTCATCTGAGATTACGAATGGGACTACAATTTGTAAATATACGAAGCGAACCATTTTAAAGCATCGAAGTTGTATTGTATTAAACCTTAATCTGTGGAAGTCCATCTTACTAAGAACAATAAAAAATGAAACGTTTAAACAAAACGTTCAAGTTTATTTTAAAAAAATATCTATTTTATTTTCAACCATTCTTTCCATCATCTCCTATACTAGTTAAGCTAAAAAACGGCGTAATATTTTAATATAATGTAAAAATTAGCAGACATTAGGCCTATTTTGTATCTAAGTCAAGCAACTTTAAAGCAACTGACTTACAAACAAATTGTGAATAGTAAGTAAACCAAGTTTAATCAAAATACTATTCTGGTGACTAATAGTGGTTAAGAAGAATGCTAGTCACTAGGCACTAGTCACTTTTATAGTATAAGTTGACCACTTTTCTACAAGTCTGACTGAAGAAGTATTTATTACGTATTAAACTAAAATTCCAAAATAGTAGGCACTAAATTCTCAAAAATGACTGTGACGTTTTTGCCTTAATCTGCCTCTTGCAGTGGCGTACGGAAATTATACTAAACAGATGTGGAAAAATTAATTATTTAAAAACTATATCCACAAATAAGAATTAAATTACATTATATTAATTATATAAAAAAATATACACTGTGTCCACGGATGGAGTTGCTAAGAGGAGAAAAACCTTTATTATTAATTTTATGACAAAGTTATTGTTATAAAAAATTTGCATCCTTTGGAAATAAGATTGACATAAAAAAATCTGAGATCGGATGTACAGGGTGTTAGCAAAGTAATAAAACGTGAAAATGTTTCATGAGAAAAGTAGGCACCATTATTATTATTAATGCAGCCGTGTGCATGAGATTTCGATTTCAGACCTACGTTTATTGGACTAAAACCACTACCACCACAAAAAGTTTAAAATTACTTACAGTATTGTATTATTCATTATCATCTGAAGAAAACTCGTCGGATGATGAGCAACTATCTCGATCGCTACTATTCAAAGTAATAATCAATGGTTCAATTGCAATGTCCATTCTAGTGTCGAGATCCCACATTTTGTCCTCTTCTTTTGTCGCATGTCTAATGCATTTTTTCCATGACTCGGGTGTGACATTTTCTATCGCAGTAGCTAGTAGGCCTTTTACCTCATTCATTTTAAAAGTTAAGTTTTCCCTCGCCACTTGGTTTTTTATTTGAGCCCATATTAGCTCGATCGGGTTTAGCTCACAATGGTAAGGAGGGAGGCGGTGTACAATTATGTTCCTCTCACGAGCCATTTCGTCGACAACATATTTCTTCAACTGAGGTATATGTTCCCTTGCAATATTGAGTAATTGTACTTTTAACATATTATCGTCGAATGGTAAATTTTTTCAGATAGCCAGTTAATGATATCAGCTTTTCGCCAGGCAGTTGTAGGTGACCGCTCCATTTGTCTGCTGTGGTAGGAGGCATTGTCCATGACGACGACAGAGTTTGGTTCAAGGTTTGGTATAATCTTTAAAAACCAACTTTCGAACTTTTGCGCGTCCATTTCCTCGTGGTAGTCGCTAGTTTTCTTGGACTCGAAGAGTAACAAGCCGTTTTCCAAAACCCGAATCGCTGCCTATATGAGTTATTATGAGCCTCCGTCCTTTGCCAGCTGGCGCTTTTAATCCTGTTGAGAGGCCTTCAATAAAAGCTTGACGGCAACTTTTTATTTCTAAATCTTGCCATACCTTTGAAACAGTATGGCCTTGATTCAACCAAGTCTCATCTAAATAGTAAATCTTTTTACCTTCACGACGATACTCTCGGATTTTTTTCAAGTAATTTCTCCGCCACAAAACAATTTCTTCTCTTTCTATAAGAGCACTTTTCCTACCTCTTTTCATAAATTTAATGTTCATTTGCTTTAATGTGCGCAATAAAACACGTCGTGATATTTTGGGCATCGATTCATCGGAACTTATTTCGGCTGCGACTTTTTTTAAAGTTGGGATTTCATTTCGGAAAAAGAACGAATGGAATTTCCTACGAATAGCATATTTGGTGCAATCATCAAGCTGAATTTGTTTTCTTCCTCTAGTTTCAATGTCTTTAGATACATTATCACATTTACCTTCATTTTCTTTAAATGTTTTAAGAATTCTGTGAACACTTCTCGTCGACACTTTAGTTAAATCACTACACAGATTAACTACGTCATTATGCAACATATTCTCATTCCGTTCACGGAGCCCACAATACACATTGTATATAATAGTTTTTTCTCCTTCGGATAAATTTGGACGTCTGCGTTTACTTTGACTGCTTTCACTTTCCATATTGCTCACAGTTCACAGCACAAAAATTAAACTGATTTATAATGATATTTCCCTTGTTTCAGTCCTTAAACAAATCCCTTGGTTTTTACCTGATCTGATATGAAATTACCTTTTTTTTTACTGTTAATCGTTTTCCTAGAAATGTACCTGCCTAATTATTTGACGTCTACTACATTATTACTTCTTACGAATGGATTAAATGGATTAACTGTATAGAAAGTGTATTATTCCTCTTTTATGTTTATCTAGGGTAGGTATTATACAAAAATATCATTATTTATTATATTATTGAAAAGGGTATTTCCAATTTTAGAATTTTTACAACAGAAATTCCAAAACTGTCATCAGTGTTGAAACAGACCTAATTCGTTATAACTGTATTATAATAACAGATCAAAGAAAAAAAAAATAATATTTACATTACGTATTATTCAACGAATGTTACGCTCATGAATGTTAACCTAACCGTGCTCAGCTGATGAAGCAATATTTATATCTCTCTCTATCTTACGGCAAATTTAATCTACCTCTCTTTTTTCCGCCCCACAAACGTCTCTGTGTACGCAACGTTGCCATTTATAAATTTTAGTCCCAGAATATAATTCAAATTTTTTTATATTTAATGAACATTGATGTTGTTGAATATATTTCATTAGCAGGAAGTTTCTTTAATATTTAATATTTTTTAGTATTTAGTATTTAATGAATAAAACACGTTGTCCGTTATTCTATGACCATTTAGTTGCGTGTGTATGATTTAAATAGAAGATGATAAAATATATAGAAACCCAACCTGACAACAATGTTTACGTTTTAATTCAATAATATTTCTGAGAATTTAGTGCCTACTATTATGGAATTTTAGTATATACAATCAAATTTGTAAACCGACAAATAAAAGATCAACCTTTAAATAAAGAACATCTGAAATATAAAATTTTGCAAAATATGTAATAATTGAAAACAATGATAATAGTAAGAGTTTGAGATTATGGATGTCGATATCATTTGTTTTTATGAAATAATTGAAGATTTTATTGCACGAAAATTGTTACTTTATTTTAGAATAGAGTAAGCAAGTCTACCTGAGTTTTATTACTGTGTTCGAGTACCCTTATTCTTACTACAAAGTTAAACCCTTACAAGGTTTGCAACATGTTTACCAAATGTTAAAATAAATGGAAACTTTCACTTTTTCAATCAAAATAATCTTAACTATAAATAATATAATATTTTAACAGAGATAAACTATTGTACATGAAATCAACATATTTCAACATAAACAAATAAAGAGCCTTAAACATTGTGTCTTTTCTCTGAATTCCCTTTATAAGTATTTTACCCTTTTACCTGTCCCAATTTAAGCAATCAGGTAATTAATGTTAGTTATTACAACGAAAACTTTCTTCATTGTTGTTATTAGAATATTATATGTAATAATCGCAATAAAAGATAATAGAAAAATATAAATAATGAATGTGATCAAAACACCCCACGCTTCACCCTCGTAGACACACTTTCGAATAAACATACCCCATTGACCCTCGTATAACGTATTTTTGCTATTGTACCGATGATTTACGGCCGCTCACAAAAAAAGCGGCAAATTTTACTACATCAAAGGAGTTACCAGACTTGTTAGAATGTCTTTGGACCATGGTAAAAATACTTATAGAGGATTAAAATTTGACTAGAAAAAATCGCAGGTACTTTACTTTGTTAGAATGAAATGGATCTCTGGCACAAGTGTCTTTCTTTTCGTTATTATAAAATCTATCTTCTACGGTGTTTCAGAACAAGCAAAACTTTTTATCAAGAATGACATTTTTCACTAAAACTAATAGGTATTTAAACATTTTTCACCTATAGGATACCCCATCCGTGGACACGCTGTATATTAGTATTAATATATTAGTATATTAAATTAAATAAAGATTTGCTTAATTCCTAATGCGGACCTGATAAATAAGATTTAATAGATGTTTTATCACAACGCCCTCAATTAGACAATGCTCACACTAATTTGGAAATAATTTTTTAAGATTCCTTTTTATATGTGACAAAAGAGTTGCCTAAATTTGTAAAAAAATGGCACCATTTCTGATTTCTTAAAAATTACTTTCAAAGAGCTTTTAAGGAAAAAAACGAATTTATTGAATTTTTAAAAACACTGACTTATGAGTAGATATATCATCTATTCAAAGAAGAAATATTTTTAAAATCATATCACGTTTAAGTGAGATATTAATCATTTTATGAATTGTAAAAATAGACATATTTTGGGAATTTTTTCTGGATGATTCCTTGTACTCTCAAGCTTCAAAATTCTTTATTGAATAACTTTATATATCTAGTATACTACTGATTTTTTTCAATTTTCATTGCCTTATAGTTTTTGCTAAAAGCTCTTTGAAAGGACGTCGCGTTTGCCTATATTAAATACACTGCCAATGCCCGGCCTTAAGGGGTTTAAACAAAATTTTCAAATAAAAAAAAATTTGACTACCTAGGTACTAGGTACCTAAAAAATTTAAAGTAAAAATACTTTATCATAGATGTAACATTTAATCATCTTTATCATTAATAATTATTCATTTTAATATGAAATTATCTGTTTGTTATATTCTAATATCTTTTATTTCTGCCTAAACTTTTTCTAATTTTCTGGCTTTTAAGTCTGTACGGTCTGGCAAACACAGCAAATAATAGAGTAATGCAAATGTTTTGCCACTGCTGCTCAGGTGCTTGCTACGTTGTCAAATTCGTTTCCATTGTTTCTTCAACTATATATAAATTGGAGTTTCTACGGTTTTAACAGTGCAGCGGTAAGAAAATACACGCTCTATCCAAAAAGACTTGTTTTGTAGTGTTAGCATTTTTTTATTAAGTTTAGTATGAGGATATTCTAAGATTTAGTTTGTTCGGCTGGTTCATCTTGTGGACAAAACTGTGACTATGGGTAAAGGAAGGCAAGGTAGCTCTACTAGTAGATGGAGTTCCTCGTCTTCTAGTAGTGACTGTGCCCGACGTTACAAACGCAAACATAGGAAGCACAGAAATGACTCCAGCAAACAGCAAACAAGTTGCGTACAAAGAGTTACACACCACCCAGAGAAACTACAAATAGTCAGGCTGAAAATAAGCGCAATAAATTATTGGATACTACTAAAAAAGCAAGCAGTTCCAGTTGTGCTTCGGTGTTACAAGAAACACAGGATGCACAACAAAGAATAAAAGAGCTAGAAGATTTGGTCAATCAGCTCTTGGAGAAGGATTACGTAACAAGGGTATCCATAAGGCCTGACTGCATCTCCGAGTTTTCATGTAAAGAAAATGAAACTGCCGTAAATTGTCTGGACAAAATAGATCAGTTAGCTGATATAAATAGGTGGGACGAAAAGACTACCATTTACCACATGCAGTCCAGACTAGGGGGATTAGCGAAGAACTAGTGCAACAGCCTTGAGAATTACAAGCACTCTTGGGCAGAATGGAAGGATTTATTAATTCAAGCGTTTCCTGATCTTCCTTCTCTTAAGAATCTCATACATAGATTAAAGCAAGCGAACGAGACGTGGACTGAATATTATTTTGTCAAAACTCAATTGCTTCGACAATGCGATATTACTGACAGAAATGCTGTGGCGATCATCATTTACGGAATACCGGATAGTACGATACAATCGGGAGCAAAAGTAGGAACATACAGTACCCCAGAGAATTTGTATTCTGATTACTTGTCTTCGTTAACTGGAGCTACATCGAATGACCAAAAGCCACATTATTATCATAGTAACAATAGACCCGATAAGTCAGCTAACCAAAACCGAGCTGAGATTAGATCTGAAGTTAGGGGAAAATGTTTTAACTGTAAGCAGTATGGACACATCCAGAAAGATTGTCCAGCACCCAAGGTAGAATGTTCTATAAGCAAAAAGTTGGGACATAGGGCAGAAATTTGCTGTAGAAATAAGAATAAGCCACTGCAAACATGAAGGGCTTTGGTATGCCATACAAAACCATCGAAAGTAACGGATATTTTGTCAATTGCACGATAAATGCACATAATATTCAAGGATTTATTGACTCTGGATGTGAAGTAGTTATAATCCGTCAAAGTGGTGCCAAAAACGTTGGACTCACTTGGGAAGAGACTGATATGTGCTTGAAGGGTTAGAGGATGTTTAACAAAAACTTTAGGAATGTCCCAGGTGAAATTACAGGTGGATTTATTTGAAGCTATGGTTTCCATTTTTGTGGTAATGGATCATCTGCAGACAATGTCTTTATTAATCGGTTACTTGACAAAACAGATGCTGTAACTGTTGTTCGGAATGATAGTGAACGGCTATTTAACTCAGAAATGGCGCAATTACTTGAAGTAGACCAGTTACCTGCACAAAGATTATGTTTGAGAGCCAACAAAGATGTGGAAATACCGCCAAATCATGTGGGTATAATTCACTGTAATTCTAACACGGACTATACTGGGAATATTTTTGTGGATATCCGTAAGTGGTATGGACCAGCAAGAGAGTGTGTAGTACCGATCTGTGTGACTTCCTCTTTGAATTCTAAGCTTCCTGTACTCAACTCGTTAGAAAATACTTTATCCGTAAATCAAGGACAAGCACGTGGTGTCCCATGCAATGAAGAAAAATTAGGAGTGAGTGTTAATAAAGTTGATTGTATTAGTTTGCCAAAATTTTCTTTAGATGATATTAAATGTTGTGTAGCTGATGACACATCAGATATCGATTTAAATAGATTTTGTCATTAATTAATAAATATAGGGAGTGTTTCGCACAAAATAGTGAGTTGATTGAAATAAAGAATTCCAAAAGGACTATAAATTTTTTGGATAATAAACCTGTGACTTACTGGCCGTATCGCCTGTTATTTAGCGAAAGAGATAAGGTGCGAGAATTTGTTAACGGACTGTTGAGTGCTCAAATTATACAAGAGTCAAATTCACATTTGCAAGTCTAATCATCCTAGTTAAAAAGAAAAATGGGGAAACTGGAATGTGCGTCGATTACCGTGCCTTGAGCGCGAAAAACAATTAGGGACTGTTATCCACTTCTCAGGATTGACGAACATTTAGAAAGATTGAAAGAATGCAAGTACTTTACTACACTTGATATGGCTAGTGGGTATCACCAAATTAAAATGGCAGAAGAATCTAGACAGAAGACTGCATTCGTAACACCTGACGGCCAATATGAATACTTGAGGATGCCATTCGGATTGGTCAATGCCCCTGCTGTTTTCCAAAGAACAATCAATTAAATATTGGGCTCCATGAAGTGCAAAACGGCTTTGACATTGTAACCTTGTGTTTTGCGTGCTACCAGATTCAAGGAAATAATAACCACGTAATTAAAAAAAATAAAAATGTTTATTCCTATAAAATGTATATACAAAGAAAAAAAATAAAATATGAACTTCTACGTCCGATCGGTGTCCGTCGCCCGGTTGCGATCCTCCCCAGGAGCGCTCGCTTCGGTCGCCTGGCCCTGTATAAACAAACAAACAAAAATAAGAAACGTAAATCCCAAAAATAAACACTTCGGTAAAATAAAAATGAAATTGAATGGAACTCGATCGAGGTCAACTCCCCCGATCGACGGGCTAGCGGTCGGTCCTTAACAACGCCTTGCGAATCAGCACTTCGCTCGGCGAGTGTTTTCAGGATCCGGCCACGGGGAAGTCGTCGAAGTCAACACCTTCGACGGCGAGAGGTTGCCACCAAGATCAACACTCTTGGTCGCGGGAAACGGGAACGTCGTCGAAGTCAACACCTTCGACGGGGTAAAGGGCACAACCGAGATCAGCACTCTCGGTCGCAGGAAGGCAGAAGGTCGGTCAACATCCGAGCTTCTAGGAGAGTTGGTTCCAGGTCAGCTCCCCAGACAACTCTGCTTGATTTGTGTCGGTTCGTCGCTTTTAAGCCGGAGAGCCCCACCGCTCCCACCAGTCGTACCATCTCTACCGGTCTTCGGTTAGGTGGGATTGAGTGGTAGGGCGACGTCGCTTGATCGATCTGCGCGGATCGTTACACCCCCCTCACGTCGCAAAAAAAAATGATAGCATGCATTTTTTTGTATATCTTACCATTATAGGCGAGTAACCCTTTTTACGGCCGTCACCTTGAGCTTAATCACCCTTCCGTTATTGCATCGCAGCCGATACTTTCGTGTCCCTTTCTCCACCAGGCTGCGGGGGACGAGGCACTGGAGGTCGGACTCTCTGCATGGCTCCTCGGGTCGTTCGGGGGTGGACATCGTCTGGCTTGCTGGTCCTTTTGGTATGTTGTCCGTTGGGCTCTCTGGCGATGATCCGAATAGCTCCTTGAACCTCCGGATGATTCTTTCAGCTTCCTTCCCTGGGGTGATGGGTAACGGTCTGGCGGATGCCGTGGCTCGCGGCGGCGACGGTGTTCCCAACGGGCTCATCACCACTGGAATGTCCAATACTTCCTTCATGATCTGGTCGACGTCGGACATCTCGGTAGACTGATTTTGACTTTGTAAAATCCTTGAATTTATATCTATTTCGAAGAGTGGGGCGTTAGGATATATCCCTTCCTACCTACTACTGATTGTTGATTTCCCTCTCTCCGGCGCAAGGCTTTAGGTCTTTGACATGCGCCGTTTTGGTTTTTCTGCTACCTTCTTTCTTCACTCTCACAATTACCGGTGATAATATCGATGTCACCTCGTATGGTCCTGTGTATTTTGGAGCTAGTTTGCCTGCAAAAGCGTTCGCAGCGGAAGATAGTTGGTGATTTCTTTTCATTACTTTGTTGCCGACGTGTGGAGTCCAGTCTCTCCTTCTGAGATCGTAGAACTTTCTTTGGTTGTCAGAGGCATGTTCCAGGTGAGTCCTAGCCAAATCCCTTAGTGAATCGATTTCTTTCATTTTGTCGGTGAAACTGTTTGTGGAAGCGACCTGCGGGACGTCCTCGCTGACTAGTTCGCGTCCGAAATTCAGTAAAGCCGGTGAAAATCCTGTCGAATCGTGTTTAGCTGAGTTGATGGCGTAACAGAACTCCGGGATGTATACGTCCCACCTTCTGTGGTCGTTTTCAACGTACGTAGCTATCATCGATTTCAGGACTTTATTCGCACGTTCCACTGGGTTGCATTGTGGTGTGTAAGGCGGGGTTAGGAAATGTTCGACGTTGTACGATTCCAGGAACTTTTTGAAAGTGGTGCTCGTGAATTGCGTGCCATTGTCTGACATTATCTTCTTTCGGGATGCCAAATTGTAGAAATACTTTCGAGCGTAGAGTTTCGATGATCGGGGTTACGGTGGATTTCTTTATCGGATTAGCGATTACCCATTTCGTGAATCGGTCTTGCACGACAACCAGGTAGATGTTTCCCGCTGTAGATCTTGGAAAAGGTCCCATTAAATTTATTGAGATAGTGTGCCAAGGTCTTTCTATAGTGGGGGGTTGCATCTTTCCAGCTGGCTGAAGTTGGGAAGGCTTAAACTGAAGACATTTGTCGCAATTCCGGACGTAATCGGCGATTTGTTTGAACATCTTTGGCCAGTAGTATCTTTGGGCTATCCGGCATATTGTTTTAGCGATGCCTAGGTGACCGGATGTATGGGAGTCGTGATTGTCTTGAAGCACCTGACTACGCATTGGTTCAGGGACACATCGCTTCCACGGATTATTGAACTCCGGGTCAGCTAGATTACGGCTGCTCCAAATATGTTTGAAGAGTTTTCCGTCCGTTATCTGGAAATCTGGAAATTGTATGTATGTATGTATGAATGAGTTAGGGGTGATGATTACACTGCGACCCATAGGATCTATTGTGTCCCCCCTTACTTGTCATGTTCTGATATTCTCTCAGACCTATAGCAGCTCTTCGAGTCCTATTTTCCTGAGGAAGTTTAGGACATCGTCGGGCTTCAAATCAGGTAGATCCCCCTCTTCTATTTCATGTGCTCCTAGGTATCTAGCCCTAGAATTCTGCAAGGCAGGGCATTCTGCGAGTATGTGTATTGAGGTTTCATCCTCTTCCTCACAGAATCTGCACTTTGCTTCATCTGCTAACCCTAGTTTCTTCATGTGGTTTCTTAACCGGCAATGCCCGGTTAGTATTCCCGTTAAAATTCGGAGCCTTTTTTTACTGAAGTTGAGGCAGCTAAGAGATCTCTTCTGGTCATAGTTCCCCAGTAGTATCTTAGATTGCCTCAGTCCTTCCAGCTGATTCCAGTACTCGGATTTTTCTTTCTCCATTTCTTCCCTTAGTTTTCCTAAGATTACTCTACTGCTGATCCCACAAGATGGTTCTGGTCCCAAATGTGGGGTTTCAGCTCCTTTTTTGCCAGCTTATCTGCTGTTTCATTCCCCTCTATTCCTATGTGTCCCGGGACCCATAGGAGGGTGACAGTGTTCTTCTGGCCTAGTTCATTTAGTTTGCCTAGGCATTCCCAAACCATCTTCGAACTGATTATATTTGAACTCAGCGCTTTGATGGCTGCTTGACTATCCGACATGATCACAATCTCTTGTCTGCGATAGTTTCTTCCAATATTGAATTCCACACATCTTTCGATGGCGCGGACTTCTGCTTGAAAGATGCTCGGGTATGTGCCCAAGCTTTCTGAGTATTTGGCTCTCGGTCCAAAAACTCCTATCCCAGTTCCTTCGTCTAGCTTGGAACCGTCCGTATACCACTATGGTATTCTGGTTTAAATTCTGTATGGTGTCTTCATCCCATTCAGATTTATTACTCAACTTTGTGATGAATTTTCTCACAAAGTTGAATTTCTTTGGCATATCATCTTGGGGCATTTCCCAAGTTTGATCAAAGTGAAGTGATCGAGGTTTTTCCCTGATAATTCCTTCTTTGATCATTCTATATATTGTTTTCTTCCTTACACTTTCTAGCAGAATGTGCAGTGGGGTCAAGTTTAAAATCACCTCCATTGCAGCAGTGGGGCAAGTTCCCATTGCTCCAGTGATACATGAACAGGCTAGTCTCTGAATTTTCGAGAGGTTTTTCCTCGTCGTATTCAGATTAGCCCTTACGCCCCAAGCCACTGCCCCATATGTGATTACTGGTCTCACTATTGCTGTGTACATCCATTGCAGGATACGTGGGTTACATCCCCAGTTCTTCCCTGCAATGTTCCTACACACCATGAGGGCCTTGGTTGCTTTGTGTATTACTTCGTCTTCGTGTTTGTTCCAGAGTAACCTGCTATCTAGGATTAGCCCTAGATATTTTACCTCTGTTTTCCACTCGACGATGTTCTCCCCTATTTTTATGATTTTTAGATTAGGTTTCTTTTTCCTTGTAAAGGCTACTAGTGTGGTTTTGGTGGGGTTGATGCTGAGTCCCACCGAGTCACACCATTGTTCCGCAATGTTCAATCCTCTTTGAACAATATCACAGAGGACGTTTTCATACTTCCCTTTTGCCAGGATAACCATGTCGTCGGAATACCCTTGACATGGTATGCCTTCCCTAGTCAATTGACAGAGCAGACTGTCCACAGTGAGACTCCACATAAGCGGGGATGCAACTCCCCCCTGTGGACAGCCTCTGGTCACATTAATGGAGATAGTGTCTTGTCCTGCCTCCATTTCTGCGATTCTTGTAGATAGCAGTTGCGACATCCAACTGGAAGTCGTTCTATCTACTCCTTTCTCAATCAATGCTCTTTTGACTGCCTCATGTGGCGTATTGTCAAAGGCCCCTTCTATGTCTAGAAAGGCACATACCACGGTCTCTTTTTTGTTCAGTGCGTCTTGTATTTCGTCCGTCAACTGTGTTAAAGCGGTTTCCGTGGACTTTCCCGCTTGGTACGCATGTTGACGAGGGTGCAATGGCACCTGTTCCAAGATTTCTGTTCTAATGTAGTTGTCTACAGCTTTTTCCATCGTTTTTAGAACAAACGATGTGAGGCTGATCGGTCTAAGGGATTTGGGGTGCGTAGTGTCCCGTTTCCCTACTTTTGGGATGAAGGTGATTTTGGCCCTTCTCCACGCTTCTGGTATGTATCCCAGTTCAAGACTGCTCCGACTAATTCGGATCAAGTGTGGAATTATTGCCTCTTGGCCCTGTTGGAGTAGGGCAGGAAATATTCCGTCCGTTCCAGGGGTTTTGAACGGCTGGAAGGTGTTCATAGCCCATCTCAGCCGTTCCTCACTGCATATGTGTTTTGCCATTGCAGTGTCTTCCCTGGTAGGTCTTTTAGTTTTCTCACTTGTTGTTCCCGAAGGGACAATTCCTCCGGGAAAGTGAGTTTCTAATAGGAGCAGAGCTCGTTCTTTTTCGCTTTCTGTGAAGCTTCCGTCTGGCTTCCGTAGTGCCATTACAGTGTCTACTTTTCCTTTTGCCAAGACTTTGTGTAGCCTTGCTGCAGAGGGTGTAGCGTCTATTTCTTCGCAGAATTTTCTGAAGCTGTTTCTTTTAGCTTTTCTAATCTCCTTGTTATATGATGTAAGTTTCTCGGTGTAGCTCTGCCAATCTCCATTACGTTTGGCTCTGTTGAAGAGCTGTCGCGTCTCGGATCTTAGGTTTGACAGATGACTGTTCCACCATATCGCATCTTTTGCTTTTCTAGTCCTTTGGAGGGGACAACTGGATTCATAGGCATCGAGTATTGCCTCGTTCAGCTCTATGAGATCGTTTTCTAATGCCAGATGATTCCTGGCATTTCTTTTATTCTTGAGATTTGCAAGATTTATGTTCAGGTTAGTGTTGTAATTTTCCCAGTTAGTTTTCCTGGGGTTTCTCCTGAGTGCTGGCTCAGGAGGGTTACACTCTAATCTGAACATAATCATTCTATGATCAGAGAGGGATGGTTCGTTCGATACTCTCCAATCTTTCACCCTATCCTGAAGATTCGGTGTACTTAGTGTTATATCTAGTACTTCCTTTCTTGTTCTGGTTACAAACGTAGGTGTATTCCCTATATTGTGTATAACAAGATTCTTATTAAGTATAAATTCTAAAATTTTCTCACCTCTATCGTTGGTGTCTGTGCTTCCCCATATGGTATTGTGACCGTTAGCGTCGCATCCTATGAGAAGCGGCAGCTTCTTCTGTTTACAGTACTCGACTAGCCTTTGCAGTTCTGTGGGCGGTGCAGTCCCGTCCCCTGCAAAGTAGCATGATGCTATCATGACTTCTTGACGTCTATTCTCGAACTCGAGGTTTGCTCGAATCGGAACGAGGTCTCTCGTCATGAACTCTGACACACAAAAGTGATCAATGCTGTTACTTACCAAGATGCATGCTCTGGGTATGTCTACATTACTCACTTTGTATATCAGTTTGGCTTCCCTACTTGCGAGTCCTCTCACCTGACCATCACGGACCCATGGTTCCTGGATCAATACTAATCCCATTTGGTTTCTGATAAACGTCCTTGAAGTAACCGCCGATGATCCCTTGGCGTGATGGGCGTTTATCTGAGCGATATTAATTCCCGCCATTTTTCTTACCATGGTTGTTCCCACGAGTAGCAAGGGAATGTCGGTCCACTCTGGCAGAGCCCCGCATGCCAGAGCAAGGCTACATACAAGGGGGTTTCGCCCGGTTCCCCCAGGGGAACGTTTGCGACCGCTTATACCCCAGCGGCCATCCATCCTTCGGCACGTTACCTTACACCTTGGAATTGGGGGGTTGGTCCGCGGTGCGACCTTAGGAATGACCAATCTGGCAATCTTGCAGTTATCAGCTGCTCATACCAGACCGTGCCACCCGTATAGACGCACACCCCCAGCTTCGCCGCTTCCCTGCTAAATTGCAGTGTTATACCTGCTTAAGCAGTTCAGCGGCTCTCCTGGGGATCCCCTATCCGCCACTTGGGGACGCGCCCGGTAGGCACCCAGCCCTCGGGCACTGGAGGTCGGACTCTCTGCATGGCTCCTCGGGTCGTTCGGGGGTGGACATCGTCTGGCTTGCTGGTCCTTTTGGTATGTTGTCCGTTGGGCTCTCTGGCGATGATCCGAATAGCTCCTTGAACCTCCGGATGATTCTTTCAGCTTCCTTCCCTGGGGTGATGGGTAACGGTCTGGCGGATGCCGTGGCTCGCGGCGGCGACGGTGTTCCCAACGGGCTCATCACCACTGGAATGTCCAATACTTCCTTCATGATCTGGTCGACGTCGGACATCTCGGTAGACTGATTTTGACTTTGTAAAATCCTTGAATTTATATCTATTTCGAAGAGTGGGGCGTTAGGATATATCCCTTCCTACCTACTACTGATTGTTGATTTCCCTCTCTCCGGCGCAAGGCTTTAGGTCTTTGACATGCGCCGTTTTGGTTTTTCTGCTACCTTCTTTCTTCACTCTCACAATTACCGGTGATAATATCGATGTCACCTCGTATGGTCCTGTGTATTTTGGAGCTAGTTTGCCTGCAAAAGCGTTCGCAGCGGAAGATAGTTGGTGATTTCTTTTCATTACTTTGTTGCCGACGTGTGGAGTCCAGTCTCTCCTTCTGAGATCGTAGAACTTTCTTTGGTTGTCAGAGGCATGTTCCAGGTGAGTCCTAGCCAAATCCCTTAGTGAATCGATTTCTTTCATTTTGTCGGTGAAACTGTTTGTGGAAGCGACCTGCGGGACGTCCTCGCTGACTAGTTCGCGTCCGAAATTCAGTAAAGCCGGTGAAAATCCTGTCGAATCGTGTTTAGCTGAGTTGATGGCGTAACAGAACTCCGGGATGTATACGTCCCACCTTCTGTGGTCGTTTTCAACGTACGTAGCTATCATCGATTTCAGGACTTTATTCGCACGTTCCACTGGGTTGCATTGTGGTGTGTAAGGCGGGGTTAGGAAATGTTCGACGTTGTACGATTCCAGGAACTTTTTGAAAGTGGTGCTCGTGAATTGCGTGCCATTGTCTGACATTATCTTCTTCGGGATGCCAAATTGTAGAAATACTTTCGAGCGTAGAGTTTCGATGATCGGGGTTACGGTGGATTTCTTTATCGGATTAGCGATTACCCATTTCGTGAATCGGTCTTGCACGACAACCAGGTAGATGTTTCCCGCTGTAGATCTTGGAAAAGGTCCCATTAAATCTATTGAGATAGTGTGCCAAGGTCTTTCTATAGTGGGGGGTTGCATCTTTCCAGCTGGCTGAAGTTGGGAAGGCTTAAACTGAAGACATTTGTCGCAATTCCGGACGTAATCGGCGATTTGTTTGAACATCTTTGGCCAGTAGTATCTTTGGGCTATCCGGCATATTGTTTTAGCGATGCCTAGGTGACCGGATGTATGGGAGTCGTGATTGTCTTGAAGCACCTGACTACGCATTGGTTCAGGGACACATCGCTTCCACGGATTATTGAACTCCGGGTCAGCTAGATTACGGCTGCTCCAAATATGTTTGAAGAGTTTTCCGTCCGTTATCTGGAAATCTGGAAATTTATCGGGGTATCGAGAGACTTCTGAGAAGAGCTTGTCGTACCATCCACAGGTACCTTCTACCGCAGCTAACAATTCCTCTTCGTGTCCGGTGTATTCCTGTGGTTGACGGGATAATGCGTCTGCTACCTTATTTAGGACGCCTTTTCTATATATTATTTCAAAGTCGTATTGTTGCAGTTCTAAACTCCATCTTGCTAGCCTTCCGGATGGGTTCTTGATAGGCTTCTGCTTGCGTAAGCGATCACTCTGTCTTTTCCGTCGTGTTTCTGAGTTAGTGCTACTCCTAGTCCGCAGTTTGATCGGTTTGCAGGTAGAATGGCTGTGAGAAATCAGGACAGGATAATACTGGTGCTGACGTGAGTGCTTCTTTCAGGTGTCTAAATGCATTTTCCTGCTTTTCGGTCCATTTCCATCTTATTCGTTTTTTCAGGAGTGTATTCAGTGGAGCTGCGATGGTGGAGTAATTTTCGATGAATCGTCTATACCAAGACGTTATTCCAAGGAAGCGGCGAAGATGGCGTACGGTTTTGGGTGCTGGGAGCTCTGTTATTGCACTCGTTTTGTCTGGATCTGTTTTGATGCCTTCTTTACCTACTACATGTCCTAAGTATTTGAGTTCAGGTTGACAGAAATTGCATTTCTCGATGTTTAGGAGGAGGTTGGCGTTTCTAAGGCGTCTAAAGACATCTCGGAGGTGACGAAAATGTTCGTTCCTTGTTTTTGATATCACCACAATGTCGTCTAAATAGGCGAACGCGAAGTCTAGTTCGGGGGGAATTACTTTATCTAGTAGTCTCTGGAAAGTTGCACCTGCTGAGTGTAGGCCGAACGGCGTTGTTTTAAAGTGGTAATGTCCTTTCCCTGGAACGCTAAAAGCTGTTATATTTCTACTGGATTCTTTAAAAGGGACTTGAAGATAACCTTGTTTTAGATCCAGCGTTGAAATGTAGTTTGCTTCTTTTAATCTGTTCAAGATTTCGGACATCCTGGGCAACGGATATGCGTCTTTTTCGGTCAGATCATTAACTTTCCTGAAATCGATGCAGAACTTGTAAGTACCGTCTTTTATCTTTACCAGGACGATCGGTGAATTCCAGCCGCTTTTTGACGGTTCGATGGTTCCTTCTTCTAGCATTTTGTCGACTTCTTCGTTAATGATGTCCAACATAACGGGGTTGTGACGTCTATACGGTTGTTTCACCGGGTTGCAGGGTTTCTTTAACTTTATTTCATGTTCTATTAGGCGTGTAGGGCCTTTTACGTAATTGAATTTTTCTAGTTCTGTCTGCAGGAATTTATTTAAGTCGTTCTCTTCGAATGTAGGTGATGCTATAATACCATCGTCTAGGATGGTCGATGTTATTCCAAATTGTAATGTTATGTTATTTCTTCTTAAGAAATTGACTCCTAGGATTACATCTTCTGATAAGCCTGGCATTACTATAAATGTTTCTGTATGGCGTGAATTTCCGATTTCGCAGTCGGTTGTGAATTTATGAGAGATTTCGACGATGGAACCATTTGCAACTCGAATTGCGCCGGAATGGGGTTACAGTGATTTTTCGAAGATGTCTGCTATTTTTGTCCCAACGTAGCTCGCGTTAGTCCCGGTGTCTATTAACGCTCGGAATTGTAATTGTCCTATTTTCAGCGTGAGAAAAATTCGGTTATCTTCGAATGTTTTGTCCGCGGAGTTTGCTAGGTTCTGGTACGGGGTTACGGTTACTGGCTGGGGAGACCCCTCCTGGCCCCAGCCGGTCTGGCGTTTCCCTATTTTACGCAACAGTCTGTGCTCCAAACTCCGTCTTTTCCGCATCTGGAGCAAAACTTCTTGACGGGGTTTCTGCAGTCTTTCCGGAAGTGTCCAGGAGTTTTGCATCTGAAGCATGTGTTTCTGGAGTCGAACTGCATGCTGTAGTTGGTTCTTAGTGTGTTGGTGGTTGACTGGCGCTTTTCGTCTTCTATTATCTCGAATTCTTGGGCTAAATCTTGTAACTCTGCTAATGTGTTGAAATCTTGACGGCGCACGTACATTTTGTATTCAGCCCGCATATTTCGGTATATTCTTTCTAATTCCTGTTGTTCCGACATTGTTCCTTCTCGCCGGATCAACGTCTGTATATCGGTGATGTACGCGCTGGCGGATTCGTTGATTTTCTGTTTTCTGTTTCGAATTTGCTCTTCCAATTGTAGGATGTACTGTCTGGGGAAGAAGCTTTTCTTAAAACTTTCTGCAAATTCGTTCCAATTGTGCCATTTATTGTGGTTGTTTCTGTACCACAGTAGAGCCGTATCGCCGAGCATTTCTGGAAGTGCCTTCAGCAAGTTGTCGGTTGAGATTTCGTATGCGGAGCTCAATTCGGTGATTCGTTCCATGAATGAGACAGCGTCATTATGTTTGTCGTTGAGGTGGGTGTTCCATTTCCTGACCTGGTTGAGGATGTCTGCCCGAGACTGATGGGCGACACCCAATGACTCCGTCGATTGTCTTAATGTAGTCTCCTCGTTGGGCTCCATTTCTCTGGTTGTCGGCGGGTACTTTTTCGGTATGTCCCTGGTCTTTGGGACGCTGTTTTTAATAAAAGTCTTTAGCCGGTGTCTTAACTCGTCGACTGTCCCTTGGTCGCTGATACCGCAACTCTGGAGTTCTTGTTGCAGTTCTTCTTTGGATAAATTGTATATCCAGGAGATACCCGTCTTATTTCCTGAATCGGTGTTGGTAGCACGATCGTTCTCCGGCATGATAGGGTTATTTTTACTCGGGCGCCAATTTGTAACCTTGTGTTTTGCGTGCTACCAGATTCAAGAAAATAATAACCACGTAATTAAAAAAAATAAAAATGTTTATTCCTATAAAATGTATATACAAAGAAAAAAATAAAATATGAACTTCTACGTCCGATCGGCGTCCGTCGCCCGGTTGCGATCCTCCCCAGGAGCGCTCGCTTCGGTCGCCTGGCCCTGTATAAACAAACAAAAATAAGAAACGTAAATCCCAAAAATAAACACTTCGGTAAAATAAAAATGAAATTGAATGGAACTCGATCGAGGTCAACTCCCCCGATCGACGGGCTAGCGGTCGGTCCTTAACAACGCCTTGCGAATCAGCACTTCGCTCGGCGAGTGTTTTCAGGATCCGGCCACGGGGAAGTCGCCGAAGTCAACACCTTCGACGACGAGAGGTTGCCACCAAGATCAACACTCTTGGTCGCGGGAAACGGGGACGGCGTCGAAGTCAACACCTTCGACGGCGAGAGGTTGCCACCAAGATCAACACTCTTGGTCGCGGGAAACGGGGACGTCGTCGAAGTCAACACCTTCGACGGGGTAAAGGGCACAACCGAGATCAGCACTCTCGGTCGCAGGAAGGCAGAAGGTCGGTCAGCTTCTAGGAGAGTTGGTTCCAGGTCAGCTCCCCAGACAACTCTGCTTGATTTGTGTCGGTTCGTCGCTTTTAAGCCGGAGAGCCTCACCGCTCCCACCAGTCGTACCATCTCTACCGGTCTTCGGTTAGGTGGGATTGAGTGGTAGGGCGACGTCGCTTGATCGATCTGCGCGGATCGTTACAACATACATGGACCACGTACTTGTACCCTCTCCGAATATATTAAGCGGACTAATCGCCTTGGCGGATGTACTAGAAACATTCCAGAACGCAAAATTAATTAAAAATCTTTATTTTGCAAAAGTATGTACTCGGGAAGTAATTAAATTACTTCAAATGTAAAAATATAGTAATTCTATATCACACAAGTAAACAAAACGGCATAGAAAACAGACCCTCATTTTTGACCTAAAAAATTTGTAGTGGTAGTACTAGCGGAGGCCTCATTAAACAAGAATGACAGTGACATTTTACTAGAACATCAGCGCCAAGATAGCCTAGTCTCAAACTAAATACAGACAAGGAAAAATATATCTTCTCTGCCTCTTGAGAGTTTCAGCGTGGGTCATTTAAGTTTCCATATCATGCATAAACCACTTAAATTGTTTGTGTATGCTAGGTATAAATTTGTTGCTACAATACCAATACAAATATTTAAAAAATTTCCAACTGCAAGAAACAACATATCTTTTATATAAGTGTAGTCTGCCGATGCTTACTCTCTCCTACTCTACTAGTAATTACCAATAGAGTGAATAAGAACTTATCGAGCTCTCTTGGTTTCAAGCATACCAATATTTTCGATGTTTGAGAACGGTAAGTGGTCACGTGGTACATTTTCTCACACACTTACTCGTCTGATTTTCAAACATATCGCTAGCCGTTAAATCTGATTCGGAGGTAGCAAGGGGTAAACGAGCGACACACGCGAGTGCTCCTATAGCAGTTGTCGCATGCTAGGACTTCTCTTGGTTTTGAACATCGGGGTCCATATATCTTTCCTTATCTAAGGATGTGTGGAGGTCCTGTTATATTTATTTTTTAGTCACATTTACCTTTTTCGGTTTTTGACATATGTAGTATTTATATATAATTGCCATGGTCATATTTTTACGAACGATAATAAAAATCTTATTTCTACTTGTACTGTCTGTACATTTGGTGACCCCGACGTGATCTGAACACGCAACCTTCTGATCTGGTCATGAATCCTCCCGTACAAGATAAGTATGAAACTTTGAAGAATCAGACCTAGAACTAGGAGATAGGAAACCCTCCCAGCTTCTTCGTGAGATGAAAAACTTAGCTACGGATCGCATAAGTGACAAAATTTTAACAACTTTGTGGCTACAACGTTTGCCTATTCAGGTACAAATGGTCCTATCTACAAGCGAGGATCTAGAACTAAAAAAGATGGCAGAAATAGCAGATAAGATTTTGAGCCTGGGGGAGATCAATTCTGTTAAAAGCAGTGTAGATGGTGTATGTCGTTACAATTCACCTTCTTCTTCAAGTCATCTAGCATTCTCGAAACAAAAATTCAAAAATTGACAGAAATTGTGCAGAAACTTCAAAATGATATATCTCAACACAATTATCATGGTGAACGTACAGCTCGATCACGATCGCTTTCTAGAGACAGATCAGCGAACACAACTCTTCTCTTTTACAAAAACAATCAAGTGCGATCAGGAAAGTATAAGTTCTGTTAAAAAAACTTCTACCTTTCATGATCTTCTACTGAGATATCCAGAGATCACTAGGAGTACTCCCATTCCACCTAAAAGCATTCATACAGAATGCACCATATCGTTACTAGAGGTTCTCCGGTTGTGGAAAAGCCTAGACGCCTATCGCCAGAGAAACTTCGCATAGCCAAATTGGAATTTGAATATATGCTGCGGCAAGGAATTTGTCGCCCGTCTAGCAGCAACTGGGCTAGCCCTCTCCATATGGTGCCGAAAGCCGGACAAGGTAACTGGAGGCCTTGCGGTGATTACAGGAAATTGAATTCGCAAACAATTCCCGATAGATATCCTATTGCTCATATCCAGGATTTCTCTAGCAGATTGGTGGGAAACACCATTTTCAGTAAACTAGACCTTATTCGAGCCTATCATTAAATTCCAGTAGCAGAGCATGATATTCCAAAAACAGCGGTTGAGTTCCCTTACATGACATTTGGTTTACGTAATGCAGCTCAGACATTCCAGAGGTTTATGAATTCTGTTCTTGATTTTGTTTTTTGTTACATCGACGACATCCTCCTGGCAAGTAAAAATGGGGTTGAGCATTTGAAGCATTTATAAATAGTGTTCTCAAGACTTAGAGAGATTATGGAGTTGCACTTAACCCATCTAAATGTGTATTTGGATTTCCAGAAATTACTTATTTAGGATATTTAATTACTTGTCAAGGTAGTAGTCCTTTATCTGAGAGAGTAGAAGCTGTACAATCTTATCCAAAGCCAAAGACAGTGAAGGAACTACGTCGATTCCTTGGAATGATTCATTTCTACAGACGTTTCCTTAAAAATGCTGCTCATGATCAATCCTGCCTAAATGACTACCTCAAGAACTCCAAGAAGAATTACACTCGAGCTATAGTGTGGACCGAGCAAGCTAATGTAGCATTTGAGCAGTGTAAGAAAGCACTAGCGGATAAAACATTATTAGCTCACCCTCTTGAAGATGCTGTTCTACGGTTGACAACGGATGCATCAAATACAGCAATTGGAGGCTCTTTGGAACAGTTAAACAAGAACAGCTGGGAACCCCTTGTTTTTTTCTCAAAGCTAACCAAAACTCAACAAAATTATAGTACTTATCATCGGGAACTTCTAGCTATATATGAAGGAATTAAGCATTTTAGATATATGATAGAAGCTCGAAATCTGATTGTTCGGACAGACCACAAGCCATTGATTTACGCTTTTCGTCAGAGGTCGGATAAAGCTTCGAGACAGATTCGCCAACTTGATTTCATTGGACAATTTTCTACACAAATTGAACATATTGAAGGTGTTCAGAATTCCGTTGCAGATTTTTTGACCAGGATGGATGCTATTTTAACACCATCTGTGATAAAAACCGAGACACTTGCGACAGAGCAAGAAAAAGATGAGGAGTTAAATCAAATTCTGAGAATAAAAAGCACTTCGTTAAAACTTCAAAAGTTTATTCCAACTGATTCAAACATTTCAATTTTTGTGACATAACTGGAAGTAAAATAAGGCCATTCATTCCGAAAAATCTACGAAATATCGTTTTCGACAATATGCACAATTTGGCTCATCCAGGGACCAAGGCAACCTTAAAACTAATCCAAGATAGATATGTTTGGCCTAATATGAGAAGAGATGTTACGCAGTAGACAAAATTTTGTATTCCGTGTCAGAAATCGAAAATCCATTAACATAACAAAAGTATTTTTAAGGAATTTGCAGTTCCAGACAAAAGATTTGAACAAGTTCACATAGACATAGTCGGCCCGCTTTCTTTATGCAAGGATTTAGATATTGCCTCACGATGATAGACCGATTTACAAGATGGCTATCTGCAGTACCAATAGAAAATATCACTGCTGAAAGTAAGGCGACAGCGATTTATGCCAATTGGATCTGTATTTTTGGAACACCTGGTATTATAACAACAGATCAGGGACGTCAGTTTGAATCGTCACTTTTTCAGTCACTTGCTAAATTGACGGAGACACAAAAAACCTGTGTAAGCTCAGCGTCTTAATGTGGACTGTATAAAATGAAAAGAAAGAAAAAAAAATAGGATCCTGTTGCAATTGGCGAATCATTTTTACATGCAGTTTAAATGTAAAGGGACTTACCTAAATGTTGGCTTCTTGCTATTCTAGCTCCACGATCGATCGTTTCGCCTTAGCTTATTTCTTGCCCTCGATGAAACAAGTAAAGTCCATGTAATTAATATTATATTTACGAATTTTAATATTAACGGAGATGACACAATGTCGCGGTGTAACAAAACTTTGATTTTATAAGTGAGTATTATAAATTAGAACAAAATGAATGGAATCGAGTTGCTTCTCGCAATCCAGCGGGTTTTACAATGACCATATTAGTCTTTTTTTAAAAATATACTAATTTTCAAACGAGTACTAAATTCCAGTTAAATTAGTCCATGAGCGTCACTTCGAATTTTTATTTAAATAAGAAGGCGGCGCGAACATACCGCCCACCAAAATTGGAATGATTGTCCAATTTTACTACTGGAGGAATAAACAAAATTGCAATGATAGCAGAACGAAGAGGGTTACCCGGTAAGGTAACAAAGCAAAATACAAAAGATTAAAGAAAAAAAAAATAAAAATAAGTAAAAATAAAATAAAAAGAAAAATGAAAGAAAAAGGGGAACTCATTCCGGGAGGGGAATGAGCTTGTTAACGGGACGTGTAAGAATGCCATTGGGAGTTTTAAGAATGACAACGCGTGAAACTCCGTCTTGACCGTACTTTAATTCAGTAATGCGAGCCAAGGGCCAGGAAAGGGGAGAACTATCCATTCCTTTCAATATTACAACGTCGCCCGCTTTGAGGTTAGTGGACGATGAAGTCCACTTGGTAGTAGGTATTGAGGTATTCCCGGGACCAACGACGCCAAAAGGATTGCGAAATCTGTGAGATGATCTTCCAACGGGAGGTTAAAGAAATATCCTCAGAGAAAGGGATTTCAGGTCTTGACAACAGAGGAACACCAATAAGAAAATGACCTGGACTGAGGTACAGAGATGCTTCATTAGGGTGTGAGGACAGTGAACATAGAGGTCGACTATTGAGAATAGCTTCGATTCGTGCAAAAAGAGTAGCATACTCTTCCGGGGTAAAGGTTATTTCAGCACATAAGCGATACAATAAATTTTTAACAGATTTGACGGCTGCTTCCCATAGCCCGCCAAAGTTAGGGGCAGATGGAGGATTGAAAATCCATTTAATTTCGCGTTGTGTCAAAGTGTTAAAGATCTCGTCATGCTTAGTGTTGAGGAAACGATAAACTTCCTGTATGTGCCTGTTGGCACCAATAAAATTCCTACCTTGATCGGATAGGATGGAATGAGGAAGTCCTCTACGAGCAATAAATCTATCGAATGCCGCTAAAAAAACGTCAGTAGAAAGTTCGGAAGCGAACTCCAGATGCACGGCCTTGGTCGTGGTACATACAAAAATGCATAGATAGCCCTTGGTAATGCTGGCTTTGCGAAGACGAGATGCGCGAACTTGAAAGGGTCCGGCATAATCAACACCTGTGTTAAGAAAGGGTCTACCAGGCTGAACTCGACAGGGGGGTAAATCGGCCATGATGGGCTGAAACGTGGAAGCTCGAAAGCGATGACAAGTGAGGCATTGGTGAATTACTTTACGTATGAGTTGACGTAAGGAGAGAATCCAATAACGAACGCGTATTAAAGCTTGACACGTGGTAGGTCCAGCGTGCAAAGCAGATAAATGATAGTGCTTGCATATGAGCATAGAAAGGTGAGCTGATCGGGGTAATAATATTGGATGTTGGGAATCGTAACTGAGGCGTGAGTTTGCGAGTCTACCGCCCACCCTGAGGACGCCATGATCATCAAGAAAGGGTGTCAGTTTGCAAGGAGATTTGATCGCCTTAGTGACACGGAATTCCTGTATAACATCCGCAAAATGTTGTGACTGTGTACTCAAGATGATAGTACGTAATGCATCTTGCAATTCAAGAACGGTCAAAGGACCTGTGGAGGGAGGTTTAGAAGCAGCACGGAATCTACAATTGAAAACGAAGCGCCGCATCCAAGCGACAACTCGTTGGAAACGTGCAAAGGAAGAAAATCGCAGAGAAAATTCCTCAAATGAAGGATCGGGTTGAACGGCGAGGAGTGCTAGAGGATTTGGCTTAAACTCTGGTAAAGATGCGGAGTTCAAGTTGGTGCCGTGAAAGGGAATGGGCCATGGCTGGTGACAATCGGTTAAAAGGGGAGGACCCTGAGACCACAAATGAAATATCTTATCTTGAAGAAATTGAAAAACAGATAATCCACGAGAGGCCATATCAGCGGGATTGAGAGAAGAAGGACAGTGTGACCATGTTGCATTAGGAGGTGATTGACTTACAATATGAGCAATGCGATGCGAAACAAAAGTTTTAAGAGTATGAGGGGGAGTGCGTAACCATGCAAGGACTATTTCAGAATCTGAAAAAAGTCTGATATCAGAAGGTGCTTTCGGATACCGAATATGCAATACCGAATTGATTAAGTCAATTAAAAGTACTGCGGCGCAAAGTTCAAGTCTAGGGATGGAGAGTGTTTTTAATGGAGCCACACGAGTTTTGGCTTTCCACAGAAAAGAATGACGCGAGTTACCTGATTCGAAACATAAGTACACTACTGCAGCATAAGCGGTAGACGAGGCATCAGCAAATCCTATTAGGTGTATCTGATCAAAATTCATATCAGGAAGCACACAACGAGGGAGGTGAAACGAGGTAATGCGATCAAGATTATTGATCAGTTGGTTCCAATGTAAAGCAATTTCAGCGGTGACTAGTTGATCCCAATCAAGTTTAGCAAGCCATATTTTTTGGATAATGATTTTAAATGAAATGATAAGAGGAGACAAAAACCCATTTGGGTCAAAAATTTTAGCTAAAAAGGAAAGCATGTTTCGCTTAGTACAAGGCGCTTGAAAAGGCTGAACTCTGAATACAAGACAGTCGAGAGATGGTTCCCAATTCAAACCTAAAACCTTTAACGAATTTTCCTCATCATTAAACTGTAGGGGGAATTCTACATGGCTTGGAGGCAAGTTTCTAAGGATCTGCGAGTGACTAGACGACCATTTACGTAGTTCAAAACCTCCAGACGAAAGTAACTGAATTAATTGCATTTGCAAATCCAATGCCGATCCAATGTCGTCAGCACCAGAAATTATATCGTCAACATACGTCTGGTTCAATAAGGCATGTGACGCCGACGGAAAGCGATGTCCTTCATCTTGAACAAGTTGCTGGAGAACGCGCATGGCAAGAAAAGCGGAGGGAGCCAGTCCGTAGGTTACAGTATTGAGTTCAGCTTCTTGTTCAGGAAGGTCGGCTTTGGGTTTCCAGATGATATGCTGCATGGAACGATCCTGTTCATGAACCAAGATTTGTCGATACATTTGTCGAATGTCGCAGCATAGAGCAATTCGAGTGAGCCTAAAATTGAGTAATATGTCCGATACAGCTAACTGTAGCTTGGGTCCTTTGATCAAGCGATCATTTAAAGAGAGACCGGATGAGTCGGGGCTTGATGCATTGAAAACTACCCGGATTTTGTTGCCCTGATTTGTAGATTTTGTTACTACATGGTGGGGGATAATATATTGAGTGGGCTGCAAAAGACGTGGTCATGTGCCCTACGTCCAAATATTCTTAAAGAAATTGTTCGTATTCCAATTTGAGTGAGGGAGTCTTGTCAAGACGTTTGATAAGTTGAGCAAGTGAATGACGAGCAACCTTCCGATTGCTATTGAGTGGTTGCGCATCGGGTTTCACTGGCAAAGAGACTGAATATCTGCCGTCTTTATTTCTTTTATGAGTGGCGATAAAATGTTGTTCTGCTAGAATGTCAAGAGGATCTTGTGGGGTGAGATTCGAAACATTTTCAATTTCCCAGAATTTAACGAGGTCGTGGGAAATCTGACAAGAAGATATCAGTGAAGTGATTCGTTTATTTCGATTAGGCGTTTGAATAGGGCCTATAATTGTCCAACCAAATATGGTACTGATAGCGACCGGACCAAGAGAGCTTGGAACAAAAAGGTTGAGGTAGTAATAACTGGGGATAAACGTCAGCACCCAAAAGTAACTCTATTTTGTCAGAACGGTGAAATTCAGGATCTGCCAATGTTAAATATCGAAAAGCTTGGGCAACTTCTGTACTAATGTTAGAAGGAGGCAAATGATCAGCAATATGGGTGACCACTGATGGGTTTATGTCAATGTGATGTGGAGAAAGCCTAGAGAAAATTTTGCAAGTGATAGTGCCGGGAGAGGTAGAGCAGTGCCCGCCAATACCTGATACAGAAACTGGCAGATCTTGTATCTTTTGACATAACTGATTAGATAAACGCTTTGAGATAAAAGACAGTTGGGAGCCAGGGTCAATAACTCCCCGCACGGGGATGTAACCTTTGTGCTGATCTAAGATGCATGCACGAAATGTACCTAAAAGTGACGCCACAGGCATTGTGGTCGTACAACTAAACGAAAGTGAAGAACCAGAAGCGGGTTGTTCTACAGAGGAAGTAGATGCAATATTGGATGCATGATTGACATTATCCGAGGTGCAATTGGACGCAGAACTGTGACCTGGATCGTCTAATTGAATGGGGTGCAAGAGTGTATGATGATTACGAGAATTACATTTCCGACAACCCGATGTAGATTTACATTGTGATTTCAAGTGAGAACCTAAACAATTGAAACAACGTTTGTGTTGCTTGATGAAATCGATCTTTTCATCTCGAGAAAGAGGAAAAAATGCGGAACAAGAGGACAACGAGTGTGCCTGATGACAAAATATACAAGAGAGGAGTTTTGAACCAGAGTGAACAGGAAGACGTGAATTTGAATCTGAAGAAGTTGTATTGCATCTGGCAATGAAAGAATTTGATCTAGAGGTGTGTAATAATCCCAAAGGAACCCCCCTTCCCCGCCCCGGGTTGATATGAGGGAAAAAGATACAATAAGTCATAAAAAGTTAAATAACATATCGGAGCTCCCCCGTATCATTAATTTAAAAGAAACTAAGTAACCTTTGCGTAATAGCAGGATACATTGTCAGCGAAAAGTTATTTCTCAAGAATGTGTTGGTAAAACAAAGTATAATACGAAACCAAATAATTTAAATAATTTAAACAAATTGCAGTTCTGAAAAAAAAACAAAAAAAGTCACGTAGGAGCTAGCCGCGATGTGTAAGCCAAATTTTGCTGGCTCAGCTCGCGAAGCGTACCCAAGGGTGCCGGTAGCTGCTAGCCAATAGTAACGAGACAAGTGAGCAGAATGAGGGAGAAAGGGTAGTCTCATGCTTTTGCTGGAGACCAAAAAACGAACAATCAAGGGATTCGATTTGGACGTCTCCAGAGGCTAGAGGCCTATCGAATCCTCCGTGTTGAGAACATGGGGGCAATTCGATTTGGAGCGTTCCATGGGCTTGATGCCAATCGAATCAAACGCGTTAGGAGTTAAAGGTGTTAATTTGGAAAGTGAGCTAAGTGCAAATTTTCAATAATTTAATTTAAAGTATTAAATTTAAATAATCGATTACCGGGCCGCGAAAACGTGTTATAATTTTTTTTTCTTTTGCAATAATACAAGCAGTGAATATTGTCTAAGAGATAAATCACAATTTAAATTCTTTTACCGGGCCGACTGATAAAAATAAGTGAGTGTGTGTACCCAGACTCGCTGCAGGGAAATTGGTGAGTCAATTTCAATTATACTAACCCTTAATAACTAAGAAATTTTATGGGAGTTTGGATGTGTTTGTTAAACGAAGTTCTATCGTTTTAATTATTCAGACGGATATTGTAACTTTTATCCTCAACCGGATATCTAGAGTTTACCGGGTTTCCACTGTCGGGACGTAGATAAATATTCTCCGACAGAGAACTGAGTCCTCCGGGAAAGTTATACGTAACGTAACGATTAAGAGTTAACCTGTAACCAAAGTCAAATCACGCAAGGGTCCATCAGACCATACTTTAATTATTTTTTTGTTGTTTAGTTTTAAATCTTGTTAATGTTAGATTAAAAAAAAAAGTTTTTTTTGTTTTTTTCTTTTTCTTTGGGAGATGCGTATAGCATTCCGCAAGAGTGTCATCCAAATTTATACTTGTATCATTTAACTTAGAATTAATAAATTTGCTAGATTCCCCCGAGGACATTTGTGTATCATTTCTCTAGACTCCAGACCTTTTTCAGAGCCCAGCAACAAATCCCGTCCTTCCCAACCGCCGAAGTAAGACCTCCCAACACCAAATACTGCGGAGGCCGAATCCACAAACCCTGACTTTAGCCTAACATCCGCTCGGCTAGGCTAAAGTTTGTTAAAAGTTAAGTTTAAAATTCTTTCGCATATTACATCTGGTGACAGCGGTTTTTCGGATTAGTTTGGCAGGTTAGAAAGGGAAGCTGGGAATTTTGGGTGATTTCGTTGGCTCAAAAAGTTATTTTTTTTAATTTCGATCCAGAACATACACTTTTTAGCTCCTCTAAGTAGTACAGAAATAAGTAAAACAAAAAAAAAAAAATTTTGTTTCCGAATTTTAGTTGATCACTTATAAACGATTTCAGTGGTAGTGGATCTCACATAACTTAAATCGTAAAGTGAAACACAACTGTCTAACGTAAATTATAAGTAAAGTTAGTTATCAAATCGAAACGATTTCAGTGGTAGTGGGTCTCACATAATTGAAATCGTATGTAAATCTTTTTTTGGTTTTTGCTAATTCAAAAGATAAAGTACGGTTGTGTTTCTATTGCCGCGTAAAACTTTGAATAAGCATAAAGAGAGGAACTAAAAAGGAGCGTACCAGTTTCATTTCAATCCCAAAAAGTTGTTTTAATTTCGGTTCAGAAATACACCTTTTACCTCCTCTAGATAGTACAGAAATATATGAAAAAAATTTTTCGAATTTTAGTTGATCACTTATAAACGATTTCAGTGGTAGTGGATCTCACATAACTTAAATCGTAAAGTGAAACACAACTGTCTCACGTAAATTAAAAGCATAGTTAGTTATTAAATTGAAACGATTTCAGTGGTAGTGGGTCTCACATAATTGAAATCGTATGTAAATTCTTGTTTGTTTTTTTGCTAATTTAAAAGAAAAAGTACGGTTGTGTTTCTTAATGCCGCGAAATAGACTAAATAAGCAACAAAGAGAGGAGTTAAAAAGGGCATTTCAATGTAATTGTAGTCCCATCAGGGAATATAGTGAGAACGAAAAAACTAATAGGTTAATAGGAGTAATAAACAATTAATTATTTTTCTTTGTTAAACAGAATAACGCAAACTAAAAGTAATAAAAAAGAAACTGTGGATTAGTAAATAATACACTAACATAACATAGGTAAAATAAATAATATAATATCACAATAAAGATAAAATAAAATCTTTTCGTTGTATTTAATCTTAAATTTCAAAAATAAATAAAACATATACAGACTTAATTCAGCAAAAATTTAAAAAAAAAAATTTTAACGTGATATTACGATAAAGTAATTTTACAACCCAGTTGCAAGGTGAATGACTCGGTGACGAAGCACTCATATTTCAAACTCGGTATAGAAAACGTTATATACACCAAGAAAAATATAATAGAAAAAACAAGTAAAACGTAATAATAATTAATAAAAAAAAATCAGTAACCTTGGCAAAGGTTACGATAATTCTTTTGATAGGTATAAATTGTCGTTTAAATTTTTCTTTTTCCACAACAATTAACTTTTTATCGTTGCAATTTACAGCTAAACAAGTGAAATAAAAACCAATTTTTATCAGTGTTAACATCGTATCAGAATAAAGGATTTAAAAAAAAAATTGTAATTAAATAAAAGTTATACAAACAATATCATTCACAAGTCAATTTCTATTATTATCAAACTTAATTTACCGACGGAAAAAATAAATAGAGCAGTTAACCTACATACAACAAGCTAAAAAAAAAAAAAAGGCACATTAAATTCAACTTTTTTTTGAATAAAAAGCAGAGGGATAAATTCAGGTATTTAACCTTTTACCATTCTAGTGTTGGAAAAAGACCGTTTCATTCACTATTGTAGTTTGTTTACTAGATATAATTACATATTTTTTTTATTAACGCTCTTCAAAAAAAAAATAAAAAGAAAAAATTCTTTTACGTAATAACATTCAACCCTTCTCCAGAATACTCTTCGTCGAGAATTCTTTTTAATTCATCAGTTTTCTCAGTGACAAAAGTTATTTGATCCTCTTTTAAAAATATAAGCGAATTTGCAAATCTTTATTACTCATTTTGTCGAATAAATACAAAAGATCAGGGCCGTAGTAACTATATCAACGTTTTAAATCGTAAGCGCACACTAAAATCGTGATTCACTGTTAGATTGGGGTATTTGAATTATTTTTTTGTAGGATTTTGAATTTGAACAATTAAATTTTGTTTTAAAATTATAGGCGTACACTAAGTCCCTTGTAGACTTGTTTATTTGACTTATTTATTTTGTAGAATTTCGGGATTGAAGAACTAAAGTTCATTTTTTTTTAGGCAGTTATTCATTTTTGGTTGACTTAACTCTTTTGTAGAATTTTGGGATTGACAAATTAAAACTTCAATTTTTTATTTAGATCATAGGCGCACACTAAGAAGTTGTTCAATTTTAGAATTGCTTATTTGGACTTTTGTAAAATTTTGAGATTGAGAATCAAGTTATAAATTTGTTTTTGTTTGCATCTTTACATTTTTTTTTCTTTGACTTAAAATTTTTTTTTTAGTGTGGAAAAATCATTTATTGGGAAAACTAAAACCGATGCTATTTGTTTTCTTTTTCTTTCTCTGACTTTAAAAGAACAAGGCAGTATTAATAAATCAAATTTGATTCAATTTTGAAAAACCATAGGCGGACATAAAAACTTTTTTTTTTTTTCTTCGGCCAAATTTTTTTTTTAATTGTGACTTAAACTAAGTAGAATCTTTGCCTTCGCTTATCCTTTCTTTTTTTTTTCGAAAAAGCAGTGCCGTAGTAGCATATTTTTTTTTTCTTCTTTTCTCTTTTGAAATAAACTATAGGAAATAACTTTACAGTTGAACTGCACAGCAACAAAAATAAAAACAGATAAAATTTTTTTTGGTTTTCGGAAAAGTCATCAGCGTACGGTAGTACTTAACTTTTTTTTCTACTTTGCTCTGTCTAGAATTTTATTCTTTTTTAACGTAAATTAAGTTGAATATTTTATTTTTTTTTGGTTATTTTGTCTCTCTCTTTGCAAAAACAGTGTTGTAGGAAACAATTTTGTCCTAACTTATACAGTTAAATTTAAATTGCAACTGTAAATAAATGAGTTATAACTCAGACTATAGTCACAAAAGTTTAAGAGGATTAGTACAAATATTATTGCGTATATAAAATAAATTTAAGGAGAATAAAAGTCAACAATTTTTTTTTCTTGCGAAAAAAGATAATATACAGCGATTTTTTTTTATCTCGCGTACTCATAACAAAAGACATACACGTACCTTTTAAACCCATCCTCAACTACCAACCTCCTTCTACGAGAGGATCTTCGTCAAGGTAGGAATATTTTATTGTTTAATTTATTAACTTGGGAATTGTATTTACATTTGATCGTAAAAATCCAAACAACCATAAAATGCCTGATACTAACAAAACGAAGCAAGCAGCAGCAGCACCTACCCCTACTCCAATGGTGGTACAACTACCCCCTCAGCCGTTAGGAGTAACAGCGACAACTTTAAAAGGAAAATTGAGGGTAGTTTTAGAAAATAATTTCGTTATTGCAACAAAGTCATTCACCGAGGTATCTCATTCTGTAGATGTGCTGATTAATTAAATTTTAATAGTACGCTAAAACATTTATAATTAAAGTGATGACGTATAAAATGTTAACACAAGAAAGTAGTAGCCCGATGCTAATAGCTCGTTGCTCAAATATAGGGGCAACATGTCAATAAATTGATAGTAACAAAAAAGTGCAGGACAGTTTATACTAAAGAGTACAGCTCCTGTAAGTAGTTACTAAAAGAGGATGCTCATCTTGCCTAGAACTAGAAGCTAGGACATAATCTGAGTGAGCAATGGGGAAAATGTCAGAAAAGTGTATTAGCGATTATTTGCGGCGAATAAAAGTGGTGTAGATGTATGAGGTTAAAAAGAATTAAGTACTCCACAAAGGGAGAGCCCGAAAAAAGGGTAAATTGGAAATGTATAATTGCCCAAAGGAGGCGAATAAAGGAAATAATATGGTGTATAGGGTATACGCGAGTAAAATAATGAAAGGTTAAGATATTTGTATATGGAGTATATGCAAGTAAAATAAGAGAGTTTTAGATATTTGTATACGGGGTATACGAAAGTAATATATATTGGCCCAAAGGAGGCGAATAAAAGAAATAAAAAGGTTTAGAAATGTGTATACCGGGTATACGCGATTATTTGGGCGAATAAGGCCTACATGAGAAAGAATCGTGTCACGTGCGGGACACCAAGTGAAAAAAAAGAGAATTGCGAGATGAATAAAGAAGTAAATACTTCAAAATAGAGCAAAATAGGTCGCAAATAGGGAAAAAGAAATGATATATATAGAAATGTGCCAGGCAAGACGGATCTATGAATCCAAAGCTAAATTATGCACGAGTATAATCTACAATGCTATTAAAAAAAAAATAGCGTCGAGCTCGAAAAAATACAGTGTGAAATGGAGAGCTCAGAAGACATAACAACCCCACGGAGGTTAAAGAATTTGATATAGGAGAAAAGGTATAGTTGAAAGATTTAGCACAACGATAGGAGCATCGAAGAAGTCAGTAAAATTTGGATTGGGCCATTTGCAGTAAAAGAAGAAGTAGGAACGGTAACCTACAAAATAAGTACGGAAAAAGGTATAAACGCACAAGTAGTGCACATAGGCTGAAAAAATATTATGAAGATGATATGGAATCCCTCACAGAAGAGGAAATGGAAGTAAAAGACCTCAAGGGAGGCAAAAAGGAAGTCGAAGGAAAAGAGAAAAATGAAGGCAAAGAAGAAGCCGAAGAAGAAGAGGAAGAAAATTAAGTAACCCCGGAAAAGGTTGCAATTCTTCCGTTATGGAGCGCGGGAGCACAGCCGCAAAAGGGAAAGCCCAAAAGGAAAATAATTAAGAGTAGCAGGGATAATGTACCCCTGAGAAGGTCGACGAGAGTAAGGAATCGACCAAGCAGTCTATCAGACTATGTATGCTACGCAATTTCTAATAAGGAACCACTAAGGCATAAAGGAACGAAGAGTCCGAATGTAAAAGGGACAGCTGACAGTCAGGAAACTTATATGGAAGAGTATACTGAGATAATAGAAGAAGGACCAGAAATATACCATGACGCACAAGAAAATCTATAATCAAATTAAATAGAAACAAGTTAAAAAAAAAAAAGTAATGTAGTAAAGTAAACTGAGGGTACCAATCAATAGCTCACAGGATGAGGGAACCATCGGCCAATGGTAACCCCTATCTTAGCGATTGATAGATACTATCCAAATGTCGTGATTTTTCTTTCTAAAACTAATAGACAAACAATATTAACAACTATTAAAGAGTGCACATAAAAAGTTCTATTTTTAGTAAGCAGAACCACGACGGTACTAATAAATTACGATTCACTATTAACTTTTCATGTAAACACAAATAAATATATCAATATCAGATAGGTCCAAAGAATATATATCGCAGTATAATCAAAATCAACATAAGTCTCAGTAATAGGTTTCAATTTTCTTTTAGTAAAGGTAGAATAGGCAGTACTGTTGAAATCAAAAGCTTAGCAGCCAGTCCAGTCAATTAAAAAGTAATCACTAATGTCGTATACAGAATTATACAGAATGGTCTTCAGTGTAATAACATAAAGAAGTAAGAAGGTAATAAGGTATGAATGGAAAAATAAGCAACCTGGCATAGAGGAAGATCACCCAGCAGCTGACAGGGAGAAAAAATCGTAATATCAAACGCGACCGGCCTAAGCACAAAGGAGGGATGGAATCAAAAATAAACAATACCTAATAAATGTCAACATACTTCGCTCCAGCTGTAAGGGCGATTATACTATGAAGCATGAGGGTTACTCAATGGACCTGCGCGATGACCTATGGTTACTGTGGACACCAACAGGCAACATCCCTGGACCACATTGAGTTGGCACCCTGCTACATGATGTTGAACGCCCAAACAAAAGGTAGCGTAAGAAGCTTTGACATACAATTTTGGGTAATTTTGTAAAAATATAATTTGATTTCGGACCCGCTGCTAGACAGTAAGTGTAACATAAGGCTATCGCAAGTTTCTTATAAGATTCATCCCCAAAACAGCACTCCTAGTCATGGGAGGAGAAAAATATTTCAAAAAGGAAAAAGGGAATAAGGTAAAGTAACTAAGGGTTATGCTCTAACCAGGATAAATTAAGAAAGCAAAGGTAAGTGGAAAGTTTAATTATTAAATGGGATAAGGCTAGTAACAGCCACAACTAATTAAAAAGTTCTTAATTGATAAATTATGGGTATACAAATATAAGGGGTGTATCTAGATTAGATGAAGCTACAAATTTTATTTTTACTATTTTGAATTAATTAATTAAGTACATAAGACTTTAAAGTGGAAAAGTTTTCTTTGTTGTATTATTGAGACGAGTCTCTAAAGGTTCATTTTAATTTAAATAACTACAATTATTTTTTATTTTTAATAGTCAGTCAATTAGTCTATGGTCAAGTAATCAGCCAGATATTAGATTTTTTTGGGATATAGTTAATTTAGGAAAAGGCTATAGGAAGCCATAAAATATTTATAGGATATGCTTTTACGCTAGTACTTTCAATTTCGTTTGTGTTTCACAACCCTTTTACACAGGTCTGCACGAGTGTTTTTGGTTTTTAAAAAAAAAGGGGAAGGAGTTAGTATGAATATTCGCTGTCAAACTCCAATTAATAGTCAAATAAATAATAACTAAAAATGACGCATACCAATGGCAACGCAGGGGAGAAACACAAACTGTTAAAAAAAGTACATGTAATATTAAGGGAAACAAGTAGGTTAGGAGAAGCGAAAGACTTCAAATATCAAGTGTAGTATATACAATGGGTAACCTCAGGGACCAAGTTTAACTTACAGTAGAGCCAATATTATAAGGAAGATTGTTTTTTTTAAAAAAAAAGGTCCACTTTGAAATTTTTCGTGAACATACCATATAAATACATAGGGGTAGTTTAGTTAGAATAAGGGTATAATATTTTTTTTTGGTTTTAATTTTTTTTTTAAAAGGGGTATCATTTTAAAACAGAAAAGAAACGTTTCTTTATTCTTTATAGGTTCACTATTTAGAATTTTTTTTTATCCCGTCAAGAACTATTTTTTTGTGAATTTTCAGATAGTAGGAAGATTGGAATAAAAGAATGGACTCACTTGTAATACTTCAATTTTCCGAATAGTTTTGTAAATATAAAAAAAAAAAGTTAATTGCGCAAGAGCTATTATTATTATTAATAGATTATTTCCTAGTTAATATGCGGAATATATTTTTTTTTTGTAATTATTGGTTGCTTTAAGCTATTATTAGCATTTCATATGCTATTGCGGTTATTGTTATAACAAAGACTTTTAATTTCATTGTTTTAACAAAAAATTTGTAACGCGCAAGAACTTAGTTCGAATTATTAGTTCAGTATTTTGCAATTACCTTGCTGAATATTTTTTTTTATTGTTTGCCATTATTATGAATTTATATATTATAGGTAGTGTTTAGTGTTGTAACAAAGATTTTTGATTTTTTTGTCATGTGCAACTTAGTAACAATTACTATTTGTTCGTTAGGCAATTACTGTACTGAACATTATTTTTTTTTGTTATTATTATTTCGCTTAAGATACAGTTATTGTTTATTGTTGTGATAAACACCCAGTTTTTAATTTAGTTAGGAAAATGAGATCGGACTATAATTACACAAGTGCGCGGCTTACACTTGGACTATATGTACTCTTAATGTGCGCGAAGTGCAAGAGGAATAAGAATCAAGAATGGAGCTGCCACAACTAACAATGGATTTAGGTATTACCCTTACCCTAGCCCTAACCAAGACTGGAGGTACAATGGGATTCATCGCGTCCGACTGCGCAGACCCAAAAACGAAAATAACAGCACTATCATTATACATTAGTAGAAATCGCAGTACAGCCGGAAAAAGAATTTAAGCTAACACTACTCCAACCAATAGGAGCGGAAGGACTGTACACACAACAGGAAATCAAAGAAGCGCAAAGAACACTCTCATCTGGACCAAAAGAAGAAGCAAATCCAAACCAGCGAAGACGCTGGACTGACTCCCAAGGTTCAGTAAACTAATAAGAGACTGTCTAGTACATGACCCAAACAATCAAAAATTCTATAATACCCCAGAGAGAGTTGATCGTCTTACCTTGTTCTAAAGCCCCAACATTACATACTATTGCTAAATAAAGTTTCGAAAGGAAATCCTTTCACCTATTCGCATATCAACTGCATATGTCAACGGCATATATCAACTCTTTCATCTCTGTCCATTAAAAATGAATTATTTCTGTGCATCGCAATGCCAGCAGGCATAGCCTTATTCTATAGGCAATCAGTAAGCCTACCCCCATAAAATCCCAAGGAAAACGCAATGCCAGAGAGGCCACGATGAGCAACAACTAGCTGTCACACCGAAGCTGGCATCGAGGGAACTTGCTAGCGTGGCGCAATGCCGCTAGCAGGCAACGGAATCAGTAAGTCAGAGAAGATAGGGCAACAATGGAGAGTACGGTTGGATAAAGAATAAACTACGCAGAAGCTAGTGTAAGTGCGCGACGCGAAAACCAATGTGACAATACAAAAAACAGTATAACGAAACGCGATAAGATGTAACGGTACCTACTGTATGGTAGGATAATGTAACAGATTGTAATGTAAGGTAGATAGGGTAACTAGTATTTAAGGAATAGAGGGAGGGGGAACTTCCGAAAAGGAAACGGCTCTGTAAAGCCGTTTCTTTTTCAAAGGGGGAAGTAATGTAATAATCCCAAAGGAACCCCCCTTCCCCGCCCCGGGTTGATATGAGGGAAAAAGATACAATAAGTCATAAAAAGTTAAATAACATATCGGAGCTCCCCCGTATCATTAATTTAAAAGAAACTAAGTAACCTTTGCGTAATAGCAGGATACATTGTCAGCGAAAAGTTATTTCTCAAGAATGTGTTGGTAAAACAAAGTATAATACGAAACCAAATAATTTAAATAATTTAAACAAATTGCAGTTCTGAAAAAAAAACAAAAAAAGTCACGTAGGAGCTAGCCGCGATGTGTAAGCCAAATTTTGCTGGCTCAGCTCGCGAAGCGTACCCAAGGGTGCCGGTAGCTGCTAGCCAATAGTAACGAGACAAGTGAGCAGAATGAGGGAGAAAGGGTAGTCTCATGCTTTTGCTGGAGACCAAAAAACGAACAATCAAGGGATTCGATTTGGACGTCTCCAGAGGCTAGAGGCCTATCGAATCCTCCGTGTTGAGAACATGGGGGCAATTCGATTTGGAGCGTTCCATGGGCTTGATGCCAATCGAATCAAACGCGTTAGGAGTTAAAGGTGTTAATTTGGAAAGTGAGCTAAGTGCAAATTTTCAATAATTTAATTTAAAGTATTAAATTTAAATAATCGATTACCGGGCCGCGAAAACGTGTTATAATTTTTTTTTCTTTTGCAATAATACAAGCAGTGAATATTGTCTAAGAGATAAATCACAATTTAAATTCTTTTACCGGGCCGACTGATAAAAATAAGTGAGTGTGTGTACCCAGACTCGCTGCAGGGAAATTGGTGAGTCAATTTCAATTATACTAACCCTTAATAACTAAGAAATTTTATGGGAGTTTGGATGTGTTTGTTAAACGAAGTTCTATCGTTTTAATTATTCAGACGAATATTGTAACTTTTATCCTCAACCGGATATCTAGAGTTTACCGGGTTTCCACTGTCGGGACGTAGATAAATATTCTCCGACAGAGAACTGAGTCCTCCGGGAAAGTTATACGTAACGTAACGATTAAGAGTTAACCTGTAACCAAAGTCAAATCACGCAAGGGTCCATCAGACCCTACTTTAATTATTTTTTGTTGTTTAGTTTTAAATCTTGTTAATGTTTAATTAAAAAAAAAAGTTTTTTTTTTGTTTTTTTCTTTTTCTTTGGGAGATGCATATAGCATTCCGCAAGAGTGTCATCTAAATTCATACTTGTATCATTTAACTTAGAATTAATAAATTTGCTAGATTCCCCCGAGGACATTTGTGTATCATTTCTCTAGACTCCAGACCTTTTTCAGAGCCCAGCAACAAATCCCGTCCTTCCCAACCGCCGAAGTAAGACCTCCCAACACCAAATACTGCGGAGGCCGAATCCACAAACCCTGACTTTAGCCTAACATCCGCTCGGCTAGGCTAAAGTTTATTAAAAGTTAAGTTTAAAATTCTTTCGCATATTACAGGTGATCGTAGAACGAGTAGGGTGGCTGGAACTTGCGGTACTCGGGATTATTTCTAAAGTTTTGATTTGCAGTATTATGAAATCTAATAAATCATCAAATTGCGGAACTCCTTCAGAAGAATGTCTATCTTCAAAGGCTTTAGCGGTACGAGGATCAAGATTGTTTAATGATAAAGTTAACAAAATGAAGTTAGCTAGATCATCTATGGATAATGATTTAATAGCCTGTACGGAATTTTGATGCGTCTCGTGAAAATGTTTCAAATTGCTGAGTGAATTTGAAGAAATTGGTTTGAATTTGAGAATTTTATTTAAATAGGCTTGAGCTATTCTGCGGGGAGATTGATATCTGCTTACCAGAGCCGAATAGGCTAATTCGTAATTTTCAACTGTCAGCTGCAAGTTAGAAACAACTGAGAGAGCACTACCGCTCAGATTAGAGCGTAAGAAGTGGAACTTTTCGATAGGAGAGAGAGACGAGCTATTGTGTATAAGAGATTTAAACAGTGCAAAGAATTCGGGCCATTTCTCAATGTCACCTGAGAAAGTTGGTAAATGAATTTTAGGCAATACAACATTAATTTGAGAGGTTTGACTGGCACTTACAGCAGGAGTAGTATGTGAAGTGGATTGTTCACTATGAAGTTGTACAAACTTGGCTCTTATTTTAAAAAGGATAGTGCGAAAAGCTTGGGAAGGTGCTTCTGTATCGACTCTATCCTCTGGAGGTAGGAGACAGTTTATATCGCTAATTTTATCATTGACAAGTTTAAAATCATCTAACAATCGTGCGGTATCATCATGATATACTTGCGCAACAGCAGCTTCACCATAAGTGCATTCTTTAACTGCATCCCAGCTGCTAGTAGCGTCAGAGAAAATCGTTTGTCGCCTTGCTACATATTGTAACATTAATTTACGATTTTTTTCGTCTGCAGCCATTCCGATAAACGTAAATTAAGGTACAGTGAAATAGAGACACAGTGAATATAAAATAAATTGTTAGTATCTTCAAATATTAAGCAAAGTTAAGTAAGAAATGAGAGTAAAAAAAATAAACCAATGAGATAAACACGCAAAAATAAAGTTAATGGTTTGAGAATATATCGTTCTGCCCCGGTAAACGTAAAATATTTTGAAGAATAATCAATAACTCATTTAACTGTAAAATTTAGCAACTATAAATACTATTAAACAATAAAAAACTAAGAGTATAGATGGCCAATAATCGATATAGAACTGGAAATAATTTACAACAATTTAAAACCAGTTCTCGTTTTTACTCAGTAACGATAAACGTAGTAAAACTTTAAATATAACAAAATTATAATGAGTGCAAAATTAAGGAGATATGAAAAAACTATTCGTAAATATAAAGTAGACTCACTAACTGCAATGAAATCCAGCTCGGTTTGGACCAATGTAAGCTCAGCGTCTTAATGTGGACTGTATAAAATGAAAAGAAAGAAAAAAAAATAGGATCCTGTTGCAATTGGCGAATCATTTTTACATGCAGTTTAAATGTAAAGGGACTTACCTAAATGTTGGCTTCTTGCTATTCTAGCTCCACGATCGATCGTTTCGCCTTAGCTTATTTCTTGCCCTCGATGAAACAAGTAAAGTCCATGTAATTAATATTATATTTACGAATTTTAATATTAACGGAGATGACACAATGTCGCGGTGTAACAAAACTTTGATTTTATAAGTGAGTATTATAAATTAGAACAAAATGAATGGAATCGAGTTGCTTCTCGCAATCCAGCGGGTTTTACAATGACCATATTAGTCTTTTTTTAAAAATATACTAATTTTCAAACGAGTACTAAATTCCAGTTAAATTAGTCCATGAGCGTCACTTCGAATTTTTATTTAAATAAGAAGGCGGCGCGAACAACCTGTTATATTTATTTTTTTAGTCACAGTTACCATTTTTGGTTTTTGACATATTAGTATTTATATTTAATTATCATGGTCAAATTTTTACGAACGATAATAAAAATCTTATTTCTATTTTTGTACTGTCGGTACAGATGTTTTTTTTTTCGGGCTGAGATGTAAAAACTCATGTTCGAACGCGTCCAGGACCCGAGCAGTGTTGGACTCATCACCGCTAGGATGACGCCTACCAACCAAAACCACCTCAAAACTCGCCGTTGTCCCCGTCTCGGAATCACTACCCTAGCATACTTCAAGACGAATGGCGGTCTCTCACACACTCTCCATTTATTCTGCCACTCATGAACGTTCTCTTCTCCTAACCATACTCTCCACTGCCTTATTCACCTCCATCCATTACTCCTCACCTCTCAACATTATCTCCACCATATTTTCCCAATACACAGCCACTCCGAGTCTTTCCTCCAAGTTCTTCAGCACTTCTTCATTCCTCCAGCACCTAAACACGTGTCCTACATCAGCCTCCACTTCGCACCTTTCATACACTCCTGTCTCTCTTTTCCCAATCTTGTGAAGATATCCTGCTCTTGACCCATGCCCAGTCAGCACCTATGTCAAGAAGTATTTCACTTTTCCGAATTTCCAAGTCATCCATTCTCTCCTACTTGCAATTACTTTTTTTAGCTCACCTTCATACTCCATCCACCTTACTTCCATTTCCTCCTCCATCCAATCCATAACTTCCTCTTTCATCGTGCCCTTCCACTGTAGTCTCCTGGCTCTAGCCATCACATCCAATAGATAGGATCTTGCCAGCACCGCTGTTGCTAACCCTCCCGCTGTCCTGAACCCTTGCACCACCCTCAGCAACATTCTTCTCTGAACCCTCAGTAGTAGTTTAATCCTAGCATGTACTCCCGCTCTTTCACCCCACACTTCCGCTCCGTAAAGCATACTCTGCTCAATAGTTCTACCAATAACTCATCACGTTACACATCAATCTCCCCAGCCACGCCGCCCGGCGAATTTTCGCCTTATGTGCCGCCTTCGACATGTGGTTTTTAAACGATAGCTGGCTATCCAATTACACACCTAGGTATTTTACCGATTCCTCCATGTGAATTTTCTTTCCTTTCTCCATCACCTCCAACTCCCTCACCTTGCTGCGCCCCTTCACCAGTAATCCCACCGTCTTCTCTTCGGCCACCTCCAATCCGCATTCCTCTATCTTTTCCACAAACTTTCTACACATTTTTTTCCGGCTTTCTTTCTATTTCTGTCTCTCCCTTTGCCGTACATACCAGGCACACGTCATCCGCGTATGCGGTAAGGTTTGCACAGAACACTAATAGTATGTATAAAAATAAAAGTGAAAACTCAACACAAACATTTGTTGGTACGACATTGCCCTCTCTTATCATGTAGTGAACTAAGAAGTATTTTGATGGCAAATTTGAATGGTAGTATGGAGGGTAGTAGGAAGGAGAACCTCCATGAAGAACTATGTGAATATATTAAGCGGAGTAGAATTCAATGAGACCTCTGACAGAAAAATCTGTAATGTCGCATGGAGTAATTCAATTTATTTTGCATTGATTCATGTAATTCAACTTTATTAGTGTAAATTCATATTTTATTTGTTTAATTCTTTATGTTACCTATGGTTTTTTGTGTCAGTGACAAACTTAAAACTGCGTTTGGTAAATATGTAGAATTTGGTGAACTCTGCGATTTTCATAAATATTTTATAAGTGGTCTAGGACATTGTAATAATTACGAAAATAAAGTTTTATTTTTGCGGAAACACTTAGTATAAGTTGCTAAAAATGAAGGTTCTAAATAACCCTTCATAAAGACACCTCATAAAATTTTTATGAAAATCAGAAAGTTCATCAAATTCTACATTTTTTCCCTGTGGTTTCTTTTTCCTCGATTATCGTTCATTCCTGATATGATATAGGTATTTATATAATCAGAGAAATTATGGAAGAGGTTATGTTATTAAATTTTTCGGAGAGAGTAGAATAATTCTTTATTATTCCTTCAAACTTAACTTTTTTTTCTCTAGGAACCGATCAAATTGTAGCTGCTGAAGCTTTGATACAATTGTAAGATTCAATTCTATAAAGTTTGGTGTTGATTGTGCAACACAAGTCAAGAGTGGTGATTTGTTTAAACCTTTTCAACTAGGACACAGGGCACCACCCATGATACAACTATCATGATACAACATATGTTACCTGTAAGAAACGTCTTGCTCGTACGGCCATCCTTGCATGATCCTTGCCTTGCTAACTAAGTTTAAAAAAGTTTTAACGAGACTTTACATTTGATGATAAAAAGCCAATTCCCTACCAGCGACAAATTGTTTGATAATTCATACATATCAGTTATTATTTTTTTTAAATTTCTAAAGGCAGTGGCCGCTTAGAAGTACCTAGTTACCTACCTCTCCAGTCTCCACAATCTCGTGATCGGTCATCTCGGTAATTTTCGATGAACATCGCGAGCCATATTTTTACAACTTACAATCTAGTTGAAAAAGGGAAATATAAATTGTGTTCGCCTTAGAGAGAATTAACAGTGATTAACAGTTTGTTAGAATGGCTCCTACATTATATATGATTCATGCTAGCCCTCCTGTAAGATCTGTGTTGTTATGTGCGAAAGCTTTAGGAGTGGAACTGAATTTAAAAAATGTCGATCTTCTAAACGGTGAACATTTTAAACCGGAATTTCATAAGGTATTCAAATGTATGTTTAATTAAAATAATTATAAGTATTTTAACCTAAAAGTCTACTTGAGATATTATAAAGTCAACTTGAGATATTTCTTTTCATTATCAGTTAAAAAGTGTTAAAAAGCAATTAAAATTATTTTCCAAAATATGTGTTTTCCAAAAATTGTGATAATTCTGTACAAAACTTTAAAAATGATCGAGCGCCCGAGATTTTAGAGACTTTTTTAATATTTATCAGAACACTGCAATCCGCAGGCTATTTTCAAATTTTCAACCCTTTTCACGGTTCTCCATTTCAATACTTATTTATAGTTATAATAATATACTCTACCGGTTTCGACCATTTTGATTTAACATATTTATAGATAGTTTTAAAGTTTATCATTATTTTGTTTATATTAAGATAATTTTTGTTTAAAGTATACTTTATGCTAGCACTTTTAAATCCAATTCGTTCAATCAAGCATTTAAACATATATTTAATGTGGATTTAAAAGTAACTTAATAGCAATCTTAAAACCAGTTTTTTAAGGTAAAACGGTTTTATTGAGATTTTTATTTATAGTTTTATTGACATTTTTAAGAGTTGGCCATTTTGTGCTGAAAGCGGTTTTATTGCGACCTTAAAGCTTTCTTTAAGATCAATTGGTTTTTATATTAGTTTTAAGATTCTTCTTTAAGATCAATTGGTTTTTATATTAGTTTTAAAATATAGTTTTAAAGCACCCTTGAAGTACGTAATAAGTTTGATGTAACTTGGGATAATGCCGGTATTGAAAATAATGCTATATATGAGCCACGGTAGCAAAGTGTATTATTGTCTCGAATCCATTAAAGGACCTGGATCATAATAACTCACTTTTCTACCTTGGCGCATAATTACTATTACATTTTATATGAGCCACAATTTATTTATATTTTAATATCTAGTATTGGATTCTTTTTAGATTAATCCTCAACACACAGTACCAGTCTTGGATGATGATGGGTTTATATTAGTTGATAGCCATGCTATTATGACTTACCTTGTATCTAAGTATGGAAAAGATGATTTCCTGTATCCAAAGGATATAAGGCAAAGAGCAATTATTGACCATCGTCTACATTATGACTCCGGTGTTTTTTTTGCAAGAGCTTTGATAATTTCGGTTAGTTACCAATTTAATAGTATTTGTCCACGACAATCCTATAAAACTTTAATTATACATGCGCTTCCTCAAGTATAATGTTACCTACTATTCACTGTAAGCTATGGCGTCACAACAGCACGTAAGTCTAAACTTGGTGCGAAAATATTCTTTTTATATTTTGCACTTATAAAAATCTTCATTATAAAACGCATTTGCGTATCGTAATGTAGCTTTTACGCACGCAAATTTTTGTTTTAAATGGTTGGCGACATGAATGAAGTATCTAATGACAAGACTATTGACAATGACATTTGTGGCTAATAGGAATTTATTAATTTTATATTGTTCTTTAAGAAAGTATTTGTGAATATGAATATCATCTTTTACTTATATAATATATTATTATCGGTGTTTTATTCACTTTAAAATATTTTAAAACATTAAAATTTTATAATTTAAATGTCAAAACTGTCAAATGTTATAAATTATACAGTGCTACCGACATACTTTTTACAATCAAAATTTTGATAATTACATAAAAATAATAAATTAATTTAAAAAATGATAAAATGGCAAAATATAAAAAATATTATAAACAACATATTTCATATGGCTGTTGTGACACTCGTTCTTAAATTTGAACCCGTGTCATAACAGAATTCCATATGAAATGCGTTTTTTAATATACTATTATATTTTTTTACACAGTATTGTTTGATTTTTAAGTTTGTATGTAACTAATACATATTTTAGGATAAAGGTATATTTATTATTGTGCCAAATTTATTAAATCCAATTTAATAAAATGTAAATGTATTAAACTAAAATAGGTATAACCTTATAATATACTTATGTAGATGCAAACATCACTATTAATATCAGCAAATAAACAGTATAATTTAAGTATTTATGTAGTATTAACGTCGACTAACAATGCTAATTTTTCATTATAAAAAAAGATTTTTTTATAATTACAGTAAATTTTCTTTGACAGTCGTGGACAAAGTGTAGTACCTATTTTACGCACATATGGCTATTATTGTTTATTTTTCAGAAAGGAATTGTTTTTGAAGGAGATAAAGAACCTAATCCAAGGTTTCTAGCACTATTAGAAGATGCTTACAAAGTAACCGAAGAATTTTTGGAAAAATCCAAATTTGTTGCTGGCGATCATTTGACTGTAGCCGATTTTTCATATGTTACAACAATTTCAACTTCTAATGTATTTTACTCTTTCGACGAATCAAAGTATCCCAAAATTGCTGCTTGGTTGAAGGAAATGAAATTGTTGCCCTATTACGAGGAAGCCAACCAATATGGATTAAATATTTACGTTAAGCTTTTAAAAACAAAGCTAATTGAAAATAATAAATAAAATATTAACAAGCCTTTGTTAAATTTTTGAATCTGAAAATATATTTTTAATGTGTATTCTTAAACAAATTTATTTTTTTGATCTGTATATAAGGTAAGTACACAAGTATTATAAATGTATGGCTAAAAGCTTTTTCTACTAGCGAACGGAAAATTCCAGTTTGCCTTGCTCATTTTAGCCTTGAAAACTATTCCGTATGCTAGTAGAAAAAATAGTAAACGTAGCACATGCGTAATGTGACTTTTGCACACACGATTGCAGTAAAAGTATCAGTTTCCTCACTAGTAGTTGGTAAACTACAATTTTGTTAGCATGCTTTGCCAGGCCGTCTCTTTTATCCATTGTTTCCTCGATGGTTTCATAATTGATTTATTATTATTTTAACTGTCCTATTTGGGATATATTCAATAACAGAATATTAAGTTTGGAGAACGGTAAAGGGTTATTAGCGATCGAAGACGATTATTACATTACAAGTATTTTAAATTTATCTTATAATAGGAAAACGTCCACTGGAGCCGCCACTGGTGACCACGCAAATTAAAATATGCGTATACCTATATATAAAACGTGTCCGCGTTTGACAGAATTAACAGTTTGTTGCAATGGCTCCTACCTTATACATGAATCATTTTAGCCCTGCTGTAAGATCTGTGTTGTTATGTGCAAAAGCTTTAGGCCTAGAACTGAATTTGAAAAATGTCGATCTTCTAAACGGTGAACATTTACAACGGGAATTTCTAGAGGTACTTTATACTTTATAGCATTTTTAGGCTTCATTAAAACCAATATAAAAAGATAGAGAAATTTTTCTTTAGTATTATGGGTATATTCATATTATAATGATTTAAGATTACCTATATTTTAGAAATAAAATATAAAATTGTTTATTTTTAAATTTATTGTACTAACATTGTCCATCTTACTAACAATAATAAAAAACTCTTCGTTTTAACGTAAATTCCAAGTTTATTTGAAAAAATCAGGTTTTTATTCTCATATTTTGCTTCAAGCAAACAAAATATAACTTAAATAATATGTCAATCTGACGATGCTAATTCAAGCGAAACGCCTGTCATTGTGATTTAAAACCAGAGTACGTGTACTCTGTAACAGAATAGAAAGGAAATTTCTTTCTATGTTAGGAACACAAAACAGTCTAACCCACAAAACAATCTAAAGTCTGGGATGTTAGACTGTTAGACTGTTTTGTGTTCCTAACATAGAAAGAAATTTCCTTTCTATTCTGTTACAGAGTACACGTACAGATTTTTTCAATTAAACTTGGAAGTTACGTTAAAACAAAGAGTTTTTTATCATTCTTAGTGTTTATTTTTATTATTTTTTATCAAAAGTAATTAGAAATTATACAATTAACATCGGTATCAAAAACAATTGCTCAAACTTTGCATTGTTTATTGTTCTTAGTAAGATGGACTTCCTCAATAAATTTAATTCACATTTTATTTAAGATATACTTTCACATAGTAAGGGTTAGTACAATAAATTTCAGTTTATTTATTTTTTAAAATACTCAAAAACTACCTATTAATCTCTATTGTTTACAATTTACAAGGTAGGTATGCAGTTTCGATTTCTCAAAAAAATTGAATACATACCTACCTATTAAAATAACAATTTTCGGTTACATTTTCATATAAAAATTACCTTTGAATTCAAATTTGCATAATTACTCATAAACTTTACTAATATTTTAAGGTCAAAAAGTTTACCTAAATAAAAAAATATACTATAACGATAAGGTTAGATTTAACTAAAAAAAGAAATTGTCTTATAATACAATACACATAAAGAGTTAACTAGCTGTACCATAAAAACATAATACGGTACATACGGTTACTAAGTACCTAGTATCGGTTAACATAAAAGTATACATTCTAAGTTTTCCTAATATTTCTACAAACAATTAAATAATTTCAATAATAAATGATAAACAGAAGTCAACTTTAATATCTACATAACTCTATCTATAATAAGAGTATAAGTATATAGAATGTTGTTACTATGAAACATATCTAACGTATATTACATTATTACTGCGTGCGTCCTTGGCCTAATAATGTTATCAGTGTTGCCAGAGATTTTCCGAAAAATATACTATGCTTTGATGAAAAATGTACCAGGTTCGATGGTACAGAAACAGTGTTGTCAATGTTGACAGATAAAATCAATCAGTAAATAACTAAAAACTAAATTAGCTAAACATTGTTACAGGTATATACAATAAAAACTGTTGACTAGAAATTTGAAAGAAATTTTCATTTTTAATAAGGATTGAGAATTCAGAACAATAAACAACTAAAAGTTAATACAACCTTTTAGTTGTTTATTGTTCTGAATAACATGAATTTTCACACAGTAAGGGTTAGTACCATAAATTTCATTAAGGATTGAGAAGGCTAATGTAAACTAGTCTCCGCCACATTGTTTTCTAACCACACGTTCACATTATTTTTTTACCATTTATTAAAGGGCATAACCACGCTTCAATTACTCTAAACACGAAAAAAAATTAAATAATAAAATATATATATGGACGAAAAAGTAAGGTTATAAACCGAATGTGGTAGAAAGTAGTTGACCTGTCCGCCGCCCTAGCGCTAAAATCTTAATTTGACATCCCCATATTAGGAAAAGTTTTTCTTGGAAGTTATTAAATTTAGTACAATTGTACCAGCTCTGGCAACACTGAATGTAATTTATCTGCTGTCGAGTTGTTTTTTTGAATGGTACCTCTCCTCTCATAGAAGGATATTTATTTGTGGACAGGATGTTCATATAAAAAAATATATAAGAATGTGAAAAAATAATTAGTTAATAAGTTAATGTTAATTTTAACTAGAAAAAATTGTTTAAGAATTTATAAATAAATCACAAAGTCGATGAGCATATATTTTCTAAGAAATCTGTCTCTAAAATAGAACTGGTAATAGTATATTAAATAACGCATTTCATATGGAATTCTGTTATGACACGAGTTCAAGTTTAAAAAACGAATCGCGAAGCGATGAGTTTTTTAAAGAACGAGTGTCACAACAGCCATATGAAATAAGTTGTTTATAATATTTTTTATATTTCGCACTTATAAAAATCTTCATTATAAAACGCATTTGCGTATCGTAATGTAACTTTTACGCACGCAAATTTTTGTTTTAAATGGTTGGCGACATGAGTGAAGTATCTAATGACAAGACTATTGACAATGACATTTGTGGCTAATAGCAATTTATTAATTTTATATTGATCTTTAAGAAAGTATTTGTGAATATGAATATCATCTTTTACTTATATAATTTATTATTATTGGTGTATTATTCATTTTAAAATATTTTAAAACATTAACATTTGATAATTTAAATGTCAAAACTGTCAAATGTTATAAATTACACAGTGCTACCGACATACTTTTTAAAATCAAAATTTTCGTAATTTACATACAAATAAATAATTAATTTAAAAAATGATAAAATGGCGAAATATAAAAAATATTATAAACAACTTATTTCATATGGCTGTTGTGACACTCGTCCTTTAAAAAACTCATCGCTTCGCGATTCGTTTTTTAAACTTGAACTCGTGTCATAACAGAAATCCATATGAAATGCGTTGTTTAATATACTATTTTATATCTTGCCATTTTATCATTTTTTAAATTAATTTATTTTTTTTATGTAATTACGAAAATTTTTATTTTAAAAAGTATGTTGTTAGCACTGTGTAATTTATAACATTTGACAGTTTTGACATTTAAATTATGAAATGATAATGTTTTCAAATATTTTAAAATGACTAACACACCAATACTTAATAATATATTATATAAGTAAAAGATGATATTCATATCCACAAATACTTTTTTAAAGAACAATATAAAATTAATAAATTGCTATTAACCCACAAATGTCATTGTCAATAGTCCTGTCATTAGATACTTCAATCATGTCGCCAACCATTTAAAACAAAAATTTGCGTGCGTAAAAGTTACATTACGATACGCAAATGCGTTTTATAATGAAGATTTTTATAAGTGCAAAATATAAAAAATTAATTATAGGTGTTAAATAATGGTATAAGATAAATAATGACAAAAATTTTATTTGGATACTGAAAATTATTTTTAAAAGTAACTGAATATACCGTCGTTGTTTTGCACTTGATATAAATATCTATTTTTAAAGCATTTGTTATATCTCAAGACCCATGAATTTATTCGATTAAACTAAGTGTTTTTGTTAATAAATCAATCAATCAACTTTTTCAGAATGAAGCTTGATTAGTTATGTTTGTGTTTCTACTTATTACCATGGTTACGCATTCGAACATAAGGTCATAAAAGCGATTGCGAAATTAATGCATTTTCATAGAGTGTTGTCAATAGAATAATCTAAAAAAAAAATGGATGATATCAATTATTTAAGAGGGGCGTCAAAAATGTGACAGCTGAAAACGGGTGGCAAGCCTGAATTGTACCCAAAATTTCAATCATTTTGTAAACAACAAATCTAAAGAACTCCTTAAAATTACGTGTTCAAATTTTAACAGGATGTAGCTTAGACCTTTCTCTAGGAGATAAGGTTTTTTAGTTGAGTTTTATATTGTAATAAAAGAAATATTGGCGTTTAAGTGATGGTATGTTTTGAAAAAGTTTGACAATTTGTGATCACGAATTTTAACGCCAGAAGCTTAACTCCTAAAGAAAGCATAGAGAATGCGACTAGCAAAATATAAAGTTAAAGAAAGGTATATTTTTTGAGATTTGTTGCACGCAAAATTTGAATATTGCACTAATCTGTCAATTTAGTTCAACAGTTTTGGTGGCGCTTTTTTCAAAGACGTATGTCGATTCTAATTCTCCAAATCCAAACTTCACTCAACATAACCAACCTAACCTTATCTCTCGTTTATAACGTCAAAATATATTAATTTTAGTGTTTTGCTTTTAAATATATAATTGTCTATATTAATATTCGTTTATAAGTTACCAGAAGTTAAAAAAAATTAATTTCAAAGTATATTTTCACAATTTGCGTTGGTTTTTACATCGTTTATAGCATTATCCAACTGATATTTGCAGTGTTATTGTTGATGGAATTTAGTGTTATGAACCGTTGTTATTTCCTAAATTACTTTTTACTTAAACACAATTGTCTTATTTTAGTCGAATGGTAAAAATGTGAGTTTTGAGAGACCTGATTTTTCTTTATACTTTTTTTCATCTTTAAGTTACCTAATCATTATCTTATATCTTTATTTGTTAAATAACATAAACCCAACCTAATAAGGGATTTACATTTATAAATTAAAACCACATATGTAAATATTAACAGCAAAGTGTTAAACTGTTTTTCTAAATAGGCAGGATAATAATGTCCACAAAGTAAGGGTTTCTACAATATTTATTTACATGTTCAAAATGTATAAATAAAATACATTTCTCTTTAGACAATGTGAAGAATTAAAATTTACAGTCAAATATGTAAAATTTTTATCAAAACAGTTTTACAAATTTGGGATGGATACTTCTGTTATCTGTTATATCATCCATGGCAATATCATCTTTACATTCAGCATATCCTCAAAACAAAACAAAAAGTTTGCAAAATATAATTTTTTTTCAAACTTATACTCACAAAGGGTACATATCCCCTTTACCATTGAAAGTTTGTTGGTAAATGATAAAACAGACCAAAGGGTTCCATATTCATGTCAGAACAAAGTTCATATCTATCCATAATATCGTGAACTGGGTACATATAAATATAAGTATAAATATAACCCAACCTGTTTTTCTAAATAGGCAGGATAATAATGTCCACAAAGTAAGGGTTTCTACAATATTTATTTACATGTTCAAAATGTATAAATATAATAGATTTCTCTTTAGACAATGTGAAGAATTAAAATTTACAGTCAAATATGTAAAATTTTTATTAAAACAGTTTTACAAATTTGGGTTGGATGCTGGATACTTCTGTTATCTGTTATATCATCTTTACATTCAGCATATCCTCAAAACAAAACAAAAAGTTTGCAAAATATAATTGGTTTTTCAAACTTATACTTACAAAGGGTACATATCCCTTTTACCATTGAAAGTTTGTTGGTAAATGATAAAACAGACCAAAGGGTTCCATATTCATGTCAGAACACAGTTCATATCTATCCATAATATGGTAAAAAAGAAAAACATAAAACATTTACTGGTTATTTACTATTAATATGCAGATGTTATTTAGTAATGTTTAGAATGTAATTGAACCCTAAAATAAACATTTGTATTTTAAAACACATAGTAGCTGCAGCATTGATGTAGCCTATAAGGGTCCAGATTCAATGTTTTTGAAGAAAGAGTTCTAAAAAATAAAAGATTAGAATTAAAATAAAAAATTATTAATTATTTATTATAAATAGAATAAAACCTGCATAGGCAGTTACTTGAGGTCCAAAGTTTTTGAGGAAACATTTCTATAAAATAAAATATAAAATTATTCATAAATTTACTAACTCACTTACAAATTTTGTCAGTCTTCTTACTATCAAACAAATAAGACCTGCGTAGGCAGTTACTTGAGGTCCAAAGTTTTTGAGGAAACAGTTCTATAAAATAAAAGATTAAAAATAAAATATAAAATTTTTCATAACTTTGCTAACTCACTTAAAAATTTTGTCAGTCTTCTTACTATCAAACGAATACAACCAATGTAGGCAGTTACTTGAGGTCCAAAGTTTTTAAGGAAACAGTAGCGTAGGTGCATTTTAAAAACCATGGATTTATTTCTCCAACAATTTAATCATCTAATCATAGATGAAATAACATATATGGTTACCAGAAAAAGTATAAATATTGCTAAAAATAGCATTTTTAGGACATTTTTGAAATACTTTAGAAAAGTAGTAACCTATTGAATCTTGTAGAAATATTTTGTTTACCATACTCCACCTAATAAAGTACTCAAAAATTAATCAAATAGTTTGAATTTAAAAAAAGATACTAATATTCTTCCTGGTCTATCCTAGTATTTAAAGTAGACAAAGGATGGCTCAAAGGACGAGTAGCATTAACACTTCTCTGAGATGCCCTAGTAAAGCCTCTTGTATGAACTCAAAAAGGTATAGGTAGGTACTCAAAAAGAAGAAAATTCATATATCTAATATGCAAAATACCTATATCAATACACCTTTTAAAACTAAATTTGATATTTAGATCTCAATCATAGATAATAAAATAAATAATACCTACCTATTAATTGCAAAAAAATTAAACCAGAAAATAAACAAATTAAAACTTACCTCTTATCACTTCTGATTACTATATGGAGAGTGCTTTCAAATGTAAATAAAATATGGATCTTTATAAAATAAAGATTTTTTCATTTGTGTGAAAGATACCAGTAAAAAAATTATTACAATCCTATTGGATACATTTTAATTTCAATTGATTGCACCAAGTATGGGGTTGACATTTTTGAAATATAATTAATAGCCATAATTTAATGATACAATTAGTTTTATTAAGATATACCCATAACATTAACAATTATGTTTAGTCGAGTGTTTAGTACTTGCAAGAGTATTGTTGGCCAATCGCTGATAGTCAGCTTATCCCACTTCTTTAGGTATCTTAAAAACAGGTGCACAAAGTGTATTTCTATAGATACTAGATTGGTTAGTTATTATCGTAGGTTATTGAAAACATGGAAATATTTTTTTCTTGCACCACATTCTCAAAATAAAAATAAACTATAGGTAAGCTTTATTGTAGGGTGTGCTTTACTTTGTACTCCATTTTTCATTAAATCATGGATCTGGGTGGTAGTTTAGGAATGTCCAATACTCTAAAAAATAAATGATATTTATTTATTTAGGCAGTAAATAATTAACAAGGTACTTACTTGAAGTCATATTGAAGACAGACTAACCTGTTAATGTTTACAAACATTATAGTAACAGTTTTGCAATAATCATCAAACGTTTTGGAAAAGTATTTAAATTTTTCCCCACAAAATATATTCTCAAAATTTACATCTACTTCAACACCTTCAAATAATACATCCATCAGAAAGTAAATAAACTGATCAAACTATAACCTCGTTTAATTTTGCATTGTTGCCAATCATAGATATTAATGATATTATGCCAATACATTTCAATATCAATTTTAAAAAAGGTATAATTACATACTTTCCACTTTATTTCAATTTTTCTTTAGACCATGTTGATGTGTGCATATTCAGAAACCGTAATATGTTTTTATTATGTTTAATATATTTATTCTAATAAATACCTTAATTAGTAAGGGTTAGTACCAGAGCTGGGTAGTATACGGATACAATATCCGGATACTTTTTATGTATCCGAAAGCTGTATCCAGATACTTTTTAAATTTTGTACCCGGTATCCGTATCCGTGACCAAATTTTAAAGTATCCGGTATCCGGATACTGTTTTTGATATTCGGATACTTTTAAATATTATTTATTGCCCTCCTATAATGCACCTAACGTAGGCACAACACTGCCCTTCCTTTAATTCAGATGTGTCTAATATGTTAAATCCCATTTTTTGTGCTGATCACCGTTATAATACCTATATTATTATATTCTAATGGAGCTTTGTTTTTACCTATAAATCAGTTATAAAGATTCATAAGTACGTTATTTATTTTTTATATTTTCTATATCTCTCTTTTCAAGAACCCCTTTGTACCCTGTATTTATAATTATTAGAAGAAATTCTTTTTCGGATTATAATAAAGGACATTAATCCTAATATTTATATTTTTATTTTAGAGTACCTACAAGTACAAATAAGTACACCCCCTAAAAAGTTTGAAAACTCGGCTGGTCCGACGCTGGCCAAATTCAATATCAAAAGCTCAGGCAGTGACACGAAAAAGTTTTTCGGTAGCTCATCAGTAAATGTATTTTTCCTACGACCACATATGAAAGTGCTAGATTGCACACTTATTTGTACTTAAGAAAGTAGCTAATATCAATACACGTATTGAAAAGTAAATATCAATACACGTATTGAAAAGTAAAAAAATATAGTTCTATGATCTGTGACATTTACGTCAAATTTATCAACAGTAAAAACACATGAATGTCAAAGCAAGGACCATTTAATTTTTTTTTTAAATCTTCCTTGTATCAAATATTGTATGGTAATTGCCAAATTTTTTTGTATAAAGTAAGATTAAAGAATAAAGTTTCTTATAGGTTTTTAAATTTTTAAAAAATAAACATATTTTTATTCAGTATTATTATTTTTATAAAAACACTTTTAGAAAGAAGAACAGTTTATTCTTCTTTTTTATATTGTGTTTATGTTCCGTGCATGTATCGAATGTGGATTTTTGAAGTTATGTTTGTGTTTATGTTTACAATTATCTTTGCGTCTATTATTATTACATTACTTTTCAATTAATTTCACCAACTGACCATTTTACTTTTAATTTTTATAGAGCCCACAAAAAAATCAAAATGTCATTTAGCTAATAAAGAATTTTGATGTGAATTCCTGAGAAAAGGTGGTTATTTGATTTTAATTAATTATATTTCCATGCAATATATAAACTCGTTTAAATCCTAATTTTTAACATGACTAACAATTAATAGTTATTTGTATGCTAAGGCCGCGAAATACCTCTTTAACGTACCGAAAGAACAGTTATCGCCGAGGCCGCTTGCGGCCGAGGCAAGATAATCTTGAGGTCGTTAAAAAGTTTCGCGGCCATGGCATACACACTATTTTTCGTGCAATCGTTAAAATTATTAAAATAGATAGTTGTAAATAAATATATTATTGCTCTAAAATCAACAGCATTTCAATTCATTTAACAATATCACCGTGTGCTATGGAAATGATATGTTTCAATATATATTTTGACAGTTCTTGTCAAAACGCAAAATGTCTGATACTGATAGCGATATTTCAGTACCTTCCACTCCTCCGGAACTCAAAAGCGTTGTAAATTCGGCGCTTTCCGTTTTAATACCCGAAAAATCTAAACGGCAGTACGAAAAATGTTACGGCGAGTTTAAAGATTGGTGTGACAAACAGAATGTTAAGACGATGTCTGAAAACATTTTATTGGCTTATTTGATGCAGAAATCAAATGTTGTAAAAAGTTCAACTTTATGGAGCATTTATTCCATGCTGAAGTGTATGCTGAACATACGAGACAATATCGACATCAAGCAGTTTTCAAAATTAGTACCATTTCTGAAAAGAAAAGCAGTAGGTTATCGAGCAAAAAAGTCTAAAGTATTAACGCGTGAGCAAATTGATACATTCCTGAAAGAAGCTAATGATGAAAAAAATAATCCTTGTCTTTGTAGTATTTTAGAAATGTCAAATTTGGAAGTGACGTTTGGTTTCGCGGCCGTTGCTATGGGTAACGGCCGCGAAATTAAATTTCGCGGACTGTGCTGAGAACGCGAAATACTGACTTCGCGTGCGATTGCACGAAAAATAAATTTTATAAATAAATTTAAAATATTTATTATAATAAGATATATTGGGGTCGTAGGAAAAATCATGTACACAACGCGTTGGAAAGTGTATTTCTTGCACTCGTTACGTTTCCGCACTCGCCACTACGCGGCTCGTGCTAAACTTCACTTGTGCGTAATACTTCACTTTCCACACTCGTTATGTAATATACTATTTTCCTACTACCACATATGAAAGTGCTAGTTTGCACACTTATTTGTACTTAAGAAAGTAGCTAATATCAATACACGTATTGAAAAGTAAAAAAATATGATGATCTGTGACATTTACGTCAAATTTATCAATATAGTAAAAACACATAAATATCAAAGCAAGGACCATTTAATTTTTTTTTAAATCTTCCTTGTGTCAAATATTGTATTGTAATTGCCAATACAAATTTTTCTGTATAAAGTAAGAATAAAGAAAAAAGTTTCTTATAGGTTTTTAAATTTTTAAAAAATAAACAAAGTTTTATTCAGTAAGTATTATTATTTTTATAAAAACACTTTTAGAAAGAACAGTTTATTCTTCTTTTTTATATTGTGTTTATGTTCCGTGCATGTGTCGAATGTGGATTTTTGAAGTTATGTTTGTGTTTCTGTTCACAATTATCTTTGTGTATATTATTATTATTATATTACTTTTCAGTTAATTTCACCGACTGACCATTTTACTTTTAATTTTTATAGAGCCCACAAAAAAATTAAAATGTCATTTAGCTAATAAAGAATTTTCATGTGAATTCCTGAGAAAGGTGGTTATTTGATTTTAATTAATTATATTTCCATGCAATATATAAACTCGTTTAAATCCTAATTTTTAACATGACTAACAATTAAAATAAATTTTATAATTAAATTTAAAATATTTATTATAATAAGAAATATTGGGGTCGTAGGAAAAATCGTGTACACAACGCGTTGGAAAGTGTATTTCTTGCACTCGTTACGTTTCCGCACTCGCCACAACGCGGCTCGTGCTAAACTTCATTTGTGCGTAATACTTCACTTCCTTTTTAAAAAAGTATCCTAGGAAGTATCCGGATACTTGTATCGGAATAAATTTTTAAATGTATCCGGATACATTTTGAGTATCCGGTATCCGGATACTTTTTTTCAGTACCCGACCCAACTCTGCTTAGTACAATAAATTTCATTTATTAATTATTTGTTAGGTATGCCGAAATCTTATTTTATTTTTTTTATTTTAAATCCTAAAAACAATTAATTTGTTACGCCTATGAAACACAACTAACTTCCAAAATATATCCAAATAGGAAATTATAAAAATTATACAGGTATTTTCATCTGTTTATGGTCTCAAGGTCAAATGTTTGTGTATGTCGTGAAAATATTCAAAGATTTACGAAGCAAAATTCATATTTTCATCTCTGTCTAAGACAAAGAAAGTCAACAAGCTCTAAAAATATTCAAATTTATAATAAAAATACTAATTTGAAACCACTATCGCCATCTACTCTACATTCTTGTAATTTAAAAATAACCAGATTTTTCACTAAATTCAGGCAGTCTTACCAAATTAGAAACGCCCCTCTTAAACAGCTTTCGTTAAAAGATTGACGGTTTTCGATTGGTTTATATTATGAGGGAAATAATCTCATAAAAATTAAACAATTTCTGTACGTTTATAAAAATAATAATAATAAAAAAATATTTATAAGTTAGGTACCAATAAATAATTTAGTATATTACATAACTAGTGTGGAAAGTATTACGTACGAGTAAAGTTTAACACGAGCCGCGTAGCGGCAAGTGCGCAAATGTGCAAGAATAACACTATCCAGCGCGTTCTGTACACGATTTTTCCTGCGATCCCAATATTTCTTATAATAATTCTTATCTTTATTTATAAAATTTATTTTAATTATTAGTCATGTAAAAACTTAGAATTTAAACAAACGAGTTTAGATATTGCATGGGAATATAATCAATTAAAATCAAATTACCACCTTTCTCATTTATTTGCTAAATGTAATTTTTTTTTTAGTGGGCTCCATAAAAAGGTAAATAAAATGGTTATTGGAACAGTTGGTAAAATTAATTGGAACGTTATGTAGGTATTAGTAATGTACCTATTTTGAACATTTTTATTTACGTTTAACTCCTATTGTATGCGCCAATCACCCCTATGTACAACTTCTAGCGCTAAACACACAAACAATTAAGTGCAACTATGTGCAACAGGCTCTCATAGTAATATTAGCTTGTAATATACAAAAATTCATAATAAATTTAGCAGATACAAAACATATCCACAGGGTTTTATTACCCAATTTTTCACCCGCAGTTCTCTATTTTTTGTTGTTTCTGTCATATCCATAGTACCTATACTCAAATTGCACCTATTAAAATTTCAATGCAATTTTTAAGACAGTAATACGGCATTCATAAGACACCTAAAAACACACTTCTATTAGTAAAGCGGACTATTTTACCTTGGAACTAAAAGTAACTGTATAGGTAAGTGCATATTTGGTTGCGTAGATAATGCAACGCACACAATTATTTTATAAAAGTAATAATTTGACATTTATTTTACCAAAAGATAATATTTCTTGTTCAAATTGAACAAACCAAGGTTTCGTAATAGACCTTATTGAATACTCATGCGCATATATTTTTGAATTTTACCCTTCTACTGCTAAACTATGACCACTACCTAAATGAAAAAACCTTTGTAGCTGTCAAAAGCTAGCTTCTAATTGCCGGATTGACCCGGCAACTCTTTTATTTTTATTAGTGCGTATAACAATAAAAATACTGCGATAGTCCAAAAAAACAAAATACAGATCCACTGAAAAAAATAAACAATGAACTAACCTCCTTATGGTCTTAAGCATAATAATTAATATACGGATTGATAGGCTTGCCAATACAATTTTATAAGGGGCACGAACATTTAAGGGGAACTACGAGAGTGGGAGTTGGTTCGCGCATGAGTATTACATTTGAGCCATTAACGTTTGACATCAGTAATTGTCACAGGAGGCGCCTATGTTTTTATTGAATCGTAGATCTATGAAAATGATTCAATCGCTGTTGTCGAACCGTGCCTTATAATAGCAATCACAGGGGACGAAGTGTTTGCGTTTGTACTTTCCTTCAAAAATAGTCGGTTTTTTATACGGAAATTAGTACGTAAAATGTAACTTTTTGTAGAGATAACTTAAAATCAATAAAACATAAATTACAAAAGCCTACTAACAATTAACAAAATATACCGAAAACGTTTTGTAACTTCTTTTAATGTATCTCTTATTTATTAAAGTATTAATCACAGCTATAATTTATGTTAAATTTTCGATTAGAGAATAATAATTATTCAAAGTAATAAACATCGCAATAGGTTTTTGGAGTTCAATTGTTTCAATCCAATTTGACATTTTGTTCAAAAAAACTAATTCTTGTGAGTTTTAAAATTGCATCTTCTATCACATTTCATTTTGATAGAGAGTTGTTTATTCTTGATTTTAGTAATTTTTACAAAAAAAATTGATATACTGTATAAAATATTGGTCTGTAATTTTCTATTTTATTAGTGTTTCCACTTTTCTAAATGGTTTTATGAGACCAACAACTTAAAAATAAGAGGTGTAGTCTATAATTTAAAACTAGAAAAATATTTTTACTCGCCCCTCTTAGGTTTAGAATCGTTTCCAAACCATCCTTAACCGTTTTCTAAAGAAGAAAACAACTACACACAGAGAAATACATGCTGAAAATTAAGCAAAAAATAAGCTTGCTTGTTTTTGAGCCAAGCACGCCACAATCTTTATTTAAGAAATTTTTAAGCACGCATGCTAAAAAATCGTCTCGAAATTAGTAATTAAAGTAAGCACAAAAAATCTTAAATTAAGTATGTACCTTCTTATTTAATGCTTAAAATAAACATCTTGCACGTTTGATTTAAGTATTAAAATTCTTATTTCAAGATTATGCACGATCTTCATACAAGAATGTAGTGCTTAACTTGAGTTTGTTTATTCTTATCTTGTATTAATAAAAAGAATGATACGTGCTTGATTTAAGTATGAACATTCTTGTTTTAAAAACGATACCTGTGTTTTATAAGTGTGATCATACTTAAATCAAGCATGTCTATTCTGTATTTAAGTATGCTGTGTGCTAAATGATAGTATACTATTTCTTGTTCTAAGAACTAATTCATTCTTAATTCAAGTATATGTATGCTGCATTTAAGCATGCAGCATACTTAGAGACAGTATGTTACTTCTTAATCGAAGAATTAATTTATTCTTAATTTGATATTGTAGAAATCTTAAATTAAGCATCATTATGCTTAGTTTGAGTATTAGCTGGGTTTAATTCGGGATGCTTAAATAAAGCACATTTGTTCTTGTTCTAAGTATTCGTAATACCTACTTATTTAATAATAAATAAATAAAAATTTCATACAGCAAAGGCATAAATAAATCCAGTAAGACGTTGTAGGATTAATGAAAAAAGTGTAATCGATAAATAAATCTTTTATTAAAAATTAAAATAAATAAAACAATAAACAAAACAATTCTCTTCTAAAAACAAATTTTTACATTACAGTTTGTCCCTAAAGAGTGTAATAAATTCATTATTTCCTATAAATTAAACATATTTTCAAAAAACCTGAAACACATCTTAAACAATCTACTTTTCCTATATAAATTCTAGGGGTTAATCACCTTACTGCTCGAGAAAAGAAGTGCCTATGCTGCAATTAAAAAAAATGGGTCCCTCGCCAAAAAAACATTGAGGTGTGCGTGCATTTCTAGTTTAAATCTGAGGAAACTAAGAAAAGGGGGGTGTACTACCGCTCACCTGAAAAAAAATCTTACTTACCTCAAATATCTCCTCAATATCGCATGGTGCTGATGCTGGAGCTGCTATAATTAGAAAACGCAACTCGTTCTGTTTCGACCTAAAAGTCAAAATTTGTTTAAACATTTCTAAAATAAACATTACTACCTTACGCTCTAAACTGTCTGTCTGGATTTTATACGGTCTGCTAGTTCTGATGAGGAGAACAAAGCATCTATATCGCTATCCTCGATAACCGAAATATGCCAAACAGTTAGCTTTAATCCTGCAAAATTATAATTATATTAATTGTTAATTTATAAATGTATACTTAAAAAACTATTTTCAAATAATTTACCAAAATCCAATACAAGCAGTCAAAAAATTACTTATAACATTACATGACTTAGATTCATGATAAAAGTGTATAACTATTTATAATACTTACACTAACTTTTAAAACAAAACCACCACAAATTATGCACTGTAATACACAAAATATATCGTCTGTCTAGTCGTGGAGTTAGAATATGTTGTAAGAGGGGGTTAAAAAGTGGGATAGTACCAACTAGAAACTGACGGTTATACGTGCTTAAAATCAAGAAGTTTCATTCTCAATTTCAGCACGCACTATCAATATAAGAAGGCCGCATACTTAACAAAATTCTTAAAGGAAAGGCCGTTATCCATACTTAAAATAAGAATTTACTTTTAGTTTAAGAATTCTTATTTTTCAAATTAAGAATGTTTGTGCTTATTTGTAGCTTTTAATCCAAAAATTGAGCATGGCAATGTTAATTTAAGAATGTCAGGATTCAAATGAAGAATATTTTTTCTTAAACTAAGAATTAGGGTCGTGCTTCATTTTAAATGCACATTGAATATACAGCCTTTTTATTTTGTGTAACCAATCACGGTTTAAATAATAATAAATTTGAAATCAGTTAAACAGTTGTCCACGCCCACATCTTCACTTAGTTTGGAACCCTCGATAATAAATGTTTGTTTGGGATTAAAATCCCTTTTTTTATTATATCAGTGCAAAAATGCGAAAAAAACTTATTTATTCGGGACATGACCTACCCTTGTAAATAAACTTAATACCCCAAAACCATTAATGTAGGCGTTTTAAAAATTCCCATTCCTTTGTTGTTTAAGAAGGGCGTTTTTATAACTTCGGTAGGTAAACGAAGTTCACATTTAACATGTATATGCTATTCTAAAGCCGACTGTACTTGCTGGGCTAAATGGCCCACCGTGAATATCTAATCTTGTTTAATGTTTTTGGATACCATCCAATCCTGGAGTTTTTTTTTTAATTTTTTATATTAGAGTAATTACTTTATTTTCACTACATGCATTTAAGTACATTGAACTGATATTTTGATTAGCTATTTCTATAAGTGACTTGATAAAAGCCAATATTATCCACTTTTTCCTAATTTTGTTTTTATTATTAGTTTTTCCTTTAATTTGTATCGTATTATTATTAATAAACAGATTTAATTTTTTTAAACTATGTTCTATCAATATACTCAAATTAACGCTTTCTGTTGATATTTTATCCTAGGTTCCTTTTTCAAAATCTCGTATTAATTTATTATATTTTATGAAGTTTTTAATATTATAGAAAATTTGTTTAATTTTTATATAATCATCATCATTAAAATGTAATATCACTGGTGGGTTATCGGTAATGAAATAATTCAATACCTAAGAAATGGAATACATTATTTCTTCATGGTTATTATCAAATATATGATCTTAGCAAGTTTTACTGACAGCCCTGTTTATAGAGTACAACAAAGTTGTGGGTGTTTGACAAAAGAACTTAAAAAGTAATTCCTTATTAATTATTGAATTAATTGAAGTATGTTTATACCTATAAAAAAGTAGTTGCTTAAATATTGTTTTATTTCTAGCCACAGCTTTAAAACTTGCTTTTTCCCTATTGAAGAATTCAAAATATTTTAAAAAGCAAAAACTACAAATTAATATTTAAAATTATAGAACATATTATGTAATTATTATTTCTTTTTAGCTTAATCCTCAGCACACAGTCCCAGTCTTGGATGATGATGGGTTTATATTAGCAGATAGCCATGCTATTATGACTTATCTTGTATCTAAGTATGGAAAAGATGATTACCTGTATCCAAAAGACATAAAGCAAAGAGCAATTATCGACCACCGTCTTCATTATGACTCCGGTGTTGTTTTTGCAAGAGGGGTGTTAATATCGGTTAGTCAGCAATTTAAATATTTCCTGTCCTCAAAAATTTATATATAGTATTTGCGATTCTACAATTTACGTAGTTTATTTAATTTTTATAAGTTATAACTTGTCAGTTCTAGCCTAACAGTGATTTTCGTTATTGAAGTAAATTTATTGTAGTATTAATGCTATAAATTTTATGTATTGTTTATTTTTCAGAAAGGAATGATGTTTGAAGGGGATAAAGCACCTAACCCAAAACTACTAGCTCTACTAAAAGATGCTTACAATGTAATCGAACAATTTTTGGAAAAATACAAGTTTGTTGCTGGTGATCATTTGACTGTAGCCGATTTTTCTTTTGTGACATCAATTTCAACGGGTAATGTATTTTTTCCTTTCGACGAATCAAAGTATCCAAAAATTGCTGCTTGGTTGAAAGAAATGAAATCATTGCCCTATTATGAGGAAGCAAACCAAAAGGGATTAAACATCTACGCAAAGATTCTAGAAACAAAGCTAATTGAAAATAATAAATAAAATATTTAGAGAATTTGCAAAATTTTTAATCTGAATCTACTTATCTTTATTCTAAGTATACATTTCCTGGCCTCATTGTTGGGAGCAAAATCGTACTCTTCTTCGCTAGGGAGGACAAAATGTATCATCAATTTGTGTACATGACAATTGGTCCTATGATTGAATAGCTCCGTTAAGATAACAGTTCTACCTTTCTGGTAAGGTAACGGAACCTGTTAATGGACCTCGTTGGACAACAACCTCAAATAACATGCCGTTATTAAACATAAGTATATAAATATAACCTAAATATAACCTCTTTTGATCTGTTTATTGTAATGCATAACTATAAATGAACCAATTTTTGAAGAGATTGCAGAAGAATTCAAGTGAAAAGTTCTTATTTTGTAAATATATTTTAATTTTTGTTTATGGGATGAAATTAATTTAGAAAGTAGATTACTAAGAGATAGTAGAAATTATAATAGTTAAAATGCCATAATTCAAAATTTTTTGTAGATGTAGTGCATTTATGCAACATAATAAGTTCTCATTTTTCAGATGGTCAAAATTGTACCATAAGCATAAGTTTTTGCAGCATAATGAAAGGAGAAAAGATTATTCAATTAAAAATATTAAACAAAGAACTTTTAAACAAAGCTTTCAAGTTTGTTTAAAAATTCATCTTTTTTGTTTAATGACAGCTGTTTCCACTCGCGAATTATCGCACTCAGCTGTCTCGTGGGTAGTAGGCTTTTTATACTTCACGGTATGTAATATATACTATGAATATTGTATTTTTTGTTTTACTTTCTTTATTTCTTTCATGTGTAAGTATGTTTATGTGGTACCTATTTTTTCATAGAAGTAAAATTATTCACTGATAGATAGACAACAGAAAAAATAAAATAAATATAATATATAACTAAATAATTACAAACAAAATAATAATGCAAGTACATAAATTTGAACAAATTTAATTACAAAGTAATTAAAATCTCATAAATTATAAAATTAAATTACGAATTAAATGATATTAAGCTCTTATCAAAGATATTTGACAGTTGCCTTCAAAAATGACAGTGATGTATATATATTTTTTTACATCCCCCCACCTGAAGGCTGTGACAAATCCAGAAATGGATTTTCACTAGGTAATAGTTTGGAGGCTACATAATGGCTTTAAATAATTACAATGAAGTTAGAAATATACATTAAGTCTGTTCCAATACAACAGAAATCGGTACATGTATCGGTTATTTTCATTCGACCAGTTTTTTAATTCTAACTGCTGTGCTATTTTGCAAATAAACAATTAAAGGAATGGGAGTGTTGGAGCAGACCTAAAATAATATTTTTATATTTTGCCCGTATAAAAATCTTCATTATAAAACGCATTTGCGTATCGTAATGTAGCTTTTACGCACGCAAACTTTTGTTTTAAATGGTTGGCGACATGAGTGAAGTATCTAATGACAAGACTATTGAAAATGACATTTGTGGCTAATAGGAATTTATTAATTTTATCTTGTTCTTTAAGAAAGTATTTGTGAATATGAATATCATCTTTTACTTATATAATATATTATTATTGGTGTATTATTCAAATTAAAACATTAACTAAATTTATTGTATTAACTCTTACTTTTTGGAAGTCCATCTTATTTAAATTTAAATTTCAAAACTGTCAGATGTTATAAATTACACAGTACTACCAACATACCTTTTAAAATCAAAATTTTCGTAATTTACACAGAAATAATAAATTCATTTATAAAAAGATTGGTAGGCAAAATATTAAATATTATAGACAACTCGTCATAACAGAAAGCCACATGAAATTGTTTAATATAGTATTCTATTCATAGGTTCCCTTGTTATCATAATGAATAAGTTCAATTATAGACACAAATGAAAGTAATTTCGAAACAGCTGTCATTAAGATAAAAAGATCATTTTTTAATTAACCCGTGGAAGTTTTGTTGCTAAGTTATTTGTTTATTTTGTTCTTAGTAGATAATTTTTTTACAATTGGATAACATATTTATTTTAATGGCTTGTTTTTTTCCACTTTAGAAATATATTTAATCATTTGAAAATAATTAAACTGTAATTAGGTATAGGTAGGTTAAAATAGGATAAAATTATTAATTTTATCAACAATTTTATTAAACTAAAATATATTTTACTTTTGGTGCAGCTAATAAGAAATATAAGTAGTACCTATATACTAAGAACAATAAATAACTGAACGGTTGAACTAAACTTCCACTATTTATTCGCAAACGTATTTTGCGTCATCAAATTTAACAAATCGCTCTGTTAGTTGGACTTCCTTCGTTCTTTTGCTACTGTCAATCAGTATCTTTTTTCAATGTAAATTTTGTAAATATTGAAATTCGTAGGTCGCAAGTTATTACAGAAGATAAATAAATGCTTTAAGAAAGATTTCGTAATTAATTTTATATCAAATACAACTCTGGGCTGTGTTGCCGTGTTCAAATCTAGCGTAATATTGTAGTAAAATAAAAAAGAAGAATATTAGAGAAACTTCGTTTTATATTTACTAGATTCTAATACTATTTTAAATGCTTGGCAACACAGTCCCGTTCTGACAGCTGTGACGTGCAACTATATTTATGGGTGTGTTCGGGGAGCACGCTATTTGTGCCATTTGGCGCTATCTAGTACTATTCTTCGTTTGCGTTATATGGCGCTTGGCGCTACATAGCTCGAAAGCGTGCTCCCCGAACACACCCTATAATGGACAAGGTATACCAAATTATATTTACTTTTATTATTTGACAATTGCTTAGAGTCTAGATTGTAGAAAGACCAGGGAAGTATAGTACATTTTTTTTGTTAATTTGGTCCATTCCTTTTTTTACTTTTAAAAATTTTGTATTTTTTTAAAGCTGATTGATATGTCAAACGATGCAAATCCATTCAAGTCAAGCAACGAAATGTATTCTACATAATCAGCAAGTTTTCATTAGCTATACCAAAGGCGCCTTCGACTAATAAGTTTAATCAATTCAACTAAGAACAGTAAACAACTAAACGGTTGAACGAAACTACCACTATTTATTATAAGTTTTTAAACTCAATGACAGCTGTTTCGCTAAAAATTAGCATCGCCGGGTTACTACAATCAATTTCATTAATCAATTCAAATCAAATTCAAAAGCTGCCATTTTCTCTTCTCTAACAGCGAACATTTTCCCATTCTTCAAGCTCTTTATTTTTTGTATTTGTTGAATGATTACAGTTCTTAAAAAAATCATGAAATTTAATAACAGACTAAAAAAGTGTGCATGAATATTGAAAATTTCCAATTTATGTTCACTTTCGGTAGTCCAAATAACAACATGATACCCTAAAAACACAAATGGCAAAAAATACAAATACCTATTATGCAGTATTTTAAATATACTGCAATTACTACATTAATTTATGCGACATATTTTTTTATCCGTATTAACTCTATAGTTGCAATTTGATATGTATTCGCATGACATTTATAAATGAATAAAAAGTATATGAATCAGTAATTGGAAAATTACTCCGATGTCAACAAAAATGGCGATGAAGACATGAACTGTTTTTTATGTTTAAATCCTATTGATGTTTTGATTAGTCTAGTTTGTTAACAAGTGTTATCGTTGAGTGAGAAATATAACGTGTTATTAAATTTATTCTCCTGTGAACTTTTATCAAATACAATAGTATTGTATCAATGCCACAGATTAATGATTAGAATGACCTTGGACCTTTAACTCGGTATGACCGCGATGTTGCCAATTTGAAATATTATCAGAATCAGAATTTACAAAATTGCAATGTTGACTAGGGGACAATCTTAGAACAAAAAGATACAGGAAGGAGTATATGAAAAATGACCTTGGGTCCAGAAAGGAGCTTGCATATGGCGGCCAACTATCAATTTTAATTTCCGTTTCCATGGACGTACCGAAAAAAAATTACTTATATCAAGGTTTTTATTTTTAATAAATTTCAACCAACCAAGTGTGTGAACCGAATGATACGCCTATACGCTCATTTCACATTTATATGAAAATATTGCTTTGACAGTATACTGTAAACATAAAGAATGAGTCATACTAGGAGCTTCAAGATGGCCGACTTCCGTCGCAAATTTTTTGTTCTAAGGGGACAATAATAATTTCCAGTACCATATCTATTTTTTTTTGAAAAATTTAATAATTTTAATAAAAATAAAATAAAGAAATAACTTTATTTTAAAATAATAGTACATTAAACAACGCATTTCATATAGCTTTCTATAACGATGAGAGTTCAAGTTTAAAAAACCGAATAAGTTGTTTATAATATTTTCTATATTTTGCCATTTTATCATTTTTTAAATTAATTTATTATTTTTATGTAAATTACGAAATTTTGAATTTAAAGTATGTCGGTAGCACTGTGTAATTTATAACATTTGACAGTTTTGACATTTAAATTATGAAATGTTAATGTTTTAAAATGATTAATAGACCAATAATAATATATAAGTAAAAGATGATATTCATATTCACAAATACTTTCTTAATGAACAATATAAAATTAATAAATTGCTACCAGCCACAAATGTTACTGTCAATAGGCTTGTCATTAGATACTTCACTCATGTCGTCAACCATTTAAAACAAAAATTTGCGTGCGTACAAGTTACATTACGATACGCAAATGCGTTTTATAATGAAGATTTTTATAAGTGCAAAATATAAAAAGTTACATTACGATATATAAATGCGTTTTATAATGAAGATTTTTATAAGCGCAAAATATAAAAAAATTATTTAGACAGTCCCTGTATGAATAATACACTCCACAGTGCTGTTTATTCATTTTATAGAAATAATAGTCTATAATTTTATACTTAATCACAATTGATTAGTCAAATGTCATTTTGACAAGCCCTTCGAGCCATGTCGTCACCATTGTTACAATGGTTGCCAAAGATATGGTTTGTGAAAAAGAAAAAAGTATATATTTATAGTACGATTTTTATACATTATGATCTTTATAATTGTATATTTCTTTGAATGTCAATTAAATTAATTAAGAACACGATTAGAAATAGTGCTTATAAAATATGTAACATATGATCGTAAACTGAAGGAATAGACATGATGACTGATTTTTAAAAACTGATCCACGATGTTTTCACGTATATACTTTATCTAAAATAAATGTTATTTTTGCAAAAAAAGAGTTTTTAAATGAGAAATTTTCTTTTTAAAAATGCATTTTAAATTTGACGCCAAAACGCTAGAATAGTAATAGCGTCTATCTATGACATCATCGATTCGTAAATACCATTTTTACTACGTTTACGTTCCAATGTCATTGTCAATAATATTTACGAAAGTACGACGTCACGCTCTTCTGATTGGTGTTTCAGCTAATATGGCGGATTGTTAAACTTAGTGCTTATATTTTTACTAAAATAAATGTAATCACACATGTAATATAAAAATGAGTAAATTCTTAAGAATCTCCGTATCTTCTATAATTATAACAAATCAATATTTTAGTGATTCTTACTTACTGTCATCATGCCTATTATTATGCAAATTTAACAACTCTTTTAACAACCGTTAAAATATTTCGCAAAGCAGTCCGAATGAAGTTGACTTACGTCGATGGACATTTAAATGGGTATGTTCATCCATCTCTCTCGCTTTTTACGGTTCTTGCAATGAGGAAGAAAATTGCATATTTTTGCAACCAGGTGTTGCTCATAACTCATAACAATAGAAATATCCTATTCGAAAATAGTAAACAAAGGCAATTATCTTACTGAATTCGTACTAGGATGCCCTGTTGTGTAGCAATAGGTTGCAATAATAATGGAAATCATTTCCCAAGGATTCAGCAATACAAAAAACAGTGGATAAAGACTTCAAAACTACAACAAATTTTAGGTTATTTTCAAAACACTTTACCGGGGCAGATTTTCAATGAAATAGTTATTATACATATTATAAACCATTTTAGCGTCATCGGATTCATTTTGTTCTTGCGGTATCCCGCAAAACTATCGAGTCTGGTAAATAAAACATTATGTTCACAGGCATAAGAATCATAAAATTTTTGAGAACACTTAGCGCTATTTAAAGAACTTGCACCCAGTTCTCGAAATTTTCATTAATTGACTAGCTTTATCATCACAATTGATTAGAAAAATAAAATTAAAATAAGGATTATGCTATACCTGTTAACCACATCCACTTTTCGTCCTCTTAAAGAACCTCCCCTTTTTCTTAACTTCTCTTTCAAAATTTTTGCTGTCCATGTATTGTACATGTTTCACAGAAGTTACAAAAATACAATGTAAGTATTTGTTTCTTATAACAACTAAAAATCACACGAAATCAAAAATGTGGATGCTAGCAAATAAACTGTTAATATGAGTCGAGCTATAGAGTGTCCTCTATAATAAGCTTTGCGTTTTTTTCCCCATGCTTTTATTTACTAATCATATTGGGAAGAGTAGAAATGTCAAAGTCATCTTAGCAAGGAGTAAAACAAATCAGCTGCCGTATAAGCTCTTTGATATTTAAGTAAGTGGTTTTATCTTGCTTTACCAAAAGTTTTTGGTAAAACTTTTGTGTTTTCTTTGATTGCACTTTAGTATTTTGTGTTGTTACACTAAATTTTGACCCTTTATAATAGGTATGGTTGATATTTTGAAAAGCACAAGTGTTAATTAGTAAGAATAATAAAAAACTCTTCGTTTTAACACAACTTCCACGTTTAATTAAAAAAAATTAAGTTTTTAATTACAATGTCAGTTTTTTCACTAGAATTACCATCGTCAGATTGACACATTGAAGTTACATTTTGTTTGTAGCTAGGTACCTGATGTTGATTAGGTAGTATTAAGGCTAGACCAAGTATGAAAGAAATAAGACATAACATTAAAACCTAGATGTTATTAGCCCTAAGGGATTATCCTGGATGTACTTCCCTCTAAGATCAGTATAACTGTGCAATGATATAGAAAACCAGGAAAAAACTATATCACGCTGATCTTTACAATAACTTAATGTATTTGTGTTACAATTACGTCTTATCTATCTATAAAATGAAGACTCAATCAAAGTAAATAGTTTAATAGTGGAGAACTTCCAACTTCATTAACAATTTTAAATTGACAGATATGTCAATTAAAGAGCAAACGAAGCACACATAAATGTGTATATTTTATTGTAAATGCTATGTATATTGAATAAATAAAAATAAAACACTTAATTTTTAATCTATATTTGTGGCGATGTTCTTTTGAGGCATATGATGCCTGATTTAATGTCAATTTTACCATTCAGCTGTATCAACTGATAACCAAACCATTTCGCCTGTAATTGGTAATTTACATAATTCTGGTGACTTAGGACCTAACAATTATTGGTTAACCAAAGTCCCTACCAATCAAAGCGGGACGAAATCGCTTAAAATCTCAACTGGGCTCTGATTCTAAGTGAAAATTTCAGCTAGAAATAATTTCGACCGTCATGGCGGAGTATAAATAAATTTTATCAAACAACAATTCTTTTGAACAGAAAAAACGCCGTTTCCATTTTGACTTTTAATCAAAAGTAGAGTCAACTCTCACTTAATACTAAGATATCTAAATATGTACCCTAGCATCCACATAAATAAGTAAACAGGTTTTGATTCATATAGGTGTAGCCTTATTAACCCAACGTTTACTTAGATGTAGTTGGTAGCATGGCATGTTCAATATATAAATTAAGTTTATCATCATTTATGTCTGCATCAGGTAAAAAATTAAAATAGCATTTTATGTCCAATTTTTATTAAAGAATTTTTTTATACAAAGCTATAACTAAAAGTAGTCAAGGCCAACCTAGAAACTATAACCATTATTTATAAAATTTTTGAGAATGCTGTTTTTTTCTTGTTTTTCCTGAATCAATTTGTACAGCTTTGAATGTAAAGATTCCCTTTCCATGTTCAGGGTATTGCAACTAAAATGTTGAATCTGGAACCGTTGGCGAAACTGATACCGAAAGCGTTTACACTACCATTACACCAACATACACTTTTAACTGCCTGACGCGCGTTTCGATAACCAAGTTATCTTCTTCAGAGACCGAAGGTAAACTAAAGCTATGTCTACAAACTAACCTTATATACTGTAATGAATATTATGATTTAATGATTATTTATTGATTTATTTATTTATAAATTAGATTGACTAATATATTTGATGTTATTATTTAAATGTAATATAGCAACAAGATTTTTTTCTCAGGGGGTGATTGGTTATGCAAGTTTCCAGTTGGATTATTAGGTAGGTATTTGAATAAAATTTGATTAAATTATAATTACAAATTTATTACGAGTTAAATTAAAACAGTAATCTATTAAATGATCAATAAAATAATAGGTAGGAAAATAATAAAAAAGAAAGGCCTTTTATTAACTATAAAAGAACTTACTTGATGTTGAATTAAGTTAAATTAACCAATGTTATTTATGTAATGGGAAGTAAGATTATCGAAATACACTAATTATTGAATATCAAGTAAATTCCTTTGTTTTTAAATTAGAAAACTTAACTAACTACTACAAAATTTTTCAAAAGTTTACAATTTTATCTGACCTTGATGTAAAGTCCTGCTTCCTGATTGGTGGAAAAAGTCTGTAGTCTTAATGTCACTTTTTGGCACTTTATTTTACTTTTTGATTGTTTTAACTTGTATTTCTAATGACACTATTTAATACTTTAATTTCACTACTTTAAAAACTGTTTGTTCTAATTGACTGTTCACACTGGCTGAACTTCTATGTTTCACTACCAATAAGTCTTTTTATAGGTTTCAAACTTTCTAGAAACTTCCTGATTTACCATTTTCTAAGAACACTATATGCATCTCTCTCTTTTTTATGTATAACTAGACATACTCACTTCGTCTATTATCGTTCATTCCAGAACAAAAATATAGTAAAATATATATCTGTCTCCTTTTTAAACATTATATAATCAATTTTCGCGAAGTTTCTAGTAAGTTTTAAATAACATATTTATGTACAAGAAATAATATTGATACATTACATAATAAAATTATTTCTAACTTAAAATTCCCTTACAAATACACAAAATATGTAATAAAATAATACAATATAATAAAAATTATTTGATTAAGTTATGTTGATATTATACTCATAATAGAATATTTAAATATTACAATATATTAAGATGAATAACTACCTCAATAAGTAATAATAAAATAAGTAATAATAAAAAGGATATCTTAATAATTTTTATTTAATCATCAGCTACTTTTCTTTATTTCATCTAAAGTATATTCAATATAATAATGTCTAATAGTAAACATTCAAATATATATAGAATGTACTTGACAAATTTATCTTGGATAGGATCCATGGTATTAATCAATAACAATAAAAAAATGTCCAATTTAAATAACAAGTCCCAATTCATGTAATAATGTACAATTGACATAGTTGTCTTTTGAAATCAAAATTATAATATGAAACAATAAAAAAGAAATAAAAGTAAAAACTATTAATCTCATTCATATGTTTAACAAATAAATGTGTAATTTTAAGTAGTTAAGTGTTTAAATATTATATTTATAAAGTGGAAGTAGACAAGGAAGTTAGACAAGTAGACAAATGTTAGTCTTCGATATTAAATAAGTATTCAAATAAATCATCACAACCTGAGATGTACCTGAAAAAAACACAAAAACAGTTTTAATAAATGTAACAAACTGGTGCTATAGTCTATAACTCGGCCAAAAAATCTCTTTTAAAATCACTTGACGTAATTCAAAACACAAATCTTCGCATTTCTTTGGGAGCCCATCGCACCAGTCCAATAAAAAGTATCTATTGGGAAACTGGAGAACTGCCACTCTCTTACAGGAGACAATATTTAAGTCTTACTTATTCAGCATCAATCGCATCGAACAAAAATAAACTTGTAAGACATAATGTATTTTCCGACCGGTTCTCAAGTATGTTTAAAAACAGAAGCCGAATCGATCACCCTTTCTATTCTAGAGTACAAACTTATCTATCTAAAATAAATTTCCAATTTCCAGACTCATACGATTTATCCTCACTACAAATCCCTCCTCCATGGACCATACCTATTCCTTTTACCGACATTAGCTTAGCAAAGTTCAATAAATCAGAAACCCCGCAAATTCTAATAAAACAAGAATTTTATAAACTATTGAATAAACTCGGCAACACTTTTAATATCTACACAGATGGATCAAAAAACGAAGATGGGACTGGGGCAGCTATCTTCTCAGAACTTCACTCAATAACTTACAAATTATCTTCAATTACAACAATATTTTCTGCCGAATTGTTTGCTATTCTAAAAGCTTTAACCTTAACTGAAAACCTAAACAAAGAAAGCTTTACAATTGTCCCGGATTCTCTAAGCTCTATAATCGCCCTCAAACAATTGTATTGCGACAATCCTCTCTTACTTCAAATAAAAAAAGAAATGAAAAAGTTAGAAAACAGAAAATGTCGGGTTAATTTCATATGGGTGCCTTCTCATATCGGAATCAAGGGCAACGAGGCTGTAGACAAACTGGCTAAACAAGCATCCACCAATCCAACCTCTGAGGAGTACACCCCAGTTGTACATACTGATCTGAAGCCATTTTTAAAAAACAAAATAACAATAGCCTGGCAACAAACATGGAACAACTCTTCAACCAAGTCGTACGAAGGAATGAAACGCCATAATCCTTGGAAACCAGATCTTAACAACAGAAGAGAGCAAGTAATACTCACCCGCGTTCGCATTGGACACACACGACTAACCCACTATTACTTATTCCAAACAAAAAACAAAACTGTATGTGAAAAGTGTAAAAGTGATCTAACTGTGAGACACGTGATTCTTCAATGTTCAAGGTATAACACTGAACGAATAAAACACAACATACCCACAACATTAAGAGAAGCTCTAGAAGATGGAAATTTTAAAAACGTTTTACTATATCTTAAAGACTGTAACCTATATAAAAAATCTAAAGTTACATCAATCTATCGGAAACGTTAATTAAATACACGCTAATAACCCTTCGTGGTTGATGCGTTTCGTAGTTAAAAAAAATGTAACAAACAAAGTTAAATTCAGTGTACAAACTCTTATATCAACAGTGTTGGACAGAATAACTTGTACTAATTATAAAAACACTCATATAGTGAAAAGTGAAAGGACTATTTCAAAATATAATTAATAAACATTGATTAAAGACATGTTAGCAAAATTGTATGTAAGTTAATTAAGTAAGTTTGTATATTAGTTATAAGATGTTAATCTTTGATAATATCATGAGATATTAATTGAATCATTGCTTATAATAGTGAATACATAGTTCAAATAATAGTCACTAAAAAGTTTAAATTTTAGTTCTTAGAGGTTAAATTAGTATTTAAAAGTTGTAATAGGATTAGTTTAATGGATTTATGCATAGATTAAGGTTTAATTTATGTTTTTAACTCAAATTTACAAAGTGTACAATGTATTTGATATGACTGAAAATAGCATATTTCAAATCCAAATTTTATAGAGACAAACTGATATAAAATTAATTTAAATAGATTTTTAGTAAATATAAGAAGATAAACTATCTTTATACGAAGACGAAGTAATACACAAAGCAACCAAGGCCCTCATGGTGTGCAGGAACATTGCAGGAAAGAACTGGGGATGCAACCCACGTATTCTGCAATGGATGTACACAGCAATAGTGAGACCAATAATCACATATGGGGCAGTGGCTTGGTGAGCAAGGGCTAATCTGAGTACGACGAGGAAAAATCTCTCGAAGATTCAGAGACTAGCCTGTTCATGTATCACTGGAGCAATGGGAACTTGCCCCACTGCTGCAATGGAGGTGATTTTAAACTTGACCCTACTGCACATTCTGTTAGAAAGTGTAAGGAAGAAAACGATATATATAATGATCAAAGAAGGAATTATCAGGGAAAAACCGTGATCACTTCATTTTGATCAAACTTGGGAAATGCCCCAAGATGATATGCCAAAGAAATTCAACTTTGTGAGAAAATTCATCACAAGGTTGAGTAATAAATCTGAATGGGATGAAGACACCATACACAATTTAAATCAGAATACCATAAAGTGGTAAACGGACGGTTCCAAGCTAGACGAGGGAACCGGGATAGGAGTTTTTGGACCGAGAGCCAAATACTCAGAAAGCTTGGGCACATACCCGAGCATTTTTCAAGCAGAAGTCCGCGCCATCGAAAGATGTGTGGAATTCAATTTTGGAAGGAACTACCGCAGACAAGAGATTGTGATCATGTCGGATAGTCAAGCAGGCATCAAAGCGCTGAGCTCAAATATAATCAGTTCCAAGATGGTTTGGGAATGCCTAGGCAAACTAAATGAACTAGGCCAGAAGAACACTGTCACCCTCCTATGGGTCCCGGGACACATAGGAATAGAGGGGAATGAAACAGCAGATAAGCTGAAACCCCACATTTGGGACCAGAACCATCTTGTGGGATCAGCAGTAGAGTAATCTTAGGAAAACTAAGGGAAGAAATGGAGAAGGAAAAATCCAAGTACTGAAATCAGCTGGAAGGACTGAGGCAATCTAAGATACTACTGGGGAACTATGACCAGAAGAGATCTCTTAGCTGCCTCAACTTCAGTAAAAAAAGGCTCCGAATTTTAACGGGAATACTAACCGGGCATTGCCGGTTAAGAAACCACATGAAGAAACTAGGGTTAGCAGATGAAGCAAAGTGCAGATTCTGTGAGGAAGAGGATGAAACCTCAATACACATACTCGCAGAATGCCCTGCCTTGCAGAATTCTAGGGCTAGATACCTAGGAGCACATGAAATAGAAGAGGGGGATCTACCTGATTTGAAGCCCGACGATGTCCTAAACTTCCTCAGGAAAATAGGACTCGAAGAGCTGCTATAGGTCTGAGAGAATATCAGAACATGGCAAGTAAGGGGGGACACAATAGATCCTATGGGTCGCAGTGTTATTATCACCCCTGACACATACATACATACATACATACATCTTTATATTATCAAAGATATGATCAAAAATGTAAAATCATTACCTCATTTTTTGGAAATTTAGGTTATTTTTTGAAAATGTAAACAGTTAAAAGCTGATTTATCTGTCTAAATTGTCATAATCGGGGAAGAGTATAAAAGGGCCAGGAAATGGAATTTCTTTCTCTTGTTTCCTGTTTGATTTACACCGAATACGTCTATTGGTAATTAAAACCATCATTAATTAAAAGTTAAAATTTTAAACTATTTACATTTACCGAATGGTTTTTGGCAAAAGCATATTTGGCAATACTAGATTTTTCTATGCGTCCATATTTTAGCTAAATGTTCTTTAAATCTAGTTTTAACCGATCTTTTTGTATGCCCAACATACTTTTTATCACAATAATTACAACTTATTTCATATATACCGCTTTTTTCCAGATCTTCTCTTATATATCCCGATTTCCTAACAATTGTCTCAGTGAACTAAACCTAATTCCACCAGAGGATACCAAAGGATTGAATACAATTTTCGGAGCGGTCATATAAAATTATTTTTGCGGGAAATAATTGAATAAAAACTGAAGATTTGGGTTAAGCCAGCATTTGTGTAACAAGTAACTTCAATATGGCAATCTGACCATGCTAGTAGTAGCTAAACAACTGTTATTGGTTTTAAAAATCTATTTGTTTAATAAAACGTGAACGTTTTGTTAAAAAGTTTCATTTTTTATGTTCCTAGACATTTAGCTTCAATTTATTTGGTAAATATCCGAATATGCGTTAAAAATTCGCTTATAATCCATTTTTGGCCTACTCGTAACGTGTGTAAGTAACTTTTGAATAAACGAGATGAAATAGAATTTTTTTCTACCTCTATGCAAAATTTAATTTATGGATATCTTCATTTACCCACCAGCTCCAAAGGAAATATCCGATCTTGCGTTAAAAATTCGCTATTAATCCATTTTTAGTCTACTCGGAACGTTTGTAAGTAACTTTTGAATATACCAGATGAAAGAGACTACCTCTGTGCAAAGTTTCATTCATTTACCCACCAGCTCCAAAGCAAATATCCGAATTTGCGTTAAAAATTCGCTTATAATCCATTTTTGGCCTACTCGGAACGTTTGTAAGTAATTTTTGAATATACCAGATAAAAGAATTGTTTTTATACCTCTGTGCAAAATTTCATTTATGGACATCTTCATTTACCCACCAGCTCCAATGGAAGAATGAATAATATTTTTTGTTTACTATTAATTCAAGGATTTTCAATGTTTTTATTATTGTTAAAGATTTTTATGACTTCCGACCTTTTTTAGTATTATATAAATATTAATAGTAAAACTTATTACATAGCGGAGCGGAGTTGCCAAATCGATTTTACCGTTTTGGAGCCAGGAGCCCACTTCTCCCACGTTAAGACCTATATGTTTTTTTCAATCTTCCTTTTTAAGTAATAATTATTAAAATCGTATATCTTTTCTCCATATATTTTTGTTTGTTTTCTGTTAACATATTTTCATTCTTCTTAACCTTTTTAATAAATTTTGTAAATATTAATCATTACTGTTTTATATTAACATTAACTGTTATAAACTATTTATCCTCTTTTTATCATTGACATTAAATGTAACCTCATATATTGTTATTCAACTGTATTTGAGGTACACAATGTACATTGTTACTTTCTTATCTAACAATTATTTCTTCTATCACTATTAATTTTGTTTGGTTACAGTTCAACTGTGTGTTCTGTGTGTTGCGGGTATGACAAGGGCTAAGGTATTATAATATAGAAAATCTGCTACAATCTTCCCCCTGACATGGAGGTAGTAGTTTAAATATTGTTTGTTTAGAAATATTCTTGTATCTTGTATTATTTTTGTGTTATGGACATTTTTAAAGCTAATACAAAATGTTTATTACATTTCAGTTCTTCTGGTTTGTGTTTTAAATGGTGGATGAATGTTCTTCATATACGTGGTTTAGGCAACTTTTTCTTTCCAATAAATATTTTACTTTGTTAAAGTTTTTTTAAGATTTCATATTACTTGTTTCAATCAAGAATAACGTGAACATTTTTCTTCTTTAAAATTTTCGATCAAATTGTATTTTACATTTATCTCTAATGTAATTTTTTATTATTAATTAATTAATAATAATAATAATAATAATAATAATAATAATAATAATAATAATAATAATAATAATAATAATAATAATAATAATAATAATTTTATTGGCACATTAAAATAATATAGTTACAATGCAATGACATAAGTAGGAGAAAAACATAATGTGGCCAAAAGGCAGAGTTCAGTTTCTAATATGCGAGGCAACATTAGAATCCTGCTCTTCCACTCTTATACGTTGTTCCATTTCCAATTAAAATTTAGTACAGTTAATCTTCATACTTTCTATATTCGTAACATTCAAGCTTTTATAATAATTAATAATAATTGTTAATTAATATAACAATCAACCCTATCAAACAAGAGACAAATCATCAAACACTTATGGCTATTTTTTTTAAGCTCAATACCTGTTTTGGAAATTTAATTTTCATTTATGTTTAATATCTATGTTAGAACTTTATAACAAAATCTGGACGGAAAGAGTATTTCCTAGTTTGTGGAAAGAATCATTTATACTTCCATTGAAAAAACCTGAAAAACCCGTTGACGAGGCAATCTCATACCGACCAATTTCGCTTACTTGTACTGCGAGCAAGCTTCTAGAAAAAATGGTCAACAAAAGGTTTATCTGGTACTTAGAAAAGTACAAGATTATAGTCAATGAACAATCTGGATTCAGACCACAGCGGAGTACTATGGACAATCTAGTCGTATTGCAATCATACATCGCAGAAGCTTTCAGTAAAAATCAGGAAGTAGTGGCAGCCTTTTTCAATATAGAAAGTGCCTTTGATAGTCTATCCCACTCCACTATTCTAAAAAAACTCGATGAAATTAATATCACAGGTAATATTTTCTCTTTCTTCCGAAACTTCCTTAAAGATAGAACTTTCAAAGTATTAGCTGATAGTAAAATCTCCTCAGCTTTTCTCCAAACTAACGGAGTCCCCCAAGGTTCAGTGGTAAGCACAACTCTCTTCATTCTAGCAATAAATGACATTTTCAAATTTATAAACACTCCTGTCAACTATGCCTTATATGCTAATGACTTAATAATCTACTGTCGTGGCAGAAATCTTGCTTCCATCACAAGGTTTATCCAAAATACTGTCAACCAACTCTGTCAATGGTCAAAAAACACTGGGCTACAATTTTCTCATTTCAAATCTAAAGTGATGAAATTCAGCAGGAAAACTACAAGCTTAGACGCGAAAATCACACTTAATGACCATGTATAAGTTAGGGGTGATAATTACACTGCGACCTATAGGATCTATTGTGTCCCTTATTCGATCTAGACTAGATTATGGCTGTATCATTTATATCTCAGCTTCCAAGACTAACCTAAACATTCTCAATATAGTACATAATACAGCACTAAGAATATGTTTGGGTGCGGGTGCATTCAGATCCAGCCCTTCAGAAAGTTTATACTGTGAGGCTAACGAGCTACCTCTTCAGCTGAGGCGCCAGCAACTACTACTAACTTACTTCGCCAGAATATCCTCTAATCCCAAAAACCCAGTATATTCATTAACACAAACATCTCACCTTACCACCATTACTCCTAGAGCACTATCTATCCCACAATTTCTCACATCGCTACTTTCTGGATGCGATCTCATGGCAACGACCCCAATTGTAAATTCTCCTGTTCCTCCTTGGAAGGTAATACTGCCAAAAGCCAACCTCGCACTAAACATGCAACCAAAGCACGAAACCTCTAGTTTTTTTCTAAGGCAGTCCTTCTTGTCTATCATCAATACTTATAATTTTGACAAAGTTATTTATACTGATGCCTCTAAAAGTGATTATGGTGTAGGTTGCTCTGCAACCACTACAGATTCAACCATCTCTACGCACCTTCTTTCACCCCACTCCAGTGTGCACACAGGGGAACTTTTTGCCATCTACCAAGCCTTTAAATCTCTAAGCCCACAAAATAAAAGAGTAGCAATATGTTCAGATTCTCTCGCATCTATTCATTCCATTCGAGCAATATATACCCAGCATCCCCTGGCACAAAAAATTCAAGAGATCCACAACCATATTACATCACTAGGAGTTTCGGTATCGCTGATTTGGACCCCTTCTCATATTGGCATCCAGGGGAACGATATGGCTTACCGTTTAGCAAAGGAAGCATCACAACCTGGCTTAGCTTTCGAGAAAATTCAGTTGGCCAAAGACCTAAAGACCTATTTCAAGCTCTTCAACTCATGGCAACAACTTTGGACCAGTTGCAATTCCAAGTTAAGAAATTCGGCCGACCATAGATCCTGTGTACTTGCCACGGATGACCAGAAAAGATAAAATTATAATAAGGCGGCTACGAATAGGTCATACGAATTTAACGCACAAACACCTTATGACCGGGGAAGATCCCACATTGTGCTGATGCTGCGGTAGTGCCCTTAGTGTAAAACATATCTTAATCGAGTGCCCACTATATCATCTTGAGAGGTTATCACATAAAGTGCAAAATGAACTACCAAACATTCTCAACACGACAGACCACTAAAAGAGTATTATGGGTTACCTACGGGACACTGGTTTATATAATAGACTGTAAACATTTTTATTTTGCATAGTTTATTAATGTTGTATATTTGTATTTAGTACCTTATTTGTGTTCATTCAAAGTATCTGTGTCAATGACCTTAGAAGTCGAGACACATTAATTCTAAATAAAAAAAAATATCTATATACGTACTTTCGAATAATTAAATAATTTATTAGTTAAAAAATAATAACTACTATGCAAAGTTTGGATGTTGAAAAATTAGAAGTCGAAAAAATCTATTAGTTATTTAGATAAGTATATATTTTAAATTTAGGTACCTTTTCTCCAGCTAGTTTTCGATCACGTTTGTTATTCTGAAGCACAATAATAATTATTTGTACAATTAATAAATATATTGATAAATATAAATAAATGTACTAAAAGAAATGAAATGTCTTCACATTATACGCATATTATTTTATTAAAACAATAGAAAAGCTTTAAGTGTTAACTACAAATTAACTTATTAATTTGTTAAATGAATTAAAGAAATATAAGTTATAAGTTCGTTCAAAAAGCAAACATCAGCAAGAAAATCCCGAAGGAAGAAAGTTGCATATACTTTTGCCACCTCCCAAGATATGAATACCTGACCAAGTCCAATTTGAACACTTGTTGTTGTTACATACAATGTACACCGGTTTAGTATGTCCTCCTTGTACTGTTCCATGTACATTTATCATTTTTAAATCGTGAATTTCGATTTGACGCGATAAATTTCCAGTATCTCCATAATCTTGATTTATATAGATTCCTTCATTTTGGATTCCTAAAAATAAAGAATTTTAGATGCCCAGTATAATAACACATGAAAGGGTGCAAAATAAATCAGATATTCCTGCTAGAAGGAAAGAAAGAGCGAAAAAATAAAAGGCAAAATGATCAGCATGAAATATTTCCATTTGATTATAGGTTACATACCTCTGCTAATAGATTAAGAGGAGGTGTTAACAAATGCTTTTATTTTATGTATGTATGCACACAGCGCTACTTTTATTGAAGCGTCAGCTTTTTAACTTAACAAAAATATGATGTTTTCTCAATGTTAATAGTTAGGGGTGTAAAAAATCCTACTAGGAAATCAATTAATTTTATTGCACTTAATATCACACGGTTTTTATGTCGATTTGAAAATTCTACTTTTGGATGATTTAAATAGTCCGCCATTCATTCTATGACGTAGATAACCCAAAAGTAAAGTTAGCTACAAAGGGTCGACATAGAACCGCAATTCTGTAGTCTTCTTTTTTAAAATTTTCATCCTCAAACCACAATTTTCGTTTAACTTTTACTGCCGGCACGGTAACAAATTTTTTATGAGGAGTTCTAATTGTTGTGTTCGTGCATTATGATAAAAAACAAGATTTATATGATATTGACATTATTCAAATTTGAAAAAAAAATAATTTAAAATTATTTTTAAAATCTGTATTATTATAAATGTGTGACCGCGTCATTAAAACACGTTTATAAATTAGTTATAATTAATTAAAATACTGGAAGTAAGATCTGTAAAGTTTTGAAAGTAAAAAAATAGTAATTATACGCCAAGGTAGAAGAGTGGGTTATCATTGTCGAGGTCCTTTAATGTATCCGGGATCCGGGAGGATTCTACTTTTTAAAGTTTTCAAAACTAATAAATAATAAAAATTTTTGAAGTGTCACCAGCCACTCCCGTTTCACATGACAATGCAATCAATAACAGATCCAATAATTTTGTTTTGTTTTGATAAGTCTTGTGTTGTAAAAATCGGTTTAAATATACATGGAAGGTCAATTGATTTTCATTTTTGAATAGGTAGGTGGACTCTTAAATAAGTAGGGAAACATTTTTTCATTTTGTCTTCGCATCAGTTAACCTCACATTTTGTCAAATGGATTCAGACTTAGTTCTTAATCAAGTAGTCCCTGTATTTTTCTACCTTGGTTAATAATGAACAACTTTACTACCTCAACAAAAGTCAATAAAGATAGGTTCAGAAGATAGTAGTGAAAAAATCTATTTCTCAGGTTAAAAAACCAAAATCATTCCATCAGTTTAGGAGTGGATACTCGCATTAAACCAATATGAAGCTCTCTATTTTCTCTTTTTTTGTTAAAAATATTTACCTGACAAAGCAATATTTTGGTAAGTAACGTTGGTTATGGTTCCTGTGCCTTTCTTTGTTTTTACATGAATACCATACGATCCATTAGCTACTAAACAATCTGTGAAAGTGATATTTTTTACGACACCAGAAACCGCAGTCTCATTAGTGCTATTTCCAACTGAAAAACTTAAACCATGGCTACCATAACATTGTAAATTTCTGAATACCATATCGGAACCTGTATTAACAACTACACAATCGTCTTGGTTCATTACAACAGAATTTTCAATCAGAATGTTCTTTCCTGATCCTACTCCAAACCCATCTGTGTTACGACCTCCTCTCTAAAACAAAGTAATGTAGCTGTAGCTTCTAGAAATTACATACCTATAAGTTTAACAATTGCAAAATAAGTTAAGTTGTTGGATTTTTGCTCTTTTTTTGCCAGAATAGGGTTTATATAAAAACTAATCCATTGCTCAAATATTTTAGCAATCATTAGCTAGTTCAAAATTGCTAGGTTTATTATTATTTAAACATTATAATTAGGAATCTTTATTTGAAACGAATCGCCTTCATAATATATTTTTTGTTCTACACTATGAGAAACTATTGAATTTTACCAGCTTTAGGGACGCGAGAAAATTACCTTTTCTATGGCAAGCAAAAAAAATAAATTTTACGCTAGATGGCGCCCCAATTGACAATTAAACAACACTATTAAACGTCAGATGAAAATAAATGGTTGGCAAGTATTATTATTGTTTTATTTTCTCACTGATTACACGGTATAATGGTGAATGAAATGTTACTTATAAATTGTTCATACATTGATATGAGTTTCGACTTCACGTACTTGCTTGGTTGGTTCTTTATGTGTTGCTTATAGTAGAGGAGGGTTGTTTAATATCAGTCTGTTTATTTGAAACAGTTTCTTTCATTAAACATCGGAGTTGTCAGGTTTAAGCTGGTAAGCTACATATAACTTTTTTGTATCAGTTTTTTAAAAATGTTTTATGAAAATGGTTAAATCTTTTGTAACTGCTTTTCAAAGAGCATATCGCCCATTTCTAGTTCGGTTGCTCCTTTCTTCCGTTGACGGCGCTATAAATGAGTGGGAAGGCTAAAGCCGTGTGGTCTGTGCACTCCACATTAACAATTATTGTGTTAACCATGGCGGTAAAGTGCTCTTTTCAGGTTTCACAAAGTGGCCATATCTTTTTTCGGCCTGAAAAAAACCACTTTACCACCTAGGTATACAATATACTATTTCTTATGATCTTAAATTGAAACACACTGTAATTCCTTATTCTCCTGTGACTACTGGATTTCTTCCCAGGTGTGGACTATCATGCACGGTTTTTAAAACTTTGTCACTAAATTGAGAAGCTATCCTATTCAGTTATCATTCATTTAAAGTCCTATGCAGTTGAAAACGCCTGTTGACATGTTTAGCCAATTATATTACCACCAACAAAGAGACCATCTTAGTGACGTTAGTTGTCAGACAGATATTTGGCTAGATTCTTTTCCTTTAAGCTGTATCCTTGTGTTTCTGTGAATATGCAATAACATTTTTTTAAAATAGTACTATAATAATGTATTTGTTATTGCCGATAATAGTGATAAATATTTTAAATTAGAAATATTTTTAGATAAATATAATGCAACGGGTGACAGATGTGTGACGGATGATTGTGACAGATGCGAGAGGAATGCATGTATTTTGATGTAGCTGCTTGTCATAAAGGGTAGAGTCCGTGAATGACGAAGATTTTGACAGGAACTTGACATGATATATAATTATTTTAGGTTGGTAGTTATTCGAGAACATTCTGGTAATATTTGTAAATAGCTTAGAACATAAAACAGTAAGGAAGTATTGCTTCAATATTCAATATATATATTGAGATGATTTACTCAATACCAAATTTTAATTTTAAGTTTAAATTTAAAATTTTTTTTTTAATTAATTAGGGTAGGGTTCAAACAAAATTTATTATAATTTTTATAGTGAAATTTGAATAATACAAAACAAACTTATCTACCTAAACTGATACCTATCTACCTTATCTAGTCTTAACTAATTACCTAACTATCTTAACTAACCTTAATTACCGCAGAATTCGTCTTTAAAATTGTCCTTTTCCTTTTTTGTTTCACTAGCTTCACTTATCTTCTATAGGTTTAACTCTCCTCCAGGTCTGCTATTCACTCATGGAACAGCTATGCTAATCTTCTACAGCTACTTTTAAAATTTTGAATTTACTATATTTTCTTGGTTTATTTAGTTTATAATTTTGGTTCAGCTACATTACTTTCCAGCTTAGTTACTTTCACTGTACTTTCTGAATATCTTTTTCGTTCCCTACCACTTACTTTTACTGTTTCCAAAATTAACTAACTGCTACAGTTTTCTTCAACTGAATCCTTTTATTTATTTATTATTTTTTTTTTTTTTATTTATTTATTTATTTATTTATTTAAAACTACAAAAATATATCACCAGACAGCTAAAGCTGGTATAAGGTGAATATACAAATATTCAAATAAATATTAATACATAAATGAAAACAAAAAGTAGGAAAACAAATCTTAGAACAAAAAAAAATAGAATAATTTAAAATTTGATTTTAATCATTTCTAATTGCTAATATATGTTTTTTTAATTTTCTTTTAAAAATTTTAATATCAGAATAATTTTTAATGATTTTCGGAAGTTTTTCAAATTGTTTTACAGAATCATAAGTTAATAATTTATTACCATAATTTGTATGAATACTGGCCTTATAACTTAAATCTCTATTTCTTGTATTATGGTTATGAATTTTTTTATTGTCAGGGACAACAGTATTGCATTTTTGTTTGTTTTTTATAATTTTGAATGCAAGTTTACATTTTTCAAAAGTACATAATTCATAAAAATTTAATATTCCTAATTGCTTATATATTTTTTTGATGAAATTAGCCATGGTAATCTAAAAAGGGTTTTCAAAGCTTTATTTTGTAATTTATATATAAAATTTAGATTATTTTTTGTTGTAGAGCTCCAAGCTGGTAATAAATATATTAAATTACTTTTAATGTGTGCATGGTATATTAAATACGCAGTTTTTTTAGATAAATCTCCCATTCTTTTAATGGCCCCAATTAGAGAGGATATTTTTGAAGAAACGTGTTTTATATGAGTATACCAATATAAATTACTATCAATGAAAATCCCTAAATATTTTTCTTCCTTAACTTCTTTAATTATATTATTATTAAATTTAATTATCATATTTTCTAAATAATTTCTTCCAAATTGAATACACTTAGTTTTTTGAGTATTAATCAATAATTTATTATAAGATAACCATTCTTCTAAAGTTTTTAAATCAGTGTTAATTTTGTTTATAAGGCACTGGGGATCTTTATCCCAATATAGTAGTGTTGTATCATCCGCGAATATAAAGTAGGCGGCATTTAAATTTAACTCTTCTAAATTTTGAATATATATTAAATATAAAATTGGACCAAGCACAGAACCTTGAGGTATTCCTAATGTAACAGTTTTAATTTCACTCTCAAATTCATTAAGTGAAATAAATTGCAATCTATTATCTAGAAAGCTCTTAAACATATTTAAACTTTTACCTCTTACTCCTATTCTCTCTAAACTTTTTAATAATATCTCATAATTTACAGTGTCATAGGCTTTCTGAATGTCTAAGAAAATGGCTGTAACAAAATTACCCAAATCTAAATTATTATATATTTTTTCTAAAAAGTCTGTCACGGCTGCTTCAGTATTACTGTTACTTTGAAAAGCATATTGAAATTTATCAAATCCTCTATTATTTGTAATGAAATTTACTAGCTGTTTTTTAATACCTTCTCGAAAATTTTAGAAAATACGTTCAATATTGCGATTGGTCTATAATTAGACATTTCCTCTTTATCACCACCTTTATGTACTGGAACAATTTTTGCAAGTTTTAAATAATTTGGAAAAACTGACATTTTAATGTATTGGTTTATTATAGATTCTAAATGTTTGACAATAAGATCTATACAATAATATAAGTCTTGTACAGATATTTTATCTGGACCAGGTGATTTATTTTTATCCAAATTCTTTACAATATCCATAATTTCATTTTCTGTGGTAGGTTTTAAGAACAAACTATTAATTTGAGTTTTTTAAAAAAATTATTTTATATCAACACTTTTAATATTTTCAACTAATTTATTACCTATATTTAAAAAGTGGTCATTAAATTTTTCACATATTTCCTTTTTATCACTAGTGACTTTATTATTTAAACATATAGTTTCAATTTCTGATTTGTGAATAGTTTTTCCTAAATTTTTGTTAATAATATTCCAAACTTTTTTAATATCATGTCCAGCCTTTTCAAACTGATTTTCTAAATATTTCGTTTTTAGCAGTCTACACTCTCGGGTAACTCTATTTTTTATTCTTTTATATTCATTTTTATACTCATTAATTTGTGGAAACTTTTTCATTTTTACATAAGCTTTTACTTTCAGTTTTATCAAATTTAATATTTCAGGGTTAACCCAATAATTTTCAGCTCTAGACCTAAATATAATATCTTTCTGAGCATTAGCTTTTGCAAATATTATTAAACTTGCTAATTCTTCAAATGAGTTAGGTTTTTTAGTAGATAATTGATTAGATATTATAGTTCTGAATTTTTTAACGTCTAATTTATGTATAACTTTTTTGGTAATGATTTTTTACGTATTGGTTTTTTAAAAACCTCTAAAACTAAACTATTTTGATGGTCAGATAAATCTGTAGGTACATATTTAATTTCATATTTTGTCTTATTTAATTCATAATTTGAAATTATGTGGTCAATTATTGATTTTGTTCCGTTATAATGGATACGTGTAGGAAAATTACTGTTTATTTTGTTTAATATTTGATATCCATTAATGTTCACTAAATGGATATACTCTGTATTTAGTTTGTTATTATTTAGTAAATTAATGTTAACATCACCCACTAGAATGCAATTTGAAAACTTATCTAATAGTTTATCCAATATTTCAAAAAACTTCGTATATTCTACTTTTGGTGGTCTATAAATTACACCAATTTTTAATTTTGGTTTAACAGAGGCTATTTCTAAAAATATATAATTAATATTATATTCACTTGAAGACGTAATCAAAGAATATTTCAAGTGTCTTTTTATAAAAATAGCAACTCCACCACCTTTTATGTTTGGGCGACTTTCAAATAAACATTCAAAGCATTTTAATTTGAAAAATTTTTCTTCAGCTGGATATATCCATGTTTCTGTTAAAACAACTATTTCAATATCTTTATGATTACAAAGGAATAATTCAAGATCATCTAACTTATTTCTGAGACTATGAATATTTATATAAAAAATTTTAAGATTTTTTGTCATAAATTTATGTAGAATAATCGATATTTAAATTATATTTTTTTGGTAAAAGATTCGAGTTGGACAATCTCTACAATCTGAACTATGATTTGTCGAATAATTTTGTTTATATTTCTCATTAGAATTTATACAGTTACAACATTTTAATATTTTTTGAATTACAAGAATTTTCTGCATGATTGTTGCTGCATTTAACACAAATTGATTAATTTTTACATTTTTTGTAGAATGATTAAAACCAAAACAATTGTAACACTGGTTAATTTGGTTATTTTCGTATACTTTAAGGTGCTGCCAGTCGAAATAGAGATTAGAGTTATAAGCTGTTACAATTCTGTTAAATAACTTACCGTTAACTTCTGCATATATCGTAACAGTTTTTTTATGCTTAAAATTTTTAATAAATTGAATTGAAAAAACATCAGTTTCTTCATTAAAATGATTTTGCTGTATAAATTTTTGTTCCAAGATTTTATAGTCCTTAATTTCATTAAGATATATGTTTGGAATTTTAATTTTGGGTTTTCGCAATTTCTTCATTTCAACGCTATAATCTTCTTTACATAATGTTTTTAGTTCGTCTTCCATTTTTTTCAAATTTTCATTATTATCACAAATAATTTCTAAACCTCCATTTGATATACTCTTGACAGTTTTTACACCAATTTTGAGATTACTCAAATTTAATTTCATTATTTCTTCTTTAGTTTTTTGTGTTTCATTATGTTTTTTAGGTTTAATGATTAAAGGTTGATTATTTTCTATTCTATTCACATTTGGGAAATTTTTACAAATATCAGCGTAACTATTCTTATTATTTTTATTGTTGTCAATTTGATTTGAAATAGAATTTAATTTTTCTGTTATAGTTTCTTTATCAGTTATGTTTTCCATTAAAAAGTCATAATTTTCTTTAAAGTATTTTTTTTGTTCAGTTATTAATGAAATTTTTTCATCTTTTTCCTTTATAATTTCATTTTTTTGTTCTACAATTTCTTGGAGTAATTTTATTTCCTTTTTTAAATAGTTTATTTGCAGTAATAAACCATTTTTACTTTCTTCCTCAATATTATTTTCCTGATTTTCGATTTTACTAGTATTTATTCCTTTGGATCTTTTTTTATTTTCTTTTTCTTTGTCACCTTCATTATATACAGGAGATGTTTCTTCCAAATCTTTTTTCTTTTTCCTCATAGTAGTTGAAAATTTTTCAGGTGTCAAAATTTATGAGAATGTCAATAAAATATAAATTATACTTTATTAACCTGTTTAACTTTTTAAAAATTAATTTCCTTCTTTTCGTGACTTTTTTCAAAACTGACTGTCAAACTTCCTTTTTTCTGGCAACCAAACTTCTTCATCACTACTCACTTGCACTACTATCTATCCTTAACCTAATACAAGTGTTGTTTACATTACATGAATTTTTATACTCTAAACTAATAAACTATGACATTTACTTCAAATTTTGACATTTCTCCGCAAATTAAATATTAAATTAAAATAAATTTTGAAATGACCCTTAAAAATACATTTCAATTCCCCCCAATTAAAATTTTGCATAAATTTATACTTTATTTTGAATTTATGAAAATTTAAATTTCTTATTGTATAATTTTTTAATTCCCTTTTTTTTCGTATATCCCAATATCTATTTCCCTTCTTGTTAATCTCCTCATCCACTAAATTAAAAAAATTCCTTCTACCCATTTAAAATCTTATCATGAAAATTCTATTATCTAATTTAAAATACTACTCTAAAAATCCCTTACATTTTATAACTACTACCTCCCCCCTACTCATTGAAAAGTCTGATTGTTTCTTCACCTTTTTCCAATTCTTCTCTATTAAAATTTTTATGGTTTTTATTGTTTTAATTTTAATGAATATTTGATTAACTTTTTCTTTGGCTTTTTTTATTATTTTTTTCATTTTTGTTTCTTCCACATATATAGTGGTAATTAAATTTTCCTTGTTCTTGCTTTCATAAATATCATATTTATTAGAAGTACTTTCTTCTTTGTCTTCATTTTCTGGTACATTTTTATAAACTTTTCTATCATCTGCAATATTAATTTGAATTATTTTAATTGTTTCATTTTTCTCTGTTTCAGCTTCTTTATATCTTTTCTTGTCTGTTGCTTTTGAATTTTTATTAATTACTTCTGCATTTTCCTCTTCCTCAAATCCTTTTACTTCTCCATTAAATTTCTCCATACTCTCTTCTTGTTTTTTACCCTGTTCCTTCAAATTCCCAATGTCTTTATCCATATTTTCTTCTATTGTTTGAATGTTTTTATTTGTCTTGATTATCTCCTTGCCCAAATTTGTGATCTTTTCTATATTTTCTCTTATCTTCTTAGTGTTCTCTGCTACTTCTAACTTAAGTCCTTTTCCATTTTTCTTTAAATTATCCATTTCTGTAGACTGTTGATTTTCCACCTCCATCAATCTTCCTATCATTTCATTTCTCACTTCTTTTGTCTTTTCAATTTTTCGTTTAACTCCTGCGATTTCCTTTTTAACTTCTTTGTTTTCATGATTTATTTGTCGCATTTCTTCCATGCCTATGTTCAATTTTGTCGCCAACTCGGTAAACTTCTTCTTCATTTTCTCATTATGTTCATCCAAATACTTCTTCATTTCTTCTTTGGTTTCATCAAATTTTCTATCCAATTTTTTATTCAAATCCATCAACATTTCCCTTAACCAATTATCACTCCATTCCGATTCTTGTCTTCTATCGGTCTCTTGTTCTCTCCTTTTACTCTTTCCACATCTTTCAAACATTCCTACTTCACCCTGTTCATCTTCATCTCCTTCTATATCCTGTCCTTGTATCAAATGCTCTTCTTTAAAATCTCCGGCATCTCTATTCCTTTCCTCGTCCACCTGTACCTCAAAATCCATTCTTTTCCTCTGCTCCTCAATCTGTCCTTCTTGGAGTTCCTCTACTTGTTTTCCATCCCCAAAGTTTCATTCTTCTTTCTTCCATTTTTTTTTATTCTTGATTATTAATTAATCCAAATTTTTATCGAGACCCTTTTATTCAGAGTCCCTACTCTGAATAATTGAGATGATTTACTCAATTGCAAATTTTAATTTTAAGTTTAAATTTAAAAATTTTTTTTTTAATTAATTAGGGTAGGGTTCAAACAAAATTTATTATAATTTTTATAGTGAAATTTGAATAATACCAAACAAACTTATCTACCTAAACTGATACCTATCTACCTTATCTAGTCTTAACTAATTACCTAACTATCTTAACTAACCTTAATTACCGCAGAATTCGTCTTTAAAATTGTCCTTTTCCTTTTTTGTTTCACTAGCTTCACTTATTTATTATTTTTAATTTTGGTTCAGCTACATTACTTTCCAGCTTAATTACTTTCACTGTACTTTCTGAATATCCTTTTCGGTAAAATTTCGGTATAGGGGAACAACTCCGATTTTAACGAATTTTTTTTTGGACACTCCCTAAACATCCCTGAGCACTACTGTGAAGTTTTTTTTTCCGGAAATGAAAACTAAAATTTTGAAAAAATTTTGAAATTAAAAAAAAAAATTTTTTTTGCTCCAATTTGCACAGGTTAGGTTAGGTTAGGTTAGGTTAGGTTAGGTTAGGTTAGGTTAGGTTAGGTTAGGTTAGGTTAGGACACTCCCTAAACATCCCTGAGCACTACTGTGAAGTTTTTTTTTCCGGAAATGAAAACTAAAATTTTGAAATTTTTTTCCAAAAAAAGGTTAGTTTAGGTTAGGTTGGGTTAGGTTACGTTGGGTTAGGTTAGGTTAGGTTAGGTTGGGTTAGGTTAGGTTAGGTTAGGTTGGGTTAGGTTAGGTTAGGTTAGGTTAGGTTAGGTTAGGTTAGGTTAGGTTAGGTTAGGTTAGGTTAGGTTAGGTTAGGTTAGGTTAGGTTAGGTTAGGTTAGGTTAGGTTAGGTTAGGTTAGGTTAGGTTAGGTTAGGTTAGGTTAGGTTAGGTTAGGTTAGGTTAGGTTAGGTTAGGTTAGGTTAGGTTAGGTTAGGTTAGGTTAGGTTAGGTTAGGTTAGGTTAGGTTAGGTTGGGTTGGGTTAGGTTAGGTTAGGTTAGGTTAGGTTAGGTTAGGTTAAGTTGGGTTAGGTTTCAACTTACATTTTATCGGGTTCTCCAAAAAAATTTTTGTGCAAATTGGAACCAAAAAATTTTTTTTTTTAAATTTCAAAATTTTTTAAAATTTTAGTTTTCATTTCCGGAAAAAAAAACTTCACAGTAGTGCTCAGGGACGTTTAGGGAGTGTCCAAAAAAAAATTCGTTAAAATCGGTGTTGTTCCCCTATACCGAAATTTTTCCTCTTTTTCGTTCTTACCACTTACTTTTACTGTTTCCAAAATTAACTAACTGCTACAGTTTTCTTCAACTGAATCCTTTTATTTATTTATTATTAATTACAACCTCTTCTATTCGTCTTTTACCTCTTTATAAATTATACTTTATTAACCTGTTTAACTTTTTAAAAATTAATTTCCTTCTTTTCGTGACTTTTTTCAAAACTGACTGTCAAACTTTCTTTTTTCTGGCCACCAAACTTCTTCATCACTACTCACTTGCACTACTATCTATCCTTAACCTAATACAAGTGTTGTTTACATTACATGAATTTTTATACTCTAAACTAATAAACTATGACATTTACTTCAAATTTTGACATTTCTCCGCAAATAAAAAATTTTTGAAACGACCCTTAAAAATACCTTTTCAATATATATGTGTAGTATATATATATACTACACAATTTTTATTAAAATTTTTCATTCTACCACTATTGGCCTTTAAATTGAATTTTGTGTAAACATGTCTAGTTTTTTCTACATTATTTATTTTACTTTTACATATATAATAAATTTTTGTTTTTAAATATACTACACAGATGCTTTTTATAAGTTGTTTCCTACGAGGACTTTTAGAAGTAGATGGTAGAGTTTCAGGAGCAGGAACTGGTGAAATAGTTTCACTGCTAGTAGTTATTATCTCTTCAGCATGCATAAGGGTCGTTAGTACTTACCTGCATAGAAAAGGTATATATTAGTGAAATATATGTTTAAGTAAAATTTCTGTAAATAGATTTGAGAAAAAATATAGATTTGGTCAATGTTATTAAAGCAATTTGTGCATGTAATAATTACTTACATATTTCATTTTTGCGATTTTAATTGTAGGTATAGCATTTGGTACTAGTAAAACAATTACTGAAGAAATTCTATCAAATGATTGTTCTGTAAAATGTTGTGAGTCTAAAAAGCTATTCTTGCCTGGACTGTAATAATGTAATAATGTGTTAATTAATACACAAATACATTTATTGTACAACGTTGCTTTAGAATATTCCATAGACATAAAAATAATTGACATATATACAGTTATGAGATTAGCCAAAAAATTGTAAATTAATGATAATTAAAATAAAATATCCTCTTTCCATTATTGATACGCCTATGTCAATTTAAGTAGATAGGTTAGGGATCAATACAAAGTATAAGTTTAATTTAAACATCAAAAAAATATAGTTTACGTATATATAATGTATATTTATTATAATAATAGCTACTTACCAATAAATAATTAATCCAAATTTTTAACAGAAAACTAAATTTTTATAACATGTAAACAAAGTATGAGTCATAAATGGTTATCCAATATGGCCGACTTCCGTCGCCAGATTTTAACATTGTAGATATAACACAAACTCCTTACTTACTATTTTATGTTCTAAGGTAAATAGTAAATAGTTGTTTCGAGAAAAATGGAGATGTCAAAATTTTGGTATATAAAACTGGTCATTCGCGTTGAGAGGGGAGGGTTCGTTCAACCCTAGTGAAGTTTAAAAGTAAAAAAGCGACAGTTAATAATTTGTAACCAGCTGAATTCTTATATTCAAACAATTTGTAAATAAATTGTGTTTAAAGTCCTCACAAGTGTTTCAAATTGGTGTCATGTGAGGGGTGACGAAGCAAGAATGCCTGGAAAGAAGTGTTTCAATAATTTGTCAATAGATAATAAATTCTTAATGTTTAAGAGCAATAAATAACTGAACGGTTAAACTAAACTTTCAATTACAGCTGTTTCGCTAAAACTAGCGAATTTTTCGAATAAATAGTGGAAGTTTAGTTTAACCGTTCAGTTATTTATTGTTCTTAGTAAGATGAACTTCCACAAAGTAAAGGTTAACACAATCAATTTCTTAATGTTTAAATTAAAAAATAACGTCAGGTAGTGTAGTAGGAATTGGATATTTAGTAATAACTCACATTGATTCTAAAAAAAGCAATTTGCTGTTTTTAAGATAATTATATCTAAAAAGAACATGGAGAAGGTTCCGATTAACTTAACTTAACCTAACTTAACATAACCTAACCTAACCGAACCGAACCGAACCGAACCGAACCATATTAGTAAAGTGTGATGAATATGGTTCATCCATACCGAAAAACACAATTTTTTAAAACAAAAATATCAATTAAAAGAGAGCAGAAAATAAAACAAACTTATGCAAGTAAATTTAAAAGTGAAATGGCAAAAAGAAGCGTTCTCGTAGCTTAAAATTAAAACTAATTTATTTCAATATGTATGCGCATGCACACATCTAGACAACTTTTTTTCGATCGAGCTTCACGGGAACTATTTACCGTGTTAATACCAAGGCGAAATGGACTAGTTTAGTAGGATCATATTAATCAAAGTGATAGCAATATATATTTAGGGTAAGATACCTACTTACTTATATTGTTATTCATTTTGCAATTAATTTTTCCTACGACCACATATGAAAGTGCTAGTTTGCACACTTATTTGTACTTAAGAAAGTAGCTAATATCAATACACGTATTGAAAAGTAAAAAAATATAGTTCTATGATCTGTTACATTTACGTCAAATTTATCAATAGTAAAAACACATAAATGTCAAAGCAAAGACCATTTAATTTTTTTTTAAATCTCCCTTGTGTCAAATATTGTATTGTAATTGCTAATACAAATTTTTCTGTATAAAGTAAGAATAAAGAAAAAAGTTTCTTATAGGTTTTTAAATTTTTAAAAAATAAACATATTTTTATTCAGTATAATTATTTTTATAAAAACACTTTTAGAAAGAAGAACAGTTTATTCTTCTTTTTTATATTGTGTTTATGTTCCGTGCATGTGTCAAATGTGGATTTTTGAAGTTATGTTTGTGTTTCTGTTCACAATTATCTTTGTGTCTATTATTATTACATTACTTTTCAATTAATTTCACCGACTGACCATTTTACTTTTAATTTTTATAGAGCCCACAAAAAAATTAAAATGTCATTTAGCTAATAAAGAATTTTGATGTGAATTCCTGAGAAAGGTGGTTATTTGATTTTAATTAATTATATTTCCATGCAATATATAAACTCGTTTAAATCCTAATTTTTAACATGACTAACAATTAAAATAAATTTTATAAATAAATTTAAAATATTTATTATAATAAGAAATATTGGGGTCGTAGGAAAAATCGTGTACACAACGCGTTGGAAAGTGTATTTCTTGCACTCGTTACGTTTCCGCACTCGCCACTACGCGGCTTGTGCTAAACTTCACTCGTGCGTAATACTTCACTTCCACACTCGTTATGTAATATACTATTTCTCATTTCGTAAAATTTAGCAATAAATAATTAGTAAGTTTTAAACGTAGTGCCAGCTAATAACCAATAATGAAGTGTGTTTAAAAGTCAACGTTGTCACATTTTAGCTAGGTTCGTTTCAAGTATTCTCAAAGAACTGGCAGCACAAAACACCGTGTTCTGTGACTAACTGATTGTACCAGTTGACAAGATATATGACAGGAGAGAAAATCGTGTTTATCTGTAATAAACAAACAAGACCCCTATTCTTGACGGTGATAGAATAGAACAGCCAATAGAAAGTGGGCGTGGTTCTATTGAAAATACCAAAACGGTATTCTTGAAATTCGTTCTCTCACTGTACCGATAGAAGGGTTGCTCCCCGAGAGAACAATTACTTCTATTGGTTATTTTTGAAGGAACCGCTATAACACCAAGACAAGGTGTTAGGGATTTTTATTTTCGAACCAAAAAGATAAGTTTCTCGGTTAATATTAAAGCATATCGACAACATCGCAAATTTTCTACCAATGTTATTGAAACACGTCACTTACCACTTATGACGTATGTAACCATTAAATTTAAATTTCAAAAGCCGATTATGGCTAGAGGATTAATTTTATAAAATTTTTATTTGTACAGTTGAACCACTAAAAACCTATTTTATAAGATGCATATATAAAAAAAACTAGTCCATTCTGATGGGAGTTAATCGGAACTACAGCCAAGAACATTATTTTAAAAACATCCTGTATATTATTTCTGAATTAGCAATTTAGTAATGCTTACCGTATCACCAGCTACTGTATCAATCGTCCATCCAGAAATTGTAAGATCGGAAGCTTGTATTCCTACACAAAACATCGCACAATTAAACAAATATATATTTCTAAAAATTGATCCTCCTGTTGTTTTAATTTGAAAAAATTTCGGTTTTGTAACTCCTCCTGCACCACCTTCATTATCCCAATATTTATCACCTTGCGCATTTAAAATGCTACCTTAAAAATAAAATGATTTTAATGTTTAAAAAAATCATATGCAAGCTTATTACGTAAGTAAATGATTTTTTGAAACTCTAAGAGTTCATCCACATTTCGAATGTGATTGGAATCCAAATAAATGGGTTTATTATCCAAAGATGGACCAATCAAATTCGTCCATCTTAAGAGATCTGCTTACAAGCAACTGTCTACTGCTGTAGCACAGCATTCAGTGTTGCACAGGCCTTTGTGATATTTTAGCACTGTTCCAAAATTATTTTTAAGAGTAGCAGTGCTTCTCTGCTATGTGAATGGCAATTAATTTACCTTTAAGATTTCTGTTGGTTATTTCGTTTGCTGCTATAACCATACTGGTCTGCTTCGTCTGAATTATCCTTTTATATTTTCCTCTTAAACATTGTATGTCTAAATATTATCATGCCTTGTTTTTTTGTAATTTATAATATATTATGAGGTTTGTTAAATTTTAATCTGGGCGATTGAAAAGTGGGATTTTATCCACCGCCCCTTTTCACAATGAGTGTGTGATTTACGATTACTTCCATTGTCTTGATCGGAGTGGTTTTCTTGGCTCCTAGTTTTTTTCGGCTGAGATGGGAAGCTAATGTTCGATGGGTCCTTATCCAGAACCCAACAGTGTTGGAATCATCCCCGAGAGGATGCCTACCAACTTAACCCACTTCAAAAACTCGCCGTTACCCCCGCCTCGGAATCACTACCCTAGCATACTTTAAGATAGGCGGCGCGGCAGTCCCTTACACACTCTTCGCATAATATTCATTACACTTAAACCGTCAAAAATGTTCCCTTCCCTTAATCATACTCTCCACTGCCTCGCTTACCTCCACCTATTCTTTCTCCCCTCTCAACATTATCTCCACCATGTTTTCCCAATACACTGCTTCTCCAAGTTTCCTCTCCAACTTCTTTAACACTTCCTCGTTCTTTCAACATCTTCCACCTCACACCTCTCGCACATTCCAGTTTCTCTTTTCCCAATCTTATGTAGATATCCCACCCTTAGCTCCTAGTATATTAAAGCACGTCACTCTGTATTTGTTCCACATTTCAAATGATTGTTACCTGATGTGCTTTTATAACCCATACAACCTCTTCGAATATTAGCATAAGTCTTATGCCTAACCTAAGCATTTCCATTTTGTTGGGATAGACAGACTGGTACTCACACCATACCTTTGTGATTTTTAGGATCTCAAGGTCCTAACGTCTAAAAGCTGTAGTGAGTTAGAGAGTAGAACGTTTGCCTTGTAGGCGAAGGGACGTGGGTTCGATTCCCATGCACGACAAATTTATTTTGTGTGTGGTTGGATAGCCAGCTATCGTTCAAAAACCACATGTCGTAGGCAGAGAAGTTAGTGGTAGAACGATTGAGCAGAGTATGCTGTACGGGGCGGAACGGTGGAATGAAAAAACGGCAGTACATGCAAGGATTAAACCACTACTGACGGTTTAGAGAAGAATCTGGCAGCGATGCTAGCAAGATCCTGCCCATTGATGTGATGGCTAGAGCCAGGATACTACAGTGGAAGGGCGCGTTGAGAGAGCAAGTTATGGATTGAGTGGAGTAGGAAATAGAAATAAGGTGGACGTAGTATGAATAAGCGCTAAAAGGAGTAATTTGTAGTAGGAGAGAAGGGATGACTGGGAAAGTCGGCGAAGTGAACTACTTCTTGATACAGGTGCTGACTGGGCATGGGCCAAGAGCAGGATATCTTTACAAGATTAGGAAAAGAGAGACTGGAGTGTGTGAAAGGTGTGAAGTGGAGGACACGCGTTTAGATGCTGGAAGAATGAAGAAGTACTGAAGAACTTGGAGAAAAAACTCGGGGCGGTAGTTTATTGGGAAAATATGGTGGAGATAATGTTAAGAGGGGAGGGGCAATGGATGGAGGTGCATAAGGCAGTGGGGAATATGGTTAGGAGAAGAGAATGTTTCTGAGTGATTTCGAGCAGAATATATTTTATCACCTATATATTATGTTACAGTTTTTTGACATAATTTTAATCATATTTAAAATCCAAAATGTTTAATCTTAAAATAATTTTGTATGAACATTTTGTTTATTCACATTAATCATAATTCACATGTGTACATTTTATTTTTTTTAGCTATCAATTAACATCAATCTATATATAATATAATTTTTAAACTGTTTAAAAATAAATTAATTTCTTTATGTCATGTTTATTGTAATAAGGTAATTTTAAGAATAAACATATACATTTTTAAGTATTTTACATTAACGTAAACATTTATTTCAATTTTTTTAAATCTGTAAACATATTTGACACTGCGGCGTGTGTTAATTGGGCAATGTATGAGTTATTACAATATTAATTCTGACTTTTACTAAAGACCTAGTTTTGGAAGTAGTTTCTGTGTTGAAACAGATCATCGTCCTTTAATAGGAGTTAAAAAGTCTTTATGTGAATGTCCAGCAAGATTACAGCGTATAGTACTTCAGTTACAAAAATTTGATTTTCAATTAATATATAAACCAGGTCGCAATTTATATTTATCAGATGCATTATCAAGGGCGTATTCTAACAATAAAGAAAATTTGATACCTTTAGATGACAATTTAGAAGTATGTGTAATAGAAAACAATTTCAAAATGTCTGACAATAAGTTTAATGAATTTGTTAAAGCTTCTCATGAAGAACCAGAAATGTATTTATTACGCAAATTTATTCAAAATGGATGGCCAAAGAGCATTAAAAAAGTACCAGATATAATTAAAGCATATTATAAATATAGAAATATAATTGTTGAAAATAATGGACTGTTACTTAGAGGTAATCAAATTATTGTACCAAAAATTTTAAGGTCTGATATTGTGGATAAAATTCACTATGGCCATTTCGGTATTGTTAAGTGTAAAAATAAAGCCAGACAATCTTATTTCTGGCCACGAATGTGTTCAGATATTGAAAAAACTATTTTAAAATGTAAAATTTGTCTAAAATATAGTGTTAACAATCAAAAAGAGCAATTGCAACAACATGAAATTCCAAAAATTCCTTGGTACAAAATAGGAGTTGACATTTTATATTTAGGTAGAAAAATGTACTTATTAGTTGTAGATTACTATACTACTATAAGTGGGTTGAGCTAATAGATTTAGACGAAAATGCACATTCTATTACCATAATTAATTCACTTAAAACATTATTCAGTAGGTTTGGTATTCCTGCCATGATAGTATCGGATGGGGGACCTCAATTTTCTTCTTTATCTTTTAAAAACTTTACAAAAATGTGGAACTTTCACCATACTATAACGAGTCCTTATCACCCTCAATCAAATGGGATGGTAGAAAGAACTAAACAAACAATTAAAAAATTATTAAGAAAAGCTAAAGAAGAAAATAATGATTTTTATTTAGTTTTGCTTATGTACAGAAATTCACCTATGGAATGTGGATTTTCTCCTGCTCAACTTATGTTTTCTAAAAATTTAAGGGATATACTGCCAACTACAGATGAATCAATTAAACCTAAAATTATTAGTTACAATCTGTATAACAAAAGTTTAAATAATAGGCAACAAAAGCAAAAATTTTACTATAATCGTACTTTTAAAAATTTAAAACCATTAAATGTTAATGATAACGTTAGATTTCAAAGACATAGAAATGGTTCTAATTGGGAATTTGGTAAAATAATAAACATACCTCAAGAACGTTCATACACTATTGAAAGTGAAGATGGAAAACAATTAATAAGAAATAGGAGATATGTGGAAATTTTACCAGATTCGTCTAAAATGGAAAAAGAAGATGACGATTATCATTTAGAATTTTTGTTTTCGCCTGACGAAGTTTATAATGTACCAGCTACAACATCATCTGGTAGAATTGTGCGAAAGCCAGAAAGATTTGGATATAATTAACTTTAATTTAGATACACATACATCTATTATTTTTTGAAAATTGATTGTGTTAACCTCTACTTTTTGGAAGTTCATCTTACTAGGAACAATAAATAACTGCACAGTTAAACTAAACTTCCACTATTTATTCGAAAAATTCGCTTTAAAACTCAATTACAGCTGTTTCGCTATAACTAGCATCGTCAGATTGACATATTGAAATTACATGTTGTTTGTTTGTAACTATAGGTACTTGATGTTGATAAGGAGTTAAGGCTAGACCAAGTAAGGAAGTAATAAGACATAACAATATTAAAGCCTAGATGTTATTAGCCCTAAGGGATTATCCTGGATGTATTTCCCTCTAAGATCAGTACAACTGTGCAATGATATAGAAAAACCAGGAAAAAACTATATCATGCTGATCTTTACAATAACTTAATATATTTATGTTACAATAATGTCTTATCTATGTATAAAATGAAGACTCAATCAAAGTAAACAGTTTAAAAGTGGAGAACTTCCAAGATTTATTTGTTCATTAACTACTTTAAACTGTTGATCTGCTAGATGTCTTTTAATTTCAAGTTCTTCTAGAAAATCTAAATTTTGTTTTTTATCACAAATGTGTAGTATATGAATGTCATTGGTGTGTATAAGTGAGTTTGGATGTTCCAGTAGGTGTTTTGCATAGTTCGACTTATCTGGTTGTTGTAATCTATATGCTCTTAAGTGTTCATTAAATCTTACTTCAAAATTTCTTTGTGTTTGACCTATATATACTGCATTACATTTTGGACAATTAATTTTGTCCAAGGATGCAAGGTATTAATATAATTAAAAAACATATCTAACTGCCGTTCGCTACCTACAAAACCTGCTAACACATCATCAACATATCTATACCAAAATACTATATTGTTTTTATAACTAGAATTAAAGATTTTGTTTTCTAAATTATCCATAAATATATTTGCCAAAATTGGAGAAATAGGACTTCCCATGGGAAGACCCTCATTTTGAATATAAACTTTGTTATCAAAAGTAACCTGGATGGATATTTCTTTCATCTAATAGCTTTTTAACTAGAACTATACATTCTTTAGGAGGTATTTTTGAGAACATATTAGTTACGTCAAACGATACTAATTTAGTATTATTTTGTAAATTACATTTATTCAATTTTTTGATCAAATCTAATGAATTTTGTACTGAATATTTAGATGTGTAACCATAATTGTTTAGGATACTATTTAATTTTTTAGCTACTTTAGTATTAGGAGTGTTAACATACGAAACTACCGGTCTAATTGGTTTTGAATCTTTATGTAATTTAATTGTTCCATATAATTCTGGACATTGAGGATTTTTATTTACTAGGTATTTTTTATCGAAGTCATTAAATAGGTAATTTGAATGATTTACATGTTCTCTTATTTGGTTAGAAAATTTCTGTGTAGGATCATTTTTTAGAATTTTGACATTACTTGACATTATGAAATCATTCACTTTAGATTTATAATCTTCTTTTTTTAAAATTACTGTGGAGTTACCCTTATCTGATTTTGTTATAATTAGGTTATTTTCATCTACTTTATTTTTGATTGATTTTAAAGCTAAAATGTCATTTTTAATACTTTGACTTTGACTTTTAAATTTGTTTGGTTTTATATCTTTAATGAGATTTGCTATTTGCATTTTTTCATAAATAAAATTATTTGATTTAGTTTTCAAAGCTATTTCAGAATCTGTGGCTAAAATTTCTTTTATATTATTAGTAAATTTTGGAGGTATGCAATATTTTAAACCTTTACTTAAAAATGTATTTTCATTATTTGAAAAAATAGTGTCTGATAGATTTGCGAACCGAGGAGCAAAATGTACTGGTATGTGAGTATTTAATGTGTTATTGTGTTGTGTACCTATAATGTGTTTTGTTGTGTTGTATGTTTATTAATTTTTTTAATTTACTTAATTGTTTTTGATATTTATTATGTTTCAAAATGCTAACCTGTTCTCTAATTTTATCATCTAAGCAGTCAAATTCTACTGAATGCATGGAATAAGTTAATTCTGAATGAACAGTTTTGATGTAAATGTCTAGAGAATCTCTAATTTTAAACCATTTTCTACTTTCCTCTTTAATCCACATTCTTTGTGCCTTTTTAACTACTTTTTGTGCTTCTTTTGATTGAGTATTACATTTTATATTTACATAACTGGGTATTAAGTCCTTAAGACATTCTTGGTTAAACCAGATGTTTTGGGATGCCTTACACCTTTTCTCATGTAACTTCTTGTATAATCGGGTTAATTCTTCTCTCGAAGATGATTTAATGAAATTGATTGTGTTAACCTCTACTTTTTGGAAGTTCATCTTACTAGGAACAATAAATAACTGCACAGTTAAACTAAACTTCCACTATTTATTCGAAAAATTCGCTTTAAAACTCAATTACAGCTGTTTCGCTATAACTAGCATCGTCAGATTGACATATTGAAATTACATGTTGTTTGTTTGTAACTATAGGTACTTGATGTTGATAAGGAGTTAAGGCTAGACCAAGTAAGGAAGTAATAAGACATAACAATATTAAAGCCTAGATGTTATTAGCCCTAAGGGATTATCCTGGATGTATTTCCCTCTAAGATCAGTATAACTGTGCAATGATATAGAAAAACCAGGAAAAACTATATCATGCTGATCTTTACAATAACTTAATATATTTATGTTACAATAATGTCTTATCTATGTATAAAATGAAGACTCAATCAAAGTAAACAGTTTAAAAGTGGAGAACTTCCAAGATTTATTTGTTCATTAACTACTTTAAACTGTTGATCTGCTAGATGTCTTTTAATTTCAAGTTCTTCTAGAAAATCTAAATTTTGTTTTTTATCACAAATGTGTAGTATATGAATGTCATTGGTGTGTATAAGTGAGTTTGGATGTTCCAGTAGGTGTTTTGCATAGTTCGACTTATCTGGTTGTTGTAATCTATATGCTCTTAAGTGTTCATTAAATCTTACTTCAAAATTTCTTTGTGTTTGACCTATATATACTGCATTACATTTTGGACAATTAATTTTGTAAACACCAGATTTTTTTAATTTTGGTAATTTTGTTTTTACATTTAACAATTTTGTTCCAATACTATTTTGTGTTTTAAATGATATTAATGCTGATGTTGCCGAAGTAATTATTTTTGAAATTGTATTGGAAATATTTCCACAATATGTAATACTTTTATAGCTTTTAATTTCTTTAGTTTGTTTTGGAAATATTAGTTCTAGTGACACTTGCATCCTAAAATTAATTTTACTTTAGAAGTTGAAGAAAATAATTCAATTAATTTTCTAGATTTAAGAATTGAAAAAGTTAATAATTCATTAAATTATTCAATATACAGAAAACCTACACAAACAGATGTAACCATACCATATAATTCAAATCATCCACTATCACATAAATTAGCAGCTTATAATTCCATGATACATAGAGCATTTTCAATTCCAATGAACAAAAATAATTTTAATAAAGAAATTGAGATCATAAAACAAATAGATACATCTAATGGCTATCCAATACATTTGATAAATAAATTAATTAATAAGAAAGAACAAAAAGTGTCACTAGAACTAATATTTCCAAAACAAACTAAAGAAATTAAAAGCTATAAAAGTATTACATATTGTGGAAATATTTCCAATGTAATTTCAAAAATAATATCTTCGGCAACATCAGCATTAATATCATTTAAAACACAAAATAGTATTGGAACAAAATTGTTAAATGTAAAAACAAAATTACCAAAATTAAAAAATCTGGTGTTTACAAAATTAATTGTCCAAAATGTAATGCAGTATATATAGGTCAAACACAAAGAAATTTTGAAGTAAGATTTAATGAACACTTAAGAGCATATAGATTACAACAACCAGATAAGTCGAACTATGCAAAACACCTACTGGAACATCCAAACTCACTTATACACACCAATGACATTCATATACTACACATTTGTGATAAAAAACAAAATTTAGATTTTCTAGAAGAACTTGAAATTAAAAGACATCTAGCAGATCAACAGTTTAAAGTAGTTAATGAACAAATAAATCTTGGAAGTTCTCCACTTTTAAACTGTTTACTTTGATTGAGTCTTCATTTTATACATAGATAAGACATTATTGTAACATAAATATATTAAGTTATTGTAAAGATCAGCATGATATAGTTTTTTCCTGGTTTTTCTATATCATTGCACAGTTATACTGATCTTAGAGGGAAATACATCCAGGATAATCCCTTAGGGCTAATAACATCTAGGCTTTAATATTGTTATGTCTTATTACTTCCTTACTTGGTCTAGCCTTAACTCCTTATCAACATCAAGTATACCTATAGTTACAAACAAACAACATGTAATTTCAATATGTCAATCTGACGATGCTAGTTATAGCGAAACAGCTGTAATTGAGTTTTAAAGCGAATTTTTCGAATAAATAGTGGAAGTTTAGTTTAACTGTGCAGTTATTTATTGTTCCTACTATTATTTTTTGTTTTTATTATTCTTAAAAAAAGGAGATGTCATGTATTAATAATTTTAATTTATTTTATTATTTTATATTGACGAGTCATCTATGTTTATTATGTTATTTAAAATAAGAAAGTAGTAAATAAATCCTCAGTTCTTAATAGCAACTCGTTCGTTTCATTTCAAAGTATGTGATACCATAGCGAGTGATTGAATATTATGATACTTTAAATCATTTTACCTGGTGCTCCTTCTACTCGTACACCTTCCCCTGAAACTTGTATCAAGTGACCTTCCCAATAAGCAACTCCAAACGTAGTAACTCCTTCGAATGTTACTTTTGACCCTTTAAGTAAATCCAGTATTAAAGGTTTTCCGGCGGGAACATTTAAGTTCGAAATAATTATGTCAGTGCAGTTTTTAACGATTTCCGAAACTTTAGAAAATTCTGTAATTTTACACTGCTCATCTTTTTCAGATTTGCAGCTTACCAATGGAATGAGTAAAAAAATTGAAAACACTACTTTATTTGTGAAGCAAAACATTATAAATATATTTGTATGAAATATACTAGTAACAATAAATAACAAATAAAATATTTGGATGATTTATACATAATCAATCACTTAATCAAATTTGATAAGCATTTATAATGACGTACGTTATTTAAATTTTGAAAAGAAAACAATATTTTGTAAATGATAACACTAAAAAAACATCTTACTCTAACTAATTGGAAAAATTGATTTTTTTGCCACGGTTTCGAAAAACAGCTAAGGGTCCTGGATATATTTCCCGCTAAGATAACTGCGCAATAATGATACATAAAAATCAGAAAAAAATAAATCGTGCTTAACTTTACAATTACTTTATATTGTACTATTGTTTTTTATACAGTGTGTAAAAGCCAAATGGAATAAATTCATTATTTCGGTTACTGTACATATTTATAAAAAATCCCGAAACACGTCAAATTTAAATTATAACTTGACATTCTTTAACGTGAAAATGCAACCCCTACCTTCAACCCCCTTAAAATGACTGGTACAAACCCCAATTTTTTAAATGGGAAGTATAGGCTTGTGATATATCATTTGAAAGGTCTCTTCATTCTCTATTCAAAAATGTTATTGTTTTTAAATTTGATGCAAAAATTAACATAAAAAAAATTAAAATCATCGTGTTACCGAAATTCGCTAAAGTATACTCGAAACTTATTACAATATACTTAAAACTTATTTCCCGTTTAGGTCTTGATAATGAGAAAGTGAACAAAAACCATAGCAATGTGGTTTTTAGATGGTAACCATTAAAAAACTTTAAAGAATTTCCGTGGCAACGCTATTTTAACAAGCAGTAGTAGATAAATTGTTTTATTTAAGTTGTCATTGTTGTAATTTAAGTATAAAGTTTGTTCAATTCAATTCTGAAAAATGGTTAGATTAACGGAAATGCATAAAATAACAGTTTTACAAATGATTGGTTACGGAAATAACATCCGAACCCAACAGGAAGTAACTCGCCTATTTCATGAGAAATTTCCTAATTTACCGCCTATATCCCAAGAAACAATAAGTAAAATAGAAAAGCAGTTTCGCGAGTTTGGTCATGTAAGGCAGATAAAAAAGCAGCTGCCAATGCACTGAGTGATGAACTCAAATTAGATGTGTTCCTTGAGTTTCAGGAAAACCCACATACATCGAGTAGACAGGCATCCACTACATTCAATGCTAGCCATACATCGATAGCAAACATATTAAAAGAAAATAAATTGCATCTGTATAAGATGATACCTACTCAGGAGCTCATGGAAGACGATTTTGAAAGGAGAACTTTTTTTTGAGCAAATGATGGACATGTTGGATAACAATATTATCCAATTAGAAGACGTTATGTTTTCTGATGAGTGTACTTTTTTACTTAACGGTCATGCTAATGGGCAAAATTGTCGCTACTGGTTCACGGAAAATCCTCACTGGATGAGAGAAGAACACACTCAATACTCTCAAAAGGTTAATGTTTGGGCAGGGATTGTAGGGAACAATATCATTGGTCCCTTTTTTATTGAGGGCAACTTGAATGGCAACAATTATTTGGCACTACTTCAAAATGATGTCATTCCAACGTTGGCAAATTTATATCCTGATCCAGGTAACCCCCAATCGGTGGATAGGGAGGCGAGGATCGATTGAATGGCCAGCGCGATCACCTGATCTTACATTATTAGATTTCTTTTTATGGGGATATGTGAAGAGCCATGTGTACAAAACTAAACCTTCTGATTTAAATGACTTAAAAGAACGAATAACGCTTGCGATTAGGTCGATCACGCCTGATATATTAAATAATGTTGAAAGACAGTTTTATTTGAGATTAGGATGTTGCCAAGACGTTCGCGGAGAACATTTTGAACATCTACTTCATTAACATTCATAGTTCTATTTCGTGTTCTACATTTTATTACGTTTTGCATTACATTTTAGTTTTTGATTGTATTGTAGCGAATTTCGGTAACAACATGATTTTAATTTTTTTATGTTAATTTTTGCATTAAATTTAAAAACAATAACATTTTTGAATAGAGAATGAAGAGACCTTTCAAATGATATATCACAAGCCTATACTTCCCATTTGAAAAATTGGGGGTTGTACCTGTCATTCTAAGGGGGTTGAAGGTAGGGGTTGCATTTTTACGTTAAAGAATGTCAAGTTATAATTTAAATTTGACGTATTTCGGGATTTTTTATAAATATGTACAGTAACCGAAATAATGAATTTATTCCATTTGGCTTTTACACACTGTGTGGAGACTCGATCAAAACCAACAGTTTAATTAAAGAATACACCAACTAACAAGAAGCGAAAGCCAGCAAAACGCCTTTGATGTTCATGTATGACCTTTATTAACATATTATTATTATTACTAGTACATTTTCAATACAGTATTTAAGGTGTAAAGTGAAGCTTTACCCGAGAATCAAAAGATTTTTTTTTGTTATTTAAGAAAATCCAATCTTTTGCCTAATATTTTTACACACTTTCTTATGTACGTTCTACTAATCCTATCCCAAGGAAGACAGCACTGAGCTTGTATATCATCAGGTCCAAGAAGGTACACGATTGATATAACTTATATCAATCTACCACTGGTTTGTGGGTGCATTTTGCCTGTAGCTAAAACTTAATTTTTTTCTAAATAATTTACTTCATTTGTTTTTAGTAGGTTCTTTATTTGTTAGGTACTACTCATTTTGTAGGTTATCGTACAAAAACTAACCTCACATTTTTCTTTTTGGTCACAAAACGAAACAATACAATAAAAATAGCGGTGTTGTCAGCTTTAAAATTAGAAATTTTTAGCATATTAATAATAATATTGTCATGAATCAAAATAATAAAAAATATTGCTATTATGGTCCAAACAGAATACAAATTTAAACTATCATATTGTTATTGTTTAAAGGATTTAACAATATGGTTACGATAACAATATTTAAACAGAATTGACCTTAATGTACTATTCAACGCGGTGTTTAGTGACAAACAAATTTGACCACAAAAAATTTAAATTTGAGGATTATTCTGCCACGTTTTTTTTTTGTTTCAGTATATTTTCTGTTACTTCATCCCATTTTTTTGGCTATTACGATTGTTTTTATTATATTATAATTTATTGTCATTCCAAAATCATTTAGTTGCTTATTTCAAATATTGAGTTTCTCTTGTAAATTTTTCTCGTTTCCAGCTGCTACAGCAGATATTTTAAGAAACGTATGGTTTTCTAAAGAAAATCATATTCAATTAACGGTTACATCACCCAAAAAACAATTCCTTGGGTTTAAACGTCCTGACTTTCCAGAAAATTCTCTCCGCAGTGCTGGGGTAACCATTTGGGTTGCTATGTCTGGTCAAGGGATAATTGGTCCTTATTTTGTTGAAGATGAGAATGAGCAGCCAGTAACTGTCAACCAAGAGCGATACAGACATAACATTGTGACACCTTCTGTTGGAGATTTTGTTACATGTCTGTCGCCATGCTACCTTTCCTTAGTTTACCGTCCTTACGAACCCTAAAATCAACCCCGACTCACTGTATAGACAAAACCTTATCACCGCTACCAAACCTACCCCTTACAATAGAACACACCTGAAACAAAACCCTTACAAAAACAAACGCAACCATCCAACCGGAAACCATTTTCAACCCCCTTATAAATTAAGGCACACGCTCTGTTTCGCCCCTTTTCCTTCGACGAAACTCATAGTGGCAAGTAACATTTTATCTGCAAAATCTAGACAACCATTTTCTGTCTGTATAACAGTAAGTACTTCATTATTTCTTATTATTTTCATTTCATGATTATACTAAGCTCGTCAGATGCTTCTTAGCATTAGCTTAGAAGTTACGTTGAAACGAAGAGTTTTTTATTATTCTTAATAAGATGGACTTCCAAAAAGTAAGAGTTGGTACAATAAATTTAATGAAATATATAACTGAGTCTATGTAAAACATAATAAATTAGCATACATTTTTTTAGAACTATTTTAGAATAATTAAGAAAACTTTTTTGAATAACTACCACAACTACTTTTTTATTTTATTTATAAAAAAAACTAATTATATCAGCTTATAACTTCTTGATTTGTGCTAATAATAAAACTCGTTAATAATCAATCACACAGAACCGGCTTCACCGCTCTGAATTTCAGTAACTTTTTGGTGTAAAGTATTTGCCGGCCTTTTTAACCTAAAAGCTAACCAACATTAAATTCCATAACATTTTGACTCCTTCTGATCCACTTTACGACTTGTAGGAAGATACAGCCCGATAGTAGGGAGAGATTGACCCCCTAGTACGGAGAGATATACCCGTTCGTACCACACAGTTATCTTAGCAGTCCTTTTGACGAATGAGCATCCCACATTTATCGTAGCAGTCCTTTTGACGAAGAATATCACCATTGATTGCAGCAGCCCGTTGATTAATTCTTTGATGTGAAGTAAAATCAACCACCACCAGCCATCACCCCAATTACCATTATCAGTGAACAACCCGAGACCAAAATAGTACTAAGATTAGTCTAGTCCATTTATAAAGTTTCCGTCTATACCTCCTGTAGCAAATTATAATTTTTTAAATAAACAAATATTATTTTATATCAGTTTGATTTATATACCCACTGACTATAAGTCTTAAGGGTGTAGCGTGTTCGGTTGTCATTAAAAATAGTTTTCTTTGCTTTCAAATTCAGTTTAATTGCAAGGTGTTTCTATCTTTTTCACCTTAGTTTAATTGTGTAGTTTCAGTTGTATAATCGTAAACGTATAAAAAAATAGTGGCTCCATATACCACTAATCCTTTCTATAGTAAGCATTAACTTATAGACGAACCACTCCTTGAGATAGTCTCTCAGCCGTAATCTCTTTTGGGAGAGTTATGTAGTTACAAATTGGCGCCCTGCCTTTTTGGGAACTAATATTGTTGCAATTTAAAGATCTTTTGCCGTTCGCGTAATTTAAGAATCCTTAAGTAATGGTTTCAACAAGATGGCGCACCAATGCATACAGCCGGAAACTCCATGAACATTTTGGTTTTTGTAAATTGGTATATTATTTTATCATAAAAAAAGAAAGAAAAACAATGTGTTAACTAAAAATTAATTTATGAATTTTTTAACTTAACCAATTTAATTTGTACATTTGTTCAAAAAGCGAAATAAAGTATTAACAAGAAAATCCCGAAGGAAGAAAATTGCAATAACTTTTGCCACCTCCCAAGATATTAATCTCTGACCATGTCCAATTCGAACATTTGTTGTTGTTACATACAATGTGTACCGGTCTAGTAAGTACTCCTTGTACTGATCCATATACATTATGGATTTTTAAATCGCTAATTTCAATCTGACGAGATAAATTTCCGATATCTCCATAATCTTGATTTATATAGATTCCATCTTCTTGGATTCCTAAGAAACATAAAATATGTGTAACCAACTGAACTATGAAATAATTTGTAGATATGAAGTTTAAAAGAAATTGAAATAAATGAAATCGGTCATCAGTTTTTTTTTAAACTCAGGTCAAGATAAATGTCTGTTCTTTGTGATAACACCTTATTTTGAAATAAAAATACTAACCTGACAAAGCAATATTTTGGTAAGTAACGTTGGTTATAGTTCCTGTGCCTTTCACTGTTTTTACATGAATCCCATATAATCCATCAGCTACTAAACAATCTGTGAAAGTTATATTCTTTACGACACCAGAAACTGCAGCCTCATTAGTGCTACTTCCAACCGCAAAACTTAATCCATGGCTACCATAACATTGCAAATTTCTGAATACCATATTTGAACCTGAATTAACGACCACGCAGTCGTCTTGATTCATTACAACAGAATTTTCAATAAGAATGTTATTTCCTGATCCTATCCCAAACCCGTCTGTGTTAAGACCTCCTCTCTAAAACAAAATAAATCGTTAGTTTCTTTTAGAACTTATACAGTGTGTAAAAATTTAAATTACTTGCGTCAAACACATAAAACTAACTTGGTATAATATATTTAATTTTGAGTTGATCATCTCTTTTTTCATCTCTTGCAAAATATCCCTAGTAGTGGTCGGATTTTTTCCTGGAGTAGCAGGAATATTAATCCGTTGCTCAAATATTTTAATCAATCATCAGATCAAAGTTCTAAGTTTATTGTTATTTTTAACATGTTAATTAGAAATATTTATTTGAAATTAATCGCCTCCATAATATATTTTTCTTATGAGCTAAACACACCTTAGTTTCTTCTTCTGGTGAGACTACTGGATTTTTCCCTGGTGTAGACCATCACGGTTGTCGCTAAATTGCGTTCTCTGAGATCATTGATCATTTTGATTGGTTAAAAAGAAAACTTTTACCATTTTTTTGAAATCGCGTGCTATACAGCTGAATTTTGGTGAATTTTGAATTTAAACGTGCAAGAAGAATCTCACTAGACTGCAGGTGGGTTCCGAAAAACCAATTTTGGCCTCTTAATCCTCAGATGTTCGTCCTGGTCGTAGTTTAATGCCCTCCTCAAGATTGGGTTGTGTGGTTAGTGACTTCGGTAATCTTCTCTTGGTTTCTTAGTTAGATGTGGTGGTTTATTGAGTCCACCATGATGTCGCGTCGGATATTTGCGTTACGTAGAAACCAAGGGGTTTTAGTAACCAGCCTTGTTTTGTATTGTTTTTTGTCAGTGAAAGTGAATGTTGGCTGCATGTCCCCAAACTATCGAATTTTTGATAGTATGTGTTTTGTACAGTATCAGTTTGTGTCGTAGGTTCAGTTTACTGTCTTTGAAGATGAAGGTCCAAAGAGCACATTTTGAAGCGTTCGTTTTTCTGACTATATCTTTAATATGGGAGTGCCATGTCTACATGACACCCAAATATTTGACTTTCTTTCCATTCTACAATAAAATCTTTCAACGACATGTGGTCCATCGCATTATTTACTAAAACTGATTAATTGCGATTTTTCCGCGTTTTCTATCTTAGGCATCGGTCATTTTTTGGAGATACTCTACGCTCTTGGGGACTGATAAAATCGCGGTAGGTATCATCCGCAAATGTAAAGACTTTAGTAAATCCGATACATTCGGGGAGGTCTGCAGTGTACAAATTGGGATAGGTTTACCAGGTCATCTGCGTATCCTATAGAACCGTGTCCTTCTTTGCACGAACTACCATTGTCACTTCCAAGAAAGTTATGTCTATTATATATCAATGAAACACAAAGTCAAACCAACTTTATTTAAATTACTGAGGAGCGACTAGTTTCGGTCTTAGACCATCATCAGGCTAAAATAAATACAAAGAAAAAGGTCATGTGCAAAAGTAATGAGTTTAAATTGTGAGGTAAAAAATTGTAGAATAAAAATAAGACAAGGCTTACCTGATTGTGCAGACTTACATGCATCAATCCAAATCATATAGTTGATTATAACATAGTTAAAGGTAACATACAATTTGTGTTAAAAAATATATATTAGGAAAAAGGGGTTGTGAAATAAAATAAAATTAAAGTAATTAATTTAAGGTTAACAATTGCTAACACAAGAAATAAGAGTAGAGAGAGGTTAATTATTAGTTAAATAAGAATTTTAGAGTTTTATGGAAACTGAAAATTAATTGACAAGGAGAAAAAACATTATAAAAGGATATGACGCAGTAATATCTCTACGTTGACATTTGCACTCTATGAATCTACTCTTGCCAATAACAAAACATCTACACTGTTACTAATAAAAATCTCTTATTCTTACGTTATTCCTTATTTAAACTTAGACAGCCTTACTAATAAACGGAGTATAAATATTTATACCGAGAATAAATTCAGAATAGGCAAAATGTCTACCAATAAATATGGAATAACTTATACTCGGAATAAAAACTCGGTATAAAGTTATACCTACCCTAAGCCTTGTTTAAGTGCAGAATAACCTATAAATATGTTTGCGATAAGAGGTGTAGAATCTGTTGAGGAGGTTATTAATTTAATAAATATGGACATAGATATGGAAAATACAAGAAATAGAAATGCTTTTAAAGAAAGAATAGACCCATTTACAATATATTCTGACAAATAGTATAATATAGATTTTCAAAACAAGGAGTTAGGCTTTTAAATGAACTAAATAGAGAATTCTTTAAATACGTACAGACGAGGAGGCGGTTTATCCTCCACTTTATAGATACTGACAACTTTAAGATATTGGGGTCGGAAACAAGTAAGTAAAGATTGATTTGTCTGCATTCTTTACATAATATGGACTGATATCACAATTTTTCCAAACAAATCCAGGTATTAAAAGATATTTTTAATTTATGTTTTGCCAGAAATAAGTAAAAAGTGATCAGTTAAAGACATTTTTATAATAAAATCTGCAAGGTAAAGAAAATCTCGACCAATTCCACAAAGTTAGAACTTTTCTTAAACAAAATTTTACAAATTATAAACCAAAAAAATCTAAAATATTGTATGATCCCTCGTGGTGTATTGGTTAACGCAATAGGCTCTAACGCAGATGACGCGGGTTCGATTCCCGACGGCAACAACTTTTTTTATTTTTTTTAATAGTCGTACTGTCATATTTCATTTAATCTAACCTTAGAACAAAAAGTTCTAAGAATTTAACACTGTTCCATGTACTTGTGTCAACGTCTGCTACGTTGTCAAATCAATATTTTGGAATAAAGAGGGAATAGTTATACTGAATTTATTCCGAGTTTATTTGTAAACAATTTATACCAACCTTATACTTAGGATAACTATTCTAAGTTTAAATAAGGAATAACGTAAGAATAAGAGATTTTTATTAGTAACAGTGAGAATAATTATTCTAAGTATAAGGTTGGTATAAATTGTTTACAAATAAACTCGGAATAAATTTGGTATAACTATTCCCTCTCTATTCCAAAATATTGATTTGGCAACTTCGCAGACGTTGACACAAGTACATGGAACAGTGTTAAATTAAATGAAGTATGACAGTACGACTTTTAAAAGAAATAAAAAAAGTTGTCGGCGTCGGTAACCGAACCCGCATCAGCTGCGTGAGAGGCCAGTGCGTTAACCAATACACCACGAGGGATTATACGTTATTATAGATTTTTTTTGGTTTATAACTTGTAAAATTTTGTTTGAGAAAAGTTCTAACTTTGTGGAATTGGTCGAGATTTTCCTTACCTTGCAGATTTTATTATAAAAATGTCTTTAACTGATCACTTTTTACTTATTTCTGGCAAAACATTAATTAAAAATCTCTTTTAATACCTGGATTTGTTTGGAAAAGTTGTGACATCAGAGCTTAGGTAGTCCATATTAAGTAAAGAATGCAGACAAATCAATCTTTACTTACTTGGTTCCGACCCCAATATCTTAAAGTTGCCAGTATCTATAAAGTGGAGGATAAACCGCCTCCTCGTCTGTACGTTTAAAGAATTCCCTATTAGTTCATTTAAAAGCCTGACTCCTTGTTTTGAAAATCTGTATTTTACTATTTGTCAGAATATATTGTAAATGGGTCTATTCTTTCTTTAAAAGCTTTTCTTTTTCTTGTATTTTCCATATCTATGTCCATATTTATTAAATTATTAACCTCCTCAACAGCCTCTACACCTTATCGCTTAGCCTTATCGCAAACATATTTTTTAGGTTATACTACACTTAAACAAGGCTTAGGGTAGGTATAACTTTATACCGAGTTTTTATTCCGAGTATAAGTTATTCCATATTTATTGGTAGACATTTTGCCTATTCCGAATTTATTCTTGGTATAAAATATTTATTCTCGGTATAAATATTTATACTCCGTTTATTAGTAAGGCTGCTAGAATATTAATTAGACATAATTTTCTGCTGTCTGTCAGTCAGTCAGTACCCCAGTTTTGTCTTGATCGTTGTGTTGAGATGAGCTTCATGGAGGTTTTTACCTTTAATTTCATTTATTTGAAAATCTTCTTGTGGTTTTGGTCTATGAAGCCTTCTAATAAGGTTTCCTATTTCTGGTTTCTCCCTATTTATAATATTCATTGGCAACTACAGTTTCATCCCCAAAAAAAAGTTTTCCTTTTTTTTGGAAACAATTTTTATTTTTATTTCTTCACAATCTTTTTCTCTATACGACGTTTTTTCTTATTTAAAAAAATGTTTGACAATTTACAATCCTCTCTTGTTAACCTTCAATTAATTACTATTATTTTATTTCAATTCACAATTCATAGATTAGAAAGAAGTTCATAGATAGCCGACTCTAAAGGTTTTTTAAAAACGTGTTTACAACGCCGCTCGTGACCTGAGTACTAACTATAGGTATAATTGTATTTTAATTTTATTTAAAATTTAATTTAATTATAAATATTTTTAAAGTATTTTGATATTGTTAATAATTTGGTATTGACTTATACAGAAATTAAAATAAAATAAGTAATTATACTTTATTTGATACACTTTGTGTCTCTAATCGAGGGGCAACTTGTTTTAAGTTCTTAGCCATTTGGTAAAGTTTTCTAGCTGTAGGAGTCAAATTTATTTTTCTTCTTCCCCCAATCATCCTGCTGTTAGAGGATCATCAGAACAATGAGAGATCTGGTTTCTGAAAAAGAAATATTAAATATTATAAAACTGAGGTGTCAATATAAGACAAGTAATTAGAAATTAAAAATAAAATTGTATACTAACCTATAATAGTAGTATTCCCTATTTGTTGAAGGGAAAGTGGATATCTGAAAAAAATTACGTAAGCTTTTTTTTGAAAAAGATTTTACTTTTATTCACAATCAAAATTTTAAAATCATTCCCTCACCTGGAAGTTTTAGAGTAGACACAGCATCTAATTTTAAATCTGTAACATTTCTATTCTGTGAGAAAAATCAGTCTTTAGTAAAGTGGTCAATGCAGATTCTAAATTTGTAACGGTCATTTCCAGTCACATTAACAAAATCTGGTCTATTTAAAGAATCACACATTTTCTTCGGACCTATAATAATATAATGTAACATAAAAATATTATGCATCATATACTAATGCATAGCTATACGCTGAACTTAAAAAAAACAAATTCTTACCTGTGGATCCTCTGGTAAACAATTCACTTTTTTATAGTTATTTCTATAAAGGCAACCCGTAACAGAACGCATAAAAACCATATTTTAATAAATAACTGCAAAAACTGTAACTGGAAAATATAACTACTAAGGAGAAAACACAGTAATTACTAAGAAAATACAATATCATTTATAACACAAGTACAAACTCTAATTGAAAAAGATATCTACTAACGAGAAAATACAATAATTATTGACAAAATACAATACTAACTATCAAACAATATTGTTGACAACATTTAAATTCAAAATTGTTATGTCATTAACGGATTTCCTGTTGGTTGTGATTTTATTTTCGATAGTGGCGACTTCCTTGATCTTAGCATTAACTACTAAACGTGGACCTGGCATTTGAGGAGAGTGCCCAGGGCATGGACTTAACTAACTATTTTAAATCTCAACATTTTACCACCCCTCTTTCCCAATTACATATTTTTCAACACAAATTGTATATTATCTTTAACTTTATAATAAACTATATGATTTGGATTGATGCATTTAAGTCTGCACAATCTGGTAAGCCTTGTCTTATTTTTGTTCTACAATATTTTTACGTTCACTTTACTAAATTTTAAGACATACAATTTAAACTCAATACTTTGTTACATGACCTTTTTCTTTGTATTTATTTTAGCCTGTTGATGATCTAAGACCGAAACTAGTCGCTCTTAAGTAATTTGAATAAAGTTAATGTTGTGGTTTCACTTTGTGTTTCATTGATATATTTTTATTAGCCACATTCGAGTTATGGATTACACCTTCGATTTTATTTTTATTAGCCTATTTTCAAACATACAGTCTATCCACCTGCAACTTGTTGCATCGATTTCGTTTCATCTCGTTGTCTTGGCTATTGATTTATATGAAGTTTTATAAAACGCTTCCTTCATATCTAAAAATGCCGTCAATAGCACCTCTTTATTGATTAAAACATTTTCAGTTCTTCTCACGAGCTGGTATAGCGCTGCCTCTGTGGATTTATTTGCTCTATAGGCATATTGATCTTGGTGTATTGGTCTTGTCGCCAAAATGACGTCCCTAATAGGTCTTTCGAGAAGCTTTTAGCACGAATGACATGAGACTAATTGGTCTCGGAGCTTTAACCGTCTTCTGTCCAGATTGTTCAGGTTTTAGTATAAATGTAGCTCTGATATATATCCAGGTATAGGGGATGCATCCTAAAGTAAGACTTACTGTGGATAAACTTTAACACATAACCTGTGATAGTTTGGAGAAATGTTGGATAAATCCCGTCTGGTTCCAGTGAAGTTAGTTGTTAAACATATATTTTATAAGATTCTTCTTTTCCATTAATTTCTTTTTCCCTTTGAGTTGGTCTTTACCTTTTCGATTAAGTGGTTTAACTAATGGTGTTTACTGGACGATTCTATGATATAAGAAAACATTCTATTGCATTCGAGAAACTCCATAAGGGGACATGTCAAGTTAAAGTTAGTTGACAGCATATTTAGTAATAAAAAGTAAATTTATAAATTGTTCTGCTGTATCCATCCATGTGTTTCTGGGAATATACAATTGTTTTTTAATTGTATACTATAATAATTTATTTGCTGGCAATGCAGGTAAAAGTGATAAATTAAAAAAAAAATAGATAAATTTAAAATGTTTCTATACTTAATAAATTAAACCACTCTACTCCTAGTAAGAATTAAATTCATTACATGTTAATTCGCTTTTACGCTAATGCAAACAATGTGCGTTTGAGATTGTAATTATATCGAAAACTGTTAATTTAAAAACAGCCTGTATATTATTTATAAATTAGCAATTCAGTCAACCTTACCGTGTTACCAGCTACTGTATCAAGCGTCCATCCAGAAATTGTAAGATCGGAAGCATGTATTCCTACACAAAACATCGCACAATTCAACAAATATATATTTCTAAAAATTGATCCTCCTGTTGTTTTAATTTGAAAAAATTTCGGTTTTGTAACTCCACCGGCACCACCTTCACCATCCCAATATTTTTCCCCTTGGGCATATAAAATGCTGCCTGAAAAATAGAATTATTTTGATGTTTGAAAAAAGTATATGTATATATTTTTTTTGGGTCAATTAAAAAATTTCCAATTTTCTGCTTATTTATCATTGTCAAAAGTCAAATATAAAAAATCTACCAATATGAACTTGAGATACTTAATTTTTGCTGGTAATTTAGATTTCATAATTTTATATGGACCTAAAAGGATTTAATCTCAAATTTTATTCGTATATAATATCACAAGAGAGAAAATTTTGCCGGCAAAATTTTCGACTGGTATGAAAGCAAAAAAAGCAACAAACTTAAATAAAACCAGAAAAAAATTTGGCCGGAAAAAAAATTTTTTTTTTCTAATGGTATTCGACAAGACTCTTTCACGAGAAAAACAAGACAATTCAACGAATCATTATTTCTTTTCAAAATTATGAAGACGCTTCAATGACGTTTGTGAAACTGATAACTATAGAAATACCAGACACCTTAGTAACGGATCGGTTATAATTTTGTTGCATTGTCAATATGAAACGTGCCGTTGCTATGCAGTTTTGTCAAAGATAATACCACGAGTTCTTAAAATTTTATCGATAAATTTTTAGTTTCGATGAAAACTTTTTTATTTGGCAAAAATACCAAAACAAACTGAAATTGTGATAAAATCACGAGTCCGTAGGACGAGTGATTTTATCTTATTCAGTTTGTTTGAGTAGTTTTGCCTAAAATAAAAAAGTTTGAGTCTAGAAAATAAAAATTTATCTAGTAAAATTTTACAGGACGAATGGTATTTGAGAAGATTATTTTTTGAACCATTCTGTACAAAAACCACTTTATTTAATAATTTATCGTTATCTTTTCACTAGTTTTTCACTATTTTACTTTTCGCTGTTTAATTGTTTAATATTGTTGAATTTTTGACAGTTCTATAATTTTATCAGTACTGGTAAAACGACTAGTGGTTTTATCAAAGGTTAGAAAATTTAAAATTTTATCGATAAATTTTTAGTTTCGACGAAAACTTTTTTATTTGGCAAAAATACGAAAACAAACTGAAATGTGATAAAATCACGAGTCCGTAGGACGAGTGATTTTATCTTATTCAGTTTGTTTGAGTAGTTTTGCCTAAAATAAAAAAGTTTGAGTCTAGAAAATAAAAATTTATCTGGTAAAATTTTACAGGACGAATGGTATTTGAGAAGATTATTTTTTGAACCATTCTGTACAAAAACCACTTTATTTAATTACTTATCGTTATCTTTTTACCAATTTTACTATTTTACTTATAATGTTTTGATCTTTTAATAACTTTAAAAACAAATTTGACAAGCCAACTAGGATAGGTGTATTTTGTGTTGCCTACCTATGATCTAATTTATTAACACATTAATAATCAAGAGAAAGAAAGGAAATGGTTTTACACAGAATTATATTTAATAAATATATTATTATTTTAAGAGAAAATACTTATAATCTTTTGATCTTTTAATAACTTTAATAAAAAATTTGACAAGCCCGACTTTAATGACGTAATAAATATCGTTCACGAAATGACGTTACCTCTCCTATTAACTTATCCTATAGGTACACTAGATAGTATTGACAGTTGTCAGATGTCGTGAGCGTCGTGAGAACAGAGTTATAATTTGAATAAATATTCATTTTTATACCTATTTATACAATTATATTATTAAAGAGAAAATTACCAAAATAAAAATTATTAGGTATATCTATTTAAAGTTTACGTACAAGACCACATTTGCCTGTAAGCATATAAAAGTTACAGAACCAGGAAGCAGGTTAGTTTTAAAATAACTACATATTTGGTTTTTCATTATCGTTTAGATGAATTGAATTTTGATAATAATAATAACAACAAAATATATTTCAGAATATTTAGATAATATAAATAAATGTTGATTTATAGGTACTTATAAACAAGAAAATTGATTGTGCAATATTGATTTTTGACAGTTCTATAATTTTATCGATCCTGGTAAAACGACTAGTGGTTTTATCAAAGGTAATACCACGAGTCCTTAAAATTTTATCGATAAATTTTTAGTTTCGACGAAAACTTTTTTATTTGGCAAAAATACGAAAACAAACTGAAATGTGATTTTATCTTATTCAGTTTGTTTGAGTAGTTTTGCCTAAAATAAAAAAGTTTGAGTCTAGAAAATAAAAATTTATCTGGTAAAATTTTACAGGACGAATGGTATTTGAGAAGATTATTTTTTGAACCATTCTGTACAAAAACCACTTTATTTAATAACTTATCGTTATCTTTTTACCAATTTTTACTATTTTACTTATAATGTTTTGATCTTTTAATAACTTTAATAACAAATTTGACAAGCCAACTAGAATAGGTGTATTTTGTGTTGCCTACCTATGATCTAATTTATTAACACATTAATAATCAAGAGAAAGAAAGGAAATGGGTTTACACAGAATTATATTTAATAAATATATTATTATTTTAAGAGAAAATACTTATAATCTTTTGATCTTTTAATAACATTAATAAAAAAATTGACAAGCCCGACTTTAATGACGTAATCAATATGGTCCACGAAATGCCGTTACCCCTCCTATTAACTTATCCTATAGGTACACTAGATAGTATTGACAGCTGTCAGATGTCGTGAGCGTCGTGAGAACAGAGTTATAATTTGAATAAATATTCATTTTTATACCTATTTATACAATTATATTATTAAAGAGAAAATTACCAAAATAAAAATTATTAGGTATATCTATTTAAAGTTTACCTACAAGACCACATTTGCCTGTAGGCATATAAAAGTTTTAAATGCATACAGAACCAGGAAGCAGGTTAGTTTTAAAATAACTACATATTTGGTTTTTCATTATCGTTTAGATGAATTGAATTTTGATAATAATAATAACAAAATATATTTCAGAATATTTAGATAATATAAATAAATGTTGATTTATAGTAAGGTACTTATAAACAAGAAAATTGATTGTGCAATATTGATTTTTGACAGTTCTATAATTTTATCGATCCTGGTAAAACGACTAGTGGTTTTATCGCTATAAAACGGAATGATTGGCTAGCATTTAGCATATAACATTGAAGATTAAGCGTTTTCATTGGACGAAATCACAAAACTGTGATATTTTGACAGGTGAAAAAAATAATCGCTATAAAACGGAATGATTGGCTAGCATTTAGCATAGAACATTGAAGATTAAGCGTTTTCATTGGACGAAATCACAAAACTGTGATATTTTGACAGGTGAAAAAAATAATCAAAGGTAATACCATGAGTCCTTAAAATTTTATCGATAAATTTTTAGTTTCGACGAAAACTTTTTTCTTTGGCAAAAATACGAAAACAAACTGAAATGTGATAAAATCACGAGTCCGTAGGACGAGTGATTTTATCTTATTCACTTTGTTTGAGTATTTTTGCCTAAAATAAAAAAGTTTGAGTCTAGAAAATAAAAATTTATCTGGTAAAATTTTACAGGACGAATGGTATTTGAGAAGATTATTTTTTGAACCATTCTGTACAAAAACCACTTTATTTAATAACTTATCGTTATCTTTTTACCAATTTTTACTATTTTACTTATAATGTTTTGATCTTTTAATAAACCAATTTGACAAGCCAACTAGGATAGGTGTATTTTATGTTGCCTACCTATGATCTAATTTATTAACACATTAATAATCAAGAGAACGAAAGGAAGTGGTTTACACAGAATTATATTTAATAAATATATTATTATTTTAAGAGAAAATACTTATAATCTTTTGATCTTTTAATAACATTAATAAAAAATTTGACAAGCCGGACTTTAATGACGGTCCACGAAATGCCGTTACCCCTCCTATTAACTTATCCTATAGGTACACTAGATAGTATTGACATTTGTCAGATGTCGTGAGCGTCGTGAGAACAGAGTTATAATTTGAATAAATATTCATTTTTATACCTATTTATACAATTATATTGTTAAAGAGAAAATTACCAAAATAAAAATTATTAGGTATATCTATTTAAAGTTTACCTACAAGACCACATTTTTTGCCTGTAGGCATATAAAAGTTTTAAATGCATACAGACCTAGGAAGCAGGTTAGTTTTAAAATAACTACATATTTGGTTTTTCATTATCGTTTAGATGAATTGAATTTTGATAATAATAATAACAAAATATATTTCAGAATATTTAGATAATATAAATAAATCTTGATTTATAGTAAGGTACTTATAAACAAGAAAATTGATTGTGCAATATTGATTTTTGACAGTTCTATAATTTTATCGATCTTGGTAAAACGACTAGTGGTTTTATCGCTATAAAACGGAATGATTGGCTAGTATTTAGCATAGAACATTGAAGATTAAGCGTTTTCATTGGACGAAATCACAAAACTGTGATATTTTGACAGGTGAAAAAAATAATCAGTATAAAACGGAATGATTGGCTAGCATTTAGCACAAAACATTGAAGATTAAGCGTTTTCATTGGTAGAAATCACAAAACTGTGATATTTTGACAGGTGAAAAAAATAATCAGTTAAAAATAGTCAACTATAAACTTTATATAAAGTATGAAACAAGTGAAAGAAATAAATTCATTGCAATGAAATCGTGGTTACCATTAAAAAAAATATGTGGAGAAAATTGTGCTTATAGTAAACAAAGTTGCCCTGTCCGAGTGTATTACTGAAAAACAAACCAATTCCATTACAATTAATTTATTTCTTTCATTTGTTCCATACTGTATAAAAACATTGTTATAAGCAAAACTCTTTTATAGAAAGATCTTATACGTCCCGGTGTAGATATTTAAATAATACCTGTGATAGGTCCAAACTACATTCATGGATTTTAATTTAAGTGACAAAAAATGCATCAACATTTAAATAATTTTTTTGTGTTTAAATAAAATAAATAATTGTTTCTTAAAATGCATTTTTATATTTTGCACTTATAAAAATCTTCATTATAAATTTAAGAAAACTTAATGTAATGTAGAATAGAAAGAGCATGTGTTGGTTTAAGAAGGATGGGTTGCAGGAGATAAAAGTTTGACAGTTGGTGGATTTTTAAAAAGAGAAGATTTTAAAGAGGAGATTCTTAAAGATATAAATTAAAATTTCTAAAAATAAGAAGGAAAAAAGTAAAAGTTTATTTACATTGGAAAAGAGCATTTAAAAGTTTTAAAAATTAGTAAAATAAAAGCAAGAAACAAAATTAAGTAAAAGATGAAACATGCAAAAAAAAATAAATTTTGATTGTTGATTTTGGAATATAATAATAATATCCTGATTAATAATTAAAATAAATTTAAAATTTAAAAATTTAATTTGATTCTTTTTAAAAGGAATTTTTTTCGACGGGAATTGACATACTGTTATTCTTTTTAACATATCGTAAACATATACTTATGACACTGTTGCGTGTATTCATTGGGTAATGTATTTGTTATTGGAATATTAAATATAACTTTTACTACTTCATCTTTAAAATTCTACTCTTGGGAATGGAGCAAATAAATGTTACACTTTGAAAAATAAAAAAATTACCTGGTGCTCCTTCTACTAGTACAGCTTCCCCTGAAACTTGTATCAAGTGACCTTCCCAATAAGCAACTCCAAACGTAGTAACTCCTTCGAATGTTACTTTTGACCCTTTAATTAAATCCAGTATTAAAGGTTTTCCGGCGGGAACATTTAAATTGGAAATAATTATGTCAGTGCAGTTTTTAACGATTTCCGAAACTTTAGAAAATTCTGTAATTGTACACTGCTCATCTTGTTCAGATTTACAGATTACCAATGAAATTAGTAAACATATAGAAAATACCACTTTATTTGTAAAGCAAAACATTATAAATATATTTTTATAAAATTAAACTAATAATAAAAAAGTCATACACAACTAAAATCTTTCGATGAAATTTATACATAATCAAGTACTCAATCAAATATGATAAGCATTTATACTGACGTACATTATTTAAATAAATGATAGAAAACAATATTTAGTAAATGATAACATTAAACAAATAGCTTTTAATTAATTGGAAAAATTAATATAAATCGGCGTTTAAAACAATAAATTATATCATTATAAAGCTATTAAAAAGACGCATGTCTTGGTGCCATCTGCGATTTTTTAGCTCGATTGGTTCCTAAGTTTGATCATGGATTTTGCAAGTTTGGAATGATTATGGATTTTGCAATTGTTTTTTAGTGACAACTTCTATAAAGCGGCGTTTAAAAAAACAATTGTCCACCAAGTCAGAATGTGACATAAAGCCTCGTTTTCGGCAAAATAATATTGTAACGGATTGGACAAAAAATAAATCGACGACGCCACTGGAATATCGAGAAATATTCTACCAGTATCTTGAAGGTACCCCCAGAAGATTCCAGAATCATCGGGAAGAAGACAAGCTCGGGTATATAAGTGGCCACGACATGCACTTGCCACATGGGGAGCTTAAGTGGGGAATCTGGATTTAGACAGCGATAGTTTCAGAGCGAATTTCGGAAGAGAATTTGCAAGTGATACAGTGCGATTTTGTATAAAGTGATTATTGTATAAATAAAAGGTCTATTGTTTTGTTTACTTAATTAGTGTTTTATTACCCGCGCAAAGTAACAACGTTACAATATTTATTTTTATTGTATGGTGTTTTTTAGATATAAGGTCGGGGCTTTAAGAGACTAATATTTTGGAATAATTAATGTAAGCCTTAATAATGTTAGAACCATAGGTTAGGTTAGGTTAGGTTATTGAGAATTTGGCTTCTTAATAATGAATGTCCACCAAGTCAGAACAATACAAAAACAATTGTAGGAAGTTCCACAAAAGCTAAGAATGAGTCATAAAATAACAAATAGGTTTCAGTTTCCCGCTATTAGATGTTTTGTGGGCTATTATTCTCACAGAGTTTTCTCACTTCTACAGGTTTGGCAGAGTATACCATATTTACTTGTGCCAAAATCTACCTAACAGAAAATTTTTGTAACAAAACGTTTTTGAAAACAATTAACTATTATTCGGTAGGTAGATGTAACGTATGTTTAATATTAAACATTCCACAGCAAAGTATATTAACGAACTAATTTGTAATATTGAAAAAGTACAAATCTTCATGGCACTACTTTTGTAGTGTGTAGTGTGAAAATATATTAAATCATTAATTATTTTAGATTTAATTAAATACATTGTGAGTTCGAAAAAAAGTGGTGTGACTGGTTGTGCAGGTTCAAACAAAATCGTTTGCCAAAAATTTAAAAGTGTGGGTTGGTAGAAAAGATAGTGACGAGATCAAGATTATTGCAACACAGACACTATAATAACCGAAGGGATTGTAGTATCTATTTTAAAGAGACCCCAACAAACAATGATGTGCTGGGAAACTGATGGGCCAGTGTCAGAAACATCGGCTAAATGACTGTTACCTGTAAATTAATGAAAGACCACTGTTGGCCCGTTTGATTGTAGGCCAGCAATGGTTACTAGTTACTTACCAGAATGATATGTTTGTTCCTTATTCCCGTTCGCTATTACCTTTAAAACTATTATAGTTTATTTCAAAAGAGTATAGAGTAATAAATCATTAAGTGCCATAAAATTTGCCTGAATTTCGGTGTCGTCCATGGGCGTAGGCAAATCTTAGGATTATTAAAAATAATAATTAAAGTAAATTTAAAATAACAGACATAGATAATAATAAAAGGCCATTTTTGGGATGTAATTTGGTCTAAAATTAAGTACTTTCATGTATTTAAGTAAAATTTCTTAAAAAAAGATTAAGATTAATTTTAGTGGTTTTTGTAAACTTTTAATGTTTAAGAAAAAGAGTTTAAATATATTGTAATGATAAAAGGTGTCTTAAACATTCTAGTTAGTAATTGTTAGGTACCACACCAATTTTCAGTGATATTGTGATATAGAAATATTGAAAAAATTAGAAAACTGTAAAAAATTCTCCGCTATCTGTTGGTGAAAAAATTATAATTTTAAATGTATATGATTGCATAAAACACGATCACCCTAGTTTGTCTGTTCAAGAAAGTGTTGAGCGATGTGCCCGAATAACTGGAATTGGACAGTCCACGATTTTCAAATTATTGCGAGAAAGAAAGATATCAGGCCAGGTAAGTCCATGCAAAAAAAAATCAGGAAGATCAACAAAAATCTTAGATGAAGACACCAAATGTGACATTCGAAGAAAAGTTCATTCGTTTTATTTTAAAAAGGAAATACCCACCCTAGACAAAATATTGATGGAGATAGGCCAAGATGACGGTATTCCTTTGATATCCAAAAAACTTTTATGGAAAACTTTAAAAAGCATGAATTTTGCCTGGGAAAAGCACAATCGAAAGGCACTATTACTGGAAAGTGATGAAATTGTTTGCTGGAGACGAAAATATTTGAGAACTATAAAGCAGTACCGCAGAGAGCAAAGGAAAATTTTTTATCTTGATGAGACGTGGATAAACGAAGGTTATATAGTCCAAAAAATGTGCTCGCCAAGCTTTCATAGAAGGCTTTTCTACGGGTATTAAAGTGCATTCGGGAAAAGGGAAGAGGCTTATAATTGCTCACATTGGAAGCGAAGAAGGTTTTTAAAAGAAGGTTTGTTAAGCTTTGAGTCGTGTCGGATGGGAGATTTTCATGAGGACATGAATTCGGATGTCTTCGAAGACTACTTCGGGGAAATGTTGAAATTTCTTCCAGATGATTCGGTCGTGGTTATGGATAATGCAAGCTACCATTCAAGACGCATAGAGAATGTACCAACTTCAGCTTGGAGAAAGCAAGAAATTATTAACTGGCTGTCGAATAAAGGTATTCAGTTTGAGACGAATTCAATAAAGAAGGAACTACTAGCCATAGTAAAACAACATAAATCTCGCTTCATGAAATATGCCGTTGAAGATATAGCAGAAAAGAATAAAGTAACTGTGCTGCGCCTACCTCCATATCATTGCGAATTAAATCCTATAGAACTTATATGGGCACAAGTTAAAGGATATGTTGCAAGGCACAATACCACATTTAAAATGAAAGATGTCAAGGTATTGTTTGATAAAGCCATTATGGAAATCACATCAGAAAACTGGCAAAAAGCAATCCAGCATGTTTTAAAAGAGGAAGATAAAATGTGGGAACTGGACAACTTGGTCGATCGGGTGGTTGACCCTATAATTATAACACCAGGGGATGATGACAGTTCTTCGGATGAAGACTATAGTTATATTGAATAATTTAATTGAAGTGTAAATATACGTAAAGTTCTTTCGTGTGTGTTTGTTCTGCTGTATTAAATTTGTATTTCCCATAATATAATTTTTATGAATGCATATATTCTTTAGTCAATTATCCCACTAGCGCGCCTCTGGCGCAGTGTTTATCCGTCGATAACAATGGACTAATCCCTAAAAACAGGGTGATACCTACCTGCTCTTTATGAAACGATAGAATTTTGCAATGCGGACTAGGGAAGTGACAGAATTTATTGACGGATCACCCTCTAGCCCTTTTGAATACTTCTACTAGGTTTTATTACTCTATACTCTTTTGAACTAAACTATAACTTTTCAGTCAGAATAACTATTTGAACATTATAAGATTTTATATAAGTACGATTACTGACTAGATATGTTAGAATAGCTGTGGCAGACCATCAATTTTAAATTTAGATTAGGTACTTTGTATAGAATGTATCCATATATTTTTTATACAATAAATGCTAAATTTATATTAATCATTGTTTTTCTCTTCTAAAGTAATACTCAAAAGTTTGAATAGTATAATCAAAAATTCGGGCCGCCTCGTATATACCGACATCCAACGGTTCGGCCGGGTACTAGAATTCCATTTTTACTTTTAGTATTGCCACAGAGTAATAATACAAATAAGAGTATCGACTCTATATGGAGGGGGTAAGCATCCATTTTCAGGTATCGCCATAACACTTTGGGAGTATCCATAGCCGTCGCCGTTAGTTTTGTTTAAGGTAGGCAGTTGGTTGTATGTGAATAACTCAGTGGTAGCGTTTCTATTGTGTGGAATAGTGCATTAAACTATTTAATTCAGGTACAGAAAACTGCGAAGGAGATGCGGAACAAATGTTACTTACATTAAATGACATTAAAATAAATACTACTGATGCATGTACTCCTTCTCAGTATTCTGTATCTGATAAAGAGACTATTATACTTAACGAAATGGATTATATCGTAATAATACGGATGTTTTAAAACAAAATGCTGAACGTTATGTATGTGGATATTTAATAAAAAATGTTTGCAACAACCTAAGTGTGAGCATTATTCTAAATCCGTTGAAAATTTAGATGATTCAGCTTTATTCTGTTTATTTAAAGCATATAGAAAAAAAGATAATAGTGTCTATGGAAATCTTTTATATTTATTGCTAAACTAAACAACATTTTTGAAAAACTATTTGAAGAATTGGCAACAAAAGATCATAATCTTCAAACTATATTAAATATTAGCAGTAATGAAACTTTTATACATCCTTGTACAAATTTTCCATTACTGTTTATAAAAAAATTATATTTTAGGTTAAGACTATACACTACGATTAAAAATGTATCAACCGAAATTTCAAAATTAATGAAAATAAAGATAAGTTGTTAATTTGGAGAAATAAATAAGTTTTCACTTACTAACAAGGAAAATTGCGTACCTACAAGACATACATATTCGGTCATTTATTTTGCATAGAAATTCTATTTATATGTAATTATTTAACCTAAAAAACCAATTTTACTTTTTTTAAAAACAAATAAATCAACGTTTAGTTATTATTATTAATCTTGTTGAAAACAAATTCTATTTTTCTAAACTTTCTGAAAATTTCAAGTACGGGTTTTATTTATAATAACAATTTTTTTAGTACATACTACCCTGAGCTTATACCACAAAACAGAATATTGGTTAGCACAGAATAGACCAACCATTATTCTGATTTGTGGTTTATACTCCCAAAAATTGGCTGCTCTTGTCTTATGAACATCAAAGGAGCCGACAGAGAGTCGATACTCTGATTTGTATTTTATACTCTGTGGTATTGCAGTTTGCAAGTCGTTAGTTCATATTTTATGGCTTAGTACCATACTTATTATTATGATTGATTAAATTTGACAATAAAAATGTTTCCGTTATTATTTCAGCTGTGAAAAATCAACTTTAAGCATATGAATTTAAATAGCGTTGAGGTATAGTCTTTCCAATATTAATTGCTAAAATCCATTTAAAAGTAAATTGATTGTACTAACCCTTACTTTTTGGAAGTCCATCTTATTAAGAATAATAAAAAAACTCTTCGTTTTAACAAAACGAAGAGTTTTTTATTATTCTATTTAAAAGTGTCATACAGACTACCAGTCTAGAGAGAGCTGGGTTCCGACGATACAGAGTGGATGTATACGGGACAAATATGTCGTTTTCATGCCATTCTTTCTACTTTGAAGCCTAGTAAACTAACTCTCTCTGTATGACACTTTTAAGTGGATTTTAGCAATTAATATTGGAAAGACTATACCTACCTAGTAACCAATTTAAACAAATTAAACAATGATTAGTTACGGTTGAGCATTACATTTAATGCCAAACAATAAACACCAACCAGTTCCATTTAAATAATATGTAGGTATTTAAATAATCTGTGTGTATTAAATTTATTGTACTAACCCTTACTTTTTAGAAGTCCATCTTACTAAACGAAGAGTTTTTTTATTATCCTTAGTAATCGGTGTGTACTTAACAAAAGTTATGTAAATGTTTAACAGAGATTCAAATCACATTTACGGTCATATTCACCAACTATTAGATAATAATAAATAATAATAAATACGACGTTAATTTCCTTCCTTTTCCTTCCTAGGAAGAACGACTTTGTACAACTTTCTAGACTCAATAATCATGGATGAAATTGGCTACAGGTTTTTAAATGCATTAAAAAACTCCTAATTTATATTTAAAATGCTGTATTACTCAAAAAAACTATTTTTGATTAAACGATATTTTTTTATTTATTAATAATAGAGGTTCCATCGAATTTCCACATTAAAAATTTTCCATCACGCCGTAGGACTTGGTTGGTTAGTAACCGCTGGATTATTTGGAATAAACCCAAAACTACCATTTGCACTAAAACCTCCTGAAATTTGACCCGACCCAAAAAATGTTCCATTTGGAACAAACGGAACAGCGCTTATCCCGTTGTTGGGCAACTAAAAATAATGCAACAATATAATGTAAATGGACATTTATAAAAATGTTCAGTTTAATTTTTCAAATAAGATCTTAATAGTTGTCACACATTCTAAATGCTGCTTTTTAATATTAATTTTTCATCATATTAAATACATATTTCTCAACAACTTCAACTAAGTTGACTACAAAATGGGAACTTACCAATAGCAACATTATTGGAATCAGCAAACAGCACAATTTCATTATGTGAACAGAAAAAGTACAATAATAAAACTTGAATTGAGTTACAGTCACCTTTTGTATGAAAAACCAGGATGTTCACGTCATATAAATTAAATATTTTATAGCAATTATATTTCACTAAAATGTTTAATAATATTTTGTAATAATGAAATTGTATCAAAAGCCTGCCGGATGTTTTTTCTCTAGAAGATATTTAAGGTGTGATGTTAGTTTTTAGTATCACAGTTAGCGGTGCATTAATGTCCATACAAACTGCTCGACAGGAGTTAAGGATATCAGTGTTTTCTTATGGAAAAAAATATATAGGAATTCTAAAAATGCTTTTTTACTGTTGCTAAAAAAACTTATTTTTCATGTAAACATAATAGTATATTAAACAACGCATTTCATATGGAATTCTTTTATGACACGAGTTCAAGTTTAAAAAACGAATCGCGAAGCGATGAGGTTTTTAAAGAACGAGTGTCACAACAGCCATATGAAATAAGTTGTTTATAATATTTTTTATATTTTGCCCTTTTTACCATTTTTTAAATTAATTTTTTATTTTTATGTAATTACGAAAATTTTTATTTTAAGAAGTATGTCGGCAGCACTGTGTAATTTATAAAATTTGACAGTTGTGACATTTAAATTATCAAATGTTAATGTTTTAAAATATTTTAAAATGAATAATATACCAATAATAATATATTATACAAGTAAAATATTATATTCATATTCACAGATACTTTCTTAAAGAACAATATAAAATTAATAAATTGCTATTAGCCACAAATGTCATTGTCAATAGTCTTGCGTTTAGATACTTCACTTATGTCGCCAACCATTTAAAACTAAAATTTGCGTGCGTAAAAGTTACATTACGATACGCAAATATGCGTTTTATAATGAAGATTTTTATAAGTGCAAAATATAAAAACCTTAATTTTTTATACCTAAAAAAAGAATTTTAAATAAAAAAATAATTTTCAACAAGAAATTTTAATTTTTTTTTTTTAATATTAAATACAATATTTTAATAGGTAGTATAGCCTCCATGTGCATAAATAACAGTCATTACATCTCCCCGTACATACAATAATAAATTTAATATTTTTCGATTTGAAATAAAATACTGATTGTAAAAAAAGCAATACAAAAAAAACCAATAAAAAATTGAAAATTGATAAATTATTTAATATTTCTTCATAAAACAATTTACTCCTGAAAGACTATCTAAGTGCAAAAACTTTTTAAATTCCAAAAAAAAACATGGTCATAAATATAACAACGTGGTCCTTCCAAATGATTATGAAGATTCTACTATAGGATATCACTCCACTGCTATAAGGATTTTATTGTTAAAAAAATGTATTTGATAGATGAAAGGTAAGACAGATTAATTATATTTGTTTTAACGTTTATTGAATAATATATATTGTAATGATACACATATAAAGAATAAAATAAATACTTACAAACTATACTTCTAATTTTGTAATAATATACATCAATTATTATGGATATCAATAGTTACTTCAGAATTTGTTCCAATTAGTTATCCAACAACATATATATTTGTCTCCTGTATATTAGTATTAGATAAGAGAATAAATATGTGTGTCTTTATAGAAATGTAATTTCTATTATCTTCAATAGAAATATAAATGAAAACAGATTTTGAATTTTCCAGATTTTTCAATTGAAATTATTTTATAATTGAATTGTTGATTTGTAAATTCTGTGTCATCCGGTAAAACTTATTCATAGTCAGAAAACGAGAAATGTAACTATGTCATTGATTTTGATGCCTTTTTTTCATTTTCTTGTCGGACTAACTGTATAGCTCAATATATTGGTCGGACAAATCGATATTTGTAATTAGAATACCATTGTTATATCATTGTTATTTTTATCAGACTTGTATGTACGGGGAGATGTAATGACGTCATATCGACATTTTCGGAGCGGTGGACACTCTATACGCAGCATCATTTTTGTTGGACAAGTTGACCACAATGTTTAATATAATTTTAATTAACAATTTAAAAAAATCAAATATGTATGTACGGGGGATCATAGTGACGTAAGTTTTCGCAGAGGAAAAGTTTGTCGGACTCAACGCGAAGAAAGCACTCACAAAGTATGAAATTTGTTTTTGTCAAAAAAATTAGAGGTCCTTGTACTGGGGACTAATAATAAACCATAAATTTTTCAACTTGTAAACTTGTAAATAAACAAAAAATGCATTAAAAAAATTGTTTACCAGAATACCAATGTAACTAAATGTGTGGTAAACTGGTCAACAATAATTTATTTTATTTGAATTTATTTACAATTTTCAGCAATATCCTTAACTTTTGTGGAGCAGTTTATTATATAAAATATAAAAGTATAGGTATAATAATATTTATTTCTATAACAATGTTAAAATGAAAATTCGATACGAGTGGAATGTTCCGAGACCGATCCGAAGACGAGCGTGAGGAACCACGAACATAACGAATTTTAATTCTAACCGAGTAGCAGACTATAAGTACTTTCTCCACGATCAAAGATTTTAAATAGGTATATGTTTTTAAATGAAAAAGAACAAAAAATAATAACACTCAATAATTCAAGAAACATTCTATTTTGTATTAATAGTTATATTTGTGCAGTTCTCAAAATGAAAAACAGGTGCATTATTGGAGGAATTTTCAACAATTGCGTGGTTTGTAGAAGATAAACTAACATTAACATAATTTGAAGTGGAAGGCATGATTAGCGGATTGTTAGATCTAGTAATTGATGAGATTAGCTTATTTCCTATATTATTTCAATTTTGCACCGAATTTTTCATGTATCCTTCTGCCACTTGAGAAGACTTCCACCCCATGGCTTTTTTCCAGATCTGCCCCTGCATTCACTAACACAGTGGCTAACGTTCTCCGATAACAATGACCTTTGTATTCTTGAGGCATCTCGAGATTTAAAAAATTGGCAATTTGTATGGGCATATTACCAATTTTATTGATACCAATTACCCGTTTCGTGCACTTTCCTCTTTGGAAATTGACAAAAAGATTATCAGAAAGGATGTCTCGTGATTTCAAATGCTAATATTTTTTCACTATGTTGTAGAATACTTATTCTTAAATTGAATATATTATTATTATGTATGTATTTTTATATAACATATACAAGTTTAAGAAAACTTTGTATATTTTAATTTATCACAGATATGTAGATTTGTAACAGCTCTTGTTTTTTTATTATCCCTGTATATTTTAACATAATCGACTCTTATTGTCATTTTTTCTCATCCTGTATTGTATAAAAAATAAGTCTAAGAGATATTTATTTTTCTATGAAATTAAAATATTTAGCGTTCATTGTATTTTAGGGATTTGCAAAGTACAAATAATCTGTTCATTGTCCATTAAATATTAATTCGTTTGTTGCCCTCTTTTCAACAACTGTATCTGGAAATCCCCAAAAGTGGTTTCCATCCCGCAGTAAGGTTGCAATAATTTCACTGAAAACTAAATTCGACTCTAGAATAAGCCTGTTAACTTCAAATTATGAAAGACATTCACCAGTAGCACTGCACTTTGATCTGCTGTCAAAGGAATTCGAATGTTTTGAATTCCGCTTCTGCGTCTTGCTGAATTTGGGAACTGGTTTGTAATGAAAGCTCCAATATTTTCTTTTTGGATCTTTGAGATACTCCTGTTAGTCATAGTTGTGACAAATATGTCCGACATACTCTGGCCACAATTTTCTACATGTTTCCTGCTTTACTCTTCTGTAATGTTTTCTATAAAGTCAAATTTAATTTAAACGCTGTGGTATATGGTTTGAAAAAAGTCAAAAAATCAAAATAAAATGAGGGGGAAAATTCTACTAGGTGGAGTAAGAAACCAAAAGTGGAGAGGAATTTAAGGTTAGTTCGTACTAGATGGAGTACAAAACCAAAATTAGGACAATGGTTGGGAAATGCGCCACTAGAAGGATGGGAAAGGATTATAAGGATGAAAGGAATAGGGAGGGTTATTCCAAGTAGAAAAATTAAGAACCAATAATCAGGATATTTTTAAAAACAAGCAATGTATGACAATTAGTTTATATTTAATATTTAGTGATATTTCAATTTGATAATTATTTATGTATAAAGAAACAAAATTACTATAATATTAAAAACTACATTAATTATAATACTTTAAAATCAGATTTAACAAAAGAAAATTGGGATGAAATGTATTTAACTCAAAGCGACAATGCAGATATATTGACTGAAAATTTCATAAACAAATTAAATCTTTATATTAGCGTGAATACAGTTAAAATTTAAAAGAAAAGAAATAATAAAAACAAAATACGGAAAAAGTGGATAACGTCTGATATTGTCAAGACAATCAACGAAAAAAATAATCTATACACACAATTACAAACAAATCCTGGTAATGAATGTTTAACAAAAAAATATAAATTTTATAAAAATAGTAGTTATATATTTAAAATTACCAAGAAAATAATGTACTTGCATTTTGACTTACCCTGTATTTAACGAATATTATGAAAACGAGTATAGTTTATAATTTTTAACAATTATTAAAAAACTATGGTTGCAATGGATCTCCTTTTTAATTATACAATATAGATACGATTTTCAGGTAATATTGTTATAACTTTTTAAATACCCGGTGTAACATAATAAAACTTTATATTGTTGTGATGTGGAAGTTAAACAGATTTCAAATTTAAAATAAAATACAGGGTGTTCCATTTTAAAAAACATAAGTTTGGTGTACCTCCATTTTATGGAACACCCTGTAAGATTTTAACTAATTTTAAAATGTGGAATTTAAAGCTGCTTTTTGTAAATTTTACTATAACAGATCTACTGAGCTTCCTCACACTAATCAATCACCCTGTACATAATATGTATACTCTCTTTTTAATACCTTAATTATACAAATCAACATAGTACGTAAGACAAATTATATCTTTCTATTTAAGTAATATGACTTTTAAATAAACATTATTATTATGTGCTCCTGGTTTTCTCTGCGATATTCTACGACGAATATCTCATCTCCACTTCTGGAGTGTAGTGGGTAATTTTTCTTACCCTCATTTTTTGTCCCATTAGATCTTCTTTTATTTCTTCTATTTCTTCGTCGGGTGCTAGTCCTTTAATAACTATTTTGGCTTATTTTTTTCCGTTGGATCCATAAATGTGTACCAATGTATGTTGTTGTATTTGTATGTCATGTTGATTCCTCTCGATTTTGCTTCTCTCTTAATTCTGGGAAATTGGCGACATTGTTTCCTGTTCCTCCTCAGGTTCTAAATTAGAAACATAATTATGTGTTTCCACTTTTCTTAATTAATAGTTTAATGGAATTCATAAATATTAATAAGTCATAAATATTTTTACTTAGATAAATTTAAAAAGTCACCGTAAGTAAAGGCGTTTGGGGCTAACAAGTCCCGTTTTTTAAAATCGTCGTTCTAATGCTGGCTGAGGATTTCGTCCCTATATTAAAAACGTATCGTCGTGTGCTTCGCTCTCGGTGCTAAAGTGAACCTTTCCCATCAACAGCTCATCGCTCACTGTACTATCGGCTTCAGAATAGCATATAAATTTTCACACTCAAATCGCTTACAATGAATTAATTTTAAGGACGGCCTTAATTTTAACGGCCCATTTATTGTGTATAACCAATCACGGTTTAAATAATAATAAATTTGAAATCAGTTAAACAGTTGTCCACGCCCACATCTTTAATGTTTGCAACATAAGGTATTTTATTGACAAATTACCTGTCCCTCTGTCCCTTGTAAATAAACTTAATCCCCAAAAACCATTTAATGTAGGCATTTAAAGGGCGTTTTTATAACTTCGGTAGGTAAACGAAATTCACATTTAACATGTATATGCTATTGTAAAGCCGACTGTACATGGACAGTAGAACGCTCTTTTTGGGGACTCAACACAAAAAGAGTCACTTCTACTCCTACTGATATTTAATATACTGGATTAGAACACCAAGCTAGACTATAATAATTATTGACAGTAGATATTAAGAGAATTTCACGTTAGGCTGAGTTCGGTTAGGTAACTGCAGATGATTTTTGTAGAAAGAAGCAGAATATGTTATTATTACATAAAAGAATCATTCAATTTTTACCTATATTTTAAAAAAACACGTATAATTTTTATTTATTTCTGTAGGGCCGACTAATTAAAAATATATTAGCGCATTTAATTTGACCACATAGATCATTATAATTTGGACCAAGAGCTAGTGAACCTTGCGAGTAAAGGTATGTTTTAATGCTAGAAATTCGTATAGTGATGAGTGGCATGCTAAGTACGATAACCATCACTTCTCCCTTATATTTTAGAAAGGGTAGATACTATTTGAAAAAAACTTGTTACTGTAAGGTTGAAATTTTTCAAAAAGTTTAAAAACAATAACAGGCGTTTTCGCAAGTATCTGACAGATGAACTGAAAAGTGTGTATATAACGTATAGATTAAAAGACTTTCCACCAAAATTAAGTAACCATTGATAAGAATGTATCGGTTTGTTTTCTTTGTGGACACAATCTGACTACCTTTTCACAAAGCTAAAATAAGTAGAATAAATTGACCTTTACCCTGACATTGTACCTACAAATCTCACGAAATGAATCAGAGTCAAAAATGGCTACTGGTGGGCGTAAATATTTTCATTGTTTATCTGGTCAGTGTTTTTTGTGTTATACATAACAAAATATTGCTGTTGGTTGAAGTTACTATTATACTTAACGTAAAATAAAAATATCAAATTTGTGTTTACTACTGTTAGCAGTTAGTGACATCAGGGTAAAGGTCGATTTTTTCTACTATATTTGTACTATACAATATCAAATAGGTAAACTATAACGTTGACGGCGTATTTTTCTTTAAAAGTTCAGACATGTAGGCAATGAACACATTTTTGCATGCGAGTTCATATTATATTGACTTAACCGGTAGGCTGTGCTGCTTGCATGAACTTATCCTTACTTTTAATGAGAACGATTTCGATCAAAGCTCCAATCATAAAGTTGGCGATGCCTTTTGCCAATGCCGTATGCAAATTGCTGTTCATAAACTACATTCTACCTATTTAGACCAAGAAACGAAGGTGGACAATAGTCTAAAAAATCAAAAAAGTTCCAGCGCTATTTTCTTGTTGGAATGTTTAGGAGAAGTATATACAAATAAGGGCGTCTCATCTTGTGAATAAAAAAAGTAATAAATTATCTAACCTTATGCTGAAAACCGGTTACTTTACTCTTCATGATATTACGAAAAAACTACGCATCCTTGAGAAAAGTGGTCAATAAATGATTTGTTGCTCATGGAATGAGGTTCAATTTGAGGGGGTTGGAAATATTTTAGTTATTTTCTCGTCGAGTTACTCCAGATTACCAAAAAATGAAGGTACTACGATATATAGGAGCCGAGATATTGCAATTTTTTCAAGCGAGTTCTGTTTTGAAGATCTATTTTCACTTTTGGATGAACGAGAAAGAGCTATCCCTACCTCGACTCTCAGACAAGTGGCCAAAACTTAACTTCCCTTTAACAAGCTGACAAAGGGTTAGAATTTAAGGTAGACCGGGGTGGAAAGTAACAAGTTGAGTTTCACATCAAATTAAGAATAGGGTAATGTAACAACCGAAAAACTTTTTATGTAGTAAGTGTGCCCATATGCTGAATATTAAAATAATGTAAAAAAACAAACTTATCAAAACATAAAACAGGAAGTATTCATGAAAACGCACAATGGTGCAAAGTGTTACAAACGCTCCCAATCCCGCAGCGATTGTAAAACTACATGAGGTTTATTGTAACATAATGCACAATTAAAAAATAAATGGATTTAAATCAGTCCGAATCATCACAATTGTGACAAATATATATTATGGCATCCTGATTGGTGCACTCTTCATAATATGATCAACTTTTACATTTAATACATTGAACCCATTTTTCGCATGGTTTGCTTCCACTGAAGGTTCTACACACGAAACAGAGATAATAATTTTCGTCTTCACTGTCCGTGTCCTCAATTTGCATTTTGCTTTTTGATTTATTTGTTCTAACCTTCGTTCAAGGTTTTTTGATTTATATTTGGAAACATTTTTCTTCAAATTCTTTTTCTTCTCTTCATATTCCGATCTAATCTGTTCATTTTCAGGTGTGTCTGTATGTATTACCGAATTCCTTTTCTTTTTTACTATGTTTCCTTCTTTTCTAGGTGGAAATTTTGAGAAAAGTCTAAGTGCTTCTGGAGCAAACTTTTTTTAAGTTAAAAGATGTTGAAGGTACACATTCAGGATTCCTTTGGTTATTGGTTTCAGCTAAACAAGATCTTGAGGATATAGATTCAGTTTTTTCAGCTGTCAGCCAATTGTAAAAATAAATAAGTTTATGAGAAAGTATATAAAGCCCAAAATGGATAATCTAGTCAATGGTTAAAAAACCCATTCAAAAACAAAATTTGTAAAAGTTATTATAAGTATTATATATTATTAGTTATTAACAATTTAAAATAATGGTCTGTTTCATCTTTATTTTGCAATAACTTTTGTTTTTTAATCAATCTTGATTAGCAAAATCTCATTTTGAACCTTATTCCATGAGCAACAAATCACTGGTTTACATCTTGTCACAATATCATGAAAAGCAAAAAGTGACGTCTTTTCAGCCTAAATGTTTAAATAACGCATAACGCATTTATTTTTTTTGACTCACGAGATGAGACGCCCTTTACTTCCCCTACACCACGAATACATATAACAAGGATGTGAAACTCGAGTGGAGAGGGTAGCAGGAGAAAAGGCGTCTATCTGGGCAGGGTTAAATTCTCGGTCGTTGCGTACTCCGTACTGCGCAACAGGCTGTCTTTTTCTTTGTGCGAGCGAGATAACCAACCGCATATGTTTTCGAATAGTTATGATCGTATGATGTTCGAACTGATGCGCAGTACAAAGTACGCAACGACCGTGGACTAGACTCCGCCCAGATAGGAGCCGTAAATTCAGCCACGGGCGCTTATAGCTCGGCATAGGAGTTTCACATCCTTGTTATATGTATTCGTGCCCTACACATTCCAACAATAAAAATAGCAAAAGGTACTTTTTCAATTTCAAAATATTAATTTGCTAGGTCTAATTAATAAATTTGACGTTGCTATCATGAACAAAATCATATAAACATTTTAAGCTTATGACTAATATAGGAGTTGATAAAGTGATTACCGTACTTGCGACTCTACTTATAGCCTAACAGACACAGAGCGTTACTCGGAATTCACTAGCTCTCCTACTAATAGACCAGAAAACTATTTCGCATATAAAAAATAAAAGAAATCGTTGCAAATTGGTGCAAATGATATTATTGTGTAAGTATTTTCCGGCACTTATTTTATTGTGACACCTATATAACTGAAATATTTATTTACCATAGATATGATTAGCCTAGAAATCAACTGAGAAAAAAATGAAATTTTTGGTTGTTATAGCATTTTTCTGCGTTTTTGTGGTAAGTTTTTTTAATAATTATTTTTTTATAATGCAATACCAAAATTTCCATGTTTTGGAGTTTACAATATTATGTAACTAGCATTATTATTATTATTATAACCTGGGCCACCGGGGTAATTTACAAACAGGCTGAAACATGATTTTTTCAGGAATGCATCGCAATGTTTCTTAAAAAACTGAATAATTGAATTGATTAAAAACTTTTTTATATTTCCCTCTGAAAAGTATTTTCAAATACAATTTTTTTAAAAAAAGGTCCCAAAATGTCAATTTTTGAAAAAGTTATGGCTTATTGAAAATAAATAAGCCATTTTATTAAATTCATAACTTTTTTGGGTTAAAAGTTACGAAAAGGAAGGCACCCCTTATGGGTGCCTCATGAATATTTTGCACCTATCACTTTAACTACAATTTGTTTAATCTTGTTAATGATTTCTTCTAGTGCTGTTACTTTTGATCTTTCTTTCCGATAGATATGCTGGTGAAAACAAAAAATATATTTTCTTAACCATCCCTCGTTGATAAATCTGTCAAGAATCATTTCATATACATTTTAAATGTTATTTAAAAATCAATCCATAAATAAAAATCAATATTGATTTACGGCAGGAGAGCGTTATAGTAGGCCGATATAATATGATATGGATCAGCAAAATGTGGTCCTCTCAGGCAAAAGGTGAACTCTTTTGGTTTTCATTCTATTTAATTTCAGTACTTATGTGGCTTTGGGGAAACTGTTTCGTATTAGCCCCGCTCTTAAGAAATCATTCTCCTTTTAATGTTGATTAATAATAACTAAAATAAAAAAGTTGGTTAGTTTTACGAGTTGAGTTCTTTTTTGAGTAGTTTCTATATATACCTTCACGCTTTATTATCTTCAGAGTATTGTCTGTGCTCAATTGCATAATCCATAATCGAAAACAGTGTACTCGTGCAGGAGTAGCCAAGTTAAAGAACCTACTACACATTTTTTAAAGGTGAAGTTTGAAAGTTTGAACAAGTTTTTGGTGAAAAGTGGACGTGGTCCCCAAAATTTTTTCGTCTTCGGCGGGCTTTTATTTTTCTACCATCTTGCCTCCGAAAGTTAGTCCAACCCTGTAAATCATCTAACATATTTTCCAATTAATAATGACATTATTAATATAAAAAAATCAATTCTTTACTTGAAAACAGGAAGACTTAAAATTATTCGTTTGCAGTTCAATGAATTGGCATATGGACAATCTCCAGATACGGGCAAACTTGCAACATCAGGAATGAATGCTGCAGCTGGAATGGCAAAAATACCCTTGGAAGCAATGGGTACTGCAACGAATACAGCAATAAAAACGGCTAAAGATATGGCATCGATACCAGCGCAGGCAATGGGAAACAGAAAATAGAATGGACTTCAAAGCTACGTCTTACTAAATTACCAGACAATCTAAATAAAAATATATAAACTGATTGAGCTTTTCATTGCTTATTATTTAAGATTTAAAGCCTATATTAAAAAGATTACGTTTGTACATTCCCCCAGTCAAATTAAAAACATATAAAAAAATAATTTAATTAGTAAGAAAAATAGAGTGAAAGAAAAATTAGATGAGAAGTAGGAGTGCCATAGCGCTCTGTGGTTCTTGGTAGTCGACGACTTTCTATCAAATCTGCATGACTTTGGTTTTATTATTCAAGGTTATGCAGATGACCTGGTCGTCACTATAAGAAGAGAGCATAATAAAGGTCTCTTAAATTTAATGCAAAGTTCCTCATCATAGAGAAATGGTACAAGAAGAAAGACTTAAAGTCAATCTAGGCAAAACAATTTTGATACCGTTCTTCAGGAGAAGCACTCTATGAACATGAATAATATCAAACTAGAATTTTCCATGGGACTAAAATGTCTAGGAATGATTCTGTATCATAAACGCAATTGGAACAATAATTTAGGTAAACATTTTTTATCCAAAGCCTAGGTGGTATGTTATATTTGCCGCAGAATATTTGGGAAGAAGCCGAAAATTATCTTCTGGTAATATCAAAGGATTTTCAAGCCCATGGTTACCTATGCTTCACGTGTGTTGTGGTCAAAAATTCAGCAATCAGAAACTGTTGAAGAACTACAACAAAGAATTATAACTTATATTTTACATTTGCGGCTAAAACTTTTCTAACAATACGTTAAATGATCTTGTATGATCTAATATGTTAAATGACGTTATGACAGTCAGTCTTGTCTTTTGGCTTATTCAGATTGGGTAACATAATTATTACAGACCCAACGTTTAGCTATAAATTGTGTGGCGATAATCCTGACAAATTCTAAGGAAAAGCGGATATCAGTTGGTTAATTGACCACTTTGATTGGGTTGGCAATGTTATCTATTGACTTGAATGCAGTTGCCTCTTCTTGTATTGTAGCTTAAACCATCAACACACTTTTCTTCTATAGTTTTCACACATCCCTGCTTGATCACAACGTGTTACTTTAGATAATAAAATAATTTGAATGTGTAATTAATGATAAAAAAGAAGAAACAAGGGAAAAACTACTGGAGATTGCTGTACACAGGGACTAAAAATAGTTAAAGCACCAGAAGAATGGGATTGCGAAATATGGAAGATAGTTTGAAAGAAAAACAGAATAAGATATGTGAAGGGAAACTTGATCAGATGGTAATATTGGTAAGGGATAAAAGAGAATGGAATAACTGGATAAAGGAGTTTTTAAAGGACAGAAATATAAGAGAATGAATTGAAATAAAAAAATAATGTTTGGTTAATATTTTATTCAATATATAAACACAATAAAGATCACATGTCTCCAAAGTTGGTCCACACGTAATTCCAATTTTTCGGATCGCCCCTTGGATCGAGAGGAAGATTCCCGGGAGGAATCACTGTCCTATTATACAGATCCAATATTTCATTCAACCATTCCACTACTTCAGGGTTACTGTAAGCGAAACATCAAGAATTTGTTTCGAAAAAAATCCAATAACAATAAAATCTTACTTTTTCGCAATGTTATTTTGCTCGCACGGATCATCTTCTATATGAAACAAGCAGATTTCTGAGAGAAGGTTACATTTACCATGAGAAGGTATTGATTTTGAACAATTTAGAGTAGCTTGTTTCCTCAAATTATAAATCTGATCGTATTTAGCCTCCATATTTATTTTTTCCAAAGCTAAACCGGCAGGAGAGTTCATAACTAAAGATATATTGTAATTGCTTTCCCTACCGTCTGGCCCGTACCATCTGTCCCACGTACCGTTGTATGTCGTGCCTAAATGTGACAAATAATTATTTGAAATGGTTCTTACATCGACTACTGGTGTTTATTTCCCAATGAAAAATACTAAATTAGTGATTTCAAGTGTCACAGTATGTTTTAGAATATTTTTAGTTCTATAGTAAAATTAAAACAAAAAGCGTTGCACGTCATAATTGTGATGTTGCCATATATCAAAACTAAGAAGAAAAATTGAATTTTTCAAGTTTAATAATCAGGGGCCCGATCCTGGAAAATGTCACTAGTGACAATGACAAAAAATGTCTCTTGCAAACTGGCAACGTTGAAGTGACATTAAATGTCTCTCGTATAGTAGAGGAGACTTTTAAAGTCGCGAGAGACTTTTTTCCGATTCGGCGCATTCTACGAATAAAGAATAAAAAGGAAGGAGTACAATACGATTTGACGATGTCCGCGTTGGTTCTTGCATATGGCTGACTTGAAGTTTCCGGTTACCAGTGGTGTCACACACAGGGTATTATATACTTATGCCTCGTATTAATTGTTAAAAAAAATAACTGTTTTCCGCTTGTAATTATCTGTACAGTAATATACATTGTCATAAGGTTGTAGGAATATAAATTTAGATTAAAAACTTCTAAGTAGGTAATTATAAATAGTTGACTTAGTTGGTCTATATAAAAAATAAAGGAACGTCTATGATAACAATGTGGTTGTCATTAAAATATTTTGTTAATTTTTAATAATTCAGATAAATAGAACCCTGCAGATGACAAGTAATTCCCATTCAAGAGTTGGGTTAACTACTTAAATCACAAAATAATATATAAAACAGCATGAAAAAACTATTTATGTCAAATGTCACGATTCGAATGAGTCATATTTGGTTCTTCAATATGGCCGACTTCCGTCGCGATTATTTGCTAGATTAAAATATGACAACATTCCTTCCTTTCTATTCTTTATTCGTAGGGCGCATTAGGTTACTGTCAAAGGTGTTTTCATGAAGGATAACCTTATTTTTTTAACCTTCAAAAAGTTACGATTAATTACGTGGTGGTAATAGTATATTACACACCGAGGTGGAAAGTGTTTCATTACTGTCGAGAGATGAGATAATTGACTGAGGCGCGTAGCGCCGAAGTCAGTTACATCTCGAGACAGTAGGAAACTTTCTACTGAGGTTTGTATACTATTTTATTCACAATCAATTGTTTCAGAAAATAATTTAAAAATAACAATTTATAAACTATGTATATTTCTAAAATACCTAGTATTCTCGTATGTCCTAAATAATCAATAATTGTCTTCTTCTTATTATTTAATATTTATATTGGTATTAAGGTATTTTAACAAAATGAAATAAAAGGTAACTTAGACTGTTAGCCATTTCAGTTATTTCTGGAGGAGTATTTTCCATTTCTATATCACTGTCAGACATTTTACTAAATGAGTTTTCTTTTTAATCTGAAGTTACTGTCAATATAATGAGAAATCGAGAAACGTCATTGTCATAGTCTACTACCTGCAGCAATGAACAATTATATGATTAGTTTAATGGAATAATTAGAGAGTTGTCCGAGTTAAAATTAAGAAGCTTAGTAAATAATAATAAAAAAGAAGAAGAATGACAGGTCGGGAAGTGGCCATTTCCCGACCTAGGTCGGGAAGTGCTACTGTATAAAAAAGTTTTACTTTCTAACTGGACTTAAAAATCTTTCTGAACATGTTAAATGATTTAGAAGAAAATGAGGACGAAGAAGAGGTTGTAAGAAGGAAGAGAACCCCAGTGGACCCATTCAGTTTGAGTGATGTTTCATTTATAAAACTATTTCGGCTTGACAAAAATTCGGTTAGAAATTTATTGGTACCATTGTTGAGCCCGTTCAACGGGAGTATCAACCATAAATAGAAAAAATTACTAAATATTCTCACCTTTTCAAGAATAGCAATTTTGTGTCAACTTTTTTATTTGACATTTGACGACTAGCGACATCTTTTGTCATTGTCACTAGTGACATTTTCCAGGATTGGGCCCCAGCTTAGACTAGAAAAGAGAGAGGACAGCGCATGGCAATGAAAACCTTATGCGTGTGATTGAAGCCAATTTTCAAACGTTTGACATAATATGTTTGGTGGTAAACAAATTTGGAACGTCGAATTGTATCTTTTTAGTTTTTTTATTAATTTTCACCTTTTTTAATTACCTGAGTAGACATTTGAAAATGGTTAATTGTGCACTTTATAAGTGCAACAGCCAGAGTGCTAAAAAAGAGGAAGGAATTTCATTTCATAGGTAAAAAGTATTTTAAAACTATTTCCTTGAAATTTATTTCTATTAATATTACAGCTTTCAGGCAATAGATGTTTAACTAAATCACATATGTTATGTAAATTAATTGTACATACATTTTGAAAATTGTTTTCATTCAGTTTTAAAGATGATTTTTCATTTGATTGTTATTATTTGCTGATAGATGTAATAGTTTAGCAGTGGCGTGGAATAAAAAGGTATATTTAAAATAGATAAAATAGATTAAAATTGTAATATTTATTAAATAAATATGTTTTAAAATGATTGTTCTATTTTTTTGGAGCAGTATAAATTTAAAGACTTTTTTAAATTAGATTTGTAATACGAAATAATGAAAATGATTATTTAATAATCGTATAAGAAAAATCGTATGATACGCCTATGTCAATATTGTCCGCCATTAGTTTGGTGGTAAGTGGGTTACATAAATTGATTCCAGTGCGCAGTCCTCTCTCTTTCCTTGTCTAAGGGTCCCAGAGATCTCATAATTATACCATAGAACAGAAATAATTACATACAGTTCCAAGATTCGATTGATGTCAGTGATGATGACATATTTGGATCAGTTCAATCAGTTGTCTTGGGTCATTTCAAATGCAAAAGCAGGTTATACAGTGGAAACCACCTATGGAATAAAATTATGTGTGGAGTTAGTTTAGAAAATTATAAAAAAGGCTTGGACCCGTCAACTTTGAAATTCAAATGTGAGCTTTTTAAACCTAAATTTAAATGTACAGGGTGATACACGCAAGTCTGACATCGTCCATGATATATATTTTTAATAAAACACCCTATATATTTTTATGATTTTAAAAGCTCCTTAACAATTGTACAGGCTGAATTTTGGAAATTATTAATAATTTTGTTCAAGATAGCAAATAAATAAAATACTTGCCGTAATTAATTTTTTACAATAAAACAAATACTAAAAATGTTTTCCACCTTGTTGTTGGCAATAGCACAGACTCCTATAAAAGGTGAAATAGCCCGTACTTCTGTATTTATCCTTTCTTTGAGGTCTGCGATGCTAGTTGGCTGTGTTGCATATACTTTGTTCTTGAGATAACCCCACAGAAAAAAATCCAAGGGCGTAAGGTCCGGCGATCTAGCTGGCCACTCGATAATACCTCTTCGTCCAATCCATTTATTGGGGAAATTTTCATTCAAGTAATTTCTAACAATTAAAGCATAATGGGGTGTTGCTCCGTCCTACTGGAACCAGATATTTTCATCTGGTAGGTTCGGATCTATTCCGTTGGGATATAAGTTGGCCAACATTTAAATTTACGTTTAAAAAACCCACATTGGAATTATTACAAAGTTGACGTGTCCCAGCGTTTTTTATAAGCTTCTAAACTAACCTCACAAATAATGTATAAACAATGTTAATAAATCAACAATGCCGCTATAAAACAACTAAATTTTAAATGAGAGATTTTTTGATTTTTTTAAATATTGTGTTGTTATCACTGACGAATGACGACATTGAAATCTATGACAGTTTGTCCACAAATTTTTAAAAATTTTTTCGACAATAAAGCTTATTATTATTATTAACCCTTTTTGTTTTAATTTTACTATAATTGTTTTTCTACAGATTTATCGTTCATTTTTTATACTCTGTTTTATAAAGGTATAGAATAGAATAATGGTATTCAAAAGGACTATAGGGTAAACCGTCAATAAATTCTAAAACCGTTACGTTTTGTAAATGAGAGGTTGTATTTTTAGTATCACACTTTTTTGAATCGATATTATATACATATTTACACAAATAAACAATTTTAGATAATTATATTCTTCTTCATTTGAAGAACTGTCAATAGAGACATAAAGCAATTCTAAAAAAGTATCAAGTGTCCTTATCCGTATACGTAACGTAACGGAGATACGTAACTAATCAAAAAGAAGTATAAAGCAAATGAGTTTGTAACGTAACGTAACGTAACCATTTACGTGTTTTAATTTTTAACCTAAAAAATAGTCTCGATATCTCCCTTAACAAAATAATGTCGTCATTGCCATTGTAAAATAATATTTTTCTTTTTAAATCTATTATCGCGCATATCACAGAAATGTTTGTTATGATTTATGATAATGGAAAATAAGGTTATGATTTTTGAGCACACAACATGACTTTTGTCCCTTAATCGTTGAAAAACGCGGTCACGGAACATAATAATGCGATAGGTACGTTAGGTACGTGTGACGGATTGATACGTTTCACGTAACGTAACGAAACTCACGTATCGCTTCTGCACATGCGCATTGCGATACGTATACGGATACGTACTGATTTTTAGAACTGCTTTATGTCCCTATTATCCCAGTAGCTTGAGACATTTTATTTTAAATGTATTATTTTGTCTCTCTACAAATGACATCAAATTATATTTGACTACGTAAATAGTTGAGATTTTAAATACTACATAATTTTTAACTTCACAAGTCATGAAAAATATTAAATTTATTTGGTTAAATAATAGCGTCTTCAGAATATTTAAAATTTATATTATTTATATAATTAATTTTTTAAAGGGATTGCAAGTTTGTTTATGTAGAGTAAGTAGTTTATAACTATTTACTATATATTATGCTATTTCTTGAGATTTGAAAATTAATTTTTTTAGAACCTTTACTTTTCTACTTGATTTATTAGTAGTCAGCACTACTTAAGGAATTTGTCTAATTAGAGTAAGTAATAGTTAAAACTTTTAATACTATCCAACTAAAAAAACAAACTTTTAAAGGTTCTAAAAGAATAAATGTTTAAATCTCAAGAAATATATGTGATTTTATAGCATAATATATAATGAATAGTTATAAACTGCTACATGTACATAAATAAACTTCTTGTAGTACCTGTAAAAAATTCAGAATAAATTATATAGATAAAATAAATTTTAAATGTTCCAAATATGGACGGTAGAAGGAAGGAAAACCAACCCATTGAAATAAAAAGGAAGCAAATTGGTGGCGCCAAAGTAGCAAGAGTAAGTGTCACAAGACGTTACAAATCGTAGAATAGAAGAACTTCTCCTGTGATCAGCTATGTCAAAATTAATTGTCAGAGTAAATAGTTGAGATTTTAAATACTGCATAATTTTTAACTACACAATTCAAGAAAAATATTAAATTTTTCAACTCACTCCACTCTGTTTAAAATCTATCTAGTGTTACTGACTTCCGATATACACTGCGAGCACTGATGAGAAATAAGTTCCATTATGGAATGACAGTACAGTGCTGCAGTATCCTAGGGAAATGTGTGTCTTTTTATCCTTCTGCTACTCTCGCGCCATCTAATATTTGCCGCTTCTATACAAGTTGGTCCTGCTTCCTGCTACCCTCCACAGTTCCAAAGAAGCTAAATTCAGTATATCCATGATACAGCAATGAAGGTCCAATTATAAATTTAAATTGGTGTTAAGTCAGATTTCTGCTTTCTATAGCAATAGTTCCGTCTGTAGTCACCGGTAACGCCACAAGTATTTGACATAAAACCGGTTATTTATATCTCTTATTTTATATCCTCTTTGCTGCTTACAGATGGACACTTTTTCAACATTTCCCCCATATAAGACGATTCTCCTTTCTACTACCCTCCATATAGTTTACCTTTCATTAATTTCCATGGTCCAACTGTAAGTGCGGCGTTGCCAAATATATCGTCTATATTATGTAAAATCTCATTTCTAACAGACTGTTTATTTTCGGACAAAGAATCCCATTGAGTTATACCATCAATATCAGAAATATTTCTGAAAAAAAATAAATGAAATTTCTGCTAATATTCTAATTATTTGAAATTATACTTAGAGTTTCCCCCAGCCGCGTCAACGAGCGTAGGTAACCAATCGGCAATGTGCATTCTCTGCGTGGCAACTCTGCGAGGTAATTTCAATAACGGGCTCCACAACAACCCCGCTGCTCGTACTCCCCCTTCCCACAAAGTATTCTTAACTCCTTTAAGTGGAAAATTTGAAGCTGCGTTTAAATTGAACCCAGCAGCTGGTCCGCCATTATCACTGGAAAAAATAATTATACTGTTTTCCAATTTTCCGCTTTCATATAAAGCTTTGGTGACCGCTCCGACGGATTGGTCCAGTTTTGTAAGCATTGCTGAAAGTAACAAATTAAATTTTATCTTTTTTAGGTAATACAAAACCTCACCTGCGTATCTTTGTCTGTTATAATCATCTATATTGGTGAAAGTTTTGATTAAATTATCAGGAGCAGGTAGAGGATTGTAAGGATTACCAGAATGAACAGCAGCATGGGCTAAATACAGGAACAAAGGTTTACTGGAATTGTGTTCTTTGATAATCTTAACTGATTCCTCGGTAAAAATATCAGTTGAATATTTTCCGTGTAAATCATAAGCGACTGTTAAGTTTCTTCTCATATCCAAGCCCCATGTTCCTTGTTCTTCAGCTGTGTGTTCGTTGTAGTCATGATGTCCGGTCCAATATCCTTGAAATTAATTAATTATTCAGGTTTTAATTATAATACGGATCATAAATTTTACCAATATGCGATTTAAATCCTCTATATAGTGGAGTATATTTCCGCTTGTATGATCCTAAATGCCATTTTCCTACTATATAACTTTCGTATCCTAGATCGTTCAAATATTGCGGCAAAAGTTTTTCATTTAATGGTAGTCCTCTAGCTTCGGCACCGTAAAGCACTGTGTGTTGCATACCTGTATGTATCGGGTGTTTGCCAGTCATTAAAGCACTTCTCGAAGGCGTACATAGTGGACATACGTAATAATTTTGTAAAATTATACCGGAATATGCTAACGAGTCTATATTAGGTGTCGGTATTTGATTTGAACCATGAAAACCTACATCATTCCATCCCTAAAAGTAATCAGTAAATCTAGTTTTTTAAATTGATAATTGAATGTCCTTTCTTTTATTGCATGCAAGCTACGAAAGTTTCGATTATTATACAATTCCCTTACAATTTTAACAATGAAATTAGCTTGAGATGTTCGTATACCTAAAATTGTATAGTTATTATTGATTTTTTTATGTGAAGGGTAGAGACATCTAGCAGAAAATGCACGTAGTAGGCATAAGTAGAATTAGATAGGGAACTATGAGAGTGGGAGTTGTGCCATTAACGAGATGGGTCTATTAGGTATGTATGTATGTTTAATTACAGTTACAGTATTAAAATAATTTTTAACGATAATATCACTTACCAAATCGTCGGCTAGTATAAAAATTATGTTTGGTTGTGTTGACCTAGAAGTCCTGGACGTATAAAAAATTACTTGAGTTATGAAACTCAAAAAAGTTTTAATCTTCATATTAATGTATTCAATTAATTTAATTCACGTTGTATTGTTTCTTTGGCAATATTAAGTGGAGCACAATGTAGAGGATCTGGAATAATAAAACATGTGTAAAAAACAGTGGATGAACTTTTTCCTTAACATTTTAAACAAAATAATAATTATGTGTTAATTATGTTAATTTATTACAAAAATAATTTACCTTGCAATGAATAAAGCATATCCAATAAAAAAAAACGTAACACTTATTAGAGCATAAAAAAAGTAAACTAACTAAAATTCATTGACCCATTTTACTTCAATTGCAATAAGATAAGATAATAAGATAATTTATTATATTTGTCTTAGTAATCATTATACAGTGTGGGCCACAGAAAACAGTCCACCTCGATATTTGGCAGTATTTATTAGATTTTAAGAAAATGAGAAAACATATCATAACATATCATTAGAAAGGTATTTAGATGGAGTATTCAGACATAACGATCTTTAACGATTTTTTTTGATATTTGCACCGATTTGCAAAAAAAGTCTTAATTCATTTAAAGTACAACATCTCTTAAAAATATAACGTAACGCCTATGGTTTGTCATTTTTTCCGTCATAAACGGAGAAACATATCTCGAATTATTAGAAGACATACACTCTTGATCCCGCTCTCACAGATATAATTGAAAATGATAATAGGTACTCAGAAAATGACCTCTTTTTCCAACAAGACGGTGCACCTCAACAATACAGTAAGGCAATATCTTAATGAACGATTTTCTAGGCAATGGATTGGAAGGAGAGGCCCTATTGAATGGCCTGTAAGATCCCCCGATTTAACACCCCTGGATTTCTTTCTGTGGGGTTATTTAAAGACCAAAATTTATAAAACCGAACCCGCTTCATTGGAAGAACTAAGACGACGAATAGTACATGAATGCGCGCCTAATAACCCCTCAAATGCATCAAAACGTTCGACATAATTTCGAGCAGCGGCTCTACAATTGTATGAATTCGATGGACACCATTTTGAACATCTAATTAAATAATTTAATATTAATTTAAGTAAATTGTTTAATGTATTATAACTTCTAATTTATTTAATTTTCTTACATTGCAATTCATTTATTGCTTTTGCAATATTTGTTTGTTTTTATTTACTTGTGATATGACAGAAAAAATGACAAACCATAGACGTTACGTTACATTTTTAAGAGGTGTTGTACTTTAAATGCATTAAGACTTTTTTGCAAAAACGGTGCAAATATCAAAAAAATCGTTAAAGATCGTTATGTCTGAATACTCCAATGATATGCCGCACATGGTACATTCCCTATTTAAAAATAAGGGGTTGGGGTGGTGGAAGGGAGGGGGTTGACAAATGACAGATGTGTGTATCTTAAAAATGTGTCCCCCTAGGAACAAAAATCGACCTGTTTTCTCATTTTCTTAAAATCTAATAAATATTGCCAAATATCGAGGTGGACTGTTTTCTGTGGCCCACACTGTATAATAAAGTTATCCCAATAAAAATTAAACAGTTTTATATTGACAGTACTTTTTGTAAATATATTAATGAATTCATTGTCAACAATTTCTCGTTTTTTACTGAATGGGGAAGTCTATTTTTTATTTTTTTTTAATAATTCCTAATAGTTAATAAACTAAGGTTTTTTCAAGACACCGCCAAATTCTATTCCTTCATAAAGTAATGGTTTTAATCGCTCTGTTCGCATTTTTCGAATTGACAACAGAGCACCAACAGCGAAGTTAAATAGACATTCTTCTACACGTTTGTGCATAGTTTTGTTTGTTTATTTTTTTGGAGCTGTGTAATTGTTGTATTTTTTGTGTTTTATCCAAAATAATTGAATATAAAAAATAAATAAAACGTAAGCAAACCAATCTTCTTTTTCTTCTGTAGAATTTGCACCACAGAACGTAACTTTCTGGTTTTCAGTCGTGCTTTTTATTACAAACATTTACAGATCAGGATTTCAACTTTCAAGTTCATTTTTCTTCCTTCGATTTTAATTTTTCTTTGCTTTTTGTAGTGCATCGTTGTGGATATTGTAGAATTTATTGTTGTGCTATTGTTATTTTTGTGTACTTGTATTGACTTTGTGACTATTGTAATACACCTAAAGTGCCAAATGGGGAAAAAGTGTATTGTTTTGTTTTGTAAAAATAAAAATCTTCCACTTTTTAGGGAAACAATCTAGTTTTTACACATATGATAATGAATCGACTATCCTGTTAATTTCCTGTATCTATATAATAAATAAACTAAATATTGGTTAAAACTGTATTTTATATCAAAAGATTTTTAGGTTAACCAAAAATAAATATAATATGTTGCTTGGATGAAAGCATTAGGTAATCCAGACATTGAAAAACTTAGTCAATATAATTTAGTTTGCAGTAATCACTTTACTGACGAAGATTACATTATTGTATTATTTTCCAGGGCCCTTATTCTCATCCAGTCTGATCCAGTGGATATGATTACTCCTTAGACTAGGAAATAAGAGAGAGGACAGCGCATGGTAATGAAAACCTTATGCGTGTGAGTGAAGACAAGTTTCAAACGTTTGGTGGTAAACAAATTTGGAACGTCGAATTGTATTTTTTTAGTTTTTTTATTAATTTTACCTTTTTTAATTACCTGAATAGACATTTTAGAATGGTTAATTGTGCAGTTTATAAGTGCAACAGTCAGAGTGCTAAAAAAGAGGAAGGAATTTCATTTCATAGGTAAAAAGTATTTTAAAACTATTTCCTTGAAATTTATTTTTATTAATATTACAGCTTTCAGGTAATAGTAAATCACATATGTTATGTATGATAACTTAAATTAATAGTACATACATTTTGAAAACTGTTTTCATTCAGTTTTAAAGATTATTTTTCAATTAATTGTTATTATTTTCTCATAGATGTAATAGTTTTGCAGTGGCGTGAAACAAAAATATATATTTTAAATAGATAAAATAGATTAAAATTGTAATATTTATTAAATAAATGTTTTAAAATGATTGTTGTTTTTTTTTTGGAGCGGTACATATTTAAAGACTTATTTAAATTAGATTTGTAATACGAAATAATGAAAATGATTATTTAATAATCGTATAAGAAAAATCGTATGATACGCCTATGTCAATATTGTCCGCCATTAGTTTGGTGGTAAATGGGTTACATAAATTGATTCCAATGCGCAGTCCTCTCTCTTTCCTTGTTTAAGGATTACTCCTATAGGAAAGTCCGCCATCTTTCTATCGAAATCACAATAACCCTATTCTCAGTCATTCGAATGCTACTCCTCTCCTACAACTTTTCGATGGAATTTGTTCTCTCACTATAAACCAAGAGAATCGGGTATTTTCAAGTGGATCGCATGCGCAGTGATTACAAATTGATCTTTCATAACCGTAAAGCAGTTATCTAAGCCGAATTTTAAATTTTATAGATTTTATATGTCGTTATTGTCGTAGGATCTTTGTTGTTTATAATTATAAATATTTTTCTATCAACTTTGTTTAAATTTTGTTATATATTTCAGCTTTGGTTCTTGGTGTTTTTGCAATTGTGTTTATTCAGTTTGAGTGAAGTTGATATCTTAACTTATTTTTGAATACATTTATGGTATTTACTATAAGATACACGTACTTAGTATCAATATAAATTATAATGGATTTAGATATAGAGGAATGAATGGTTGTGCACCAAATTAATAATGATATGTTGCAAGCTGAAGCTGATGCTCATAATCCACCAAGACAAATGTACAATGTCATCGACCCTTTTGCAACAATGAATGATGATCAATTTATGAGTTTATTTCGTGTTTCTAAAAACTTGGCAAATAGGATATACTTCAGTTGCCTACTTTTTGTATATCTATTAACTACTAAGTAGCTCTAATGTCTATGATAAATTTAGCAACAAAGTCAGTCACTTTCTCTTGGTTCAGAATACGAGTTGGACCGATCGAGAGAAATATGACTACTCCCTATTCGTGTGATTGAATTTTCCCTTCTCTCACTTTTACTCATGGATGAGAATAAGGGCCCTGGATGAGAATAAGGGCCCTGGATGAGAATAAGGGCCCTGGATGAGAATAAGGGCCCTGGAGTAAAAACTTGGAGCTTGGAATAACAATCCGACTGCTTACCAATTTTATTACACATACAAGTGCAGTGGCGGACAGGCTCGCCGGGCAACCGGGAAATTGCCCGTTGGGCCGGTCGGACTGTCGGAAAAAATCCAAACAATTTCGTTTCGAATTCTAGAAAATTTCAAAACTATTCTAACTGCACACATTTATCTTAAAATATTTGAGCATACCGAATCAATTTCAAAATATTTACAAACTTCAAATTTAAATTATATAGTAGCTTACGATATGGTAGTTAGTTAATTCATTAAAATGTTTGAGAGCCATATCGCGAAATTTTAAAACTCCCTTAAATGCATCGCAAACGTTTGCGTATTTAAATGTAATGAAAAATTAAATTGTCTTTATTCTGAAATTGTGATTGAAGACACCATATTCAAAAGAAGAATAAGAAAAGTGAAAAAAATGGACGATGGAATATGTTCAGATTATACATTTAACAATGTTTTCGAAGAATTTGAGATTAAATGTGACAATTTAATTATGGAATCGAGAAACGGTTTGATGGGCATCGCAATCTATACAATGGAATATCCATTCTAGACCCCAAAAACTTTAAAAATGAGTTACCAACAATTTTTCAAATATAACTATTGAAATGCTTCGAGAAGAATTCACAGACCTAAAAAAGAATTGGAATACCTTAAAAAATCAATCAATAATACTAGTGACAACGAATCTGATAGTGAAAATGAAAAGAATATATTGTTTGATGACATACAACCATCTTCACTTGTGTACAAATTATGTCGAAATTGTGTAGTTTGTATCTATAAGTCACTAGTAAGATAAAATCTATTTAGCAATGCTTATAAGAATATTTTTCTTGCTTATAAATATGTTTTAACAATCTCAACACAAGTTGCATGTAAGAGAATGTTTTCAAAATTGAAAATAATTAAGGATAGATTAAGGACTACATTAAGTCAAGACATTATGATGAGCATGGAGAAAGAAGGCATTCGAAAATATTTAGAAGGTTGAATCCAGTCATGTTGTAGAGTAAGCTAAAATTTTATACATATTCGGATATCTATTATTAATTTACTCTTTTTTTAGTTCTAGTCAACCAACGTAAAATATCAATTATAAGTATTTAATACATCATTCGAGTACCGGTAATAGGCATGATGACAGTCAGTAAAAATCACTAAAATATTGATTTGTTAAAATGATATAAGATACGGAGATTCTAAAGAATTTACTCATTTTTATATTACATGTGTGATTACATTTATTTTAGTAAAAATATAAGCACTAATTTTAACAATCCGCCATATTAGCTGAAACACCAATCAGAAGAGCGTGACGTCGTACTTTCGTAAATATTGTTGACATTGACATTGGAACGTAAACAAATATTTTGTTCGGGGTTTTTATTGATGTATTCTTACATTGTGGAACCGCACACCATCGATACACATTAGGATTCATGACTATGATAACTATTATAATCGCACAAAATAAGTAAAAACAAAATAAACTTGTTCAACCACCCTCTTTTAACCTGCAAAATGTTTGAAATTTGACGTTTTTACCACAGAATCCACAGATCACACGGGTCGCAGTGTAGTATAAATCAAGAATGATAAACATTTTACCAGGATTGCTTAATCCCATAAGACGTACGTTCGCCAAAAAATCGATCGCACGTGACGTCACTGCAGTCCTCGGCCGTATTAAAACGATTTTATGAGAATAATTATTATAAATTATAAGTGTTTAATCTTAAAAATCCAAATAGTGGTACGTTAGTATTACAGAAATCATAAAAATACTGTCTAATTCCTATTAGAGAGTTTGCGGTAAGGTATTTTACGTTATAAAAATTTCCGTTATAATGTATAACGTAAAAATGTAGTAAAAATTATACCGTATAAAGCTTATTTGTACGATATTTTAAAAAATAACGTTAACCAATCAGATATTAATGCTTATAATTTACTTCCATGGAACAACAAATTTACATTGTAAATTGTTGTATCATGCATGTTTATCATTAGTTTCAATCCTGTTAGGTATTTGCAAAACTTTATCGAATTCAATAATGTCTTGTTTTCTAAAACGAAACAAGAAACTAAAATACTATGACTTTCACGTAGTAAGGGTTTGTACAATATATTTCATGTAAAATAAAGTCTTTTATTTCTTCGACTACTTTCTGTAAAGCAGTAAATAGAAGGAATTATTTTTATTAATTTTGTTAATTATTTTTAGCGGTCTTTTTTAAACTTGCACTAGTGACATATCATATGTCATCTGTAACTTTGATTTTTAAGGTACGATAACCGCAAGCTATGTTTACAAATTTTACGATACACTACAGTATAACGTAAAATAAGAGTCTAACGTAACGTAAAACGACTGACCGCAAACTCTCTATTATTTCCATGCATTTATATGGTAAACGTTATAATGAAGGACTGCAGTGACGTCACACAGCTGGCGGACAAATCAGCCCGATTAGGCAATCCTGGTAAATGTTTATCGTTCTTGGTATAAATGGTATTTACGAATCGATGATGTCATAGATAGACGCCATTACTATTTTAGCGTTTTGGCGTCAAATTTAAAATGCATTTTTAAAAAGTAAATTTCTCATTTAAAAACTCTTTTTTTGCAAAAATAACATTTATCTCAGATAAAGTTGTAATAATGAATACCTTTCGAAACTATAAGGCTTTAATTAAAGAAATCTTAGCATACAAAATATTGCAGTTAATAAAAGTGTATCACTGACTGACGCACGATGACGTTACTTAATTAATCTAGATATCTACTAAATAAGCGAGGATAAGAGTGAATGAGTATGTAGTTATATCACATTCTCCCTAGGTTATTTTATTGATAGTCCTTTAAATATGCTGGAGGTTTCCTTACTCTTGTTGACTGACGCACAGTAGGATCTGGGTTCGTAATCGTTTCTAATGGACTTTCAAAAGACGACCCTTCTTTATAACCTCCAATGTTGGGTCCAGTTTCGATGGAATTTCTACGTTGATCCTGTAGATCTTCAGGAGAACTTTTTACTGACGTATCTTTCACTTCAATGTCTTGCACTTCAAAATTTGAATCTGATGGTATGTTTTCAGTACAGGTACTCTCAGCTGATTTAATCAAGCTTAAATCGCCTCTTGGTGCTAAGTGTTTGATCGAGACAGTTGACTCCCTTCCATTGTCATGTCGTATTACGGCATACTCTGGATTTGCTTCTACTAGCTCAACCTCTTCAACTAGTGGATCATACTTGCTATTTCTTAAGTGCTTCTTGAGTAATACTTTTTGCGAGGGTGTCAACCAGGTTGGAATAGATATACCACTTGTAGATCGTCTTTGATACAAAAATAGTCTTTCGTGCGGAGTACAATTTGTTGAAGTACATAACAAAGATCGTATAGAATGCAAAGCATCAGGTAACACAAGTTCCCATTGTGAGGTCTTTAGTTTTCTAGTTCTTAGAGCTAAGGTAACAGCTTTCCATATAATACCATTATACCTTTCAACTAAACCATTGCCTTCAGGATTATATGGAGTAGTACGACTATGAGCTATTCCATGGGATTGGAGATAGTTTACTATTTCTTTGGACATAAAGGAACTTCCTCTATCAGAGTGTATAAACGTAGGCATGCCAAATATCGTAAAAAGTTGATTAAAGCATCCTATCACAGAAGACGACGTTACATCTGGACAAGGAAAAGCAAAGGGGAACCTGGAATATTCGTCCACGATAGTCAACATGTACTTGTTGTGTGTAGAGCTAGGTAAAGGACCTTTAAAGTCGATATTCAGACGTTCGAAAGCAGATGTAGCCTTAATTAAATGACCCTTCGGATTTTTACAAAATTGTGGTTTAATTTCAGCACATATAGGACATGCAGCTGTCATTTGTTTAACTTCTTCCATAGAATAAGGTAAATTACGGATACGGATAAAATGATACATTCTAGTAATACCTGGATGAGATAAGGACTGATGGAGTTCGAATAGTTTGTTACTGATGGTTGTTCCACATACCCTAGAAAATGCGTCACTAACAACGTTTTCTCTACCTGGACGAAACACAATTTCATAGTCATAGCAGGATATTTCCAAGCGCCACCGTAAAATCTTTTCATTTTTGATTTTACTAGAATGTTTAGTGCGGAACATAAAAGACACGGCCTCTTGATCGGTAACCAGTTTGAAATGACGTCCAATCAGAAAATGTCTCCATTTTCGTAGAGCTTCTACACATGCGTATGCTTCTTTCTCGACAGACGAATGTCGTTTTTCCGTATCCGACAAGGTTCTTGAAAAAAAAGCTACGGGTCTTCCTGATTGACTTAGGGTTGCAGCTATACAAAAGTCCGAAGCATCAGTCTCAACATATAATACGTCTTCGTCGTTTACAGACCAAAGTAGGGAACTGGCAACATCTTTTTTTAAAAGTTCAAAATCTTGAATTTCTTTTTGAGTTAAAGGAAACTTCTTGCAATGTATTAGACTTCTTATTTTGTCCGAAAATTTGTAGATCCATTTAGAGTAATGAGAAAAAATTCCTACTACCCGACGGAGTTCAGCAGCATCTTTCGGCAGTGGTAAATTTAGTAGGGGTTGTAACCTTTCTGGATCCGGTTTCATGGTTCCGTTTTCAATAGTATATCCCAATAAACTAATAGTTTTCTGATTGTATTTGCATTTGTTTTCATTAAGCGTCAATCCATACTTCTGAACAACATTTAAAAACCTTTCTAAGTTATTGTCATGCGCTTCCGAATTTTCTCCGCAAATTGTAACATCATCAAGATAAGCAAAAACACCTACTAAACCTTCTTTTTGAAATAATTGAATTTAGGGTTCTTTGAAAACATGAGACACCATTTGTCACACCGAAAGGAATTCTTGTGAATTGATACAGTTGGCCTCCAGCTTCAAACGCGGTATAATGTTTTTCGTGATTGTTAATGGGAATTTGGTAATACGCGCTTTTTAAATCTATTGTGCTAAATACCTTAAATTTAGCAATTTTTGATACCATACTTTCCAGATTGGGTAAAGGATAAGCGTCCAAATAAGTAAATTTGTTAATTGTCTGCGAATAATCAACTACCATACGGCGTTTGTGGTGTTCACTTTTTGTAACCAAAACTTGGGCTCTCCAGGGTGATGTACTTTCCTCGATAATGCCTTCCTCTAAAAGTTTCTTAACTTCTTCTTGAATAAATTTTTCATCATCGTCAGAATGTCTTCGTGATTTTGTTGCTATAGGCCGACAATCTTTAGTTAGGTTTGAAAATAAACATGGAGGCTCTATTTTAACTTGAATAAGGCAAGAAATCGATAAGGGTGGTTTTGTGCCACCAAATGTCAAGGCAATTTGAGAATGTTGTTTCATTATATCGTGACCTATGATTACATCAGTGCATAGCTTAGGTAGAACAGATATTCTGAAATTATTGTATTCGGCGTTAGGTAGGTATAAATTTATTAGGCAGTATCCTTTTAAAGAAGTAGAACAAGAAGTGGTAGCCATAGAAACTTGGCCTTCCATCGGATAAATTTTCAAGTGGTTATTTACGGCAAAATCGTAGTCTAAAAAACTATCAGAACTTCCAGTATCAATTAGGGCGTTTGTGGGTATATTGTTTACTTTAGACTTAACCATCGCTCGTGACAAACAGTATGGTATAGGTCGGGTCGTTGAAGCAATAAGAAAAGTGGAAGCTGACGTTGATTTGGATTGCAGTTTAGATTTCATACATACTTTAGCAAAATGCCCCACTTTTTGGCATTTAGTACAGGTAGCGTTTCGGGCAGGACATTTATTACGAGAATGTCTAGCATTTCCACAAAAATAGCAATGCTGAAGTGACGTAGTAGCTGCACTTGAAGGGATAATATTAATTTCTGAGTCATGATTTTCATTGGAACAAACAGTATTAACAGAACTTTGACTGAAATATAAATCAGATTGTCTCTTCGCTTCCTCTAGTGCTCGAGCTTGGATGGCCGCTTTTTCTAATTCTAAAGTATTATTTTCTAAAAGACGTTGACGAATTTCACTGCTTAACAAACCGCCGATAAAAGCGTCTCGGATAAAATCATTCTTATTCTGCTCAGCTGTTACTGCTTTGAAGTCACAATTTTTGCTTAAAACCTTTAATGCTTGAATATACTGATCAATACTTTCAGTTGATAATTGTTTTCTTGTATACAAAATATGTCTAGCAAATACTTCATTCACTGGTTTTACGTAAATATCTTCTAGAATCTTGACAGCATCATTGTAGTTTGAACATTCACTAATTATTTCATATATATCATGAGAAATAAAGTTTATGAGTAGTTGCATTTTAGTACATTCGTCGAATTTCTTCTCTTTATCAGTTGCTAGTAGAAAATTGTTGAACGTTTTAAACCAATGTTTCCACTGTTTTGCGGCTGAAACGTCTTGCGGGTTTGTTTCGAATCGTTCAGGTTTTAAAAATTTATCCATATTATGGAGGAGTTCGAAATCTTTAATTAAATTGTAATAATGAATACCTTTCGAAACTATAAGGCTTTAATTAAAGAAATCTTAGCATACAAAATATTGCAGTTAATAAAAGTGTATCACTGACTGACGCACGATGACGTTACTTAATTAATCTAGATATCTACTAAATAAGCGAGGATAAGAGTGAATGAGTATGTAGTTATATCACAAAAGTATATACGTGAAAACATCGTGGATCAGTTTTTAAAAATCAGTCATCATGCCTATTGAAGGTGAAAGACGTGCGACACATCAATTCGTTTAAAACCTAATATCACTGGTAAAGTTCACGCGAAATAAATTTAAATCAGTAGTGTAAAACTAGAGTTTGTGACAAATAATAGGAAAATGACTGAAAATCTTCCCCCCGACGGCGGGGGGAACATAATAGCCCTATCGAACAATAACAGTGAATCCGATGGAAATAACAGCGAAATGGAATCACAAGCCAACAAAAATCCTAAACTATTGCCAGTTAATAATCATATTGGCAGCAGAGAGGACGAACGCCGATCTATTCAGACGGCGGCAGGTGACAATACACAAAAACCAAAATCATTTAATATCGATAAATCGTATTTATATTCCGATAACGTTTATGTTTTTATTGAAAAGTTAAATACTGAAAACATAGGTCGTTTACATCCCATGGCCGTAGGGCATACTTTACACCAAAAATTAAAAATACCTAATATTAAACGAATTCAAAAGATAGGGAAAAATAGAGTAAGAGTGCAGTTAGAAACTATAAAAGATGCAAATAATTTAATTAATAATAAAGAACTTAATAACGAAAATTTAAAAGCATTTATCCCAAATAATTTATTAGAACGTAAAGGGGTTATGAAAGAGGTTGATACAATTTTTAATGAAGAGTACTTACTCAACAATATCATTACGACGTGCACAGTCACGGAAGTGAGGAGATTTAAGAAAAAAATAGCTATAGACGGAGAGTGTATTTATATACCAAAACAAACAATTCTAGTAACTTTCGAGGGGAATACCTTGCCAACACACATAAAAATAAATAGCGTTATATGTCCAGTAGAGAATTATGTACAAAAAGTAACACAATGCTACAATTGTTTAAGATATGGTCACGTGGCCAAACAATGTCGGTCTACAAATAGTAGGTGTCTAAACTGTGGGGAAATAAAAGAAGATGATCACACATGCACAGATCCGGAAAACACTTTCTGTATATATTGTAAGAATAACCAGCATAAATCAATTTCTAGAACTTGCCCCACATTTGAACAACAAAAAAAAAAATAAAAGAACATATGGCACAAAATAATACTACCTTTCTTGAGGCAAAAGCCAACATTTGTAACTCTTATGCTAATGTTGCACTAATTAATAGTTTTGAAGCTCTAATCAATACCCCAGAAAATTTCCCCGCACTTCCAAATAAAAATACGAACGCTAATGAAAATAATAATAACAATAGTCGCCGACCTAACATTCAATTAGCCCAAACATTAAAGCCCAGAAATGTAATAAAAAAACCGCCCACCATACATGATCCCCCAACTCCACCAACACCAACCAGCAATACTCCCAAAAAACGAAAAGTGAAGACACGCGGAGAGGAAATGCACCCTCCAATGTTTCCTAGGAACTTCGGACCAGAGCAACCGATCCACATAGGCCAACAAACATCGAGTATGGAAGTGGATTTATGCAGTAATAAAGATGAACAATTAGTTACGTTCTAACATTCTAAAAGATATATTAGATGAGATAACAAGTTTTGAAGAGTTGAAAAAAATTGATATAGGTTATGTAAAAAATAAATTTAGTAAAATCCGCAATGGCTAATAAAAACAATACAATAAACATTTTGCAGTGGAACTGTCGTTCCGCTGTAGCAAATAAATATAGTTTAATAAAATTCCTAAAAGAAAATAGTGTAGATATAGCGATCTTAGCAGAAACTTGGTTTAAACAGGACAAACAATTCAATTTTTCAGGGTACAACATCGTCCGGGCAGATAGAGCGGATGGTTATGGAGGAACAGCAATCCTATTTAAAAACCACATGAGAGGAGAACAAATTAATTTGAATATTAACGTACATGAACAGATCTCAGCTTGTGCCGCTCGAGTAGAAATACACAAATCATTGAAAATCTCATTACTATCCTTGTATTGCCCGCCAGGTATAAATATTAATAGCAACGATTGGGAAAACATATTCAACACTATAAATTCGCCCGCTATACTTGCAGGCGATTTTAATGCTCACCATGAATTCGGGGGTCGCACAAAAACGACCAAAGAGGAAGACAGCTAGTCGATATTACAGACAACCAAGAACTAATACTTCTAAATGATGGGTCACCTACAAGATTAACACACAATGAACACAAATCGGCAGTAGACCTAACATTTTCATCTCCCAACATATCCAATAAAATAACCTGGAAAACTCACGCGGATACCTTAGGATCAGACCACTACCCAATTATAATGGAACTCGCTGTTAAAAATAAAACTGAAGATAAAGAATATACCATATACCCCTCCAGCAGATGGAATATCAAAAAAGCCGATTGGAATTCTTATAGACAGAACATTAACAACTTCTTTGCACAAGACATTCCCATCTTCAATAACGTCAATGAAAAATACTCATATTTCATGGAAGGAATAAATAGCTCATCAAATAACTCTATTCCAGTAAATAAACCATTTAAACCAAGAGGTGGAAAAATAACACCGTGGTGGAATGACGAGTGCGATGAAGCAATTAAGGCAAGGAAAAAGTCAATGATAAAATTTAAAAAGGCCAGTACACTGGAAAACTTCCTTAATGCAAAAAATGAAGCCGCTAAAACTAAAAGAATTCTAAGAAAAGTGGCAAGACAATCCTGGATAACATACTGCAATAGCCTCAACAAAAACACTCCCATGACCCAAATATGGAATGAAGCAAAAAAAATGAAAGGAAAGCTAATTAACCAAACCAAGTACACAGATGACAACTGGGTAGAACCGTTTTTAAACAAAATTACACCCCCAATGGTACTATATAATCCCAAAGATATCACAACAGCAAGGCATGCAGAAGATACACCAGAAATTTTTCAGCGCAACCTGGAATTTGGAGAAATGCTCTACATATTTCAAAAAACATGGCACCTGGAAAAGATGACATTAAATATGCAATGTTGACCCATTTAACTAAAAACGCCAAAATGTTCTTATTGGAAATATTCAACGAAATATGGACAACTGGAAATTGCAACATACAAGACTGGAAAAAGGTGATCATCGTTCCAATCTTAAAACCTGGGAAAGAACCCGGAGATCCTGATTCTTATAGAGGAATATCGCTGCTCTCATGCGTGCTAAAGACTTTTGAGAGAATAATCAAAAATAGACTAGAGTGGTGGTTAAATCAGAACCAAATATTACCCATAACTCAATATGGCTTTAAAAAAGGGTTCGGCACTATTGATGCGACATCACACATTACCACAGATATACAGAACACCTTCTTAGAAAATGGACATCTATTTGCAACATTCTTAGACCTTCAAGATGCGTACAATACAGTGAGCATCCCAATATTAAAAGAAAAAATGAGTGAACTGAAGTTACCCGAACGAATCAGTAATCTTTTATGTCAAATGCTATCAAATAGGAAAGTATATATTAGACACAATAATTCCCTAATCGGACCACGACACACCTCTCTGGGACTACCTCAGGGATCAACATTATCTCCGCTATTATTTAATATATTTACCGCCTGTTTACACTCGGTAACAGAAACAACTATAATACAATATGCAGATGACATTGTCTTATATTCGCAGGAAAAGAAATACGATTATGGGTTACAGAAACTACAGAACTCATTTATTCCTTTAATGACCACCATCCAGGACCTAGGACTTCAGATCGCGCCTCATAAGTCAAGTATCAACGTCTTTTCTAGACGCAATGTCCCAAAACCTGAAAATATCCAACTAGGTAATGCTCTAATACCATACAAAGACGAAGTAAAATATTTAGGAATAGTATTGGATAGCAAGCTAACGTGGAAACCATTTATAGAACTCATACGAATTAAGTGCACAAAAGCTATAAATTTCCTGAAAATGATTACGAGGACATGGTGGGGAGCTAGTCCAGATATTGCACTTCTGTTTTACAGAGCTTACATCCGGTCTATAATGGATTATGGAAGCATACTGTACGGATCAGCAAATGACACAAACCTAAAACAGCTAGATCTTATCCAGAATAAAGCTCTTAGAATCTGTATCGGGGCAATGAAGTCTACACCTGTGGAAGCAATGAGAGTGGAAGCAAAAGAGCCGCCACTAAAATTAAGAAGAGAATACTTGGCTGAAACAATGATGTTAAAATGCAAACTAAAACTGTCGCTACTAGTCCATAAAGTATCTAATTTAAACCGCAACGATTTGACAAAAACATTCTGGATCCAAAAAAATTCTCCTCCATTATGTATAGGCTTTCGTAATACGAGCAATACGACTTTGATGCAACACACAACAGTTGAATACTTTGATTTATATCAAAACAAACCAAAAATTATAATACCGAAATACTCTGAAACTGCCCCCTATAATCAAAATTTACTCGAAAGAATTATACATAACAACGAAAGTACCATGGCAGTATACACTGATGCATCAAAGAATGAGGTAGGTACAGGGTGTGCATTTTTTATCCCCAAAGGAAAAATAGGGAAAAAGTTCAAAATCAACCACAACAGTTCGATTTACACCCTAATAGAAGACCTTAGAAAACTTGGGGTTGAATTCCCAATCAATATGACATGCCTCCTGGGCACTAATAACATAAATGTCTTTGACGTAATCATCAAGTTCATCAATAACACAAATATTTTTATTTAGAAAGATCATTGTTAGAATTTAATACCTATGTTTTTTTTCCTTTGTGTATATATACCTTCCTTCCTGTATGTTAGAATAATGCCTTGACTGACCCCTAGGCAAGAAACGTGTGACCTCGTCATTCCTCATAGTTGATTCGTAAGCATTTGTAACAAGGATAGAAGTGAACTAAGACTATAGCTACTAAATTGAGTGGTTATACAAACGTAAAGGATAGTAGTAAAAAAAAAAAAGTATTTAATAAATTAAATGATAATGAGTAAGAGTAGTAAACTATGGTAACCACAGGCCTTAGGTATGAATAATTTTTTTTAATATTATTTGTTATTATTATTTTTCATTATCATATGGCTTTTAAAAACTGGCTACATCCTTTCGGCCATATAGTTTTTCGAAAATATATTCCATACAGACCGGGGCCGCTGTCAGAGATTATCCAGGGCCGCTTAGTTGAGCCAGTCCGCCACTGCATACAAGAGGCTAGCAACTAAAAAGGAAATTGCTTAGAAGATGATGGAACAAACATTCTCACAATCAAAATCTCTTCTGGGGAACACAGCCTTCACAAAAAAATTACAATTGATGATATTTCTTTGATCAAGAAATACAATATTGATATTTCTGATATTATAATAGAAGAACGTAATATACAATATTTTATTGAAAAGTTGCCATCTTTAGGCATATTGTCCCAAAATGTAGTGACATATTATATAGCAGGTTTTGCTTTTAAATAAATTACAAAAATCTCGAAATGTCCAGAATGTATCATGTCTCTTCAGACAATCGATTTATATGATATTAATGAAAATTTCATGTTGCTCAGTAGAAAAAGTAGAGGGGGTTTGTTGAATCCCTCTATGGATTTAATAATAATTTGCACTTTATGTGAAAGAAAAATAAGGCACATTTTTCAAATCACAAAGAAAGAAATTTCTTTGCCTCTTTTGTAAATCAAATTTGTAGAGAATTATCTACTCAAAAACTATTTTCAGAACTAGATAACCATTCTTATAATAATAGATAACCATTCTTTTAATTAATATTAATATGTAGTGTTTTAATTAAGTATTCTGTGCATATTAACTATCTTAATGTTTCAAAATATTAAATTTTTTTTTGTTAATTCATATAAATTAAATTCTTAATATTTGATCTTATATTCAGAAGATATGCAAATAATAAAATTAAAATAACACAAATTTAGCATATTTTTATTTAATTTGCATAATTTTTTTAAATAAGTCAGTAAGTTATTTTTGCACTATGCCGTACCTGTACAGTAACTTTCGGCGCATGATTATAGGCCCACCCAAGAACGATAAACATTTACCAGGATTGCCTAATCGGGCTGATTTGTCCGCCAGCTGTGTGACGTCACTGCAGTCCTTCATTATAACGTTTACCATATAAATGCATGGAAATAATAGGAATTAGACAGTATTTTTATGATTTCTGTAATACTAACCTACCACTATTTGGATTTTTAAGATTAAACACTTATAATTTATAATAAATATTCTCATAAAATCGTTTTAATACGGCAGAGGACTGCAGTGACGTCACGTGCGATCGATTTTTTGGCGAACGTACGTCTTATGGGATTAAGCAATCCAAAAAATGTTTATCATTCTTGAGGCCCACCCAAGAACGATAAACATTTACCAGGATTGCCTAATCGGCCTGATTTGTCCGCCAGCTGTGTGACGTCATTGCAGTCCTTCATTATAACGTTTACCATATAAATGCATGGAAATAATAGGAATTAAACAGTATTTTTATGATTTCTGAAACACTAATGTACCACTATTTGGATTTTTAAGATTAAACACTTATAATTTATAATAAATAATCCCATAAAATCGTTTTAATACTTATATTTAATTAATTTATTAAATATTATTTGGGAAATAGGTAGAGTAAAGAAAACACTATTTAGTTCTATTTTTATTTTAAAAAATACATTCAAATAAATTTATTATTACACAAAATCATGCCTAAAACTAGTGTTTTTTGACAAACAAAGAAACAATAAACAATTTGCAGCATATTACTAGTACAATCCGTGAATCTTTTATGGAGAGACATAATATGTATTCTATAGAGAATTTTTAATTACAAATTTACAAAAAATACTACATATTAAAAAAATAGTAAGTAAGTAAACTATCTCACTAAAAACGTAAAATAAAAAATGTATTCACTATTGAATATTAACGTTGACACTCAACGATACTAACCAAGTAATGTCCAGCCAAGCAGTGTAACACATGAAATATCAAAGTCCAAACTGGAGTTTAAAAGAACAGTTTTTTTAAAATTTTACACAAAAATGCAACGTACACTAATGTATCCACAATATCTACCAGTCAAAATTTTGAATATTTTTATAATAAATCTAAAAACGACGATTGAAAACGACCTAAAATGCACTGTCAAGATAGGAAAAATACGGCCGAGGACTGCAGTGACGTCACAGGCCACCACGTGCAATCGATTTTTTGGCGAATGTACGTCTTATGGGATTAAGCAATCCTGGTAAATGTTTATCGTTCTTGAGGCCCACCTATCACGATAGCGCGACTTACATGCGTTTATACATAGGTATTTAGTATTTAGCGATCCATTTAAATATTTATAGTTCAGTGGTAGGAGTAGGTCCGATATTGATCAAAGTAATTAAATAATACTAAGACTTAACCGGTGTATATCAATAAATATTTTATCTAGTGACTTCTCTTTTGAAACTATGCGCAATAAATCATAAAGTACCAAAAGCTCCAAGCTCCAAATAACGTTGATAAAAAAGAAGAAGAAAGAAACTCGAGCCTCGTACGTATTATTATTGACAATTTTCGTAATTCCCAATGTACAAATTAATTAATTATGTTTATGCAAATAATACGAAGAAGTCGATATTTAATATATGAAGTATATTTGAGAAGATTAAGCCAGAGTATCCCATCTAACAAATACGAAGTGTCAAAAATATCCAAACATAAAATAAGTAAAGTGAGCAACAAAAAAAAATTACCTCAAGATGTAGAAAATAATTATAAATTATGTTTAGATAAAGGTATGACTCGACAAACAATAGATTCTAACCAAGTATTTTTAAAAGATAAAAGCTTATCATTAAAATTGGATATTTTAAAACTGCTTCCTTTAGATTTAAATTCTTCAGTTCCTCTACTTGCAGTTAACTATTCAAGATTAAAGTTATTCGTATTTAATGAGCTAGTGGAAAAGAAAATAAGTGCATTAGCTAAAATTTTTGAGGTATGTAAATAATGTAATAGAATAATCTAAAGGATAATTGAAGAAGTAGTAAATTATTTTTAGGTTAGCGAGAGTGATGTTTGTAACTGGATGTCTAAAAAAACATTTTTAATGACCACTAACATAGACAATGTAAAACAGTGTGTAAAAATATTACTAGGCAAGTATTTGTTTTGAAAATTAATAGTATTTTCTTGAAAAACTTTTGCTTTAGACGAAGGTGTAACTCTTGAAGCTATTATGAATGACTTATGGGTACTGAGATATAGTACAGATATTTTAAAAAAAAGGATTATGTTTGCAAGGAAAAACAATATTGATACTATAAAAACATGGATGATAAGATCTCCTCTTGAAATAATTGAAAAGTAAGTAATTTTATTTGCTTGTTTTCTGTGATAAAGTGATTACTGATTTAGTGTTGTTCTAGTTATGCAAGAAGAAGGTCAGACAACAAAGAAATTTTAGGTGAAAAAAAATCCTTAGCAGAATATCTGTCAGAGAAATTGGAATGTTCACAAGAAGTTAGTGTAAGTATGATAGAAAAGCAACCAGCACTGCAAAAGAAAAGCTTGAAGAAATTAGAAATAATGGTCAAATTTTTGTTGCAAAAAGGTTTTACTACACAACATATCTGCAAAACACCCAAGATACTTTTACACAGCATGGATACAGTAGAAAAAAGATTAAAAGAAATGGAAGCAAACAATATACAATTGGATTCTTTGGTGGTGTTCACAAAAAGCCAAAAACAGTACATGTCTGTAATAGATTCTTTAAAATCTAATAAAAACAAAGCAAAAACCTAATTTAATGTTTTATTTTCCCAAATGTTATAAAGTGTCAACAACTGGTTTCAAACATTAATTTTAAGGTAATTATTCAAAAATAATTGTACATTTTATTGTACTAACCGTTACTTTGTTGAAGTTGATCATATGAATAACAGAAAACATTTAACTTTGAGACAAAACTGACCCAAAATTATTAAAAAATAAACTTTTTCATTTGATTGATATATTGAAGTTACATTTTCTTGTATGAGATATTTCTGAATTTGATTAAGTAGGTATTGCCGCAAGACTATACCAAGTATTGAAGTAATAAGATATAACGATATTAAAGCCTAGATGTTATTAGCCCTAATGTTCTTAATATTTATTTCAATGCTTGGTCTAGTGTAAACACTACTTTATCAACATCTTGGTAAATATTCTTTACTAAGGAACTGAAGCTTCGCGAGAGAAGATATATTTTCAGGCCTATTCTGTATTGCAAAGTTGCTACTGAGCAAGTGGTTTAGAGCAAGGTCAGTGGTTAGGTTGCCACTTGTCTTCAAATGGTATTCTGTAGAAGCAGCCAGTGGTTACGAAAGTTACTTTATTGTTGTTTCTGAGCAACCACAACATTTGTGGTTGTTAAAGTTAGCAACTATCAGAAAAGGTAGAAGTGCGGTAGGAATATGAATCCGTGGATTATGAATATTTTTTTAGATCATGAAATTAATGAAATACACCATGTACCTATATATAAAAATTGTGAACATAGTATAAAATCTTATATTTTTCTAGTGGTCGAGTCAGTATTATCCATAGAAGTGCGGTAGGAATATGAATCTGTGAATTATGAATATTTTTTTAGATCATGAAATTAATGAAATACACCATGTACCTATATATAAAAATTGTGAACATAGTATAAAATCTTATATTTTTCTAGTGATCGAGTCAGTATTATCCATAAAAATTTAAGGGATCAGAGCAATCCATTTCACATGGGTGAAACACAATTTAAAAAAATGTTGAGACTTTATTTTTGAAGATTCATATTTAAATAATTCTTTATTAATTATTTATAATTTTTATTAACTTTATATCCTAGGTATCCTAAAGGGCATCAAGTTTAAAACTTGTGGAAGGAAAAGTAAATTACTGGCAAAAGATTTTCTATTTTTAATACAAACATGTTAGGTACAATAAAAAACCTATATCAACATATATAGGTGTCACATTCTACAGAGTGATTGATTAGTGTGAGGAAGCTCAGTAGATCTGTTATAGTAAAAAATCCAAAAAAAATTTATTGACAAAAATTGTAGGCAACTTTAAACTCCACATTTTAAAATTAGTTACAATCTTACAGGGTATTCCATAAGATAGTAGCACACCAAACTTATGTTTTTTTTTTAATGGAACACCCTGTATTTTATTTTAATTCGAAATCTGCATCACTTCCATATCACAACAATGTAAAGTTTTATTATGTTATACCGGGTATTTAAAAAGTTGTAACCAATATTACCTGAAAATCGTATTAAGTTTAACTCCCTGTAATAATTCAAAAGGAGTATAGCAGCATTGGTCTATTGCAACCATAGTTTTTTAATTATTGTTAACAATTATAAAACATTCGTTTTTATAATATTCATTAAATTCAATACAGGGTAAGTCAAAATGCAAGTACATTATTTTCTTGGTAATTTTAAATAGAACACCCTATATTTTATATCACTATCAAAAAGCAATAATGTCATTCTTCAAATTTTAGGAAGTACTCCCTATACCTAAAGCTATCAGTTTTTCAGATAATTTTATTTTTCTATCAAAGTATTAGGTTCAATATGAGTGGGGCGCTCAACCACCCCTCCACTGCGACCACCGTTGGGTCTATTGTGGCTCATCCCTAGGGTTATAAATCGCCATACAAGACCTGTTTAAAGTCGTTAGGCTACAATTTTGGGAAACCAAAAATGCGGTGCCTAGTATTTTCCAGGGCGGAGCAAGAACATAATATGTGTTCTGCAGTCTCGTCTTCCACACTGCAGAAGCGGCTGTCTGAAGTTTGACTCAGGCCTATTTTCTTCAGGTGGTATCTTAGACAACAGTGTCCCGTAAGCAGGCCTATAAGAATGCGTAGGTCTTTCCTATCCCACTCTAGAATCTGCTTAGTTATATTTTTTGAGGGTTTGGAGATGAAAGCCTTCGAATGGATTAGTCCTGGGATATCATTCCAGTACATGAGGATATTCCTCTCTATCGAGCCGGAGATAATATCTTTGGCAGTACTTTTGGTAATGCCAAAGAATGGTTCATGTCCTATAAATCTAGACTCTGCTCCTTTTTTGGCAAGAGTGTCGGCTTTTTCGTTACCCACCACTCCGCTATGTCCTGGTGCCCAGAGCAAAGTTAGATGTTGTTGGAACCAAGACGTTCTAAGGCTTTAATACAGTTCCATACCAACTTTGAATTAAGCCGGTTGGAGCTCAGTGCCTTAAGAGCTGCCTGGCTATCTGATACAATATGTATGTTTTTGTTTACAAGAGGGTGATTTATCAGCTCTCTTGCACACAATTCAATGGCGAAAACCTCTGTCTGAAAGATGGTAGCATATGAGCCGAGGTTTACTACGATTTCAACCCTCGGTTTGCTACCATACACTCCTGCTCCAACACCTTCTGGAGTTTTGGACCCATCAGTGTATAGTACGTAGTCCGTCCCAGAGAAAGAGATGATCCCCTTTTCCCATTCGTTTCTCTTCGGAAAGAGGACTTTAAAGGACTGTTCTACGTGCGTCCGGGTGGCTAGGATATCTGAGACCATCCCAAGCGTGTGGTGATCTTTAATTTCACGCATCAGGCCTGAGTGGTCCCAGAGCCTCTCCCCTTTTACTTGACTATCCACCGACAGCAGCCTATAGGACACCATCCTGGCCTCCTTCTCCAATAGTAAATGGAGTGGGGTTATATCTCCATTGCCGCTGTCGGGGTAGTGGACATTGCCCCCGTAATGGCCACGCATGCCAGTCGCTGAAGTACAGAAAATCTTGCTCTGGTGGATTTCTGGAGTCCCTTGGACCACCAGTCCACCCAACCATACGTGATCATTGGTTTTATCACTGTTTCATAAATCCAGTAAATCTGTTTGGGGCTCGTTCCCCAAGATTTGCCGCAGATTCTCCTGAGATTCCACAGTCCTGGCTTTATTTATTGTTCTTTCCACATGAGCGTTCCAGGTAAGTTTACTATCCAAGATGATCCCCAAGATATTTTACCTCCGTCGCAAAGTGAATCGTTTCGCCAGATAAAATTGGTTGGCGAAGCTTAGTTAGCTTTCTCCTTTTTGTAAAAGGAACAATAACAGTCTTGCGGGGGTTAACAGACAACTGTTCCACCTCACACCAACTGTTAACCATATTTAGGGCATCCTGAAGGATCTCCGAGATAACCTCTTCAAATTTGCCTCTAACTATTATAACCAGATCGTCTGCATAGCACTGAAAATCCACCCCCCGATAAGAGAAGTTGTTCAGAAGGGAGTCAACCAGGAGAGACCACAGAAGGGGAGAAAGAACCCCCCCCTGCGGACATCCCCTAGCCGCCCTAAACCTGACCGATTCTCCCTGCAGTGAGAACACTATATATCGATTTTCAAGCATGTTTTTGATCCAGTTGCATATTATTCTCCTAATTCCTCTACCGTAGATTGACTCGTAGAGTGATTGGGGTAGGGCATTATTAAAAGCTCCTGCAATATCGAGGAAGGCTGTCAGCGCAATTTCACCTTGTCTTAGGGATGGCTTATTTTTCCTACGAGATTGTTTAAGGCCAAATCTGTGGATTTGCCAGGTTGGTATGCATACTGGTGAGGATTTAAGGGATGCTTCCTTAGATTCCCTTCTCTAATATGTATATCTAGAATTCTTTCTGGTGTTTTCATTATGAACGAAGTTAGGCTGATCGGGCGAAAGGACTTGGGTAGGGAATTGTTCGCCACCCCCACTTTACGTATGTATACAACCCTTGCCGTTGACCACCCTAGCGGAATATAGCTCCACGCTAAACTCGCCCTTAATAACTTTATTAGGAAAGGTAGCAAGATCTCCTGTCCCTTCTGGAGAAGTACAGGAAAAATACCATCCTCGCCTGGTGACTTATATGGGGAGAATGAATTCACCGCCCATATAATAGATGATGGAGTGATCAGTTTAGAAGCAACTCCCCAATCTTCCTTGTTTGGTCGTATTGTCGATCCTGTAGGAAGTGGGATTGGTTGCTGGTCATCCAGAAGCAAACTGCCGGGAAAGTGGTTCTGGAGCAGAATCTCTAAAGATTGCCTACCAGAGTCCGTAAAGGAGCCATCTGGTCGTTTTATCGAGCCAACTTCCTGTGCCGGATCTCTGGAGAGAATCTTGTGAATTCTGGTGCTGGCAGGTAGATCTGATATACTCTGACAGAACCGTCTCCAAGAATATCTTTTGGCTTACCTGATTTCTTTATTGTACTCAGTTAGAGCAACTCGATAGAATTCCCAACAGCCTGAGACTTTAGCTGGATTGAAGAGTTTTCGAACTTCTTTTCTTTTTTTATCCAAGCTTCTGCTCCACCAAGGTGTACCTCTATGGTCCCTCTTCTCCTTGAGTGGGCAGTTCCCCTGGTAGGCTGTTAGAATGGCGTTTTGAATTTGTTCATTGGCCACTTCTATTTCAGCCTTGTTTTTTATAGTATAAATTGCGTTTTCCAGGTGAGATTTGAGGGAATTACAATATCCACTCCAATCGGTACGCTTTGGATCACGAAACTGAACTATGGGTCTTTGCCCTGTTCTCATGTCAAATCTTATGTGTCTATGATCTGAACATGAGGGCTCAGTACAAACCTGCCAGTTAACAATCTTAGTACTAATAAATTGAGTACTGATTGTTATGTCTAAAACTTCTTTGCGTATTCTATTTACAAAAGTTGGTTCGGAACCTACATTATTTACCGAGAGGCCCTCCCCTATTATATAATTATATAGAGACTCACCTCGTTCATTGATGTCGTTACTTCTCCAATCCAAATGGTGAAAATTAGCATCGCATCCAATGATCAGTTGCCTGTTGTTTCTCTTGCAATAGGCGACCAAATCTCGCACTGCTGCTGGAGGAGGTTGAACTGTCCCTCTATCACCCGGGAAGTATCCAGAGCAGACTATTAGGTCCACTCTGTCACCCCCCACCGGAACTGATATTTGGGCTGCAACCACATCTGGAGTACAGAATCCTGTTAACATAAAGAACTTAATGTTATTTCTGACCAGTATGCAAGCCCGAGGTTTTCTCCCAGAGCTGCAATATATTAACCTACCAGAACAGTTTCCCAGGCCGCTTATTCGTCCTGTATTGGAAATCCAGGGTTCCTGGATTAGTGCTATGTCTAGTTTCTCCATAGCAAATTTCCTGCCAAGGACATAAGAAGCCGCTTTGGCGTGTTGGATATTTGCCTGGAGAAATGAGACATATGACGTCATTATGTCAATGGCGTTGGTGGAGGAGTCCTTTTCCTCGCTCCTCTTCGTGGGATTACCCCCCATTTTTCCTCTGACTATGGCGGTCTTTTTCGGCGCCTTTCCAGAAAGGGGTGTCTTCCCCTTGCCTTTAAGGGTCGTCTGCCCCATAGCCGGACCCTGTTTTTAGGGTTTCGACTCCCGCAAGAGCGCTCTTCGAGGAGGATTCGCCCCCCTCGTCAGACCTCGCTGTGTTCCTCTGGGGCTCCCGAGCCGCTACATTCCCCCCCACCTTCGGGGCTTTGGGTCGGAACTGCACCTTCCCAAATCCGAAGTAGGGGCGGAACCCCATCCGCTCAAGCTCCCCAAAGGACACATCATCCATCGAAAACGTCCACGTTTGAACAGGACCAGCGTTTTCCCTGTGTAGAACAATCCACTCCAGGGTACGGAGGCAGTGGTTCATATTTTGTAAACGTTTTAACACTTGTTCCCCCTTTAGTCTGGTGGAAGCTACATCATCAGGAATGTAGGCCACACAGATATGGGGTTTGGGTATCTCCCCCTTCTGCACCAACTTGAGTCGGGCATTTTCCCAAGGACAGAGAGCGTTGACCGCTCCCTCCATCCATTGGACTGTCGTCTTGTCGGCACAGGTTAGAAGGAGCAATCCAGGCCGAAGTACACAGCTCTGGAAACGAATTTGCGATCAAATCAAAGTATTAATTTGGTAGATAAATTTAACGTTTACCAATAATTATTGGGAATTGGCATTGATTGGTTTGTCAGAAACTGACAGTTTGACAATATTGTTTGTTAATTTAATATTGTGGTACATCGTAAATTAGCAATAACAATAGACCCATATCGTTAATGGCACAAATTGAATACTCATGCGCGAACCAACTCCCACTCTCCTAGTTCCCCCTAAATGTTCGTGCCCCCTATAAAATTGTGTTGGCATGACATGCAAAAGTAATCATTAATCCAAAGTAAAGTAAATCCAAAGAGAAGTTTAGGTACACACACAAGTCGTTAATATTAAATACACAAAGACAAGAAAAACACAATAACAGCTAGCAAGCGGCATAAACGAACGAAATAAAAAATTGAACTTCTCCTTTGTGGTTTATGGCCTAGGCTGCCGCGGCTATACGGTAAATAGAAACTAGCTATTGCCAGCTAAAAGGGTTTTTTTCATTTAAATTGTGGTATTCCTGGATAGAAATACTTTGTGCTCTATGGCAAGAAGTAGTCATATTTTAGCAGTGAAAGGGGAAAATTCAAAAATATTTGCGCATGAGTATTCAATAAAGAGATAGGTGTATTATTATTTAGTAAATAATGTTGGATTTAATATTCGGATTCGTTTCCACAACTTTTGTTTTATTTTATTACCATAGTAACAAGTTCTGTTATAATAGTATATTAAACAACGCATTTCATATGGAATTCTGTTATGACACGAGTTCAAGTTTAAAAAACGAAGTTTTTTAAAGAACGAGTGTCACAACAGCCATATGAAATAAGTTGTTTATAATATTTTTTATATTTTGCCCTTTTTACCATTTTTTAAATTAATTTTTTATTTTTATGTAATTACGAAAATTTTTATTTTAAAAAGTATGTCGGCAGCACTGTGTAATTTATAAAATTTGACAGTTGTGACATTTAGATTATCAAATGTTAATGTTTTAAAATATTTTAAAATGAATAATATACCAATAATAATATATTATATAAGTAAAATATTATATTCATATTCACAGATACTTTCGTAAAGAACAATATAAAATTAATAAATTGCTATTAGCCACAAATGTCATTGTCAATAGTCTTGCCTTTAGAAACTTCACTCATGTCGCCAACCATTTAAAACAAAAATTTGCGTGCGTAAAAGTTACATTACGATACGCAAATGCGTTTTATAATGAAGATTTTTATAAGTGCAAAATATAAAAAATATTTATTCCCCACAGCAAAATGGAGTAGCAGAAAGGAAGAATAGAACTTTGGTAGAAATGGCACGTTGTATGCTGATTGATGCAGGCTTACCAAATCACTTCTGGGGTGAAGCCATAATGACTGCTAATTTCATTCAAAACAGAGTTCTTACTCGTGCAAAGAAGTTAACTCCATATGAACTATGGAACAACGAAAAACCTATAGTAAACAATTTTCAAATTTTCGGTTCAAAATGTTTTGTTCATGTTCCAAACCAGACGCGCCAGAAATTGGATAATACAGGATCAGAAATGATATTTCTTGGATATGATGAAGAATCTAAAGGTTATCGATGTTTTAATCAATCTTCACAAAAGGTGGTAATAAGTCGTGATATTAAGTTCAGTGTAGAAGCGTATCAAGAGCAACGTGATATACCTAAAATTGATGAAGCTGCTGAATCAAAGGTTGAAATATCACTCCAAGAAATGAACATTCAGGAGGAGAGTAGTAAAGAATTTGAAGAACCTAAAATTCGTGTTTCACAGAGATCAACTAAAGGTATTGCTCCTCAAAGACTGATTGAAGAACTACATACTGCCAAGGAAGAAATTAAAGAACCTAAATCCTACAATGAAGCAATTAACAGCAAATTTAAAGATAAATGGCTAAGTGCAATGCAAGAAGAATTAAAATAATTGGAACGAAATGGAACCTGGGAATTATGCGATCTTCCAGAAAATCGAAATGCAGTAGGAAGCAAATGGGTGTTTAAAATCAAGACAGGCATTAGTGGAAGTGAGCAGCAGTTCAAGGCACGTCCTGTGGCTCAAGGATTTTCTCAACAGTATGGTGAGGATTATGATGAGATTTTTGCTCCAGTTGTACGCCAAACAACTTTGCGTACTCTACTGTCAGTGTCAGCTAAAGAAAAATTCTTCGTCTATCACTTCGACGTAAAGACAGCCTTTTTAAATGGAGACTTAAATGAAGTGATTTATATGAAACAACCACCAGGTTTTACTTCAGAAAATTCATCACAAGTATGCTTATTAAAGAAAAGTATCTATGGGCTAAAGCAAGCCGCAAAAGTATGGAATGAGGTATTACATAAGGTTTTGGTGAATTCAGATTTTAAACAGAGTGAAGTAGATCCATGTCTTTATTCAAGACAATCACTTAATAGTTGTTGTTATATCCTCATTTATGTTGATGATATTATAATTGCTGGAAAGTTTAAAGATGAGATACATGAAATTGAAAACAAATTATCTAATGAATTTCAAATAAAAAATCTCGGTCCCGTTCAGCAATATCTGGGAATTGAAGTAACAAAAGATTCTAATGGAAATTTTCAACTTTGTCAGTCAGATTATATTAGGAAAATTGCACTTGATCTTGGATTGTCAGACGCAAAGCAAGTAAATACACCAATGGAACAGAGTTATGTGAAGTCAGATTCTAATAATCTTTTAAGTAACAATTCTAAGTACAGACAATTTATTGGACGTCTACTGTATGTATCAGTCAATACGAGACCAGACATTTCAGCTAGTGTAAGCATTCTTGCACAAAAGGTTTCCTTTCCAACTCAGGAAGATTGGACGCAGTTAAAACGCGTCGTAAAATATCTTAAATCAACTGCTAATATGACACTTAAGCTTAGCAACATTGGTATTCAGGAAAATTTAACATTTTACGGATATGCTGATGCTAATTGGGCTGAAGATCGTAACACAAGGAAGTCAAACAGTGGTTATGTGTTCTTCTTAAATGGAGGTGTAATAAGCTGGTGCTGCAGGAAACAAACATGTGTTTCATTATCTTCTACCGAAGCTAAATATGTTGCTTTATCCGAAGCATGTCAAGAAGCTCTCTGGTTGCGGCATTTATTGAAAGATATGCATCAAGATTTAACATGTGCCACTACAATCTATGAGGATAATCAAAGTTGTTTGTCTTTGATTAAAAATAAGAAGTTCTCACATCGAACAAAGCATATTGATACCAAGTATCATTTTGTTAAGGACTGTGTTGATAAACAGCTAATTGATTGTACATATTGTTCCACTGATCTAATGGTAGCTGATTTATTAACAAAACCTTTGCCACCAAATAGACATATTTTGTTAAGAGAAAAATGTCAGATTGTGTAAACGAGGAGGAGTGTTGGATTTAATATTCGGATTCGTTTCCACAACTTTTGTTTTATTTTATTACCATAGTAACAAGTTCTGTTATAAAATATATTTGTTAATATAGTTGTCAAAAATTATATATATATAAAAGTGCGTATGTCAAAAAGCTAAACCTTTGAATTAAATAGTTATTCCTATATGAAGAAATAGTATTATTGCTTCCAGTTTATAAAGGTTCAACAAATAATTCAATTTAAATTAGCTATGAAATTGTAGATATGACCCGGATTTTAGGGGAATGCAATAAAAATTCATTACTATCATTTGACAAGTAATTTTGATCACCTTACTTAAGTAAGATAAGTTAAAATTACTGTTTTTTTTTTATTTTTCTATATGTGTTGTTATTTTTTTTTATTTCCATCGGTTATTTTTTATAAATTTTATATTAGAAATAAATTGTTGTCTTTTCTGTGACGCTATTTCGTTACTGAATAGGGGAGTCCCTTCATGGTAGCCAACCTGAAAAAATAGATGAAAAACCACTGCCTTTTTTTCGGGAATGATTCAACTTTGAATGTACAGTTTTCAGCACATTCAGTATACTGTAAAAGTTTTTCTTGTCACGAATGCCTAATTTATTAGATATTGGATAAAATGTTTTTCGTAGGGATTTTCGGATGTTATGTTTTCACTAAAGGATAACCAATAGAAACCATTATCATATGTCATTTTTTATTTCTTTGTCTGTCAAATGTCTAATACATCAACAACGTTTTGACACTATAGCGGTGGATGTTTGGAGGTTAATTGTATGTGTTTTTATTCGTGGTTAAGGTGATTTTGTAGATTCAGTTTATTCGCAGAAATCAGCAAGTAGTTTCAAATTATTAAATTATTCTCATTTTTTAACCAAAATTGTCTTGTCTACTTAGTTTATTGGATTTCTGACTTCTTTCGGTATCAATTTATCCCTTAGATTTATCCAGATCATGTCATGCCCTGGGCACTCTCCTCAAATGACAGGTCCACGTTTAGTAGTTAATGCTCAGGTCACGGAAGTCGCCACTATCGAAAATAATATCACAATCAACAGGAAATCCGTTAATGACATAACAATTCTGAATTTAAATCAGATCATGTAATGAAATTCAAACAAAAGCAGAACACAGAACAAATAAAAATCCTTAGAACATAAAATAGTTTATGTTCTAAGTAAAAATCAAAATAGCAAAATTGACAATGATGGCATGAATTAAAATTGTCAATTGTCACAATTCATTACTGAAAACATAACATACGAAAATATCCTACAAAAATCGTTTTTTTCCAATATCTAATAAATGAGACCTTCGTGACACGAAAAACTTTTACAGTATACTGAATGTGGCAAAAACTATACATTCAAAGTTGAATAATTCCCAAAAAAAAGGCAGTGGTTTTTCCAGGTTGGCTACCATGAAGGGACTTCCCCATTAATAAACAATAATGTCAAACTGTCGGTTTCTGACAAACCAATCATGGCCAACTCACAATATTGGTAAACGTTAAAATATCTACCAAATTAATACTTTGATGAAAAAATAGAAATATCTAGAAAACAGATAACTTTAGGTATGGGGAGTACTTTATAAAATTTGAAGAATGATATCAGTACTTTTCGATAGTGTAATAAAATACAGAGTGTTCTACTTAAAATTACCAAGAAAATAATGTACTTGCCTTTTGACTTACCCTGTATTTAATTTAATGAATATTATGAAAACGAAAATGTTTTATAATTTTTAACAATAATTATTAAAAAAATATGGTTGTAATAGATCAATGCTCCTATACTCCATTCTAATTATACAGGGAGTTAAACTTGATACGATTTTCAGGTAATATTGGTTATAACTTTTTAAATACCCGGTATAACATAATAAAACTTTACATTGTTGTGATGTGGAAGTGATGCAGATTTCGAATTCAAAATAAAATATAGGGTGTTCCATTTAAAAAAAACATAAGTTTGGTGTGCCACCATCTTATGGAACACCCTGTAAGATTGTAACTAATTTTAAAATGTGGAGTTTAAAGTTGCCTACAATTTTGTAAATAACTTTTTTTTGGATTTTTTACTATAACAGATTTACTGAGCTTCCTCACACTAATCAATCACCCTGTATATAAAAAAATAAATTATTCTCAATTTTCTCAGTTGTCAGACTTGGGTGGAGAAGTAAGGTCGATTTACACTATAAAAGTGGCTAATCATTCTTCCGGAATAGCAAATATTAGTGAAAGTGGTTAAGAATATTAAGTTACTATCTACAGTTGCTTGTCAGTCAGTTGCTATCTTAGAACATAAAATAGTAAGGAAGGAGTTTATGTTACCTATATTTACAATGTTAAAATCTGGTGACGGAAGTCGGCCATATTGGATAACCATTTATGCTCATAGTTTGTTTAAAAGTTATAAAAATTTAGGTTTCTGTTAAAAATTTGGATTAATTAAGTTTAGAACATTTTTCGTTTATAATAGGTTTATTTAAATATTAGTAAGTTTTTTAATTCAAAATTTTAGTGGTATATATTGTAATGTTTAAAAATAATAATAAATATAACTTACCCAAAATATAACTTGAATTGAAATAAACTATTAAACAGGGATGTTATTTTCAAATCTTTTCATTAAATGATCAATACACCAAAATTTCTTTATTAGAACCAATCCAGAAAATCTTAATTCACACAAGAACACAAAAATATCTTGATAAAATGAGTTCATAAGAATGAGCACTAACACCAGTAGTCGATCCAAGAATCAAAGTCCAAGATACTATTTTGTTTAAGCTAAAAATAAAAAAAAAAATAAATAAGTATTAGAATATGTTAATAACGAATCATAGGAATACAATATTAGTAAGATTAAAGTAGTATTAAAGTATTAAAGATTATTAGTAGATTAAAATCCAAATAAGTTATAATTAATGTTAAAAATAATAAGTTCAATAATGTTTTTTTTAATAGGTGGTTATAAAATAAGAACAAGTAGGTGTAGGTTATTTAAAAATTATTATATAAGGTAGAGAATATTCAACTGTATTCAGTTAGTAATATAAGGTACAAAAATTTAAACCTCAACAAACTAATTTTAGATGTTAGAGCAAAATAAATAAATCATAGACAATGATTATAATTTGATAATTAAAATTTACTTACCCCAAACAATATTTTCAAATTCAATTAAGCATCAAGTGATGAGTCCTGTAGTTTGATGTATCGGATGACAGTATAAGTCCAGTAGTTCCTATGTTCTGGTACATCTCAGATTTGATAAAATACAATATTTGAGTCAGAATCTAAAAATAAAGATATTGAAATATATTACATGAAAGAATAAAACTGTAAGAAAGTGATGTTTTTGTTTACAAGCTAAGACTGTTTAATTAAGGCTTAGTCAAAGACATTATGAATGATAAATTCAATGAAAAACACTGTAAATAGTGAAGAGATGATAAAAAACTGCGGATTATAAACTTAAAAGATGTGCTTGTAGTGGAAAGACATAAACTTAATACTAGAGGATTAATTGATGTTACTATTTGTTATTATTATATGTTGTTGTAAGGTAATTAATTTTAAGTTGTTCTTTGATGATTTTGGATGTTATTAATTCGTTTATTTGATAAATTTTGTATTTGAATCGTTATGACGCAGTAAATTTAAAATGTTAATAAAAACTAAAGTAAGCGGTGTCATTAAGAAAAAAGGTTATCTGATTATATTAGGATATGTAAATTTTCAGTTTTTGTTAAAATTAATGGCCAAGATGAGATATTAGCTCATAATTGTTAAATTTAATATTGATAATTGTCAAAATGGCCGACATTGTTTACTCCATAAAGTCAGCAATTTTTATAGGGAAGATTCGATTTTAAAATTCTAAAAATGTTATTTTATAATCAAATAAGTGATATAGAATTGATTTGTAACAATTATAAGGTCAGAAAATGTCTAATTAAAAAGTCAATTTTTCAAAAATTTGATGTAAGTGAGGTTATAAAAAACAAAATACGCTCGAAAAGGCAGCCATTATTCGATTTTTTGGGGGAGGGTATATAAGCCCATGGAAAATGAAAATCGGCGTCACTCAAAATTCATCAAAAGGCCAATCCATGTTAGTAAATTTTAAAATTATCATAAAAACAATGGCCGATGACTGTTAAAAATAAAAGATGGCTGAAAATTATTATGATCAATTATATAATGTATTTTAAAACAAAACTTATTGGAAAATTGTAAATGGAAATTGTGTACCGACAAATAAAATATTAAATCCTAAGAAGAAAAAATTAAATATTTTTGACTAACCTGTAATAATAATAAAAACTGGAAGAAACCAAGGAGAAATAATATCCAGTGGTTATAATCCTGTTTGGTATCCGTCCAAGGAGGCATTTGCACGTGATGTAAATTATCTACTGGTAAAAAGCCGAGTCTGGGAAGCCGCCACGAGGAATTTCCATCCTTCACCGTCAGCAACAAGTGAGTTAGGGTATGTTTTTAACTTTATTCACTAATATCACTTTCATAACTCCTATAAAATATTGTAAGTAATATATTTCAATATCGTTGAATAATTTTTTTTATAATCTTGATCGGAGAACATTGCATTATTGAGAATTTTATAACGACTAATAAACATACGCTACTTAATATCCTTCACCCCAGAAACAACCGTTAAGGATCACGTATCATTGAATAGCCGTATCATTGAATAGGTTAGGGGTATATTAATTCTTTTAGGTAAAGGAAAGTAAATAAATAATAATGTTGTTAAATTTTATATTATGAACTGACTACTGGGGTTATGAGTCTCAAATGCTAAGCAATTGATTTAGATATACTAAATTTAAAAATAAATAATAAATAAAATTACATATTTTACGTTTGATAATATAATTTTTTTTTACAAGCAAAAGGATCAATAAAATAAAGAAACTTTAAGGTGTTTTAAATTGAATAAAGATTAAATAAAAATTGAAACAAATTTAAACATAAATTATAGCCCCACAAAACTTTAAAAAATAAAAATTTCAAATTATAAAAACAACAAAATTAATAATTATATCAATTTAAACTATATCAATACAATCTTACATTTATAATAATAGTAATTTATTACAATATATTGTAAATAATTTTAAAGACAATAGAGACATAAAGCAATTCTAAAAATGTATCACGTATCCTTATCCGTATACGTAACTAAGCAAAAAGAAGCATAAAGCAAATGCGTTTGTAACGTAACGTAACAATTCATGTGTTTTAATTTTTAACCTAAAAAAATAGCCCTGGACCCCTATTCTTGACGGCTTTGACAAGGAAAGAGAGAGGACTGCGCATTGGAATCAATTTATGTAACCCATTTACCACCAAACTAATGGCGGACAATATTGACATAGGCGTATCATACGATTTTTCTTATACGATTATTAAATAATCATTTTCATTATTTCGTATTACAAATCTAATTTAAAAAAGTCTTTAAATTTATACTGCTCCAAAAAAAACAACAATCATTTTAAAATATATTTATTTAATAAATATTACAATTTTAATCTATTTTATCTATTTTAAATATATGTTTTTGTTCCACGCCACTGCAAAACTATTACATCTATGAGAAAATAATAACAATTAATTGAAAAATAATCTTTAAAACTGAATTAAAACAATTTTCAAAATGTATGTACAATTAATTTAAGTTATCATACATAACATATGTGATTTAGTTAAACATCTATTACCTGAAAGCTGTAATATTAATAAAAATAAAATTCAAGGAAATAGTTTTAAAATACTTTTTACCTATGAAATGAAATTCCTTCCTCTTTTTTAGCACTCTGACTGTTGCACTTATAAACTGCACAATTAACCATTTTAAAATGTCTATTCAGGTAATTAAAAAAGGTAAAAATTAATAAAAAAACTAAAAAAATACAATTCGACATTCCGAATTTGTTTACCACCAAACATATGTCAAACGTTTGAAACTTGGCTTCAATCACACGCATAAGGTTTTCATTACCATGCGCTGTCCTTTCTCTTTCCTAGTCTAAGCTTGACGGTGATAGAATAGAACAGCCAATAGAAATAGACCGGGAGATAGTGACAGATTCTCAGACGCGATTTAGGCCAGTATGCCTTTTTCAGTACATTATACTATTGACAATTCGATGATAATAATCAATTAATGGAAGTGTCATCGCGTGTTCTTCATCTATAAAAAAGTTAACAAATTTGTTTAGAAATTAATCATTTTTATATGATTTTACTCAAGCTGCCATTTATGCTAAAATAAAATTCGATCAAAGTATTACTTGAATGACCATTGGCATACCGTTAGTGTGAACCTAGCAGGTGGGCATGCCCAGGTAGATATGCTTTCTAAAATATGCTTTATCCGTGTTCGGAAACAGGCTGCCAATGTAGAATATACTTGATATTACTATACAATTGCTGTAGGTAAGATAGCATACCCTTTGTGCATGTCCGTGTATATCTCATATGGTAGTAATTTTGCAATGTAAAACGATAAGTGTCCGCCATTTTAGTCAAGTCGAAATTGATACCATAAAATATATGTATCCTCAAATGTCAACACTGATAATGGCATACTGTTCAAACAGGTTTGACATAATAAACAATGAAGATCAATTTGTAAAATGAAGAGATAATTCTCTGTGTATTTAATCAGTATGACATTCCATTGTTGATGCAATCATTACCTAACAAATCAAAACAATTAATGGCATACAAGTTGTCCGAGCTTTACTAGTGTAATTTCGTGAAAAACATTGTGAAGTTATAGAAAAAATTACCGTGCTTTAGGTCAGTATGCCTTTTGTTCTATAGATTAGGTTGATAATTAACTTTCAATAAACAACTATGGCAGACAAGTTATGCGAGTTCATCATATGAAAAAACATATGACCGCGCATTTTTTGACGTAGTTAGCGTTCTGACATTTTAGGTTTGCATGGGTTTGCCAGCGTTCCACGCATTTACCGGCTGTGATTTTAACCCGTCATAAAATAAGCCGTGGAAGATTTATAAGGCGAATGAAAAATTCCAGAAAGCTTTTGCTTGCATTCAAGACCCTACCGGCGATAATTACGAATCTTCTTTCCAAACACTACAAGAATTCGTTATAGTACGAAAAAGAACGGATTGGTGATTGCGAAAGAGTAAATGGTGCACGTGTCCGCCTTTTCACAACAAATTATGCACCAGCATCTCCTGCGGACTTCATACATTGGCAACATGTGGAGCAACGCTCAATCCTCTAATCCCAACAGTGATGATCCCCTGCAATTTGGCTGGAGTATCGAAGAAAACGGTACATATATGTTCCGTTGGTTTGAAGGAGATGAGGTGCCGCACTTCGTCCACGAAATCTTTCTAACACCCGACGAAAGTAAAGGTAATATATAAGCATGATGATTTCTTATTATTACTATCAGTTATTAAAATTCATTACATTGTTCGATATTATTATTTATAGATCCAGAAAATGATTGCCAGCATGATGCCGTCATCGAATCTTCGGATGATGAGTATGATGATGACAACGGTAATGATGATGAAGGGAAGGATACTGATATAGATTGTGATGACGAGGAAGAAGATACTGAAAGCGATAAGGATTATAATATGGAAATAGACTTTACTTATGAATAATAGTATAATACTATACTGTAACAGTACCTGTTAACATTTTAAGCTCCTGGTATCCTAAATATTAAATTCAATTAGTACCGCTAGCTCCATCTATCCTCAAACATTTTTAATAATAAAATAATGAATACGGTCTCTATAATTATAATTGGAAGTTCAAAGTAGCTACACTACGAGGTGTACTAATGAGTTGGCATTATCGAGTTCAATAGGTTTTAATAATTATTCCCAGTCTCATTTTCTTCTATTGATTTACTGTCATATACAGTTGGAATATAATACAGTAAACTAGAGGCAACCCTTTAATTGAAGATTCTGTAAACCAGAAGCAACTCTTGAATTTTGAGATTCCGTAAACTTGAACAGCTTGTAAACTTTAAGCTCTCGTATGTACATTCTTAACTGGATTATCTCTACAACTGGGGCAGATCATCCCTCCACAAGTGATCTTCCATAATCATTTGGAACCACCTAGACAGTGCCGTAGCGACCCCAAGGTGCGGCGAAGGATCGTCCACTATTGTAACAGATAAGTTTATTGTGATCTATCAAGTTTACTGTTCCCATATTTTTTCTCTTTTATTTCCGTGTATATCTATCTATATCGTCAACTGTATTAGAATAAGTATTTTTAAAGAACTGTTTTTGGATTATTTTGTTGTAACGTATTCTCTACCTCATTAATTTCAGCACCAAGGAAATCTTATTATCTTTTATATGTTTGTACATTTTCAAATCATTTTTTTTATCTTCATAGACAGTTTTTTCTGACATCTTTCTGTCATCTTATGATACTTATTTAAATAACTCAGCTTAAAACAACTTTCTTCAGTAGTATCATAAAAAATAAAAAGATTTCAGTGGCGCCCTTATAATTTCTTAAAGAAACAAATATTGTACAATAGTCAGAGCTAATGAACTTACTCACCCCTAGCCGAGGTATTTAACTATCATAATTTTTGTGTGATAAACATTTATAAAACATTTATAAATTCTGTTAATTATTGAAGTATCTTTTACAACTAATTAAAGACGAAATTAAGCTTAATGTTTGTTTTATTGTAAATTACATTTTTTCTTTTGGTATATTGTTATTTTTTCAAAAAAGTTAACTAAATATTTTTATAAATTCACTATCAACAGGTAACTCATATTACAAATTGTCGCTCAACGCACAAATAATATTACAATACTTTTTCTACACTTATGGAATAATTAAGAACCAGATTAAATTAAATTTATTTAAATAAACCATTTTACATTAATTTGCAATAAAATTTAATAATTTGTGTAATTATGTAATACAAAGATTATTTATCAATTTTATTTCATCAAAATTTAATCCAAATGTTTTAAAGAGGTACTAAATATGCTTTTACAATCAAAAAGTACTAGATTTAGTACAATTATTGTACATCATTAGCTTTGTTCGAGTTTACTTGATTAGGTACTGTTTTCAAACTGTCAGGATTCTGCGCACTAAAAAATCCTGTGTTCGGGTTTTTCTTGTACGGTTTTCGAACCGTTCTATAATTTTAGTTTGGTGTTCGGGTTTTATTTCTGACAGTTTTCGGACGATTTGAAAACTGTCAAATCAGTCCAAGGTTAAAAGTAAGAATTTTTCGTGGACTAATTGACGCATGCGCTTGGTCATTTTCATTATTTGTAGGTGTGCATTTTTAAATTAAAATTATCTTGGTATTTTAATTTATTGAGTATATTATTATGCAGAATTCTCGTCAGATTCATCTTCATCTTTTTCATCATCAAGTGATGATGGATTGGAGATGGTAGCAAATCTTTTTTTACCCGAATTATTACAGAAAAAAGTAAAAAATAAGAATTATGCCGAAGAAACAGTACCCCTATACAGTGATGAACAGTTTTTTGTGGACAAAATAATTTACTTTTTGTATCAGATATTAAAAAATAAGGCGTTCGGGTTTTTTCATTTGTTGATAGTTTTCAAACCGTACATAAATAGTCCTTGGATTAAGTCTACTGCACATCCAGTTGTGCGCAGTCAGCAAATCGTTCTCAAACCGTCCGAAAAACGAAACCCGAATAAAGCTAATGAACCTTTTCCGTTGCCATGGAAAACTAATAAAACTATAGAACATCTGTTGGCTTATGAAATTCGTGGCCTGTGATTGGTCAAAATACCGTTGGCTTATGGTTCATAAGACAACAGGTAAATATAACTACTACTATTATTTAAAAAAAAAACCATAAATAATAGACATATTATTCCATAGGTGTAGAAAAAGAAATTAAAAGTAATATGTATGTTTGCATTATAAACTATTCGTTACCTAACTGTAATTTACATGAAATTTAATACAATATAAATTCTCATAGTTTCGTAAGTAATAAATTTAATTTATATGGAATAAATGACTTTTTTGTGCCAAATCGTACCTCAATTTCCTGGAATAAGCATTAATTTGCCCTAAATATAGATTGAATAACATTTTATGAATCCTAAAAAAATACAATTTTCGCAGTAATGAAATAAATAATTATATTAGCGTATAATCAAATGATCTGTGGAAGAGAAAAAGAAGAGTTTTAACAAATAAATAGTACCTATATAGAATTTATAAATTAAAAAATGAAATAAACGCAGCATAAATGATTTTAGCCATAATTAAAATTTTGTTTTTTGAAAGCCGCTGACCAGTCTAATCAGTATGCCCCTTATTATTTGATCCAAATATACCGTGATTCAATAGTTTACAAAAAGGCATACTGTTTACAAAGGAAGAAAATCGTCCATTTCATTTGCACTAGTCCTTTCTCGTATTTACATACTATTTCATAATTTGAGAACTTCAGACGTTATAAAACGATATGCCATTTATTGTAGCATCCAAATATATCTCAAATATGTTAAAAACAAAGTGGCATACAGATTAAACACACGGCAATTTTCCGTATCATTTCGCAAATTTTATCAGTTAACCACCCAATTGCAATGCCAAAATTATATACATCGAACGCTATTATGAACTGCATAAAACCAAAATGGCATACTGATTTTAATGACGGAAACTTATCGTTTAACATTGCAAAATTACTACCATATGACATATACACGGACATGCACAAAGGGTATGCCATCTTACCTACAGCAATTGTATAGTAACATCAAGTATATTCTACATTGGCAGCCTGTTTCTGAACACGGATGAAGCATATTTTAGAAAGCATATCTACCTGGGCATGCCCACCTGCTAGGTTCACACTAACGGTATGCCAATGGCCAGTCAAGTAATACTTTGATCGAATTTTATTTTAGCATAAATGACAGCTTGAGTAAAATCATATAAAAATGATTAATTTCTAAACAAATTTGTTAACTTTTTTATAGATGAAGAACACGCGATGACACTTCCATTAATTGATTATTATCATCGAATTGTCAATAGTATAATGTACTGAAAAAGGCATACTGGCCTAAATCGCGTCTGAAAATCTGTCACTATCTCCCGCTCTAAAAGTGAGTGTGGTTCTATTGAAAATGCCAAAACCGTATTCTTGAAATTCGTTCTCTCACTGTACCGATAGAAGGGTTGCTCCCCGAGAGAACAATTACTTCTATTGGTTATTTTGGAATGAACCGCTATACCACCAAGAGAAGGTGTTAGGGATTTTTATTTTCGAACCAAAACTAGTATAGAAGTAATTTCTTTCATAGTAGTTATATGCTTATTGGTCATATGTTATATGATGTATATCGTCGTTTCGTGCTTAGATAATCAAAAATAATTGTCCGTCCGTTATGAACTTTTTATTTATTTTTTTTAATCAAAAGTAACAGTAGTAAACATAGATAAGACATATAAAGTGTAGTGAAATTGGCAGAAAATAAAAAACAAAAGAGTGCTCCTATGAACAGCCAACAAAAGCAGATTCTTGTGGACTTTATTTCTGCAAGAGAAGAAATGTACTCCGGCAAATTAAAGCAGTCCTATACAAAAGAAAAAATGGAAGCCCTATGGACAGAGTTGTCAACTTTATTGAACAGCATACCTGGGGGCTCTTCCAAAGATTGGAAACACTATAACGTCGCGACAAACTTCCTAGTTCAATCTGAAAAGCCTTGTAAACCTATAATCTGTTAATTCATCAAATGGTTCTACCAAGGGTAAAACTTCTCTTCTGATATTGATATCCTCTTCTGCTTCTCGTATATCATTTTGTATAGCGTCGTAAATTAAAACATTATTCAAATCCATTGTAAATTGTAAACACACCGGTGACACAAAGGCAAACAATATTAATACTAAACTAAATACATACAAATACTAAAAACAATACTAAATAAAAAGAACTAAATTTTATGCTATGAAATAGAATTAAATGTAGAAATGAAATAAAATATAGCTCTTGAAACACTTTAGAGACAGTAAAAAATAAACAATGACCACGTTTGTTTGCATGATCTTCAATTTGTCAAAAATTCTTTATTCCGATTGGTTTAACTATTTGGCAACCCTGCTCAAACATTTTTATCAATTTGCTTCTTTCTACAGCGACTGTACTTCTTTTTATCGAACTCAAGAATACAATTTCATGTAACCAATAGAAAGGTGATAGAATTAAAGTAGGGAGTGCTCCCTAGGGAGAGTTCTATTCTATCACCGTCAAGAATAGGGGTCCCGATATCTACCTTAACAAAATAATGTCGTCATTGCCACTGTAAAATAATCTTCTTCTTTTTAAATCCATTATCGCATATCACAGAAATGTTTGTTATGATTGATGAACAGAAAATAAGGTTATGATTTTTGAGCATACAACATCACTTTTATCGCTAAATTATTGAAAAACGCTATCACGGAACACAATAATGTGATACGTTACGTTAGATACGTGTGACGGATTGATACGTTTCACGTAACGTAACAAAACCCACGTATCGCTTCTGCACATGCGCATTGCGATACGTATACGGATACGTAGTGATTTTTAGAACTGCTTAAGTCCCTAATGGTTAGTTGTAGCGCTTGTGGATGCTCAAAGACTAATAAAAACGACCATAAGAAAATTACTTTTCAATGGTAAGTAGCTATTATTATAATAAATGGTAAATATGTATGTTACAGTCGTTTTCATGTTAGTTTGGTTTTACCGTTGAGCGATAAATAACGTTTATTTGGTTTTAATCAACTTTGAACTTGCGTTTAAAATGAATTTAATTAAAATTTATGAATTGGTCAAAGATGACGATAAATTAATAGAAAAATTAATTGAATGGAACTTAATTCCGCATAGGGATAATTACAAATGTAAGAAATGTGGAGGGAATTATACTCTAACAAAAGATTGTTCCAGGTATTTATTTATTATTTAATTTCAACAAAAAAATGATTAATTTTTAGATCTGATGGTTGGCGATGGCTTTGTCATAATAAAGTCTCTGTAAGGAAGCAGAAGGCTAAACTTTGTAGAGACGTTGTCGAATTTAGGACTGGAACATTTTTTGCGAGAAGTAATTTACCTCTATATACAATATTAGGTTTCGTGCATTTATGGGTATCTGATTGTTCATTACAATTTATTTGTCAGGAAATGGAAATTTCAAATAAAACTGCCGTCGATTGGGCAAGTTTTTGTAGAGAGGTATGTATGTCTTTATGGATAATCCGATGAAAATTGGTGGCCCCGGCAAAATTGTGGAAATTGATGAAAGTAAACTTGGAAAAAAAAATCATCGGGGTCATCCGGTAGAAGGTCAGTGGGTCTTTGGAGGTTTTGAAAAAGGAAAGGGTAAAATATTTATGGTCACCGTTGAACATCGTAATAGTGATACTCTTTTACCCATTATAGAGCAATGGATAGAAAAGGGTACCCACTATCTACTCTGATTGCTGGAAGGCATATGACTGTTTAACGGAAAATGGCTATAAACATTTGACTGTTAATCATTCAATAACTTTTAAAGATTCTGAAACTGGCTGCAATACTAATAGTATTGAAAGTTCATGGAGGCATGCAAAAGCCGTATTAACATCCAATGGCCGAAAAAAAGGACATATACCGGGTAATTCATCTAGGTATATGTTCTATAAACATTGCCAAGAATTTTCTTTGAATCGTACAGAAGCCTTCTTAAAATTAGCAGGTAAACTGTACGATCCAAACAAAATTCAATCTCCGGAAATTTGCCCTTCTGATGATGAAGGTTTATTTTGAAATTTTTGATTTTTGTCAAATATGTTGTAAATATGAAGGTTTATTTTTTACTTATTTTCCGACTTATTTTTTATGTTTATTTAATCTATTGTTCCTGTTGGGATAAAACTAAGTATTCAGAGTTTTTAATTTGGGTTTTTCACTATTTTATTTCAGGTATTAAGGTGAGCGATAATAATTTATAATACACTTTGATCTGTGTCAGTTGGTCGGGAAGAGGATTTAAATATTTTTGTTTTCTCTATATTTTATGTCTAATTTAGAATTTTGTTTAAGAATTGTTGCTTTTATTTATTTTACTTTTAAAAAATATTTTTTTATTATTCATAAATGCATTAAATTTGGTATTGTAAGATAGGTTAATATTTTCTACACATTTCAAGCATATATTTTATATTTCCCATATAATAAGGTACATTTTACAATATGTGCATATAATACACAAGAATAGCTATATATTTTTTTAGTCTGGCAACATGGCAACATCAGTTGGTGATATTTTTACTATTTTGACATCTGTCCGAAATGAAGTCAATAATTATGGATTTTATTTATCTAAAACTATATAAATATTATAGTTGTGGAAATTTTGTGGACCTTAAAAATGATGTAATTATAAAAAATAATGTTTTTGGAAACCATTTTGATGCTGCTAAATATGAATTAATTCTCCTATTTATAACGGGTAAGCGTTAGGTTATGTTTATTTTGAGTTGAAATTTTTAGCATTTTTTACTGTTTCTAGTTATTTCCGCGGAAAAAAAATTTCATTTTCGTAATTATTATGGTGTCCTAGACCCCTCATAAAATTTTTATGAAAGTCGGAGAATTCACAAAATTCTACATTTTTCCCCTATCCATTTAAAGTGACATAGGCGTATCAGTAATGGAAAGAGGATATTTTATTTTAATTATCATTAATTTACAATTTTTTGGTTAATCTCATAACTGTATATGTCAATTATTTTTATGTCTATGAAGTATTCTAAAGCAACGTTGTACAATAAATGTATTTTTGTATTAATTAACACATTATTACATTCACAGTTTCCCACAGGATGAAAATATTAGATGGAAATGGTTATTGTGGATAAAGATAACTGGAGCAAGAATGGCTTTTTATGCTCACAACATTTTACAGAACAATCATTTGATAAAACTTAACAGTAATTGTTATACTAGTACCAAATGCTATACCTACAATTAAAATCGCAAGAATGAAATATGTAAGTAGCAGTGAAACTATTTCACCAGTTCCTGTTCCTGAAACTCTACCATCTACTTCTGAAAGTCCTCGTAGGAAACAACTTATAAAACGCATTTGTGAAGTATATTTAAAAAAAAGAATTTATTATATATATATAAAATGAAAATAAATAATGTAGAAAAAATTAAACATCTTTACACAAAATTCAATTTAAGGGCCAGTAGTGGTAGAATGAAAAATTTTAATAAAAATTGTGTAGTATATAACTGGTTTTATTTCCTTTAACCTAGTACCCCCATTTTAGGCAATGTTATACTGTTTTTCCCTCTACTATCCTTATTAAAATAGTTATTTTAATATATAATGGTTAGTGTTCAAACTGAATAATAGATATGTTTCAATAAGGAAATTATTTTTTTCTACGGCTGTTATGGAATGTGGTGCTTTTGACACATTTGACAGAACTACAAAGTGACGTATTGCTATTAACTATGGGAAAAAATCTACCTCACGGGTCTTTTCCCACACCACGTACATTTAAATGGGAATTCAGTCGTGAGGTAGATTTTTTCCCACAGTTGATAGCAATACGTTACGAAAAAATGAAACACCATGAATCTCAATACAAAATTGCAGTAAAATTACAATATTAATTAAATTAGTTTTTTTTTGTATTAAGTATGTGCTGTTTATTTTATAACCAATCATAATAATAAAATGTTATGAATTCACTTCTTTATTATTATTATTATTAATATGCAGCCGTAGAAAAGGTATGGTGTGCAACACGGTGGAAAAGACACTTTTCCACCTTGTTGCACAATATACTATTCTATTAATAAAAATATAGGACGCCACTGTTAAAAAGTAACTTCCGGTAGCCATCTTGGATAACCATCCCGGTCAACTGTACTTGAACGAGCAATACTTCCCTACTATTTTATGTTCTAAGGTTGCTATAAAGTTGCTTCACTTCCACTTAGATACAGAATAGTGAATAGACCTGGGTGGGTATTCTCGTAACTGAAAACGGTCAGCGTTTCGTTGTCGCTGAGCGAATTGTGACGTAAAATTCGCATACCACGTGTTCAAACTGACAAAAATGGTATTCAGGTTTGTTAAACGGTTAGCGTAGTCCAAATGCGTACGGCATACGGTGACCGTTTTCAAAGCACCTACCATTTGGTAGCTGTTTTGCTCTTCCACTTTAAAATTTTGACACACAGTCAATTTGTGGTCATTTTAGGTATTTTAGTGTTTGTATTTTACTCCATTCTAGTAGAATTGAGTGGTTTTTGTTATTTCATTACAATTTTTATAAGTATATATATAGTTAGATTTTATTGTCATTATTGGGCCAACAAAGGCGTAAGTGTATTTTCTGACTTTCTTTCAGGAAGAAAGAATGATGATCTGTTGAAGTTATTAAATAGTAATATTGTACCTAAATAACTATTACGAAACTGTTTATAGATCTTTGTTTTAGTATTTTATTAAATATTAATAAGAAATAAAGCTGTTTTATTTAATTTTTTCTTGCCATTAAACATTATTTTTTTTATTTGAAAGTAATTTTTTTAGATAGTTCTAGAGCAACAAAGACACATTTGTGGTAATCTAGCCCCCTAAATGCCACTAGCAATCGCAAAACACAAAATGCTTTAAAATAACAACGCTAACATTATGAAGTAAGAGCTACAAAACCCCTGGAAGCATTCAAATTCCTTGCAAAGAGGTTGAAATTGTGTTTTATCATGTATTCAATATTTAAAAATCTTTAAAAGGCTCTCCTCAATATTTTATAGATTTGCACTTACGACATTGTTTCCCCGGAGGTGCGATATATAGGAGGGAATATTCTAGATGAGGAAGATAGGTTGAAAGGCAGCGATTTTCTCCAGATGATCCATTTCAGAATTTCTTGCCAGTAGAGAAGGCCCCAAGCGCCATATCTTCAGTTAAATGGCCTGAACATTATAAAAAGCTAAACGAGGAAAAGCAGCAAAAACAAATAGAAAAAAATCTCAAAAAATAGCAAAGGAAGAAGAAAAGAAAGAAAGGAAACAAAAGAGAAAAGGAAGAAATGAAGCAACGAAAAACAAGACCAAAAAAGTTTTGCTCAAAAAGCCAAAAACACCGGAAAAAAACAAAGTAAATTTTCAAAATGAAAAAAAAGATAGTTCCATAAAAAGTGTACTGCAATCATTAATGTGCCCTATGAAATAGCGGCAAATGAAGAATATCGCTGTAATCAGTGTGATTGATGACTTAACTTTTTATTTTAATTTTGTACCTGCATGTTTTACTTTACATTTTATTTTTTGCAACAAATGTGATTTATTTGTACCTGAATTTTTACATTTTGTTTTAATTGTTACTATTGTATAAACAACTTTAATATTCAATGATGAATTTTTTTTCAGATATTTTCACACCTACCATACCTATTACAATGGTCTGGTCGTAAACTAACTTCAGTTGGACGAAATCTAAAAGCGGTGGTTGAAATCTAACGTTAAAATGGTCGAGAATTGTGCAAGGTGGTCGTAATCTCAAACATTTGCAGTATTTTAAGTTTGATTAAATATTTTAATCTTTCAATAAAAGCTGAAAAAGAGAATCTAAAAATAACTATTCTTTCTAATAATACAAAAATAATAACATACCCTCTACAAATCTTATCATTTTTCCCTATATTCTTCCACAATTTTTAGATCGTTGCCCGTGTTTCTTTATTATTTTTAAAATCTATTTACAGCATAAAAGTTACTTGCTTTTTTTGGATGGTTCGAACTTATAATGCTTCGTAAATCCTTTTAATTAATTTGTAAAAAAATAAACTAAGCTTTGATTTGTTCACTGACCCAATTATTTTCGTAGCGACTTTACGATCGGCTAGTCGTAAATAGATTTAATTGATTATTATTATTATTATTGTTTTATCTTACAGTGGCGACTCGTTAAGAGAAAGTCAATGCTATGCTTTATTAACTCCAAAATTCTGTGAAAGAAGTGGGTTTAAAAACAAATTTCCATTTGAAAAATAGATAGTTATAAAGTATAATGGTTTTGAAAACCGATACCGAGTTATGGTCGAATTCTGAGCATTTTCTGAAAGCTGCAGAATCTATAAGATGTTACGAGACTCAAGGTATCGAAAGAAATTTTTTTTAAACACTCCCTTTTATAAAAAAATGTAATATATTAAGGAGATTTTGAAGAAAAACTTAGTTTATCGAGTAATAAAAAAAATTGATCTGTGTCAGTTGGCTGCAAAGCGATTGTAAGGAGATAAATTCCTTTTTTAAAAAAAAATGTAAGTATAGTCAAATGCAGTCTTTTCATGTGGGTCATACGATTCAACAAAGATTTAATATAGTTTGTTCAATCACTCTTTGCCGTTACGTCATAATCGGTGACGTATTCTGCTGTTTTAGGTTTTTCTTATATTAGTTGAATATTATTTTACACTCAACCTCAAAATTATAATCAATGGGCGCGTTCAGCCACTCTAGTAAAAAGTTAGCGCTGGCAGTGGCGCTCTGTGAAGTCGCTTGGGTTGCGTTCATAAAGTTTACTCTTTAACTCAGAGTTAACTCTATAGCGTTCAGAAATCTGAGTATGATCGGAAGTACATTCAGAGTACGACGTTCATAAATTTAAAATAGTTAACTCTAGAGTTAACTCTGTTAGCTCATATCAAAGAGGTGAGTAGAAATTAACTCGACATGCGCAGTGATGAGTAAACAGGAGATAATTTGTGTTCTGTGGGGTATGAGATAACCTATAGATAGAAAGATTCATTATGATATTAAGCACAGATATTAAAGCATTATATAATACTTACCTCAATATTTAGCAATAAGCTTTTGGCAAAAGAAAAAATAGAAAAATAAATTGCTTTCTCCACGGTCTCTGCCATTTTTCTAAAATTACGTATTTATAGTTTTAACTTTTTAGGTTATAATTTTAAATAATAGTGGTCAATCCTTAACTCTACTCAGAGTAAAACTTTATGAACGCAGCCTTGAAGGTGGCTGAACGCCTATGCTTAAAGATAATATATTGTAATGATTAAAAAACAAATTAAATTATCTTACCTTAATTATTAGAATAATCCATGTATTATTAAGAAAAGGATATATGATAAGAATAATAGTCTTCTGTAAAATGAATTTCAAAGCTTCTTTTATTCTGAATTATACACATAAACTAAGTACACTGAATAATTTTGAGTCCAATAATCATATGAGTTTGAAAACAATATAATTCAGTAGTCTGTTTGAATCATCTTTGTCTTGGTTGTCGAAACATGCATCAAGTCCAAGTTACCTAGAAATCAATTAAAAGTAAACATATTAGGACCAATAAATTGTATTTAAGTATTATTAGTAAAATAAGTGTTATCAGAAATATAAAATAGAAATAACAAGTTGAGATTAATATTAATAAAACAAAAAGTAATTGTTATTATAAAAGTATGAGTAGGTTATAGGCTATGATGTAGATTTAATATTTAAAACAAACAATAATATCAAAAGAAAACTAATAATAAATAATACATACAGATAAAGTAAATCAAATCTAAGTTATAGAATATATTATAGAATAATGAAAATACTTACAGATAGAATGGTCTATGATTTCAACATCCATAATAGTAGGTATAGCATTGAGAATCCCAATAGTTGAATATACCTAAAAACATTCAGTTTACTAAATAACAACTTATGTAATGTGAACAAATAAACAAATATGTGATTTAGAAACTGAGAGTGATAGGGTGAAACCAAAATGGAACAGTGATAGTGCACCCAAATATCTAAAGTGATAGGACACTTAAAATCGAACTATTTGACATTAGAACTATATTAAAACAAATAATGAGAGTGATAGGACACTAAAAGTAAACAATAACTATTAGATGTACAGTATGAACCGTGAAATTATAATGTGAGAGGACACTAGAGAGACTTGTTACGAAATACAATAATAGAATAAAATTTGTTGTTATTATTATTTGTAGAGATTATTGATATGTTTTCCACTGATATTTTATATGTTATAGCGTACAAATGTTTGTGGATTATGTAATTTAAGTTAAATTTTGTATACAAAAATGGCGGTGATAAAGTAATTTTAAAAAAGCAATTTATAAAGAAATTATGGAATATTAGTTATGGAAAATAACATCCATAAATATTTTAAACCCTAAGAAATGTAAATATGTAGAAATATATTATGTATTAAGTGTTTCAGCTCATAATTGTTTTTGAAATTTTCATTTTGTTTGATAACTTGTAGCTGTCACTTCGCTCCGTTTTGAAGTTAAAATTAACAGGGAAAAAATGAAGTTTAATTAATGAAAGTTGATTTATTACCAATTATTAAGGCTAAAGTTTGATTATTAACCAATAATAGAACCAATAAAGTAAGATTAATTAATTAATTTTATCAGAAAATCACGAAAAATTCCCTTATTAAACAAAAGAAATGCAATTACATGTCAATTTCAGGGAAAACGTATAAATACCGTGAATTCATTTGTTTTTTGGTCAGTTCCATTTGATTCAACGCCAAATCCACGTTAAAAAAAACAAAAGAAATCTATAAAAATATAAAATAGTTGAAAATTGTTACCCCCACTTGTTCAACTGTCTATATTGAAAGTATAAGTTTATATCATCAAATATTGGAGAAGTTTACAATAAATTGGAAAATGTAGTAAATGGAAGTGTATTAAATAACCACCTACCTAAAAATTTTACGTTCCTGGATCTGAATATCACAAAAACCGCCGAGGAGCACCAAGCGTTGTGTATCCAAAGGAGTAGTCGACGCCATATTAGTATACATGGTTGCCTAGAACACCATTTTCGACGGATTGACGTGTGAAGTGTAAACGCCGCTGCCAACATCAATAGAAGAATATTCACGGTATGTGTTTAAAAAACAAATTTATATTAGTATAAACATTGTTGATCTTTCTATTATCTTTTTAAATCACATATCTCAACTATTTAATTGTGAAATAAACTGAATGATTTTATAATGAGATATTCAAATTGTTATAAAAGTAAAATCGAATGAGTAGAAGGTAGATGTGGAATCGATTATCGATTTATTCAGTAAAATCGAAGTTTTAGAATTTAAACAAATAATTTCAAATCAAATTATAGACAGGGCTGTATTGTAAATTTTATTATCACATATACATGTCAATTTAGATCTGAATAAAACAATTTTGAACCGACTACTGAGTGATAGAGTTCTCATGTGTATGAATTGTATACCGGGTAGATCACAAATTAATTTTAAAATAACAACAAGATAAATATTAAATTTAAAACAGGTAATAATATAAATAGCGTGGCTGAACACGCCCAATGACGTAAATATAATGATGCAAAATATGACAACTGAACTGTCAAAAATGAAAAAATAAGATTCACGTCGACATTAAATAGGAGATACGTTAATGACGTCATAATTCCGTCTCATCCATTTCATGAATGAGAGATAAAGTTGGACAATGTATGACGTAACGACAAAGGATCGTTGAACAAACTTTACTTACGGTTTTTTCCTTTATTGCGATTAGTAACTTCCAAATAAAATGCGTTAGATGAATAAGATAGACTTAGGCAAGTTTGACGAGAAAAAAGGATATGCATTTAGTTTTCAGAGATTGTAAAAAGTTTTTCGTTTTTTTGCATCCTCAAAAAAAATGGTATTTAATCTGATAGATTATTTCGAGAATGTTAAAATAATAAATAATAGTTTAAAATAATAAAACCATTGTTCCTTTCTCTGAGCATATTTGTAATCTCACATTTTGGCAACCTCTATATTTTCTGATTTGATACACATGATTAGTGACCTTTGAACCCGCGCCATAAGAGCGCTTTTGACTATAACATAAACCATACATCTTATAGGCGTTTTACGCACCAAACTTTCAGATGTTATTAATTAAACCGATAATTTCGTTTTAAAAAATGCTATTTTTTCCCGGTGTTTTCGGTAAAATATATACATTTGGCAACTATGTCAACAAAAACTTAAAGGAAATATAAGAAGTTTCTCGAGTAATAAGCCGTTAAAATGTGTTACTTTATAGTTGAGTCACCCTGTAGTGACAGCGAAAAATAGTACCAGCTTCAATAATTATTTTAAGAAAAATATGCATGCTCGCAATAAATGCATATTCAATTAGTTGTTTGTAGACCATAAATAACCTATATTTGTAAAAATTTCGAAAATTGGCCAAAAGTAACTAAAATAAATAATTACCAAAAAGTACTATAAAGAATTTTCTACAAATAATAAATCTCGAAACCGAGACAAGATCGAGACTAAGCATGGTCTGGGTCTGATAATAGATACTGGGCTTTGTTTTCGAGACTAAGACCGAGACGATGCATAGTCTCGGTCTCCCGGACCCCTAAGCATGACACTAAATAACGAATTTAATTAACTTTATAGGTTTGATAAATAACAGTTTTAGAAAACTAAAATATCAAGAAAATAAATGTGAATAGAGAGAGGCAAGACCAAACAATTAGAATTAGATAGAGGAAAATAGTACAACTAAAAAGTGAAATTGTATTTTCAATAAATGTGCATTAAGTAATAACTTTAAATGTATTAGCTAAACTCTTTTAAATATAAAATAGGTCTTCTTTAGAGCTAAAACTAAATAGGAAAACAGGTACAAATAAAAATTTAGCTTAAATAAAAATAAGGTAACTTACGTCAAGTTAATACTTATAACTTTGTCTAAATAATAAAAATGAAATTGAAAGACTCAGCATCAAACCGATTGCCATGACCTATAAAAAATAAAAAACTGGTTTTTCAAGGTAAGGTTAATGTATATTAAAATTAACGGATAGATATTGGTTGGTTGAAAATAATAAAAGCCAATGTTAAAATTTAAATCAATTTTAACAAGTAAAATACATCTAACAATAATTTATTGAAACAAATAAACGAAAATTATGCATACTTAGCATTAAATAAAAAATTTTAAAATGTGCAAAATCAGACAAATACATTTAAATTATATAACCAAGATAAAAGTAATAAAATATGAAATAAAAAGTAAATTTACAAAAAAATAGTGTATAACATTAAAATAATTAAACCTTTTGAGAGCTCCAAAGAAACTTAAACATGGGGGTAAATTTGGAATAAAGGTTTACCTACTTAGGTATTAAGACAATTAGTGGGATTCATATTAATTTCTCTGCAAATATCCAAATTCTTCAATAGGTTACGGTACGCTATGAAGAAGAGTACTATTTTTATTGGGAAGTAAATTGTGACAACTTAATGTGATGTCCAAAACTAGATATATTGGGTCTATCCAAATGTTTTTTAATTATAATCTTAAAAGCCCTGGTTGTTCTGCCAACATAAGAAACAGGATAATCTTTGCTTTGCATGACAATCGGTTTTTCATTTTTATTACTTAGACTTAGATAAAGAGGTGGCGCGCGCAATCATGGTATGGGGTGGAATAACTGTAGGAGGCAGGACCGATATCGTTTTTCCTGATTCGTTTGTATTTGGATATCAGTCTTCGTCTTGTTGTGTACCCATTTGCAGACGCTGTTGGTAAAAACTTCCGCTTAATGCATGATTATGCCCGTCCACATACTGCACGTATTGTGACCAACTGGTTGGAAAGCGAGGGAACTGAAGTTTTGCCATGGACAGCATAATCTCCGGACCTTAATCCTATTGAGCATGTTTCACTCCAAATATGGACCGGTTCAACTTCGAGAGCTTCTGCGAGAGCAGAGTGGGCGGGTATACCTCAAACTGATATTGATCATCTTATTTTTTCTATGAACCAAAGATGTAGAGCAGTAATCATTTCACAAGTAATTACTGTACTAAAAATATGTAGGTAACCAAGTATCTATTATCCAAAGAACGGCCGTGATTCACAACTAGACTAAGGAATTGGGTAGCAAAAAGTAGACTGTATGAAGCCGGTACGATTATTAAGAGTTGGTGTCTTGACGAATATAGATAGATTGCATATTTATTTTTTGAGTAACATATTTCGTTTAATAAGTTTAAATTATTGAGTTATATCTATTACAAAGCACCTGTTGGATTGTCTCCATCGTTTTTCCGATAATATTTAATTTAAGCATCGTTATATAAGTTATTTAGTTATTAATTGTGTTATTTGGGTAATTTAATTATAAGTGTTTTTCCGATAAGTATAAATTAATAACAGTTTGTGAAAATGGGCAAGAAAACGCAGGCACAGCTCTTCATCAAGCTCGAGTAGTTCTAAGACTTCGAGTGGCTCTTCAGGTAGAGACTGTGGGCGTTATAGAAGAAAAGACAAACACAGAAAAGAGGAAAAGAAAAATATAAGCTCTAACTCCAGGAGTTTTACACTGAGGAAAAAGATACTAATTCACGAATGTCTCGCAATCCAAGAAAACCTGACCCAAGAGAACAGGCTACAGATGTAAACATTGCGCAAAGCAGTATTTCAAAAAGGCAGACTACGAATGAAATAAGTGACTCCCAGCAGAGAATAAAGCATTTAGAAGAACTTGTAAATCAGTTACTTGAAAATGACGGTGAAGGGAACGTTGTCAAAATGTCAATTTCTTCAGACCAAAATCGACTACCTTGATCACGAGATTAGTGCTGACGGTACAAGGTCCGGCACTGCAAAAATTATTTGGGAAAAAGCTCAAGATGCGTTTGGCAGAATTAAGAAAAATTTAATGGAAAGGCCTGTTCTCGCTATATACGACCCGAAATTGGAAACTGAAGTCCATACAGATGATTCCAAATTTGGTTTAGGTGGCATTCTACTCCAGAGACAAAAAGACGAAAATCTTAAGCCTATGTTGTACTTCAGTCGACAAACAACAAAAGAAGAACAGAAATACCACTCGTTTGAATTGGAAGCCTTAGCCGTAGTTAATTTGTTACAACGTTTTCGAGTTTATTTATTGGGCTTAAAATTCAAAGTTATAACAGATTGCAGTGCATTAAGTACAGCGTTGACAAAACGGGATTTAATTCCTCGAATAGGTAGGTGGTGGTTGATCACCCAGGAGTTTAATTTTTCTGTGGAATATCGTCTCGGTCCTAAAATGGTTCACGTGGACGCGTTAAGCCGAAATCCTGTCGAAGAGCTATTCCGAGAAAGACAGCCGAATAGCTTACAAGTCGATATTACTCGTGAAGACTGGATCTTAGCTGCACATGTGAATGATGAAAAATGTAAATACTGCCTTGAAGTTCTCGCTAGAAAACCCCAGGATGTTGAAGAAAAACAACTACACGCGGACCATGCTATTAAAGATAATAGACTTTATAGAAAAACCCCAGAAGGATTAAAGTGGTATGTTCCTAAGCAAGCTAGACGAGTAGTAATGATGTATCATCACGACAGTATGGGACATTTTGCAACCGAGAAAACTGATAAATATTTCAGGCCAATACTGGTTTCCTAGGTTATATCAAAGCATGTCTTGCATATGCTTATGACAAGATTCCCTCAGGAAGAAAAGAAGGATTTCTACATCCAATAGACAAAGTATCAGTTCCAATAGATAACCTCCACATAGATCACTTGGGACCTTTTTGTAAAGAGTACAAAAGAGAATGCTTACCTTATTGTAGCTGTGTATGCTTTTACGAAGTTTTTGTTTGCAAAGGTACAGAAAACGACACAGACCAAACTAGTGATGAATTTTTTAAAGGGAATTTTCGAGACGTTTGGAGTTGCTAAGCGAATTGAGTGTGATAGAGATGCTAGTTTTACGAGCAATTCCTTTATCAAGTTCACAAAACAGCTTGGCATAAATTTAGTGTTCAATGCAACAGCAACACCTCGTGCCAACGGGCAGGTGGAGCGTCATACCACCCACAACGATGAAAGAAAATGGGATCAGTCGATCGGTTCCATTGTATTCGCCATTAACTCATTGCAGAATAGCACTACTGGGAAAAGTCCCCATGAGCTATTATTTGGATACAAGCCTAAAGGAATGCCTAACTCCTTCTTGCAGATATGTGTAGCTGATGATGGATTTATGGAAAGTATTGAGAAAAGAGAGCCACTAAATATGACACGGGGTGTGCGCAGCCTCCGTGCTTTTTTAGTTCCCAAACTTATGTTTTTGTATCATGTTAATGTAATATGTTTTCTTTTGTAGGTCTATAATTGAGAGTTTTCCGAGAACGGAAAAATTGGTTGCATGGCCGACTGTAAAAAATAATTTAATTAAGAATTGGTGTGTTGACAAATGTAGATAGATTGCAAATTTATTTTTTAAGTAACAATTATTGAGTTATATATATCACATTATATTGAATTATTTTTTGTTTTAATTAGATTTCATGTTTTTTACAGGTAATATTTTGGTATTTGTAAGAATAAACATAATTAATATTAAACAAGTATTGTTTTTTTCCTAAATTAACTCAAAAAAACCAGACGTTGATTTTTAAAAATATCCGTAGACTTTTCTGATATGTTTATTTTACTACCATACCTACCTATATTGGAAAAAATTAAAAAAAAAAGAAATTAAAAAATCTGAAAAGGTTAATAATTTTATTAATTGTTTTTTTTTATGATAATAAACTGGTATATTTTGTTAAAAAATAATTTTTAGTAATTGGTTTAATTTAATTATATTCCGGCTTAGGTTTTTGTTCGGCGCGACTATGGAAGGCAGCGGACTAGCCCTTACTTCCCACTCCTCCCTGAAACGAGGAAGGGAAAATCGACATTTTCCTTTGTTGACGCGTGTGTACTATGATGATCTGTGCTCAACCCTCGATAATAATCATGTAGAAAATCAAACTATAATTTTCTGATACGATGTTAAATAGTATTAGGAATAAAAACAGGTAAATCCTTTTCATACTTTAACATTTTTTTAAATACATTTTAAACCATATTTGGCGATGATTTCAATGACAGATAAAAATCGAAATTAATTCTTTTATTAGGTTATAGTTTTTATAAATATCAGTTGCGTATAGATGATTATAAAATCAGTTCAATGGCCAACTAAAATTAAAATTGATTGCATTAATTTGGGTCATGTCATTGGGAATATCGTTTTTGGTTTAAAAATTTTTAAAAATACTACCTTTAATAGTCTTTTATATTGTTGTCAGTTTTAGATAGAATAATGGTCGAGACTGGCAAAACTCCGATTAAAATTTCTTTCGAGAAGATAATTTGAGGTAAATTAATACATTTAAGCCAAAAAAGTATGTCAAAACCGACGGGGAACCAAAAACCCAGAGGACCCGCACCAATTGCTTCATTTGAAGATCTCTCAGACGAGGTGAGAATTCGTGTACGTATCTTTGTTCAAAAATAATAATCTGCTTATATTTTTTTAAGTAATTACCCTAGAAAACATTTGCAATTAATGTTAAGTGAAAAATATTTGGGTGCTCGTGTTTGATAAACTTAACATACATTACGGTCCTTACGTATGGAATAAATTTAAATATCTACTAGATTCAAATCAATTGTTTATTTGGCTTTTGACTAATATTTTAGTATCTTTAAAGATTTTTGCTGATGTTTAGCAAAACAGATACGAAAATACCTGATTATTTCTAAAGTATATTTTAATAAATCAGGTTATTGAACATTTAATTTTTTGTGAAAATTAGTTTCCTCAGTTATGTTTGCACCAATTTAACAAATCTTTATATTGCTGAATATGGGATTAAAATCCGTTTCCAGCAGGGTGCCAGACGACCCCCTTTGTTATTTAAAATTTTAGAAGGGTGCTTATAATTCAGAGGGGATGCTTGATGGGGATAATATTTTCATAATGTAAATTGTCATTTTAAAAATAAAAATCGACTTGTTTCAGGTTTCACATAGTACATAACGCTAAAAATGAATTTTTATATTTTGCACTTATAATAGTATATTATTCAATAAGCATATAATGGTAGCTATTATATTATTATTATAAATCATTATAAATCATCTGAGTGAATAATAGCCAATATTTGATTTTGATGTAAATATTGCTTTTATACTTTTTTACACAATATTGTTTGATTTTTAAGTTTTTATGTAACTAACACATATTTTAGGACAAAATTATATTTATTATTATAGTGCTAAATTTTTTTAATCTTATAAAAATGTATTAAAATAAATTCTAACCTTAACATCAAAAATATCATATAATCCGCCATCATCAACTGTGGATTTTATTTTGTTAAATACTTCTTATTTAGCACTATTTAGCAAAATTACAAATCAAAAAGACTGCAAAGACAAATAAAATTGCGGAATATAGCATGTAAATAAAAGTTCATATAAAATACTCGTATTGAATAATATTCGTGTGTATCTGTGTATAAAGTATACCATATACCAAAGTACATTCTGTATAGGCAACACTTATTACGCGTGTGTGTATTGGAGTGTATGCTACCGTGTTATGAACAAAGAATATTCTCATACCAAGTTTAGACATACGTGCTGTTTTAACGTCATACAGTGTATAATGGTTCATTATTCACTAGTGAATAATGGGTAACATTATACTTGAGCAAGCACATGTATAATTAAGGTTTTATAGCACGGTCGTGGACAAAATTCTTTATTATAACGCATTTGTGTATCGTAATGTAACTTTTCGCACGCAAATTTTTGTTTTAAAAGGTTGGCAACATGAGTAAAGTATCTAATGACAATGACATTTGTGGCTAATAGCAATTTATTAATTTTATATTGTCCTTTAAGAAAGTATTTGTGAATATGAATATTATCTTTTACTTATATAATAGATTATTATTGGTGTAGGTATTATTAATTTTAAAATATTTTAATACATTTTTTGATAATTTAAAATTCAATACTGTCAAATGTTATAAATTACACAGTGCTACCAACATACCTACTTTTTAAAATCAAAATTTTCGTAATTTACATACAAAAAATAAATTAATTTAAAAAATGATAAAATGGCAAAATATGAAAAATATTATAAACAACTTATTTCACATGACTGTTGTGACTCATCGCTTCGTGATTCGTTTTATAAACTTGAACTCGTGTCATAACAGAAAGCCATATGAAATGCATTTTTTAATATACTATTATTCCATGCATATGGACCGCATTTTAGTTGTTTCATGACCATTAGTTAGAGGATTTAGTTATTTTATTTAGCTTTTTACCGTTTTCTTAATTTTTAATAACTTTAGATGTAAGAGTATCAGTCTCTTCTCATTTCATTTGGGCCACATTTTATCAATTACTCCCATTGTGACAGAATGAAAGTACCATGTGGATTTTTTTTATATATATAGGTTTATTTTATATATTTATAAAATTTATATCAATAAAAATAAAAAATATATAGGTATACAAAATGGGTCTTATATGACCCCTATGTAGCTAACTTGACTTTGGGATATCTACATCACAGCACAAATGACGAACTATTTAAATCAGCAAAAAGTTGAATTTTCAAATCGACATAAAAACCGTGTGATAATAAATACAATAAAATTAATTGATTTCCAGGTATGATTTTGTTCACCACTAACTATTATCATTGAGAAAATATCATACCTTTGTTAAGTTTAACACCCCATTGATTTATTTATGTATTTTCATCGCTATTTTTACAACACAATACTTATTATCAAATCCAAACAAAAATTATTAGATACCTATTATATTGGTTGCTTTAGGCGATTTCGTCCCGCTTTGTAACCCTACTTTGGTCTGTCAAAAACATACCAATCGATTTCGTTTCGAAAAACGATGACGTCAGATAACTTTGGTACCCTTTTTGGTTTGTCAAATCACATACAGTAGAAAAAATTGACCTTTACCCTGACACGTCATACCCATAAACCTTGCGAAATGAATTAATGAGTCAAAAATGGCTACTGTTACTTAGTCATGAGCGTAAATATTTTTATTGCCGCTGGTTGAAGTCAATAAGTATTGTTTTGAAATATAAAATTTACATACATAAGTCATACAATATTCACTAAAAATTATTTGGTCTACTACTAATAAACAAAAAAAAACTATCAACAATAAACTCCGCCATTTATTTAAATTGAAAACTGCACATAAATTGGGACAACAAAAGCAATTGGCTAGCATAATGAAAAAATATCAAATCATTGATATCTAATGAAAGTTTGTATTTAATGTAAGTATTCTATTCCTACAATTATTACATTTCGAAATTCACAATACAAATATATTGAGTAAGTATATTAAAAATTATTATGACTCTGAAGAGCAACTGTTATCTACATCAATAGTTAATGATTCCACTTCAACATCACAAATAACTTTTTCTCTCTCTTACCACTATCTAATAAGTGCTTCAGTATGGTTCACACATTTTGCCCACATTTTGGGTGTACATTGCTCTAAAGCTTCATTCTACATACCTTCTACTTTGTTGTTACTGCATCCATCTCTAACAATATGTTTATTGTAGTAGAGTGGTATGGTGGTAACCTTAATACTTCATGACCATATTCTCTTATTATTTCATCTATAACATGAACTTTGCTTTCTGTGCATCTTTGCTACTTGTAATAATTCTGGTTTTGTCATTTTTGGATCAAAATTTACCCCACTTTGTGAATATAATATAATTGTATAAAAAGTTAGATTTTATTTCTTGAACGCTTGAAATATCAAAAGGCCCTCCATTCAGTATTTCAATTTCAAAAAACTCAAACAAGTTTAAAACTAGGTAGTTCTTTTTCTTGTGATGTTAGCATTTTTCCTGGCATATTGTAAAACAAAGTAAAATATTGTTTAATTTATAATTTATTTAATTTACCCACAGTATACCCAAAATCCATTTATTAAAATTTCAAAGCAATTTTTTTGAAAATAATAAGGCATAGTACACCTAAAATCACACTTCCATAAGTAATAAACTGCATAGATAATGCAACTCATACAATATGTTTTATAAAAGTATTAATTTGACATTTTGTAACATGATATGTTAACTAAAAACGTAGTATTTTTAAATTAATTATATGGCTAACACTAACACCATCTATTGTATAGAGTTCTTAACATGTTAATTATTATAAACGATTCCTGTCAGTAATTCCAACTTTATACACGATCTTTAATGTGGCTTAGTCCAATACCTTAAACCACGATTCATTCTTTTATTGTCATTGGTGTTATACACAGCATTGGAATATACAATACAAAAGACGTTACAAATTCCAAGTTAAAAGACGTTACAAATTCCAAGTTAAAAGACGTTACAAATTCCAAGTTAAAGGACGTTACAAATTCCAAGTTAAAAGACGTGACAAATTTCAATTTAAAAGACACTACAAATTCCAAAGACACTACAAATTTCAAAGACATTACACTGATTGGTTCTACATTGGTGGACGGTTCATCAGACCAACCCTTCACTGGATCAACCAACGGATCCTATGTAAAAAAAAGATAAGTCGACCAACGTAAATGCATTTATAATATTATACAGCTGTCTCGTTTTTCTTTATTTCTTAAACGTAATATAAAAATCATTTTAGTATCGTCAACTGTATTAGAATAAGTTTTTGTAAAGAACTGTTTGCGGATTATTTTTTTTGTAACGTATTCTCAATTTCATTCATTTAAGCACCAAGGAAATCTATTTATCTTTTGGTACATTTTCATTTTTTTATCTTCATAGACAGTTTTTTCTGACATCTTTCTGTCATCTTATGATACTTATTTAAATAACAGCTTAAAACAACTTTCTTCAGTAGTATCATAAAAAATAAAAAGATTTCAGTGGCGCCCTTATAATTTCTTAAAGAAACAAATATTGTACTATAGTCAGAGCTAATGAACTTACTCACCCCTAGCCGAGGTATTTAACTATAATAATTTTTGCTGTGATAAACATTTATAAATTTTGTTAATTATTGAAATATCTTTTACAATTAATTAAAGACGAAATTAAGATTAATGTTTGTTTTATTGTAAATTACTTTTTTTTTCTTTTGGTATATAGTTATTTTTTAAAAGTTAACTAAATAATTTTATAAAATCACTCAACATTTAAATCATATCACAAATTGACGCACAACGTAATAATAATGGTTACAAATTGTCGCCCAACAACCAACTAATATTACAATTTGCATTACCAGAATATATTTCTTCGTCAAATTGAACAAACCAAAATGATTAATTCACAAAAATTAATAGTTTTTTATTAAAAAAAATTGATTGTAGTGACCTACAATCAACGTGCATTTTAAAAATATATCACACGTGTATGATATTGCTTCTTCTTTTCTTATTTTTCCGCACGCGTATTATATTACTAATTTTCGAAATGTCAAAACTTAGTGTTAGGAAAAATATTTTTTCATTTTGTCTTTGCATCAGTTAACCTTACATTCTATTCTGTCAAATGGATTGGGATTTAGTTCTAATCAAATAAACTCTGTATTTGTCAATAACCGTAAAAAAAAATCATGGCATACTCTCCTAAATATAATAATATTAATCACAGTCATTTTAGTTATTTAACCTGTCACTCCAGCGCTTCTGCTAGAAGTAGCGGGCTTTTTGAAATATATTTTAATTATCATTCTAATCACTTAAGTTGATAGAAACAAAGAAAGTTGAAGTACTGCGGGTAGCAATGGAAGGATATGATTCCAACCCTATAATAGCAAGAAATACAATTTTTAGTTATGTTTGTCAAAATAAAACTTTTATTAAAGCAGCATCAGAATTTTATTTATTGTGGTACAACATAATAAGGCTACTTAAAATTTATAATCTAGAACAAAGTTTTTATGGTTTTTTAATTTTTGACATCACACTGAAAAAAATCACTGGCGATAAGTTTAGTTATAGTTTTGCAAATCTTGGTTTTCATATTCTTTACTGGACTGTTTCTAATTAAAAAGCAAACTTAAGATATTAAAATAAATGACTTTTTTGTGTCAGATTTTTCACTAAAAGCATTTCTTTATAACCACCTGTGAAATGTGTGATTTATACACTATAGTAACATATGTACGTAATAGTTTTTGAAATCGTTTACATTACATTACCTTGTAGTCTAACAATCTCTTGGTTCCCTCAGGTAATTCTAATTCAGCTAATTATTTTTTTGGTGTTGGTAAATATAAGTTGGGAACTACATTTGCTTTTAAGTTTGTTCTATTGTGACATTAAACAAACATCATTTCTTCAGAAAAGTGGATAGCACATATTTGTAATTTTTTTCTCCTAACCTAATAGTGGAAGTTTCGTTCAACCGTTTAGTTGTTTACTGTTCTTGGTAAGATGGACTTCCACAAAGTAAAGGTTACTACAATCAATTTCAATAAATTTTTCTCCTTTAACCAAGTCACCATTCCGTCGTAATTTTTGTTATGTACTCACTAAAATATTCAAAAATATTCTTAATTTCCATTTTAAATTCAAAAATAAATAAACACCGGTAATTAATATTCTATCCAACAATTGTGAAAAAAATATGGCAAAGTTGGATTGTTAACGTTAGCACAGAGTATATAATACAAACCAGAGTATCGACTCGCTGTCGGCACCTTTGATGTTTATAAGACAAGAGCGGCCATTTTTTGGGAGTATAAACCACAAAACAGAAAATTGGTTAGTCTGTTTTGTGGTAACCAATATTCTGTTTTGTGGTATAAGCTCAGGGTAGTACTAAAAAAATTGTTATTATAAATAAGACCCGTACTTGAAATTTTTCTTTATTGTTGAGATAATTGTTATTTTAGAAACATAGAATTTGTTTTCAACAAGATTAATAGTATTAACTAAACGTTGATTTATTTGTTTTTAAAAAAAGTAATTTCTACGCAAAATAAATGACCGAATATGTATGTCTTGCACGCAATTTTCCTAGGTAGTAAGGAAGGATATCAATAATTAAAAAAACACACATCAATCTGTATCTTTATCAGATACAAAACACTGAGAAGGAGTACATGCATTAGTAGTATTTATTTTAATGTCATTTAATGTAAGTAACATTTGTTCCGCATCTCCTTCGCAGTTTTCTGTACCTGAATTAAATAGTTTAATGCACTATTCCACACAATAGAAACGCTACCACTGAGTTATTCACATACAACCAACTGCCTACCTTAAACAAAACTAACGGCGACGGCTATGGATACTCCCAAAGTGTATTGGCGATACCTGAAAATGGATGCTTACCCCCTCCATATAGAGTCGATACTCTGGTTTGTATTCTTAGAACAAAAAGAAACAGGAAGGAGTCTGTCATATATTAACTTTAAGGAAAATTTGCGACGGAAGTCGGCCATCTTGAAGCTCCTAGTATGACTCATTGTTTATATTTACAGTATACTGTCAAAGCAATATTTGCATATAAATGTCAAAAATAAGCGCATAGGCGTATCATTCGGTTCTTATAAATACTAAATTATTTAGAAAACTAATTGTATTCACAAAATTGATTGGTTGAAATTTATTAAAAATAAAAACCCTTCTATAATTTTTATTTTTTTTCCGTACGTCAATGGAAACGGAAATTAAAATTGACAGTTGGCCGCCATATGCAAGCTCCTTTCTGGACTCAAGGTCATTTTGCATATACTCCTTCCTGTTTCTTTTTGTTCTAAGTTTGTATTATATACTCTGTGACGTTAGACAACTTATATTAAATGTCAACGTCGAAACAGTATATTGTCATAAAAATCGTAGTAAATTTTTAGTTCCATGGGAAGAAATAATTCTAAAAGTGAGGTTAATCAATGGTTTACTAAAATTTATTGCAATATAAATTAAATTAGCTTATAAAACTCAATTTTCCGAATATAATTTGAGTTAAAATATTATAAAAAGTAAGTTACTTTAATTTTTAAGTTATTAAATTTCGAAATTCGTGTGTACCTATTCAAATATGACATTTCTGTGTCCTGTTTATTGCAATATGCGCATTTTTTTGTTGCTTCATGATTTATTAAAAATTTTGAGAATTCTGAAAGCTTTGTTTTTAAATGGATGTTCAGGCTGTTGATATGGCCGACATTGTCGATGAAGTCAATGATTTTAGATTCAACAGCAAGTCTATGTGAGAGCAGATTACTTCCATTTTTTTTCTGATGAACTGTTTAGAGTACGGTTTCGTTTATCAAAAGAAACTGCGTAATATGTTCTGCAACAAATAGAACACGCGCAAAATTTAAATTAACCAATGAAAATGCAGCTTATTGAGATGCTCACAACGTTGCCAAGTGTAAAGTCAACTTGTGTAAGGTGCAGCTTATATTTCGTGATGCAATACCATCTCAACTTAAGATGCATCTAACTTCAAGCTCAGTTTGAACAAGCTGGGACTTAAGATGCGGTGGAGAAACTAGGCATTAATCTTGTAAGTTATCCATATCTCAAAAGTGAAAGGAAACTCAAAGTCTATCCCACAAACTGTTTATTAATACTTATGTTGCAACTAGTCTCGGTCCTATAAGACCTTCATGAAGCTGGAAAAACAGTTTATGGGATAGACTTTGAGTTTCCTTTGAAACTTTAAAAATTCAAAAATAATTTCAATTGAAAATTCTTCAAAAAAATCTTTTAAAAGTTTGTTGCCGGAGAAATCGAAGGAAATATTTATCAAATAAATGGTAGTTGTATTTATTGCAGTTCAATAAATATTAAATCACCGACATTTTTATTTTTTTGTCCTAGGCGCTATAGTACCTACCTGCCAAGTTTCATTTCTGTAATCAAGATAGAATGTTACACTTTTCTACAGGGGAGAATGAAAATTTAATATTTAAACTAGAATTTATTGTTTCAAATCCCAAGAATTTTACTAAATTTCTATGAAAATTGATAAATTTTTTTTACAGCTGGAAAGTCCGGAGGATAATAACTTATCCGGTTCAGTGGTCCGTTTACCAGGAATAAGAGAGGACTTGTCGCCTGTCTCGCCCGGCAACCATCCCAATCAGAGTAAAAAGATTAGTTTGATAGGAAGTGCAGTTAGCGCAACTCCAAAAAATGTCAATGTTAAACCTCAAACACCCAGAATTGATATTTCTAGAGCAAGCAGTTCGTCTCATCATGACAGTAAAGACAGTAGCCCGGATAGGGACCCGTACGACCCTAACGGTGCCAAACTAGGCTTAGGTAAAGAAAAATATGCTTGGAGCTGTAATTGTGTTTATAGTTTTTACCTATTTGTAGGTTTTATAGAGGATGGAGCCTTGGATTTGCGATCTTCGACCGAAGAACTAGATTTTCAGGAAATTTCCAACAGTGGAAAGAAGAGACCTCAATCGCCTTCCAATTTGGAAGACCCGATGACAGCTAGGAAAGATTCGCAATGTTCCGACATAGTTTTGTTGTCCATATCGGGTAGAACATCGAGATTATCGAGCATCGGAAGTCAGGGTTCCAATCAAAGCCGGGTTTCTAATATTAGTCACATTTCTATCTTATCTGAACAGTCTAATTTGTCTAGGTGTTCCTCGCCTCATAAAATGCAATTGGAAACTTCGTTCTGTGGTACTAAAGTTGTGGATAAGCCAGTTAAGGAGAATAAAAACGTCGAGGGGAAAATCGAAACCGATGTAATGGAGAAGATTTTGCTTTCCAGGAAACACGATCCCACTGAAGCCATATTTGCTGAAGGTAAGTCATAGAACAACATTAATAACCTTTTTTGTAATTTTTTATTTAACCCATCCAATGATTGAGGATTTGGTTCAACAATTTGGTCACAAATTAAGTCATTCCATTCACAGTTTCTGTAACAGGCCAAATTTATCAGAATATCGAAAGATTTCGATATATTTGGAGACATATTTTTCTTTTTTTCTCTTGAATACATCAAAAACGAGTTAAGTATATTTCCAGTATATCTCGTGAGAATGTTTCAAATTCTTACTATTTTTTACAATTCATTTGCCCTTCTTAAAGTCAAAAATTAACGTCTTCTTTGGAATCTTGTTTATCTCTTTTACAGCAAATCTTTTAGATGAACCAAAGGTCTATTTTAATGCAATAAGTAGGTATCCGATATAAAATATTCCTGGTATGTTCCATTCAAATATTTTAGATTGTTTTTTTATTGGGCAAAAATGAGATTGTTCCCTACGGAGTCAGCTTATTTATCGCTCTTACAACAAATACGTTGGCAATTTCATGAACTGGAGGTACAATACAGTCTTTTTGGGAAATGCCATAAAAATATTTCAGTTTCTCAGTAACTTTGCGTGCAGGAAAATATTCTAGTTGCTCTATCGCGAGTTTCTAGGACCGATATATGAGCCTAAGAGCCCTAGTAGGGCTAATTTAATAAACACATGACCTTGTTTTATATAGAATAAATGATTTAGAGGTGATATAAAAGCAATATTCTAAATTTGGTGGAAAATGGGATACAAATAGTGGACATTTTTTATATCACTGTATGCATTATGCAATCAGATATACATCACCTATAAGCCAATTCAATGGCAGTACAATAAATACTTTACCAACCTTATGACAATCTTCGGTACCTATATGGGTTGTTTTAGAAGATATCAAAAAATGTTATTAACAAAAATAGTAGATGTGTTTAGAGTCCATATTTTTAAATTACCTTAAACTATACAGAGTGTTGTGTAACTCCGTTACAAACCAAACATTGATTTTTTAAATGGGAACCCCTGTATATTATACAGAATTCGGCTTCTCACATTTTTTAAAGATTTTGATGTAAGGTTTTGATACATTATATAGAGTCTTTCAGAAGTTATGATCACGTTTGTGTGAAAATCGTAGGTAAATCAACGCTCTGTATCTTATTGTACGTTAAAGAAAAAAAAAGTATTTTGCCTAACAGAGTTTCGTAATATGATAAAATATCACCGTATTCTATTAAATATTTATTATTTTCCCTTTTGTATACAGGGTGGACAGTAACTCAAACCTTTCATTTTCTCTCTTCTTTCAAATGGAACACCCTGTATTTTATATCATAAATAGAATATTCGATTAAGTAACTTTAATTTTTGTTAAGTATTCCCTATACCCAAAGTTTATGAAAACAGTTTTTTGTAATATTTATTGTAAACCATTATTAACCCATTATGTGAAAGAAATAAACGTTGAATGTAACAAACAATCCTTAAAAATAATAAATTGTAATAAACAGCTTATTCTAATTAAAACAAGCCTCCAAAAGTATAATTCTAACCATAATATGAAACTAAATTATCAAAGTGCTCACCGTTAACATTATCTCAATACCGAATTCCATAACAGATGGATTGGAAGAGGGGGCCCAAATGATTGGCCAGCCTGGTCTCCCGATTTAACTAATTTGGATTTCTATTAGACACAACATGAAAGAGAGAATTACAGCGTCATTTCAATCTGTTAACGTTGAAATGCTGAAAAATGTTAGTCAATTATTTGAACTTAGACTGCAGCAATGCATTGATGTTAACGGTGAACACTTTGAACATTAAGTTTAATATTATGGTTCGAATTGTACTTTTGGAGACTTTTTTTATTTAGAATACATTTTTTATTAAAACTTATTATTTTTAAGATTTGTTTGTTACATTAAACGTATATTCCTTCCACATAATAGGTTAATAATTATGGTTTACAATAACGGAGTTGTACAACACTCTGTATAGTTGAAGGTAATTTCAAAATATGGACCCTAAAGACATCTACTATTTTTGTTAATAACATTTTTTGATATCTTCTAAAACAACCCATATACCGAAGTTTGTCATAAGGTTGGTACACCCTGTATAATGGCTTGGAGTGGTAAACACTCAGCGATGTTTCTTCTTAGGTCTAATGGCCATCGTCGTCTAAGTTGTAGAAGTGGCAGTAGTAATGGGCTGTGGTGGTCTTCTTGTTATGGTGTTCTGTGATGTTTTCTCGGAAGACTTCACTTACTACATAAGGGATTTTGTGATCATTATGTAATGTTTGGTTTGATATGTACCAGGGTGCATTAACTACTGCTCGATGTATCTTGGATTTTGCTCTTTGTATGATGGCTGTATTGGACTTGCTATCGCAGCCCCACAGTTCAATACTGTATGTCCAAATCGGCTTTATAGAGTAGCAATTTCTTTTCTACTGACAAATGAGATTTTCTTCCAATAAGCCAGTAGAGTTCTTTGGTTTTCTTTATTATGTGCTGTTTTCAGGTAAGTTTACTATCAAAGTGAAGCCCTAGGTATTTGACATGAGTTCTTTACGGTATCCCAATTTAATTGATAGTTACAGGTGGACAATTTTCTGTTCGTAGAGTGGATGTTATTTGGGAAGATTTTTATTTATTAATCTTAACATTCCGTTTTTTCAGCCACGTTTCAATTTTACTTTTGAAGCCCAAGGTAAACTACGTTTGGCAAAGATAGCTGTGTCATCTGCGAATGTTCCAATAGTTGTTTCATTGGTTGTAAGTACATCCTATGTATGTATGTATGTATGTATGTGTCAGGGGTGATAATCACACTGCGACCCATAGGATCTATTGTGTCCCCCTTACTTGCCATGTTCTGATATTCCCTCAGACCTATAGCAGCTCTTCGAGTCCTATTTTCCTGAGGAAGTTTAGGACATCGTCGGGCTTCAAATCAGGTAGATCCCCTTCCTCTATTTCATGTGCTCCTAGGTATCTAGCCCTAGAATTTTGCAAGGCAGGACATTCTGAGAGTATATGTATTGAGGTTTCATCCTCTTCCTCACAGAATCTGCACTTTGCTTCATCTGCTAACCCTAGTTTCTTCATGTGGCTTCTTAACCGGCAATGCCCGGTTAATATTCCCGTTAGAATACGGAGCCTTTTTTTACTGAGGTTGAGGCAGCTAAGAGATCTCTTCTGGTCATAGTTCCCCAGTAGTATCTTAGATTGCCTCAATCCTTCCAGCTGATTCCAGTACTCGGATTTTTCTTTCTCCATTTCCTCCCTTAGTTTTCCTAAGATTACTCTACTGCTGATCCCACAAGATGGTTCTGGTCCCAAATGTGGGGTTTCAGCTCCTTTTTTGCCAGTTTATCTGCTGTTTCATTCCCCTCTATTCCTATGTGTCCCGGGACCCATAGGAGGGTGACAGTGTTCTTCTGGCCCAGTTCATTTAGTTTGCCCAGGCATTCCCAAACCATCTTCGAACTGATTATATTTGAACTCAGCGCTTTGATGGCTGCTTGACTATCCGACATGATCACAATCTCTTGTCTGCGGTAGTTTCTTCCAATATTGAATTCCACACATCTTTCGATGGCGCGGACTTCTGCTTGAAAGATGCTCGGGTATGTGCCCAAGCTTTCTGAGTATTTGGCTCTCGGTCCAAAAACTCCTATCCCAGTTCCCTCGTCTAGCTTGGAACCGTCCGTATACCACTTTATGGTATTCTGATTTAAATTCTGTATGGTGTCTTCGTCCCATTCAGATTTATTACTCAACCTTGTGATGAATTTTCTCACAAAGTTGAATTTCTTTGGCATATCATCTTGGGGCATTTCCCAAGTTTGATCAAAATGAAGTGATCGGGGTTTTCCCTGATAATTCCTTCTTTGATCATTCTATATATCGTTTTCTTCCTTACACTTTCTAACAGAATGTGCAGTGGGGTTAAGTTTAAAATCACCTCCATTGCAGCAGTGGGGCAAGTTCCCATTGCTCCAGTGATACATGAACAGGCTAGTCTCTGAATCTTCGAGAGATTTTTCCTCGTCGTACTCAGATTAGCCCTTGCTCCCCAAGCCACTGCCCCATATGTGATTACTGGTCTCACAATTGCTGTGTACATCCATTGCAGGATACGTGGGTTACATCCCCAGTTCTTCCCTGCAATGTTCCTACACACCATGAGGGCCTTGGTTGCTTTGTGTATTACTTCGTCTTCGTGTTTGTTCCAGAGTAACCTACTATCTAGGATTAGCCCTAGATATTTGACCTCTGTTTTCCACTCGACGATGTTCTCCCCTATTCTTATGATCTTTAGATTAGGTTTCTTTTTCCTTGTAAAGGCTACTAGTGTGGTTTTGGTGGGGTTAATGCTGAGTCCCACCGAGTCACACCATTGTTTCGCAATGTTCAGTCCTCTTTGAACAATGTCACAGAGGACATTTTCATACTTCCCTTTTGCCAGGATAACCATGTCGTCGGAATACCCTTGACATGGTATGCCTTCCCTGGTCAATTGATTAAGTAGACTGTCCACAGTGAGACTCCACATAAGCGGGGATGCAACTCTCCCCTGTGGACAGCCTCTGGTCACATTAATGGAGATAGTGTCTTGTCCTGCCTCCATTTCTGCGATTCTTGTAGATAGCAGTTGCGACATCCAGATGGAAGTCGTTCTATCTACTCCTTTCTCAATCAGTGCTCTTTTGACTGCCTCATGTGGCGTATTGTCAAAGGCCCCTTCTATGTCTAGAAAGGCACATACCACGGTCTCTTTTTTATTCAGAGCGTCTTGGATTTCGTCAGTCAGTTGTATTAAAGCGGTTTCCGTGGACTTTCCCGCTTGGTACGCATGCTGACGGGGTGCAGTGGCACCTGTTCCAAGATTTCTGTTCTAATGTAGTTATCTACAGCTTTTTCCATCGTTTTGAGAACAAACGATGTGAGGCTGATCGGTCTAAGGGATTTGGGGTGCGTAGTGTCCCGTTTCCCTACTTTTTGGGATGAAGGTGATTTTAGCCCTTCTCCACGCTTCTGGTATATATCCCAGTTCAAGGCTGCTCCGACTAATTCGGATCAAGTGTGGAATTATTGCCTCTTGGCCCTGTTGAAGTAGGGCAGGAAATATTCCGTCCGTTCCAGGGGTTTTGAACGGCTGGAAGGTGTTCATAGCCCATCTCAGCCGTTCCTCACTGCATATGTGCTTTGCCATTGCAGTGTCTTCCCTGGTAGGTCTTTTAACTTTCTCATTTATTTTTCCGGAAGGGACTATTCCTCCGGGAAAGTGAGTTTCTAATAGGAGCAAAGCTCTTTCTTTTTCGCTTTCTGTGAAGCTTCCATCTGGCTTTCGTAATGCCATTACAGTGTCTACTTTCCCTTTTGCCAAGACTTTGTGTAGTCTTGCTGCAGAAGGTGTAGCATCTATTTCTTCGCAGAATTTTCTGAAGCTATTTCTTTTAGCTTTTCTAATCTCCTTATTATAGGTTGTAAGTTTCTCGGTGTAGCTCTGCCAGTCTCCGTTACGTTTGGCTCTATTAAAGAGCTGTCGCGTTTCGGATCTTAAGTTTGACAGATGACTGTTCCACCATATCGCATCTTTTGCTTTCCTAGTCCTTTGGAGAGGACAACTGGATTCATAGGCATCGATTATTGCCTCGTTCAGCTCTATGAGATCGTTTTCTAATGCCAGTGGATTCCTGGCATTTCTTTTAGTTTTAAGATTTGCAAGATTTACGTTCAGGTTAGTGTTGTAATTTTCCCAGTTAGTTTTCCTGGGGTTTCTCCTGAGTGCTTGCTCAGGAGGATTACACTCTAATCTGAACGTAATCATTCTATGATCAGAGAGGGATGGTTCGTTCGATACTCTCCAATCTTTCACCCTATCCTTAAGATTCGGTGTACTTAGTGTTATATCTAGTACTTCTTTTCTTGTTCTGGTTACAAACGTAGGGGTATTCCCTATATTGTGTATAACAAGATTCTTATTAAATATAAATTCTAAAATTTTCTCACCTCTTTCGTTGGTGTCTGTGCTTCCCCATATGGTATTGTGACCGTTAGCGTCACATCCTATGAGAAGCGGCAGCTTCTTCTGTTCACAGTACTCGACTAGTCTTTGCAGTTCTGTAGGCGGTGCAGGCCCGTCCCCTGCAAAGTAGCATGATGCTATCATGACTTCTTGACGTCTATTCTCGAATTCGAGGTTTGCTCGAATCGGAACGAGGTCTCTCGTCATGAACTCTGAAACACAAAAGTGATCAATGTTGTTACTTACCAAGATGCATGCTCTGGGTATGTCTACATTACTTACTTTATATATAAGCTTGGCTTCCCTACTTGCGAGTCCTCTCACCTGACCATCACGGACCCATGGTTCCTGGATCAGTACTAATCCCATTTGGTTTCTGATAAACGTCCTTAAAATAACCGCCGACGATCCCTTGGCGTGATGGGCGTTTATCTGAGCGATATTAATTCCCGCCATTTTTTTTTTTTTTTTTTTTTTTTTTTCTTTCCTCCCCCTTACCTCAGTCTTGTGAGGTGAGTGCCCTTTCCTCACCTTCCTCACTCCCGACAAGTGTTCTGTTGCCTTCTTCTTCCACATCTCCAACCTCCATGGCCGCCTCATTTGATGAGTCTTGCCCATAGAGGTCAGAGATGTGGTAGTCCCCGATACTCTCCGCATCACTGGGCACCTCCGCTCCCATCGACGCAGAGGGCACCGGGGTGACTTCTTCGGCTGCAGTGGTCTTTGACCCACTGCTGCTCCCTGGAATTATCTCCTCTCTACTGGCTGTTTCCCTTGTTAAACCGTGGACGGGGATTTTCCCGAACCGGTAAAACAAGGTGTAGCCATTTTTCCTGAGGGTATTGCAGGATAGCTCGTCTATCGCTGCCCTCAGGAGTTGCCCTTCCGCCTCCTCCTTCAGGCTCAGGACCTTCCACCTCTTCGTACTTAAGCCCTCATTTTGGGCTTCTATCAGCTGAAGTAGTTTCTCAGCTGATATTCCTTTACTCCTGGGAAGGAAGGCCGTCACCACATGTGGTTTGGGGATGTCGTCTCCCCACATGTTGTTAGCCTACCCTCCCATTCCTTCAGTCGTGGCACTTTCAACCTGAGCCACTCCGCTGACTGTGGTGTTTCACAGTCCACGATTATGTGGCCCGGTCTGAAGTGGATGCCACCGAACTGGAGCTTGTGCTCCCATCCGGCGAACATCTCTTCCACGATCGCCTCCTCCACCAAAGTTTGCTGTTCCGAGCTGAGGGTGTTCTCAGGGAACCCTTTGGGAAGGATGGCAACCTTCTCCGACTTCAGAGCGGCCGCATAGCTGCTCTTTCCCGTCGTAGAGGTGGTTTTCTTTCCCACCTCTCCCTTCTTCTTTTTCTTTTCCTGCGCTGGGCTGATGACCGTCTCAACCCGCTTACGTTTTTGGCTGGAAGGCTCTTGGGACTTGTGCTCCAAGGCCTTCTTTCTGGCTGTTTCAGGTGACATTCCCTGATTTAGGTACCTTAGGTACCATCTACAGCCTGCGCCGCTGAGCCCACGTCTCAGTGGGTCGTCCCTACCTCCAGGTTCTCCCAAATTGGGAAGTGGAGGCAGTTTCGAAGTTGAGGGCCTCTGGAGGGTTTTCCTCCTCTCAGATCCTCCTTTGTGGTGTGTTCCCACTCTGGAGTCTGAGGTATTGGTCCTCAGCTTCTCAGCCTCTTGGGGAGTCTCCCGAGAGACTGAAGAAGGGGAGTGACTTCCTCCTTCCTTCTTCTCCTCTTTTCCTGGTTTAGCGGTGTTTTCCCGCTGTTTTTTGTACTTCTTTTTCTCATTTCTTAACATGGTTGTTCCCACGAGTAGCAAGGGAATGACGGTCCACTCCGGCAGAGCCCCGCATGCCGGAGTAAGGCTACATACAAGGGGGTTTCGCCCGGTTTTCCCCAGGGGAACGTTCGCAACCGCTTATACCCCAGCGGCCATCCATCCTTCGGCACGTTACCTTACACCTTGGAATTGGGGGGGTTGGTCCGCGGTGCGACCTTAGGAATGACCAATCCGGCAATCTTGCAGTTATCAGCTGCTCATACCGAACCGCGCCACCCGTATAGCCACACACCCCCAGTTTCACCGCTTCCCTGCTAAATTGCAGTGTTTACCTGCTTAAGCAGTTCAGCGACTCCCCTGGGGATCCCCTATCCGCCACCTGGGGACGCGCCCGGTAGGCACCCAGCCCTCCTATGTATAGAGTATGTCTGGTATTGGTCCTAGTGTACTTCCCTGTGTGTGTGTTTTCGATGCCATACTAGAGTTATATTGATGTTTCTTTTGGGGTTGATGTCTGAGGTAGCTGCTTCAGCTGCATCTTGTTATAATTTTTATATTTAGAACATTCTTCCTCTTTTCCCCCAGGTTCTTTCAGTTTCATTGATAATTCTACATTCTCTTGTATTATTTGTCAGTAAGTGTCATAATTTGTTTTATTGTTATGTAAACTAGGTTTTAATTGTTTAGCTCTGACTTGTGCTTATTGCAGAGCCTTTTAGTAACTTTTGTTGTAAATCTTTCTACAATTTTCAGTAGAAGTCAAGCCGCTAAAGACCAATTTAAGTGTATTGTAGACAGCTCCTATAAAAATCTGCTATTTAGGATCATTTTTAAACAAAAGTTAGTTCTATTAATGCTTCTTATCAAAAACTTTCAGATTCTCAGTCATGTTGATGAAAAAAGTATCCGAGTTTGCAGATTTGAAGGTTATGTCTTATGTCTTCCAGTAATTTTTTATCAAATATTCAAATCCTAATAAAATACTTAAGTTTAGTTTCAACCCAAAAAATTAACTTTCCACTCCATTTGTTTTTTTTGTTAAAGGCATATCAGTAGAAAAAGTACAAAGTCCCGATCCGACAGAAGTTCCAGCACCCAGGGAAATCCCAAAAATAACCTTGGTCGAATCTGCATCTCCTCGAACGAACGTCAAGAGTAGATTTCTGTCGGAAAGTGGCGTAGAATATTATTACATACCGTTGAAAGGCCCTCTGCCACCGGATCTTCCAAACACGCAAAAAGTCCCACATTCAAAAAAATCTACAAAGCAGCAGCACCAACCGACTGATATCAACGACGGCAAAACGTCCACGGCGAAAAAGCAAGAACCGAAATATATTAGAATCAAATTAAAGCCCGACAAATGCTATAACGAAAATACTCACGAATCCTCAAATAACTTAAGAAACACCACCGAAGAAATATCCCAAACCGCTTCAATGTGTTCAATAAACAAAAAACTGAAAGAAGACGAAAAAGAAAAATCCGCCGATGTAGAATCAATCAAATCCATCAAATCCGCCGATGTAGAATCGAATAAATCCATTAAATCCGCCGTTTCCACAGAAAGTATGGATAGAAAATCCAAATCTAAATCGGTTCTTTCTTTATTCAAATCCAAAAAGTCTGAAGCTTCATCTAAAGTAACCGTCAACAGTAAACTTAATCATAATGAAAACGGACACGTCAAACAATACTACGAAAACCCGCTGCAGTGCGCAAGCATCAGGATACCTCTACACTCCCCCACTTACTACGAAAACCGACCAATAACGAGGGAGGAACCTCAAGCAATAAAACCCGCTCCAGTGACGATAAGTAGTCGACAAAACAGCACCAGCAGCGAAAACATCACGTTTTCCACGAATTTCGGAAATGAAAATGAAGTTTTCGTAACCAAACTACCAAAAAATCAAGAAAAAGTCCCAATTAAAGACGACATTAACGTCGAAACTAAACTAGATATGGAACTGACTAGAGAAGAAGACAATCCACTAGATAGCGAAATAATCGAAGAAAAAAGCGTGTGTTCGACTATCGACGATCACAATTCCTCCGAATCCGAAAGAGATGTAGAAAATAAGAACAACATTCACCTGAGTTTACTCGAACCGGAAAAGGAAGCGATCGTCTCGCAGGAATCCTTCGAGGACGAGCTGCCGTACGTACCTACGACGCTGCCGCTGGAAAGATCCGCCGCATTGCCAATACTTCCTATCAGACAACGCTCCATACTGGAAGTTAAAACGTGTCCCATCGAACGCCCGAGATCTTCCACTCCGCTAAATCCAAGCTGCCTGAACGAATACTGCGAGGAATTCTCTAATAATATAACGGGAAATACAGAAAAAATCAAGATCCTTCTTCCGCGAAGCGATAGAGACGTGCCGCCTCCGTTGCCGCCCAAGGGCGTGCATTGGATCAGCTTCGACGATATTCCCGAGAAGAGGAAGGTTCCTAAACGGATACAGACACTGCCATCGCACGGGTACGTCGAAGAGAACCCTCAAGAGTGCGTGGTTTATAATTACGTCAATCCCGACGAATGTCGATGCGAGTGTCACGAAATCAGTGCCAAAAATAAGGTTAAGGATACGAAAGAATCGCGAGAGGTGGAAGAAAAGTATAGAGCTGACGATGAACTACCTTTGCTGGGCGAGGAGTATCCCGATGTTGCTGCCTGTTCGGGTAAAGTAACCGTAGCTGAGATGGACGATCCTGCGAAATTTTTAAGGTCAGTATTGTTTTTAACTTTATAAATTGAGAAAAGTGACTAAAAATTTAATATTTTCACCTCTTTCTACTACTATTAAGATCCAAGCGCATATATCCATTCACACACAAATGCGTGAGAATGCCCTTCCCGCTAACCATAAATACTCCCGAATCTTCTCATAGAAACGAGAACATTCCACCACCCCCTGTCATTCCGACAGGACCTCATCGTTATTTCGGGACTCGCGCATTTCTCTCTTTCCCCACTTTAATTCTATGGGGGGCTCCAGGAGTGTCTTTCGCTGTTATGCATTTGTCGGCGAGTGTATGTTATATTTCCTTGAAAAACATAAAAAGACATCTAGCAGACCAAAAATTTAAAGTTGTTAATAAACAAATAAATTCTAAAAGTTTTCCACTATTTAACTGTTTACTTTGATATAAGACATAACAACACAAATATATTAAGTTAACAACAGTAAACAACTAAACGGTTAAATGAAACTATTTATTCAAAAATACGTTTAAAATTCCATGTCAGCGGTTTCGCTAGAATGGACTAGTTTAGTAGGATCATATTTATCAAAATGATAGCAATATATATTTAGGATAAGATACCTACTTACTTATATTGGTATTCATTTTGCAATTAATTTTTCTCATTTCGTAAAATTTAGCAATAAATAATTAGTAAGTTTTAAACGTAGCGCCAACTAATAACCAATAATGAAGTGTGTTTAAAAGTCAACGTTGTCACATTTTAGCTACGTTCGTTTCAAGTATTCTCAAAGAACTGGCGGCACAAAACACCGTGTTCTGTGACTACCTGATTGTACCAGTTGACAAGATATATGACAGGAGAGAAAATCGTGTTTATCTGTAATAAACAAACAAGACCCCTATTCTTGACGGCGATAGAATAGAACAGCCAATAGAAAGTGGGCGTGGTTCTATTGAAAATGCCAAAACGGTATTCTTGAAATTCGTTCTCTCACTGTACCGATAGAAGGGTTGCTCCCCGAGAGAACAATTACTTCTATTGGTTATTTTTGAAGGAACCGCTATAACACCAAGAGAAGGTGTTAGGGATTTTTATTTTCGAACCAAAAATAGTATAGAAGTAATTTCTTTCATAAACCAAACACAACCAAACAACAAATTAAACTAACGAAAATGACAGAATATTTTGTTTAGTGTTTTACTCCTTATTTGATAAAGTGTCAATCAGAGAACAAAAATATCGATATGTTTATCTCTTTTTAATGACAACAAATAAGAGAGAGAGATAAGTTTCTCGGTAAATATTAAAGCATATCGACAACATCCCAAATTTTCTACCAATCTTATTGAAACACGTCACTTACCACTTGTGACGTATGTAACCATTAAATTTAAATTTCAAAAGCCGATTATGGCTAGAGGATTAATTTTATAAAAATTTTATTTGTACAGTTGAACCACTAAAAACCTATTTTATAAGATGCAAATATAAAAAAAAATCACTAAACTAGTCCATTAGCATCGTCAGATTGACATTGAAATTACATTTTGTTTGTAGCTAGCTACCTGATGTTGGTTAAGCAGTATTAAGACTAAACCAAGTATGGAAGTAATAAGACATAATGATATTAAATCCTAGATGTCATTAACCCTAAGGGATTATCATGGATGTATTTCCCTCTAAGATCCTTATAACTATGCAATGATTTAGAAAAACCAGGAAAAATGATATCATGCTGATCTTTATAATAACTTAATATATTTCTGTTACAATAGGCATGATGACAGTAAGTAAGAATCACTAAAATATTGATTTGTTATAGTTATATAAGATACGGAGATTCTAAAGAATTTACTCATTTTTGTATTACATGTGTGATTACATTAATTTTAGTAAAAATATAAGCATATAAGTTTAACAATCCGCCATATTAGCTGAAACCCCAAACAGAAGAGCGTGACGCACGAATACATACAACAAGGATGTGAAACTCGAGTGGAGAGGGTAGCAGGAGAAAAGGCGCCTATCTGGGCAGGGTTAAATTCTCGGTCGTTGCGTACTCCGTACAGCGCAACAGGCTGTCTTTTTCTTTGTGCGAGCGAGATAACCAACCGCATGTGTTTTCGAATAGTTATGATCGTATGATGTTCGAACTGATGCGCAGTACAAAGTACGCAACGACCGTGGACTAGACTCCGCCAAGATAGGAGCCGTAAATTCAGCCACGGGCGCTTATAGCTCGGCATAGGAGTTTCACATCCTTGTTATATGTATTCGTGGCGTGACGTTGTACTTTCGTAAATATTGAAATTTATGGTACTAACCCTTACTGTGTGAAAATTCATGTTATTCAGAACAATAAGCAACTAAAAGGTTGTATTAACTTTCACTATTTATTCTATAAATTGCAATTACAGCTGTTTCGCTATAACTAGCATCGTCAGATTGACATATTGAAATTACATGTTTGTTTGTAACTAGGTACTTGATGTTGCTAAGTAGTTAAGGCTAGACCAAGTAAGGAAGTAATAAGACATAAAAATATTAAAGCCTAGATGTTATTTGCCATAAGGGATTATCCTGGATGTATTTTCCTCTAAAATCAGTATAACTGTGCAATGATATAGAAAAACCAGGATCTTTACAATAACTTAATATATTTGTGTTATAATTACGTCTTATCTATGTATAAAATGAAGACTCAATCAAAGTAAACAGTTTAATAGTGGTGAACTTCCAAGATTTATTTGTTCATTAACTACTTTATATTGTTGATCTGCTAGATGTCTTTTGATTTCAAGTTCTTCGAGGAAATCTAAATTTTGTTTTTTATCACAGGTGTGTAATATTTGAATGTCATTAGTGTGTATGAGTGAGTGTGGATGTTCAAGAACGTGTTTGGCATAGTTTGACTTATCTGGTTGTTGTAATCTATAAGCTCTTAAATGTTCATTGAATCTTATTTCAAAATTTCTTTGTGTTTGACCTATATATACAGCATTACATTTTGGACAATTAATTTTGTAAACACCAGATTTTTTAATTTAGGTAATTTTGTTTTTACATTTAACAATTTTGTACCAACATTATTGTGTGATTTGAATGAAATTATTGCAGATGTTGCAGAAGATATTATTTTTGAAATTGTATTAGAAATATTTCCACAATATGTAATACTTTTATAACTTTTAATTTCTTTTGGTTGTTGAGGGAATATTAGTTGTAGTGACACTTTCTGTTCTTTCTTATTAATTAATTTATTTATCAAATGTATTGGATAGCCATTAGATATTGCTATTTGTTTTATAATCTCAATTTCTTTATTAAAATTATTTTTGTTCATGGGAATTGAAAATGCTCTATGTATCATAGAATTATAAGCTGCTAATTTATGTGATATAGGATGATTTGAATGATATGGTATGGTTACATCTGTTTGTGTTGGTTTTCTGTATATTGAATAGTTTAATGAATTATTAATTTTTTTCAATTCTCAAATCTAGAAAATTAATTGAATTATTTTCTTCAACTTCTAAAGTAAAATTAATTTTAGGATGCAAGGTATTTATATAATTAAAAAATATATCTAGCTGTCGTTCGCTACCCACAAATCCTGCTAACACATCATCAACATATCTATACCAAAATACAATATTGTTTTTATAAGTAGAATTAAAGATTTTGCTTTCTAAATTATCCATAAAAATATTTGCTAAAATTGGAGAAATGGGACTTCCCATTGGAAGACCTTCATTTTGAATATATACTTTCTGATCAAAAGTAAAATAATTTTGGCTAATGCATACATTAAATAGGTCAATTATATCTGATATTATACCTGGATGGATATTTCTTTCATCTAATAGCTTTTTAACTAGAACTATACATTCTTTAGGAGGTATTTTAGAGAACATATTAGTTACATCAAACGATACTAATTTAGTATTATTTTGTAAATTACATTTATTTAATTTATTTATCAAATCTAATGAATTTTGTACTGAATATTTAGATGTGTAACCATAATTATTTAGAATAGTATTTAATTTTTTAGCTACCTTAGTATTAGGAGTGTTAACATACGAAACTACAGGTCTAATCGGTTTTGACTCTTTATGTAATTTAATAGTTCCATATAATTCTGGACATTGAGGATTTTTATTAATTAGGTATTTTTTATCATAGTCATTAAATATATAATTTGAATTATTTACATGTTCTTTTATTTGGTTAGAAAATTTTTGAGTTGGATCGTTTTTTAGAATTTTGACATTACTTGACATTATGAAATCATTCATTGGAACGTAAACAAATATCTTGTTCGGAGTTTTTATTGATATATTCTTACATTGTGGAACCGCACACCATCGATAGACATTAGGATTCATGACAATGGGTGCGTTCACCCGACGTCAACAGTTGAGAAGTTGAGTAAGCGATCCCGTTCAGCCGACCCGTTTACTAGGCGCTGGATGTAAGCAGCTGCAAATTTTTTGAAGCGGTAAATACTTCTGCTTTCCAACTAAGCGCAGAATTTGTTTTGACATTTACAAATTGTCCATAACCTTAATATTTTTGTTTATTGGTTTCGCGTTTCGCTTTTGTGTTTAAAGTTTATTAACTATGAATATGAGTTTATTT